>OZ038443.1:19357462-19367462 GCA_964036265.1 Daptonema setosum
AGTCAATTTATGCCGGTTCAGGCAAGTCAGCCAGTTCAGCAAACCCATTGATAAATGTGAAAAAAATAGTTTTCCAATAACCAAATTTGTGAATGTTAACCAAGTTAACTAGTTCACCGAATTGGACCAGACAAATTATAGGTTCGGCCGTCGCACGATCAGCATAGCGTCATTCCTTCTATCGGGTGCATCGTTGTGCGCCCTCGCATTTGTACCTGATAAAGGTTTACCGCTGAAGTTGATTCTAATCTACAAATCAGCTAAGTACAAATAACTGATTTTTTTGGATATTGATGTTCATTAATCCTGTTTTATTTGACAATTCCATAGTTTCTATTTTTACTGTAAAACTGGATTAAAAAATGCCACATACGAATTTCGGGATGTTTGAAAAATAGTTACCCCAACAGATAACGATCCGGAAGAGGAGTATGCCGTGATCCGCATCGTCTTGTCACTGATCGGCAAGTTTGGCAACATGATCGTGTTTTCGAGTGCCTACTTGCTGATGCCAGAGGCACTGCCCACCACACTCAGGTTGATTCTCCACGTTTATGGCCCATCATATACTACCGTCCAGTCTAACTTCACACAACTTTTGTTATAATATAATTGCTGTAATAAATAAGCGTTATTCGACAATTTATGCTACATAACCCATGTACTGGATCTTGTACCCAAAATGTTTAATTCAGGAATGTCGGTTACGGTGTTGTTGCCTGTGTTGGCAAAATTGGTGGCATCGTGGCCCCATATTGTGGACTGATGGTTAGCTTTACTAGAGGTCGAGGAACAATGACACCAACTGATAACTTTATTAAACGAATATATTAGACAGACAGACCGACAGACGGACAGACAGACAGACAGACAGACAGACAGACAGACAGGCAGACAGACATACAGATATTCAGACAGACAGACATTCTGACAGACATACTGACAGACATACTGACAGACAGACAGCGTTTACTGGATTGTTTGTAAGTGCATTTCAGGCCAAATACAACCCAGCACTGCCGCCAGCCATATTCGGAATCATGTCGGCAGTGGCTGGAATTCTGTGTATCACGTTGCCAGAAACAGCAAATCAGGAACTGCCCGAAGATATTGATGATGTTGATCCAGGTATGTTCGAGTAATACTGTGTCAGTTGTTGTTGTTGTTGTTGTTGTTGTTGTTGTGTTGAATAAATTGAGTTTTTAAGGACCGATGTTACCTTTGATCTGGCCGTCACTGAGGCAGAAACACCAGCTGCGTAAACAGGCCACATCGGAACTGAAGCTGGCCCGACTGCAGAGAGACAACGAGCACGATGCCAGTGAGGCACAGTTAAATGGATCATGAGTTATGAACCATTCGCCTAATCATGTATTAATCGTTACACTTTCACCCGTTCAGTTAATACTATTGTGCAACCTTTGAATTTCATGTTCGACTGTCTTGAGTATTATGATTGTATATTGATTGATGCACTTTATCATAGAACCTAATAGAGCACAAAATGAACAACTTTGAAATTCCACTCATTAAAAAATCATTCTTTCTCTAAATTTGACGTCAATTCTATGGTGATTATTCCAACTTATTTGTTTTCACTTCAACGCCTTGTTTTACGTTGACATTTTTACTCTGAACTTGCATTGAACTTTTCATTATCAATATTTTACACTAGTATTATGTTTGTTGTAATAACATGATGACATTAAAGTTAAATGAAGATAACATGCATCGAGATAACAGTGAATATAATACCAAAAAGTCTGAACTTGGCCCAATGCAGGCCCAATATTATGTTTATTTTCGGCATAGTTTTGCCGGTCGTGGTGAAAAAAAATGTTGCTGAAGGTTGTGTTTCAATTATTATGGTTCTTGTTTCGACCAAGCGCTCATGTTAACAATTTGTGATGAAGGTACATTTATTATCTCCAATCTTGTACAACGAATCACATCACCTTGGAAAAGCTGTTGAAGTTAACCGTACCAAATCAAAACATGGTAAATCTTGCGGTAACCACCGTGTTGGCCAGTAACGAGATGATGAGGGCCACTGCATCCAACCTGACACACGCCTGTTTCCACAAAATGTGACCATGTTTGCCAATCGCTTTATCCTCATATACTGCATTCAGTGATCGCAGCTCCGAACGAATGGCCGTCAGATCAGACTGAAAACGTAATAAAAAATTACGACGATACTGAAGCGATAATTAGATGAAAACCACGTTTGATCAAATCAACTACCAAAACCAATGACCGTACAAAAAATGCCCATTACTGTATTCACAACGTTCCTATAATTTGTCTCTTTCTATTAGTAACCGAATCAAGTCTAAGCCGACTAACGGCCAGAGTTCGGAATCTCGGTTCCTTACTGAAGAAAGCAAGCTGTGTGATGCCAATGCTTGGGGCGTGGTGACCGTTGGGGACGCTTTTGGATACCTGCACGACACCAACCAATTATTGCGTGCAATAACACACTGTCTGTATGGACAAAAAGACGACTGACACCTTACTTGAATACCTATATAAATAATTCGGTGTATTCCTCATTGAATAAAGTACCTTTTTATGAGTATCATCTACTGTAGAAATAAAGGTTAGCCCAAGCAGCCAATCTGGGGGTCGTTTCATGAATGTGGATGATGAGTGCAGGTATCCAATACTGACTGCGATGAACGTTGACACAGCAAGCACTATCAATTCGCTCATCATGTAGTAACCTAAAAACGTTCACTATCATAAACAAGAGCTTCAACAACAACAACAACAACAACAACAACAACAACAACAACAACAACAACAACAACAACAACAACAACAACAACAACAACAACAACAACAACAACAACAACAACAACAACAACAACAACAACAACAACAACAACAACAACAACAACAACAACAACAACAACAACAACAACAACAACAACAACAACAACAACAACAACAACAACAACAACAACAACAACAACAACAACAACAACAACAACAACAACAACAACAACAACAACAACAACAACAACAACAACAACAACAACAACAACAACAACAACAACAACAACAACAACAACAACAACAACAACAACAACAACAACAACAACAACAACAACAACAACAACAACAACAACAACAACAACAACAACAACAACAACAACAACAACAACAACAACAACAACAACAACAACAACAACAACAACAACAACAACAACAACAACAACAACAACAACAACAACAACAACAACAACAACAACAACAACAACAACAACAACAACAACAACAACAACAACAACAACAACAACAACAACAACAACAACAACAACAACAACAACAACAACAACAACAACAACAACAACAACAACAACAACAACAACAACAACAACAACAACAACAACAACAACAACAACAACAACAACAACAACAACAACAACAACAACAACAACAACAACAACAACAACAACAACAACAACAACAACAACAACAACAACAACAACAACAACAACAACAACAACAACAACAACAACAACAACAACAACAACAACAACAACAACAACAACAACAACAACAACAACAACAACAACAACAACAACAACAACAACAACAACAACAACAACAACAACAACAACAACAACAACAACAACAACAACAACAACAACAACAACAACAACCGCTAACCCAGCGCCGGAAACTGGACACTAGTCTTAGGCATGGAATTGGTTACACTCATCATGAGTACACCGACAGTCAGCAGGGCTGTCAATCCGATAGTGATCTGAAGCATTATGGCAGTCTACAAGTCTGATCCAAAGTGTGTAAAATGATGATATTATAATCTATATGTTATAGTATAAGGTAATACAATTCATATTTTGTTGTAAACCTTTTCCTCACGATCGTGTCTGTCATTGCTGGGTGTGAACAGGCCGAACAAAGCCAGGTACACGATCAGGGCTGCTGGGAAAATCTGAACTTAATGGTTAACACTAGTCGTCTGTCTAGTCTAACGGCTAGGCTGCCAGTCCTAACTGGTGGTCCCAAGTTCGAAACCTGACTTAAGACACAAATCCTGACGCGTTGCTCTGGGGTTTCTACCATAGTCAGTCAGTTTATTCAACCTCTCCGGCCACTTCAAAAACACCATTCTGATATAGAATTAGTGTGCTCTGTTGGCTTCAGTAAAAAAACAAGTAAAAAACATTGAGCACTATATCACTGAATTATCACCACCGACCTGTGTTATGACGTAGTAACCGGACTGTCGTTTAATGACCATTAGCCAATGACAGAATGCGATACCCGCACCCGTGACGTTGACACGATCCGGCAGTGCGCCGCACTCCGAGGTGAACGACACAAGTGTCCATTCTGCGTGGAGTAGTCAACGCAATAATAAATCTGTGTAAGAGTGAAGTCATAATGAATGATCTAACCGCTGTCATTTAACCAGTACATCAGCGCATCGTACTCGCTCGTATGCAATTGTATTTGATCGACTCTTATTATGTCTGGTGATGCGATGAACATGATATCGCATTCCTGATAAAAGAGACTTCAAAAGATATGTAATACATGCGGACAGACTGAAGGAAACGGTTATAAGGAACATGATTACAAAGGTTAATTAAGTATCGTACTTGCGTGTCCCAAGGATAACTCTGAACATCCAGTTGACAGCTGAGTTTGTACGTTTCGAACAACTGTCTGTTCACCTGGCCATCGCTGTTCACCGACAGTACTGGAACGTCGTCCGCCGATAACAACTCAATCCTGCAATTCGTGTTGTTGTTGTTGTTGTTTTTGTCGTTGTTGGTTTTGTTAAATAGACAAACATTTGTAGCATACGTATGTTTGGTCTCCATATGGATGCAACAGGCAGTGTTAAGTATTTCAAACCACCATGATCTGCCGGGTTCCAGGTAAGATTTTCATCGTACCACTTCTGTAATAGAAAAAATATCAAAACGATGTTGACACTAAAATTTTAAAAGGGAAACGCTTACCATTCTAGCGTATAACTTGACCGACAGCGATTCTCCCTCTTCGTCCTGAAACACATGATTACAAATAATACGATGAAAGTTGTTGACCGATCACAACATAATCCGATTGTAATCAAAACTGAGTTCGAGATTGGGAGTTCACCAGCAAGTGCATCCAACTTTGCATTATACATAAAAAAATTCGTTACAAGAGTTATGAAGAAGCTGACCGACCACTTTAAGCAGATCGTACAGGTAAAGCTGGATGTCAACGAGCACAGGTGTGTCGTAATCGATCACTGGTCGCTGACTCACATCGTAGTCCAGCAACAGCTGTCGTCGTAGGGCCTTCTCGGCTATAAAATTGCTGCAACTAATATATATGTGGGAGGAACTAATAAAAAAGTTAATGATATATTAGGTGCCAATACAATTAATTATACAGAAATATAAGGTAATAGAAGTTATTTTCAAAAGCTAAGTTGAGTGATGAGTCGTCAACTAGCTTACTAGCCTGGTACGCTGTCCACGACACACCTGAACATGACCACAATGAGCGCCAGCTTCAATACATCAAACGTGGTCATACTTTAATTTCAGA
The DNA here is from genome assembly GCA_964036265.1 of Daptonema setosum. Taxonomy (NCBI): domain Eukaryota; kingdom Metazoa; phylum Nematoda; class Chromadorea; order Monhysterida; family Xyalidae; genus Daptonema; species Daptonema setosum. The sequence continues at coordinate 19,363,043 of OZ038443.1, forward strand.
TTAAGTTTATCTATTTTGATCAAAATTCAAACTTCTAAAAATATTTGTATGGGTTTAATTACGGATTCAATTATGTTTCTCTAGCTAATACACGTAGAAGAATACGTTTTTCCGCTCTATATACCAATACTGATGTGCGGTGTAAAACCCACAGCCAATTAAGTAAACACACTAAGAAATTGAGACAAACCTAAGTGCCCACAGAGTGCTCTTAGAACGGTTATTATTTACCATAATAATAACTATTTCGTAATATGTTACGGTATTGCGCGTGTTGTTATTAGAAGCTAAAAGTCCTAATTTGAGTGTTTCCAGTCAATCAATGAAAACGTGTATTTATGACGAAATTAATTACATGAACTATGTATGGTAAGATTTTTCCAAACTCATGGATCAACGAAATCTATGTATGTTTTTTGAAGTTGGTCCAAATTTATTATAATCCTCATATTTATTGAATGAAAAAATACAGTAATCAAAAAAGAACAAATCGTACAGTCACGATGGTATTGGCCACGAGTGCCAATACCAGAGCCATCAGGTCCAATCGGGCGCATGTTTGCTTCCACACCTGTTCCCCTTGCTTAGCCGAAAGCCGCTCGGTCGCACGTCGATTGAATTCGTGCAGCTCGGAGTGAATGCGAGTAAAAGTTGACTGGAAAAACATTTGATTCAAAAAACAATACATTATTAGAAAAGTTTTATTATGTTTACCAGAAATTTTTATCAGAACTAAACCAAACCAACCATCACAGCTCTGAATCGGTCATCATTGCTCTGAAGGTTGTCAGCATTAATCTAAATTTTATTTATATTAAACATTCATGTTATCAATGTAATAATCCATATATTACACTTTCACGTTATACCAACTACATTTACGTTAACCAGTAAAATGGGAAAAATATATTTTATTATAATTATATCCAAACATCTACGGTAACCATTTTACGTTACAGTAACAATTATTCATCCAATTATACAATAACCTTTGTTTGTTCATGTTTCTCCGCTGGAACAACACCCGTCAAGTACAGTAACCAAGTGGGTGGATGTTGATTGAATGTTGAAGACGAGTGGATGTAACCGATGGTGACTGCTGCGAACGTAGATGTTGCCAGAACGATCAATTCGTGCATCATGTAATAACCTGCATTACTCTAGTCATCATAAGCAAAGCATAAAGTTTGAGATATAATTGTTGGAACCTATCCTAACCAAGCGCGGGAAATTGGACACTGGTTTTTGGCATTGAGTTTGTTACACTCATCATGAGCACACCGACAGTCAGCAGAGCGGTCAGTCCAATTGATACCTGAAAACAGCAATATATTTGATCTATGAGAATTTATTTTCCAAAAAAAAGCGATAACTTTCCGATCAACCAAATATAACAAGCAACAATATAGCAACGATCAACCAATTTAACCAATTCAATGTAAACCTTTTCTTGACGTTCATGTCTGTCATTACTGGGTGTAAAAAGACCAAATAGAGCCAGGTAAACGATAAAAGCTGCTGGGATTATCTATAAATCGTTGGAAATTCTTTGATTTCGGTTTCAATAGTCCAGTTCTTTATGTACATAGAACGTTTGTTAGTCAGTCAGTTATGCCTTTAGTCTATTAGTCAGTCAGTTATACCTTTAGTCTCTTAGTCCGTCAGTTAAACCTTTAGTCAGTCAGTTATACCTTTAGTCAGTTAGTCAGTCAGATATACCTTCTGTCAGTTAGTCAGTCAGTTTTACTTTTAGTCTGTTAGTTAGTCAGTTATACCTTTAGTCTGTTAGTCAGTCAGTTATGCCTTCAGTCTGTTACTCAGTCAGTTATACTTTTAGTCTGTTAGCCAGTCACTCATCGTATGTAAGTATGTCATTCATAGACTGACCTGTGTAATGACATAGTACCCGGACTGTCGACTCATTCGCAGTGTCCACTCGCAAAAGCTGCTATTTAGCTCGACTTCATAAGTACCGCAAGTTGGAGCGAACGATGTAACTATCCATTCTGTTTATATTCGTGGAATTGAATAGAGTTTCAAGAAAATAATTCAGTTATATTTGTCGAATTTTAATTTTAAAAAACAATAACCGCTGTCCTGCATCCAGTACACTAAAGAATTGTAAGCAGAAGACGAGTGAAATTGAACGATATCTTCCGTCACAACTTCTGGTAACATGAAATACGTTATATTGCAGATCTAAAAAACGATACATTAGCCATGGGGTGATATTTTGTATGGAAATTTTTTGTTGTAACTTACTATGCGTTGGGTATTTCACTCTAATCTAGTTCACTAATCTCTCAATAAAAACTATCAAAAAGAAACCAACAAAACGTTACCTGAGTGTCCCACGGATACTCCTGTACGTTGAGTTGACACATTATTTTAAAGCTCTCAAAAAGCTGATGTTGAACTTGGCCAGTGCTGTCTACGGATAAAATGGATCCTTGATCATGGAAAAGCACTTCCACCCTGAACCACAATTCGGTTTTATCAAGGGTAGGCCGCTAGGCCTAACCCTTATGGTTCGATTAAGATAAGGTTTTTTGTGGGTATCTAGATCTAGCCTCATCGTATCAACTTCTAGTCTGTTTCATCGGTTTTCTCGTGCGATTCTACATCTGTTTGACTATTTTCATTTTTCAGGTCCGAAAATGATGGAAATGCGATTTTCCGTTTTTTTCCCTCATCAAAAATGGTGTATGGGAACTGGGTAAGACCTGTAGAGCTGAAAATTGGTATACTATATATATATATACATACACTATGTAGTTCTGTATGCTTGATAAACTTGAATTGACTTTTTCAAAAATCTTATTTCAATGAAAAGGTCTGATGATGAAACAAACACCCACATAATCATTTCTGACTGTCTGACTTTCTAATAGTATTCATCTTACTTTCTAGTTTTATACAGCAGATATATTATGTGAATTTATTTCTATTGACCAACATTTGTGCGATTGTAAGTTGTGGTGTCCAAATGCGATCGATGGGCAAGACGATGGTTTCTATCCCGTTATGTTCTGACGGTGACCATCTGAGGTAATCGTCATTCCATGACTGAAACATTTCATGTACAGGGTGTGCTAAAATGTATCCCTCCTAATCAAATAATGAGTCTGAAGTTTGAGATTTATGTTTCAATCATAACCAAGAATAACGTTTTCCAGCAGCATAATTGAAGTTGCATAACGGCTGACATCAAAAATGTGAAGATGCGAAAAAAATCCATAAAACGTAACTATTGAACATCTTGCTACTTGGAAAACATTTCCAACAGTAACAGAAGACTTTCATATGTAGGGTGTCCCACGTAACTTGCAATATTCTGCGAAGCCACAAAAATTCGGTAATGGAACTATTTTAAAAATTAAAAAAACAAATGATAGTCCAGTTCGTAAAGTTTTGTTTGCCACCAACCAGAGGTTTATTGTATAAACGGTTCTTAAAGTTAAAGCTACTTTTCCAAAAGTAGTCATTTTAAGTTTTTGATGTCTCATCGGGGGCTCTAAAAATTGTTCTAGAGACACAGTATTTCATATAAAAAATGATATGAGTCTGAAAATAAATTTGTGTGATCATTATTATTAAATCTGTTTTTTTTAAATCATGATGGCACATATTTATACGTTGGATAATCGATCGAAACCACGCAGGAGTCATCAAAGACATAAAAATCACAAACAATACACATTATTGACTTGTTCTCAAAACCGTATTTTGAATCAGAAAACTATCTTTCTACATTTAATTACACGGTAAATGATCAGCTTTCCATCTTCTTGACAAAATAAAGTCATTTAAATAGGTTTCAATCGGTACTGTATATCACCGAGCCCACTTAGATTTCAGAACTGAAAATGACTACTTTTGGGGAAATAGAAATATCTCGATCTGCGTAATAGCTATGAACTTCTATTATGCGTCGAAAAAAACTTCATGAAATGGGCTTTCATTTGCTTTTTTAATTTTTCAAATAGCTCAACCACAAAAATTTTGGCGGCATCGCAGAATATTGCAAGTTACATGGGAATGGGACACCCTGTACATAGTCCAACCATCAACAGTAAAGTTATATTATTCTAACCAATTTATTGTAGGTCTTCAGCGTGATCACTTCTTCTTCTTCATCCTAAATTTCATCGGATATTGAAAGGAAAATTATGTACTGTATTAACGACCATCAACATTCTCAGCTGTCAAATAATGCCTTAATGCTATTCTATTTATTCCAAATGAAGAAAACTTTCCTCTTTATCAGCGTTTTCTAAATATATGCAAGAGTGTTCAAAACAGTTAACTAACGACTTTGATCAAGTCGTACAAGTATAGCTGTACATGCACATGCAGGGTGTCACTGCCATTGATTACTGGTCGTTGCAACACGTCATAACCACGCAACAGTTGCGAACGC
>OZ038443.1:19372462-19473064 GCA_964036265.1 Daptonema setosum
CATCTTGGCAATAAATATTCTACGTTCAAGTTTAGTATGCAACTCTATCTTTATTTTACCACTGGGACAGTAGTTTACTCATACCTGTATTCACAATTATACACCAGTTCTTCGCTGTCGAAACCATGAGTCGAGTGACGAATTGAAAATTGAAGTTAAAAGATGTGTCAAAATGAGGATAGTTTATACAGTTTATTAGGAATGTATTGTCATGAACTTTTTGTTATTTTTCTAGCTAAATTGGTAAACATAGATTTCAGATCTCACAGTAAATCACAGCAGCGATATTACTGAAAGTAAAGAATTCGATATGAACTAACTAAATAAATGCACAATTAAAATGGTATATGATAATACGTATAGATAAATTTACGAAATTGTACAGATTATAAAAATGTTGATTATAAATAAAATTACATTGTATAATGTGCTGTTATATATATAACACTATTCAGATGTTTATCCGATACTGTAGAATGCGAACAGGCCAAAGTTGAATGCCATGGAGGCAGCGAGTGCATAGCAGTCAAGTCGATAGCACGCTTTCTTCCACAGTACGTCATACTCGTCCTCATGTTTCACCAGATCGTACTGGGCATTCGTCAGAATCATCAGTGCACGGATGTCGTTCAGATGGTCCTACAATATCTTCTGTTAATTTTCGTACAGTTAAACATTTGGTGAGTTGATTTTCGGTGAGTTCAATTTCGGTGAGATGATTTTCGGTGAGTTGATTTTCGGTGACTTAAAGTGTTACCGTGTAAAAGTGAGTGAAAAAATTCGAGTGCGTTTCGGATGACGGTCAGACTTTTGCTGTAGTTTGGAGGCGATTACTCACAATAAGCGATGAGTGGGACAAGGTTAACTCAGTGGAGACCCCTTCGAGAAGTGTATCTTATTTTGTCTTGAGTTGTTTGTTGCCTGTTGACTGACTCACCATAATAGGGCGCATACGAGAATCGAATGTTTGCTGCTTCAAACTGAATCGTTTCATTGGTTCCTCACGAGCAGAATCGATAACTCTTTTGGTTTGTTTTACCTGAAATATGAAAACCACGTGAATAACTCATTGGTGTATTGCAGTATTAAATGACTCACTTTTTCATTCAATTTTGTCTGCAGATCAGACAAGAAGGTGATTAAAACGAGCCACTTTGGAAGTTGACTTGAGAAAGAGCTCATGGAGTGAATAATCCCAATGGCCGTGGCCAAAGCCGTTGTTAGCACACAAACTATCAACTCCAGTATCATGAACTCACCTGTGAGGAAGGAGGAAATACATACACACATTTATCGTGAGTGAGTGAGTGAATGAGTGAGTGAGTGTGTGAGTGAGTTAGTGAGTGAGTGAGTGAGTGAGAGAGTGAGTGAGTGAGTGAGTGAGTGAGTGAGTGAGTGAGTAGTGAGTGAGTGAGTGAGTGAGTGAGTGAGTGAGTGAGTGAGTGAGTGAGTGAGTGAGTGAGTGAGTGAGTGAGTGAGTGAGTGAGTGAGTGAGTGAGTGAGTGAGTGAGTGAGTGAGTGAGTGAGTGAGTGAGTGAGTGAGTGAGTGAGTGAGTGAGTGAGTGAGTGAGTGAGTGAATGAGTGAGTGAGTGAGTGAGTGAGTGAGTGAGTGAGTGAGTGAGTGAGTGAGTGAGTGAGTGAGTGAGTGAGTGTTTTTGCAACCAAGTGCTGGAAACTGAGCACTAGTCTTTGGCATGGCACCGACAATGGTCATCATAAGCACACCAACTGTGAGCAAAGCTGCCATTCCGATGGAAACCTGATTGTTAGATGAAGCTAATTCAATATCTGAAGCTACAGTATATCTGTATCTGAAGTTTATTATACTGTTATATAAATTTGAAATTTTCACGAAATCTATGTTGATTGTGTAAACTTGCTTTTTCATGACGTTCATGAGCGTAACTTGATGGACTGAAAAGTCCGAGTATGGCCAGGAACACGATCAGCCCCGTCGGGAGAATCTGCAACAGTACCATATTCTTCTTCACTCACTCACTCACTCACTCACTCACTCACTCACTCACTCACTCACTCACTCACTCACTCACTCATATGTACCTGTGTTTTGACATAGTACCCTGACTGTCGTATGATGTGCATGGTCGTCATGCAAACCGCCTGGTCATCCTCAGGGGGCGGCCATGTGCCGCAGCTTGTGTTGAACGTCTTCACATCCCATTCTGAAGTTTCAAATCAAGTCTTTTTGTCTGATTTTCCATTAATGGTACGTAGTTCAAAGTGGAATGAAAGTTGAATCTACCAATATTTTTTTCAGTTGAACTGTTTTATAGTTTCCATTCTTTATTTATGTTTCGTTTCCCTTCTGATTCTGATGTGAGTGGCAGGGCCCAATCCTACATAAACAGTTTGAGTACCAAGGTAATAATCATTCAATCATACTGTGAGTAAAGTAACTGACCACTGTCGTTCTGATAATACATGAATGGATCGTACACGCCGTTTTCCAGACGGATAAGGTCAGATGTAAAGGACGGCAAAGAAAAGAAATGCGCGAAATTGCATTTCTGAAATTTCACGCTCACTAACTCACTCACTCACTCACTCACTCACTCACTCACTCACTCACTCACTCACTCACTCACTCACTCACTCACTCACTCACTCACTCACTCACTCACTCACTCACTCACTCACTCACTCACTCACTCACTCACTCACTCACTCACTCACTCACTCACTCACTCACTCACTCACTCACTCACTCACTCACTCACTCACTCACTCACTCACTCACTCACTCACTCACTCACTCACTCACTCACTCACTCACTCATTCACTCACTCACTCACTCACTCATTCACTCACCCACTCACTCACTCACTCCAGTCGCGCACTAACTTGCTCATCCCAAGGATACTGAGAAACATCAAGTTTGCATGTCAACTTAATCACACTGAATCGATTCATATCTACTCTTCCATCTGCATGCAGATTTGCTAACGTGTTTGTATCCGGTCCGGGAATCTCCACTCTGTAAAACAGTTTTTCATGTTGAAGTTGTCATTTCATGCTTACTCAGGAAGACAATTGACAAAGAGGTAAAAAAAACAGTTGAATCGAACTGTTCAGAGAGTGTGATTGGTGGTGTCCAGATGGTGCTCGTATCGACTGGCAATGTCTTCACAGGCCCGTACGGAGTCTGCCATCGTTCCGGGTCCCATCGCAGGTTCATATCGATCCAGGTCTACAGTACATCATCCACAGATACATACATATGCACAGTAGATACATAGATCATGTACAGGTAAATTGAATTCTATTTATGAATAATATGAAATAATAGAAACATGAGCTCGCTAGTTTCCATTCCAACATCCAACCAAAGTGACGTACAGCTTGACGGTCAACACTTCCAAGTTTTCCTCCTGTAATGAAATATCAAATTTTGGGATCTTGATCATTATTAATTTGTTATCTTTAAAAACATTTTAGTTCAAAATCAACCAACCAGAATGATCAGCTCATACAATATGTTACCAAACGTTACAATCAAAGGTGCCGTCACATTGTCGACAGGAAGGTTTTGACGATCGTAGTTTTCGAACAAGTGTCTTCGTAGTTGAGTCTCAATGGATGCAGCCTGACCAGCGATGTGTTTGACGGGTAACGCGATCAACAGCACAATCATTGCTTTCAGGTGCATGCTTGCTCTTATCTATGTAAATAACTTTTCCTGGTTATCACGAAATGTGTTTCTAATAATGACCAAAATAAACTATAATTTTCTTGTCATCGGGGAACATGGACAGAAAAAATATAGGATATAAAGCTTGGATAGTATATCTTGTTACAAATTTTGTTTTTGAAAACCTTCTTCTGTATGATTGGAGTTAGGCTTGTTTTTTAGTATGTTGTCCAATATTAGTATTATTGTATTAGTAAGTGTGAAAAGCTGAAAACTTTTTTTTGAACTCGCGCCGAAACTTGAATGCGCGTCAAAAAAATAACGGTAAAAATTTTGAAGTAACGGGACTCTCTGACCAGACTTCATGAAGAAATATAAATGTACATAGTGGTAAATGTACCTAATTGTGGCATGGCTTTTAGCCGTTACCTGACACCGACCAAAACGTTGGACGGAAGTGTTTCAAATGGATGGAATTTAATGGTTTCCTCTATATTAGATCAATTGTAATGGTGCAATTACAGTATGTATTCAGTTACATGAGAAATGGTCAATAGCCTAATTGTTCGCCGATTCACTCATTTGGGAACACAATATCACTGTCTTTTCCTTCCTATGATGCTACAAACGATGACCAATCAGTTTGCTTTGTGTCGATTCACAACCGTAATCGCCTACGCAATGTACATAACTTATTCGTCAAAAGTGTTAATTTGGTAGTGAGTGTGCTGGGCACACTGAGAAATTTGAGACATTTTTTCGCTTTTGGTGTTGTTTGTTCACAACATTGTTTGACTTCAACATGGATGGTATTCTGGTTCTACATCAAAAAGCTGGCACCGTAAATATACTTAGTTGATTGATTTACTTTACACGTCCCATTCAAACTAATGATTAAATGTGTCAGTAAGTAATAAATGAGTACCAGGAAATGTTTTCAAAACTATTCAACTCTCCAACGGTCGTACTGTTTTATATTTACTCGTTTTATTCTCTCAAATCGGCACGCGTTTTCAGCAGCAAATATAATTTCGGCAATTTCAATCAGTTTTAAAGATATACAACAAGATTAATTATGATTTTTAATCAAAGTACTAAAACATGTCAATATATCACGAGCGTGAAATAGTGTAAAATCTGGTGTGTAAGTTGTGAATTATGTAGTTTCAAAGATGTATATTGTGAAGAACTGCGTCTTGTAAAAACGCTGCACTGCTCACGATGAGAGAAGAATCTTAAAAGAACAAACTAAAGCAATAAGAGTGGACCGCAAAAGCAAGTTTATTATCAAAAAATCAAATATAAGTTCGGAGTGATTTTAGATGAATGCGAAAATATAAAGCACTGTAATCAGAGTGCCTACTTGAAAACGCAGAATAACAATAAGCGAAACAAAAAAATAATATTCACCATCAGATACACGGAGTTTATCAACGGAAATCACTTGTTCTCATTTTCATAGAAAGAGCAAAATCAGCAACAAATTACCTTTGAAGTCAGATTTCAGCGCTTTTCAAAACAATGAGAAAGTGCAATGAGCAAGGCGACGTGTAGCATATAACGTTCGTTGGCTTAACTTACATACCTGAATATTATAATCTATTTACTGATTACAAATCAGCCAACAAACGGTAATGACTCAATAAAAGACTAGTAGAACATAGCATACAGTTTATATGGTGTATGATTCACAATCAAGCATTATACATAATCTGATCATAACTAAAAAATCTGTGATATTTCAACTCGAGCCCAATCGGTTGCTCTGCTGAATTCAATGTTCGCAGATTTTTAATAATGGCTATTACTTCTAATATTTATTAAAAAAAATAATTAACTGAATCTTTAAACAACCAAACGGCCACTCATAAACAATTTCATGGACGGATGGGCATAAAAGCACAGCACGAATTGAGTTGTATTTCATTTTGCACATTTTGTTGTTGTTGTTGTCTCCACATGTTGTTTTTATAATCATTGTCCGTAATTTGTGTAATATTATTGTTTGTGATTGTGAGACCCGTTGAATTGGTTAGGACGTGAATGGGAAGGATGACCGTTGGCTTTGTGTGTGCCGAGGCAGCCTCAGAACACGATCATGTCTGCAATTACATAGTACAATCCATCTATATAGCACTATTTTTATTATGAACTCACTTCTCAGCTCTCTGCTATTTATCTGTCCAAGCTGCAATTTTTTAAGAATGAAGTTGTCATAAACATAAGACACGGTTACTATTAGGCTGCTTGCGAGAAACTGTGTCGCATAAAAACTGCAATAAGTGAAAAATTAAGATAAAAAATTCATCAGGACGAAAAAATGATAGGCTCACTTCACATGACAAAAATTGAAATAATGATAGTTAACCGACCTGTAGGTTTCTTATTGGGTGACTGAACGGGGTCTTCGACATGGTGGGCGGTGTCAGCCGGCGTGCTGCCCGGTACCCAGGGGTCGTCGGGAAGTGAGCTGAAACATTACCTTTAATGAAACCCCGTCCATGTTAAACACCCTGATCAAGGAATTTGAGTAAAGTAAAACCCCAAAACACCAGGCACACGTTCACAATACCTAATCATAGATGTTGAATGCAAGTTACAGGTGTACAAGGTGTTGTAGAATGAGTTTGTCGACTGTGTTGATGGTGTGTTTCTCCAGTCAGGCGAAAGAAAATTTAGGAAGAAAGACCCCAACAAAAATATGGAAACAAAACCTACAGCGTAAAAAAACATTCAGAAACTTAAAAATAAAATAGTTATTTGTGTGTAGAAAAAATGAAAAAGCTGTCAGAGGCACTGATAACGGATTACTTGGAAAACGTATGAAAATATGAGTAAGCCGTAGTAGTGGAACCAATCGAGAATAATGAAAAAAGATAGTCATTAAGTTTAAGGGAATTTACAGATTTTGAGAAACGATAAGCGATTAGCGAAGAAGCTTACATAGAGATACAGTGGACGATACATAGCGACGACCGGAGCAAACTAATATTAGCAAAAAACTGTGTATTTCGTACCATAGTTGGATGGCTGTGTTCTACAGATACATTAGGCAAGTGCATTGCATAGAGTATGAGGTGGTGTAGATCGTGGAACCAGACGATTAATTGAGCAACAAAAGCAGGTGTATTGATAAATACTGCCATCGCCGGCTGAATCAGTCGTCAAGCAGCAGCAAAGACGAATCCATGCTACAAGCGATACAACAGTATGTGATTACGGTATTATAAGTGCAGAACTGTTGGGTACTGGACGATTAGAACGTATGTTAACTAGCAAAATAAATTACCATCTGCTATGTACTACCAGCCAATAAACTAATGTTATGCTTAGCTTAACCTACATAATAATATTTAATAAAATACTATTTTCATGGGTATTAAAAATATGTTATATCATTTTCCGAAACTTTTGTACGTCCAGTTCCCGCAGTTTTATCAGCTAAGTTGCAAATCATAGACGTTTTGTATGCGAATTTCTGTTCTGAAAAAACCCAATCATTTAATCGGACATACAGTATATTGTAATGACAAGAAAGCGTGAATAACGAGACAAATAAAAACATGATTCAGGCAGATTCTGGTGAAACCCTCTAAAAACAAATGCCAGACCAACTCTTGCTTGTTGACGGACTTTGAATCCCGATACGAATGGTTAGTGATGGCATCTTCTGTGTTGTTGTTCATGAGATCCGTCTGTAAGTGAGTGAGTGAGTGAGTGAGTGAGTGAGTGAGTGAGTGAGTGAGTGAGTGAGTGAGTGAGTGAGTGAGTGAGTGAGTGAGTGAGTGAGTGAGTGAGTGAGTGAGTGAGTGAGTGAGTGAGTGAGTGAGTGAGTGAGTGAGTGAGTGAGTGAGTGAGTGAGTGAGTGAGTGAGTGAGTGAGTGAGTGAGTGAGTGAGTGAGTGAGTGAGTGAGTGAGTGAGTGAGTGAGTGAGTGAGTGAGTGAGTGAGTGAGTGAGTGAGTGAGTGAGTGAGTGAGTGAGTGAGTGAGTGAGTGAGTGAGTGAGTGAGTGAGTGAGTGAGTGAGTGAGTGAGTGAGTGAGTGAATGAGTGAGTGAGTGGGTGAGTGAGTGGTTGTTTACCTGTTCATCGTCTTCGTCCCTCTCACCACCCATAATGTACATGGACTTGGTTAATCGTGGGTCATTAGCGTTTTTGCCATCCTGCTCGGCCATGGACTCCTCACTGGTCAGTTCAGTATTGGATCCCTGGTTATTGGCATTGTCCAGATTTGAATTCGAACCGCCATGTTTCTTGAGAATGTTTGATAGGATTTTGGATGAGTTTGATGATTTCTTGGCGAGAATGTTGGCGAGAGCCGCTGAGCCGCCGGCGGAGAGACCAGATGCCGGGACAGGAGTTGATTGGGTCATGATGTTGCTGGTGCTGGTCGTCGATGGGATGGGCGAGTGCGGGCCGATTCCGGTTGGGGTGGTTGTCGTTAACGTTGACGTGATGGCCACTGGACAATGCCGAATTCGAGTCGACTGCAATTGATCATTGCGTTTACATTCTTTCGATCTCACTCACTCACTCCCTCACTCCCTCACTCACTCACTCACTCACTCACTCACTCACTCATTCACTCACTCACTCACTCACTCACTCACTCACTCACTCACTCACTCACTCACTCACTCACTCACTCACTCACTCACTCACTCACTCACTCACTCACTCACTCACTCACTCACTCACTCACTCCACTCACTCACTCACTCACTCACTCACTCACTCACTCACTCACTTCAACTCACTCACTCACTCACTCACTCACTCACTCACTCACTCACTCAATCACTCACTTCTCTCCATGTTCTGATTGTTCAGATTGCTCGACGATGCGTTGCCACCAGCACCACCACCACGAGTTCGAGCCATAATCGACGACAGCCTGGCTTTTCGTTGTTCTCGCTCTTCGGCTTCACGTCTGGAAATCAATAAATTCATGATCATGATTGTGGAATTCATATTTAGTGAATACACCATACATTTCATCACTTTGGTCCGGTATTTATACTCTAATAAGTTCGGGACTAAATTACGAGTGATTTGATAGAATATCTCACCAAAAATAAAACAGAACAGAGGCCAATTAGTAATTTTATCTGCAGATCTGAGCTTCGGTAAGAATTCTAGAAAATCACCGTCTGTAGTTTTATTGGAGTACTTTTACTAGAATTACTATAATTGATTGCATTTTTTACGTTTGTAGAAATGAATCGAGTGGCGGATGAACAGCATCAACGGATTATTAATCTACATGAGGTGATTCGGGCAAGCAATGTTGGGATTTACTGTATTTATTATAGTCGATGACTGGGACCGCAAGTCAGCAATGGTGCACTTCTCTCCCCCACGCTTTGCATTCAGTATTTTACATTCCAAACTGTGCATTATTAAAAAAATAACTATGTTAATAATGAATGTGGTTTGTAGTTACCTTTTTGTGACACTATATCAAAACAACTGTGCTGTTTTAGACTGGCATGCATCTGCTATGATTACACTCTATATGTGAAAATGCAGAGTTCAGATTAAAGATAAATAAAATTTCAGAATTTACAATACATTTATAGATTTTACTATATCGACATCTAGACATCATAATGCAAATAGAGATTTTGGACATGCCAAAGTTGAGGCTTTGCAAACTGAAAAGTTTAGAGCAGAAAATCTAAGTAGACACAGGAAATATTCAGATCTATAGAACAATAGACGGTGGTTCGAAAGCAGAAGCTAGGGAAACAGAAGAGCACCAGTGATAATTACCCCCGGTATAAAACGACCCCGGGACATAAAGGACATTTATTGAACGATCGGCAGAGCAGACTTGTTGTAATTCAACATCATCAGTTGAAAGTGATGCAAATTGTATGATTGATTGTTAACAAAGTAGAACGTTCTACTGCACTTGAACTGTGTTTTTTGTGCTTTCTGGTTTTGAAATAGTTCTTCTATAACATTGTCAGTTGTTCTGCATAGACAACACACGCTGAGTTGCAAACATTTAACTTTGTGAATCGGCAGATTTTTTATGAAACAACCTGCATGCATCGACCATTTATGTGTCCTACAATGCTAACCAACTGACAACGCTTCTTTCAAATCAAAATCAAATCAAATTTATTCAGTTGTTATGCCATAATAGCAAAGTAGGATACCAAGTTCTTTACTCCTACAGGGTGTTCAATAAATGTCCCCACACGTGACATACCTATGGTACACATCGAACAAACGTCGTTGCTGTCTAAAATGTATAAAAACACTGCGCAGTTACGAGAATCGTGACTTCAGATATTTTTTCGTATAGCAAAGACCTAAAAAAATTTATTTTACCTTCATTTCAACAAATAATGTTCTCTGAAAATCGCAACTCAAAACTTTCTTGATTGAATTTAAAGATTCAAAATGGATGCCGATACGTCACACTTTAGTGATTCAATTGATAATTGTGATACGTTGCAAGTGATCGAGACAATGAAAAGACCAGCATACCACATCACATCACAAAAGCAGCAGGCATTACACAACATTTATAAATGAAGAAAAATTGTTGCTGCGTTCCCAAAATACAAATTAAAAGCAATTAACCAATAACTATAATTAGTTTTCACTACTCACCTCAATTTCTCCTCCCTGTCTTTGCGTTCAGCCTCCAATTTGTCGCGTTCCTCTTGCTCCTTCTTTTCTTTTTCAGCTTTTTCAGCAGCCACCGCAGCCGCCCATTTATCTTCCTCTTCGCGGCGACGCTGTTCAGCTTCTATTGCTTCCTGAATATGATTGGTTGTGTCAGTCATCAGTCAGTAAGTCAGTCAGTCAGTCAGTCAGTCAGTCAGTCAGTCAGTCAGTCAGTCAGTCAGTCAGTCAGTCAGTCAGTCAGTCAGTCAGTCAGGCAGTCAGTCAGTCAGTCAGTCAGTCAGTCAGTCAGTCAGTCAGTCAGTCAGTCAGTCAGTCAGTCAGTCAGTCAGTCAGTCAGTCAGTCAGTCAGTCAGTCAGTCAGTCAGTCAGTCAGTCAGTCAGTCAGTCAGTCTAACTTGTAATCGTTGTTCTTCAGCTTGTCGAGCCTCTTCGAGAATTTTTAATTCCTCTGCCTCTTGTCGACGGAACTCTTCCTCTTCTAGCCGAGCTGCCTCCTCTTCTTCGAGCCTGAAAAATAGATTTCCTTACTTCCCCACTTATGGTCGCTTTAGACCATCGAGTAAGTCACTCACTCACTCACTCACTCACTCACTCACTCACTCACTCACTCACTCACTCACTCACTCACTCACTCACTCACTCACTCACTCACTCACTCACTCACTCACTCACTCACTCACTCACTCACTCACTCACTCACTCACTCACTCACTCACTCACTCACTCACTCACTCACTCACTCACTCACTCACTCACTCACTCACTCACTCACTCACTCACTCACTCACTCACTCACTCACTCACTCACTCACTCACTCACTCACTCACTCACTCACTCACTTATCAATGTGCATCCATATATTAACTGACCTAATCCTCTCTTCTTCCAATCTCTGAGCCTCCTGCTCTTTCTCCCGTTGCTCCCTGGCAACTCTCCTTCTTTCCGCCAATGCAGCTTTTGCAGCTGCTTCAGTTTGCTCTGTGCGGTCGGTCGAATCCCTTAAAATTTTTTAGTGATTGAGTGAGTGAGTGAGTGAGTGAGTGAGTGAGTGAGTGAGTGAGTTATGTGCTTACGTTTCAGCCATAGCGTCTCGTTGCTCCTGATCTGGCATGAGATCGGACGATGACAGAGACTGACTCGTCGTGGCGGCCTCAGAGTCCTGAAAAAAATCCTTATAATAAGTGAATCGGGTTAAATATTCTGACACGGAACGGAAAAGAATAAAATCTGATAAAAAGATTGAAATCGAGGGTCTATTAGCAATCTGATAAAAAGATTGAAATCGAGGGTCTATTAGCAATATTCTCTAGATTATTACAAGTTTTTGTGATAATGTGACTGCAACAACGATGAATCGAATGCAAATGTTTCGAGTCCACCAAAATGACTATAAAGTAGCTGCACATGTGCGTGCTCTCGCGTCATTTTTTTGTGTGACGCAGAACAGAACTGACTGGCTGACTGTACATTTGGTGATTGAATTAGGGGTACGGACGGACGGACCGGGCCGACACAGTCAGTCATGTACAGGGTGTCCCACTTAAAAGTCCGGTTTTGTTTTCGCCATAACTTTTGCAGTGTTGAACGGATTTCAAAAATTTAAGAATCATTCAAAAGACAATTCTTGAAATTTTTGTTTGCTTAAAAGAAAATTGAATTTGAATACTTTTACCGGTAGTTACGCAATTTTTACGAAGACACCTAATTTCGACATCGAAAAAAATCCGTTTTTACCAAAAATTAAAATTCATATTTTAATTAGAAAATGTTCTGAAACTTGATTTTTCTGCTTATCTTCTCTTGATTGTAAACCAAAGAACATGAATTGTTGTTGTTCGCCAATGTTTTCGACATTTCTTGCATTTCCGCAAAAATGTTGAATCTCAGTGCAAACAGTCAATAAGTGCTTTCATTTGGTTTTTTAAATGGTTCATTAGGTTTTATAAAAATATGAAATGATTATTTGTGATTTTCTTACTAAGTTTGACTAGTCTGACATGCAGAAACACGTTATAAGTTAAGTTTATTTATAAAATATGAAGAAAAAGTAGAGGAAAAAACCTCCCTTTTCGCTAAAATGGGGTACTTTCGTATAACTGACATAAATAACGACAGAAATATCAGAATTCAATTTCGTTTGCAGCAAACAAAATTTTCAAGAATTGTCTTTCGAATGACGCTAAAATTTTTGAAATCCGTTGAATACTGCAAAAGTTAGACCAAAAACAAAACCGGACTTTTAAGTGGGACACCCTGACCACGTTTTGAATTGATCCCATTTTGATAGAATTTTAATTTTTTCTTCTATGGATGAATTGACTTGATAAATGTAAATATTATTGTTTATAGCTGTGTTGCAATCAAACATGGATCATTAAGTGAGCCAGTCCCTGGTCACGTCTCTGACTCAGTCACGCAGTCCGTTCCGTTACGCCTTTTTTCTCAGTCGATCGGATGGACCGGACCGCTCTGGAGTTACCCTCTAGTGGCGGATGGCAAAATACAAGGAATGGTTGGGTCTATGATACGGAAACGTGAATCACGAAACATGATTTCTGAGCCATGTTTGATAGAAACTCATAGTATTGTGTCATTTTTCAAGGTGCAAAAATTAAACAAATGGAACACTAACTCCTCCACAACTGGGAACCAACAGTGGGTTGGGTTCATTTTATATACTGGAGACCACAAGGAAATGGGAATGCGATACGGTGAGTGAGTGGGGGAGGGACAGGACGGTTAGTTGGAAGAGAGGGGGCATACTGATGTGGGTAAGGCTGCATTCTAGCCCGTTCCTGTTAGGGCACAAACAACGTTGTTTTCATTGTTTCAAAGTACCGTACCTCGAAAGTACAGTACCATGAGAGTAATTTTAAACTTTCATTTCCAAAACAGTATACAAAAGAGTAAGGAGTAAGGACGAGTTGTGTCGCGGGCACTGCTACAAAGCTATGAGCTTTGCTTTTAATTGGCATGTTTGGCCAGTAAAATCTATTGATAACAACAAATACATACAAATGTTTCAAGTAAATGTAAATGTACACGTTTAGTTAATGCGCATTAAGAAAACCATACAAGTCTTCACATCAATCTCAATATACTAGTTTTTGAAAACAGTACGGTTTTTGTGAAAAAATAAGGAAAACCTTTTCTCGTGATAACCTTCACTATTCTATCACAAATGTAAAATGATAAAGATTAAAAAAATAAGGGACAACTGACCTCGTTATTAGGAGTATCAAATATGGCTGCTGGATCTGCGTCCGTCCAGTCACGCTGTTCTGGTTTTAGATCCGTTGACCAATCACTGCTCACTAGAATATCGTTGGGTGTACTCTGCAACAATAACCTTTATAAACAACAATAACAACAACAACAACAACAACAACAACAACAACAACAACAACAACAACAACAACAACAACAACAACAACAACAACAACAACAACAACAACAACAACAACAACCACAACAACAACAACAACAACAACAACAACAACAACAACAACAACAACAACAACAACAACAACAACAACAACAACAACAACAACAACAACAACAACAACAGCAACAACAACAGCAACAACACCAACAACAACAACAACAACAACAACAACAACAACAACAACAACAACAACAACAACAACAACAACAAACCGGATCGTCGATTGTAGGCGTGGATGCTTGCAGCGGACTGTGGGTGCCGTTAATATCAAGGAAATTTCCGTTTTGACCAGCAGACTTGTAATTATTGCTGGGCAGATCCACGGATTCACTGATCGGACTTGGCACAGTACCGGGCAAATCTGGCTGGGCCGTGAACAGAGTTGGTGGTCGGACCGGTGGTGAGCTGGGAGATAGCTCGGAGTAAGCTGCAATCAGAGTTAGCTACTGTACAAGCAATGTAATGATACCATGTTCATATAAAAGAAAAGATAACGTATATATGCAAATATAATTGATAGTTACATATAGTGTTGGTCGATTTAACGAAGCACTTATTACTTATAACAACGATGAATACCATACCATAGAAGCTGAGCACTTGAGAGCACGCACCCAAGTAAGATGTAATGCCGTTGTTACAGCGGATCAAATAACTAACCGACTAGTTCTTTAGGTAGTTTTTTTTCTTTGAGGAAAAAAAGAACGATCAAAAATAGAAGCGAATAAAATTCAATTTTCAAACGAAAACTTTCCGAATGGTTATTTTTAACTACTGAGCAAGAGTCATCCGCCAATGTTTAATGTCAATGAAGGTGAGCCCCCGCAAGTTTTAGGGTCACAAATGGAGCCATTAATATTGAAACTTGATACTGGTGCTTGCATCGGTGAACATAGTGCGCTTGTAACTTGGACCGCTTTTACATTGTGAGCAAAACAAGTTGACCATTGTTTTACTGCATATTAAAGTGACGTTGTATATATTTACAATCTAACCAAGTGGTGTTTCTTCAGCTGAGTGTGCCTTGTTAGTTTGCTGTTGATTAGCCTGTTGTTGTTGATTAGCCTGTTGTTGTTGATTAGCCTGTTGTTCGAGATCCTGTTGCTGATTAGCTTGTTCTCGATCAACTACTTGTTCGATAAACTGCTGATGATTATCTTGTTTCTTGTCAGCCTGTTGTTCGATAGCCTGCTGCTGCAGCTCTACCTGAGCGAGTTCATCAGCCAGTGAGTTCTCGACTGGTTCGGTGATCGGTCGCTCCGTTATATCACCTGTAACTATTTCAGTTAGAAAATCGGCAAGCTGTCGACAATAACAACAACAAAAACAACAACAAAAACAACAATTACCTGATGGTGAGTCACCCAACGGGATCAAGGGCGGTGAACTTGGTGTTGTGTCAACGCTGATCGGGCGCTCGAGACGCGGTGACGGCTCGGACACCACGATCAACACCTGAGATGGTCAGTTAATCAGTCAGTCAGTCAGTTAGTCAGTCAGTCAGTCAGTCAGTCAGTCAGTCAGTCAGTCAGTCAGTCAGTCAGTCAGTCAGTCAGTCAGTTAGTCAGTCAGTCAGTCAGTCAGTGAGTCAGTCAGTCAGTCAGTCAGTCAGTCAGTCAGTCAGTCAGTCAGTCAGTCAGTCAGTCAGTCAGTTAATCAGTCAGTCAGTCAGTTAGTCAGTCAGTCAGTCAGTCAGTCAGTCAGTCAGTCAGTCAGTCAGTCAGTCAGTCAGTCAGTCAGTCAGTTAGTCAGTCAGTCAGTCAGTCAGTGAGTCAGTCAGTCAGTGAGTCAGTCAGTCAGTGAGTCAGTCAGTCAGTCAGTCAGTCAGTCAGTCAGTCAGTCAGTCAGTCAGTCAGTCAGTCAGTCAGTCAGTCAGTCAGTCAGTCAGTCAGTCAGTCAGTCAGTCAGTCAGTCAGTCAGTCAGTCAGTCAGTCAGTCAGTCAGTCAGTCAGTCAGTCAGTCAGTCAGTCAGTCAGTCAGTCAGTCAGTCAGTCAGTCAGTCAGTCAGTCAGTCAGTCAGTCAGTCAGTCAGTCAGTCAGTCAGTCAGTCAGTCAGTCAGTCAGTCAGTCAGTCAGTCAGTCAGTCAGTCAGTCAGTCAGTCAGTCAGTCAGTCAGTCAGT
The DNA here is from genome assembly GCA_964036265.1 of Daptonema setosum. Lineage (NCBI taxonomy): Eukaryota > Metazoa > Nematoda > Chromadorea > Monhysterida > Xyalidae > Daptonema > Daptonema setosum. The sequence goes on from OZ038443.1 coordinate 19,388,322, forward strand.
CAGTCAGTCGGTCAATGTATGAACCTGTTCATCCGAAGTAACAGTCTGGGACGCTGGCTGCAAGATCTGAGCGCGCAGATTTTCAGACTGCTCCGGTTGTGCCAACTCGATCAGTGAGTCAATCTCGCTGCTGGATAGTTCCGGGGCAGACTGGTCCTTATCCAGCTGTAGTGAAAGAGTGAGTGAGTGAGTGAGTGAATGAGTGAGTGAGTGAGTGAGTTAGTCAACCTACCTGATCAGGTCTATGTGGTGACTGACTCGGTCTTGACTTCTTCTCCTCAGGTGGAGTACTGACGGGTGTCCGTGGTTTGTGAACAGCAATGTCCCCAGATGTTTTTGCCGGGGTCTCTGCAGAATCCGTTTTGCTGGCGACTGCAGCTTTTTTCGGAGTTTTTGGAGTTTTTGGAGATTTTTTCGGTGATTTTGCCGAAGAGGCACCGGCGTCTTTGGGCTTTTTGACGGCCGGCGGTTTGCTGGTGGATTGACTACTGGTCGTCGACTTGGAATCGGCGGTTGTCGTGGTCGTGGTCGTGCGCTTGGAGGAGGACGGCGTTACGTTCTCTGAAATTGTATACAATTTAACAAGATATCATAGTTATGTGGAAACAATTTTTAAAGTTAACCTTTTCACTACATGCCAAGCCAGCATACAAGGCTTTGAACTACAGTACTGGGTATATGTGTCCAGTACATAGGTTGACAGACAGACTAGAATCATGGATGAATATTATGCTTATAGAACTCTCTAGCATGAAATATGCGGATTGATTGTTGAGATTACTCATGTGCATAACTGGAAGATAACTACGTACACTGTTTTTCGTTACAATGATAATTCTGTAATGAAATTTCCTTTTTTTTCTAATGGAGCCCCTTTCTCTTTACATGATGTAGAGAGGACAACTACATAAGTCAGGGGCTTAAAACATCTGTAGTCATTGCACAAAATATTCAACGGTCGCAACAGAGCTACATACATTGTGCTGGAGTGGGGTGAAGGCGATTCAAGGCGTAATATAGGGCATCCTGTTAACCCTGGTTCCAATGTCCCAAGGGAAGCTCTAAATCACCCGGCTTTGAGTCTCGGTGCAAAAATTGCATGTAGAAAAGTGAACAGTGAATGGTTCAAGCTTGACAGTTTGCAATCAACATACATACAGAACTCAACGAACAACAACAACAACAACAACAAAAACAACAACAACAACAACAACAACAACAACAACAACAACAACAACAACAACAACAACAACAACAACAACAACAACAACAACAACAACAACAACAACAACAATCGATCGGAAACCGACGTACTCTCAACAAAGACATGGTTCTATGAGTTGCTGAACAACAAAAGCCTTATTTAGTGATTATGGGAAAGTGTCAGAGTCTGATTCATTGGAGAATGAAAAAATCAACTACTAAATATATAACATTTTTGCTCATATATTTTTTAACCATCTTGTTCTCACCGTTTTTTCAGTTTTACTACTTTTATGAAACCACTACTGAATTGGCAGGGTGTTGCATCCAGGCGATGTGCAAGTCAAGTAGGTGGTGGGCGTCACATTGATCTTGGATGCATACCACAACTTGATTTACATCGATTTATGCCACCAACGACACACAGACAAACAGTTTCTACGTGTTTTCTGTCGTCTTGACAATCATGTAAAAGCAGTGGAATCGAAAATGTGGCTATCACGACTCACTTTTAATTCAAAACACCAAAACATCACACCAGGGACTTGACTCTACGATTCTTACTTGGAAACGTGGGCCTGTTTGAATGTTTTGCTACAGTAGGCGTTGTCAATGATGATGATGTTTGTGTCGAACAGACGTGCTAACTGGCACATGTGTTAAACTGCACCAACCAACACCCACCCACCCAATGCTCCATACCACGGCAACCATGATGGATTACACCATTTGGATACGGATTAATCGCAGATACGACGCCATGTACCATTGGTACACAAATGCATAGGGCTTTGGCTGGAACTTGCTTTTGAACTGCTGGTTTATACTGAACTGTTGGTAAATTGAAGTTCACTGCAACCGGGACAAGTAACCCCTTTACTGAATAAACAATTAGTAAATGACTTAATTACAATACGAACCAGTATGACATTTTAATCGATGACTAAGTCCAGATTCCACATTTCATTGGGTACCGTAAGTATACATAATACTTCAGTGAGTTAAACCGATGACGACGCCTATCCAGTCATACAGCCAACAAGTATGTACAAAATGCATTGGCACAACAATGACTCGAAACAATAGCACTTACTGTTTATGGCGTGCTGGTTCCGGGATAATAGTAAAGGAAATGGCTGGTGGTGGCCGGGTGCTGCCCTTTGTGTCTTGCCATTCATGTGACAGGAATTGGTACATGTTACACATCGAATTCGTGATAGAACATGTTCTAGTCAATCAGATCAAAGTACCCTTACATGAGCCTAATCCGTAACTTGATTGATGAATACTTACAGTATGGATCAAAGCAGAGCAGAACATGGTAGACGACAACAGTCTGCCACTGAATCTGACTGCCATATCAGACACGTCAAGAGTAAATGGTGTTCGCTTTGACATACATACACAGACTGTATGTACAAGTATTCTACATATACTGTAGGATCGATCCAATATGTACTGTAAGTAAACACCATGGAACATGGTGTCCGATGCCATGGCTTTAACTAGAGCCCCAGCAGATTGAGTCAATGGCATTCTGCTAGTGCCGCATTATGGAAGAGGAGTAGACCAACGAACTAGCCGGGTATTGCTGCTTTTCGATGTCTGCACAACTCAATACCCCGGTATAAGCAAGTTGCCGATGACGTAGTTCTGTTTGGTTTGAATGCCTTAGACACAAGACACAGTATGTGACTTATTGGCAAAACTTGCGGCCATTCCGTTTTCTATGGCAACAACATCAATTAAGAACATAAAACCCACATTTATCTACCGAGGTAACCCAATTTGAAACTCATGTCATGCGAGTTGCTGTTGAAATGTACAAAAATAGTTTTCCTAAGAGACATTATCACTGCTAAACCTCACATTAAATAAGTGTATCATGCAATGGCAGGGTTTATAAAGTATGGGGCAAAGTACAGAACAGATTGCGATAAAAAGTCTGACCAGAATTTCTTGTTACTCCGTATTTTTTCTGCAATCTTCCGGGCGCTCATTTAAATTTTTGGCGCGCGTTCAAACCTGAGAATTTTTTTTCCAGTTGTTCACATCTCTTGTGGACAACATCAATAAAAGTGTCCAATGTAATAATTGTTTGATAAACATGTGTACAGAAATATAACTAGCGACAAGAAATCCTGGATAGACAATAATAATAGCCAAAACCAATGAACCACTGCGTTCGCGTCTTTGTGGAGTGGCCGTCTTCATCTTGGTGGCAGTCCTGGACACACTGGATGTGATGTGCGCTGCCGTCGTTGGTGACTTGGCAGCATCAAGGCGTTCAGGTCGTGGTTTGGTGGATGATGTGCCACCGCTGGTCGATGATATTGTGCGGGTGCGTGCTGTAAACCATTTACAACCATGCGTACAATACATCAAGCTACATATTTGGGAGGTTATAGCAATCTCAATTGAATACGAAACTGAATTTGAAACACCGTCAATGGTTACACCAAAGTAAGTTTTCACCATGCTTACACAAACATAAGAAATGAGATCAGCGCGACCCACCTGTTTTGTCTACCGAAATTTATGGTCAGATCAGTCCGAACTATGAAGAAAAAAATGGCGGCACATTCAAATTCAGTCATATTTCAATTGCGGATGCTTTACATTCAGTCTAGTCTCAGAACAAAACATACGCCCACATACAGACGCTAAATAAATTTCCTACCATTGACCAATGCTTGACGGATAACCAGTTATAATCATGCAGGAACACGAAAAAAAACCTTTATTCAAAAGTCAGTTCCAAAAAAACTAACAAAACGGAATAAAAGCATAGATCATGCGAAATGAGATGCATCAAATAGACCCACCTGTATTGACTTTCTCTGGTTTTGGTGTGCTGTACATGGATGCCGCCATCACATCCGATCGCTTCACAGTCGTCGTCTGTTGTCGGGTGGTTCGACGACTCTGACGTTCTTGTGACGGTGAATTCTCTGCCAGCTGATTGTTATTAGAGTCTGCACTTTGTTTGTTTGATGTCTGTTTTTGTGCTTTCAGGGTACGCCTGGGAGCAGGTGGTGTAGCCGTACTGGCACCCTTATTAGCTAAGGCTTTATTGGGCGATCGACTGACGTACATTGACTGAGTCATTGATTTGGCCGTACGACCGTGAGTGCCGAGGTCAGGTGTCAGGGCCAGGGTGGACGAGGCCTGAGCGTTGTGATTGCGTAGTGGTGTAGATGGTTGACCTGGTACGCGACCGGCAGCTGCTCGGGAGTGCGATCGTGACGATGATGCCGATTTATTGTTGTCTGAAATTGAAAGATTTTTTGTATTTACCACTCACTCACTCACTCACTCACTCACTCACTCACTCACTCACTCACTCACTCACTCACTCACTCACTCACTCACTCACTCACTCACTCACTCACTCACTCACTCACTCACTCACTCACTCACTCACTCACTCACTCACTCACTCACTCACTCACTCACTCACTCACTCACTCACTCACTCACTCACTCACTCACTCACTCACTCACTCACTCACTCACTCACTCACTCACTCACTCACTCACTCACTCACTCACTCACTCACTCACTCACTCACTCACTCACTCACTCACTCACTCACTCACTCACTCACTCACTCACTCACTCACTCACTCACTCACTCACTCACTCACTCACTCACTCACTCACTCACTCACTCACTCACTCACTCACTCACTCACTCACTCACTCACTCACTCACTCACTCATATGCACTAACTTTTCTCCTCCCTTATCACAGTACCAAATGCTAATCGTACCCGCGCTGTATTTGGTGACCCGATACCCGACTGGTTCATTTTTGCTGATTCCGCTTTCAGTGCGGCCACCTCTTCTGGGCTTAACTTTTCAGCCTTTAGTTTGACGTCATATACCTATAGATATATAAAATATAATAATGCAATACTCATTCATTCACTCATTCACTGACTCCCTCTTTGCTCACTCAAGCACTTACCTGTTGTGATTTATCAAGATGATCTAAGTAGCCGAGTACTCTGGGTGTACTGCTGCCGAACGCGTACGTTGGTTTCTGGTTTTGTGACTTGGATGCAGCGGCTGCGGCCTGCGACTGCGAGCGAGACAGCAACGACTGACGACGCTGCTCTTGTTGCAGCTGAAAATACAGAAGTTATTACCCAATTTTTCATCTGAAGCATGATTTCTTAAGCGATTGTTAACCATTATGAATGATAACGTTATATAAATAGATATCGGGTACGACTGGGGGACCGAGTGATGATAAGAATTGCATGAATCAGCTTTGTTATAACTGTACAAATAAGCGTACATGTACTGTATGTATAAATATAGGCTTGGAGTGACTGTTTTCCGAGCTTTTTGTAATTGCTTGCCTCGGTATTATCTAGTGGTGGAATGGCAAAACATAATTGATGTAGCCGGTGTGTGCGGTCTTCTACCATAAAACCCATCTGCCTTCGACTAATGCATATTCGGGCAAATGAACAAAAACATGTTGATTGTCGAGAGTGAAATCGGATGAAAGCAAACGGCCGCTGGATAAAATGGTTTTAATATTTTAAAATGTGTGGAATAAATCTGCTGGACGCGTTGAGGTGGATACAAAAACAATTCCATATCGAAATGAATGACCGGTCGTGCCAACTTGTGCTTGCGTTCTGAGCCCTCCTGTTCTCGGCCTGATAAATACGACACCCCGTTCCTTTTACCATAAACTATAAATATAAAGGCTGCCCAGAGTTCAAGGCACGGTCAAGCCATACCGTGTTCTCTCTCTATTCATTTTAAGTACCACAAAAATTGATCATCATGCACAAAAGTGCCACTCAACTTTCTTGTCAACATGATGAACCAACGTGCAGGTTATGAAACCCACAGAGATTGGATTGTAGATATGAGTCCACAAAATCACACGCTAATGTTTTTGTATGTTAGATAGTTTAACATGAACGGATCACACTCTGATAGATAGGATAGGCTGGCTCTGTCTTGGACATGAAAGAACAGATCCCGAAATTCAATTATACCGGGTCAGCCAACACAGATCTGGCTGTAAGAAACAAAGTGTACCGTAGTACTAATGGTAAATCGATTGTGGTTGTAAACATGTTTAGTTTATTTCACTGTTCTTCCGAGAAACGAATAATGTGTTTTGATGCAAGAAAACAAAATGATAAATCCTACAGCCCATGTTTCGAACCTGAAGAGTAGACCAATTTTCACAGATTACAATTCAATGCAGTCATCATACATGAAGAAGAAAGTGAAAAAAGTATTGAATTATATTTTGCATGATGGAAGTGTATACAGTAGTTTACGCAGGATACCTGAGGCATCAACCATTTGTCGGGTTTAGTATTTTTCAAACCCACTGAAGCTTTATTTGACTTCGTTTAAAGCTTTTCCATCAAACCAAATTTTTACATAAACAATAAGTATGTTGGACTTCACGTGTGATTTTATAAACGCAATAAATCGAGATTAAACACCGGAAACGTTTGTGAAATTCGTTTACAATCCAGAATAACAATTGGCGATTGAAATCGGGATTGAATTTGGGCGTGATGGAAAGGGTTTTCACAAAACAAAATACAGTTTCAGTAGGTTTGAAAAAAGTCTCAACCCAATAAATCGACTATACAAACTGTACATACATGTATGTACGTATGTACATTTCCGTCTTCTGCTTTACTCGTATAACTTTGAGATATGGAAATACTGACTTAGCATCTGCCAATACTACTGTCAGACTACACAAAACAAAATGGCATTACCGAGAGTAGTAGTGTTTTCGGTTTCCTGTAATATATGTATAGTATGCGTACCCAACACCGTACATAAAACAACTACCGGCAGCGTAATATAAACGGATGTACAACATGTATGTAAGTACTGTCGACAAGGGTGAATTTATATATTGAAGAAAATGTTTTGTTTGATGCATTTGAGGGAACTTCTTACTATGTAGGTGAACAGGAACAATGTAATAAACCAAGACTAAAACCCAATTAGTGTAATGTGAATGTAATAAAGTGAAGTTTCTGCTGTGAGTTCAGAAAATACGAATTTTAAACTGTGGCTGCAGATGAGCTTGAGAAGCGTTTGAGATTATTGTTTATGACCGTCAGATGCCGAGGACCAATCGGAAGGTGTGCAGGCTAGGAATAGAAATCGTCCGAGTATGACGTTCCCAGGCTAGGAATATAAATCGTCCGAGTATGACATTCCCAGGCTAGGAATAGAAATCGTCCGAGTATGACATTCCCAGGCTAGGAACAGAAATCGCCCGAGTATGACATTCTCAGGCTAGAAATAGAAATCGTCCGAGTATGACATTCCCAGGCTAGGAATATAAATCGTCCGAGTATGACATTCCCAGGCTAGGAATAGAAATCGTCCGAGTATGACATTCCCAGGCTAGGAATAGAAATCGTCCGAGTATGACATTCCCAGGCTAGGAATAGAAATCGTCCGAGTATGACATTCCCAGGCTAGGAACAGAAATCGTCCGAGTATGACATTCCCAGGCTAGGAACAGAAATCGTCCGAGTATGACAGTCCCAGGCTAGGAATAGAAATCGTCCGAGTATTACATTCCAGGCTCGGAATAGAAATCGTCCGAGTATTACATTCCAGGCTCGGAATAGAAATCGTCCGAGTATGACATTCCCAGGCTAGGAATAAAAATCGTCCGAGTATGACATTCCCAGGCTAGGAATAGAAATCGTCCGAGTATGACATTCTCAGGCTAGGAATAGAAATCGTCCGAGTATGACATTCCCAGGCTAGGAACAGAAATCGCCCGAGTATGACATTCTCAGGCTATAAATAGAAATCGTCCGAGTATGACATTCCCAGGCTAGGAATAGAAATCGTCCGAGTATGACATTCCCAGGCTAGGAACAGAAATCGTCCGAGTATGACATTCTCAGGCTAGAAATAGAAATCGTCCGAGTATGACATTCCCAGGCTAGGAATAGAAATCGTCCGAGTATGACATTCCCAGGCTAGGAACAGAAATCGTCCGAGTATGACATTCTCAGGCTAGGAATAGAAATCGTCCGAGTATGACATTCCCAGGCTAGGAATGGAAATCGTCCGAGTATGACATTCTCAGGCTAGGAATAGAAATCGTCCGAGTATGACATTCCCAGGCTAGGAATATAAATCGTCCGAGTATTACATTCTCAGGCTAGGAATAGAAATCGTCCGAGTATTACATTCTCAGGCTAGGGCTTGCCCAAGTATAAGATGTGTCCATACCAGAACTTGTCAAGTTTGATGTACTCAATCGGGGTGAGGAAAAGTTGACCGGACTATGACTTGCCCAAGTATGTATGATGACCCAATGAAGTCTGCCGAGGTCTTCTTCCTTCTGTTTCCCCGAGGAGCAAAGTGTGTGTAAATTGGTATGTGACTATGTGAGTATTAGCAACAACGGAAGCATTATGCACTCAACACAAGCACAAATTAAAATGAGCCTCCACCGGCATAGTTCAAACCGGGAGCTCGGAAATGGTAGTATTCTGCACAGAGACAATATCACCGGTACATACGGTATGTGGGTTCAGCGGTGGTTAGGCTGCTCTCAAAGTTCAAAGAAAAGGAAAAGAAAAAATAGAACCTGTAAAACTTTTAAACGAACTTTTTTCCAAGCACAAAATTTTCCACAACCATTTTCGGTCGAAAGTTTTGCAGACTTTGCTTTTCTTTTTGGTCTCCTTTGGACTCTGAAATCACACTCACAAATAAAGTACGTCAACAGACCATTTCGGAAAACACGTTTTTCGGACACACGAACCACCGTAACCGCATGGAGCGGCGCATAATAATAAGTATGGTCTTTTTATCGAGAGATACCATCCTGGTTATCTTTGTGTCATCTTTCGATAGTCTTTCGCGCACTGACAATCCCAAACGAACGCATAACTTTCCCTTTGGGAGTGTGCGTATAGACTTTGGATATAACAGTAAAATTTTGCCGCGAAATAAAACCAATGTGTTTCTGTCTCGAGTTTATGCACATTTTCGTTTAACATGAATGTTAAAATGTATACATATGTAGTTGGGCTTCACATTTATTTGGAACACGATTATTTGCTCTGCTAGTGAGAATTTAGTTGGTTAACCGAACTTACATACCACATACATACAATAGTTGCAAATGTCACGATATCGAGACAACGTCATGAAGGAATTATGGTGTGACTGAAGGAGGAAACTGTGTTTCGGCTTTGCCATTGAAACCAAGTGTACTACATGAATACTGTTGAGTACAGTAACCATAAGCTTCTTTGGAAAAATGATGACATTTTTTTACAGCCATCTAATATACATTCATTAGCAGTTTTTCGAATAGGATTGTATGTGATGTACATCTGAACTTTGCCAAATTGGATGGTATAAGTACATAGGCAAGGATTGTATGTAGCCCATGGTTGTAATGCTGATGGCGCCCATGCCAGGTATGGTTGGGTATAAGATGGATTTATTCGATGCCCAACTTGGATTGAACCTGCTGGCTGCACGATTGTAAATAAAGACTTACGCTTCAAAAATAGTACTGTTTTGGTATAATAGATAAATCTGATACTCACACGTACTGCCTGGCCACCCGAAAATGCACCGTTATTGGTGGGATTTCAAGAGGATATAGTGATTGAATGCCGGGAAATCTACCATGGATTGATCAGTTTCAGTGACGGCCCATAACTGTAGTAACGGTTTTCTGTTCCATTTTGGGTTCCAAATTAAGTTCATTTGGCCTTGTCTGGCTTCCATGTAATCAAAACGTTGGACAGATGAGCCATGCACACCATTTTATATTAGCCAAAACATTTATACGTTATCACAGAAGCAGCCAATATTCATCGTTTGGTGAACCGCTAATAAAGTGGCATAGTTTTTTAATTGTTTTACTAAATGAGGGAAGTAAAGTTCGAGCTCTTTTGAATTTTTTTGTTGTCTATCACAGCGGGAATGAAGGTATTGTTGAAATGGTATTTGAGCTGAGATGAGTTTATAACGAACTACGTTCGAACATACTACACATTCATATGGACAATGTAATGGATTTAGATTGTATGAGCATAACTGATTCCATTGCTTCAACACAAGTACACCCTCTATTAATTTATAATTCATGTATACTGTAGAAGAAAGTGAGACCTTTGCAACAAATTGGTCGAATATGCATGAGAATTTCAGAATACTGAAGTAGTACTGGTATGTCGTGGAAACTCAACAATGTAGACTAGTTGGCTGAAGGAACCATTTCAGACTAATTGAGTCTCAATATAACCATGTTTGCCATCGAGAGGCTCATTCATTTCCAGAGAGTGCTTCAACTGCAGTATGAATTCGAACCAACTTTTCAAGACAATTAAGATATTTCAAAGGCAGCTTCGAACGACAACAATTGGAAATAAAAAAGACAGCTGAAAAACAATAATAAAAAATAAACAAAAATAAAGTAAATTAAAGTAATGAATGAAGATACGAACCTCTGCCTGTTTGCGTCTGGCCATAACTGCACGTAGTCGGGATGCCTCACGTTGTCTAATCTCCTTGATCTTGGTCTCCTTTTCGTGCTCCTTCTGCTGTAGTGCCCTGGCCTGACGCTCCTCGGCTTCGCGTAATTGACGTTCACGGCTGAAATAATTACAACTTGAAAACATAAAGTTTGAATTAGAAAATTTTTTGTTTGCAAACATATGTAGTTTAGAATCAAGATTACTGGACAATTCAATGGTTGCTTGAGTGAGTGTATTCGGTTAACATGACATACTACGTGATATCGATCATGCAGCAACCTCCAAACAACGGCGAGTAGTATGTGCCAGCAAGAGGCAATGCCACCAAACGGCATTCCCACAAGAATGCCATCAAAAATCACGGTACGAGTTTGGAGCGAGGAATGGTATATGGGGTCAGAGTCTGTGGCATTGGATGGCATCCATTACGAGTGTCATCAACACAACAAACACATCAAGGGCATACCAGGGTCATGGCCTCTCAGGGTGCCTTCATAGTGGAGTTGCGATTTTTTTCGGAATTTTTCGAGACGTTCCGAAACGTTTTTCGACATTTTCTTGTTTTTGTATCTTCGGAATATTTCGGATCGTCACGAAATTCTCGGAAACAACACGACTTTGAAAGCATACTCACAAACCAAACCAACGATTCATGGTAATGTAATGTGTTAGATTGTTGGACCTGCCTTTTTACAGCATCATCGATGGCAAATGCTGCACTTGTTTTTTTGGCAGAAAAATTAAGATTTAACAGAATCATATGGAAGTTGTGGTTTTCAGCATGGATGATATGTAGGTGTTGTGGAGGTTCGAGAATGTTTTACGACAGCCATTGTGGAACGGCTATTACAGTTTGTATTTCATAATTCCCGTAGTGCATTTTTGTATCTCACCCATTCAGCAGTTAATTTTTATTAATTTAACAAAAATTTCGTTTGTGTGCATTTAAATTCCGAGAAACTCAATGAAGTGACTAAGCAAAAACATACCGTAATTGTTCAGCGGCCTGTCTCTCTTGCATCATCCTCAATCGTTCAGCGTGCCTCTTTGCCTGTTCAGACGTGGCCTGGTGTGTGCTCGACGTGGGCGTGTCTGAAACATTTGCTTATTAAAACAAGTTGTAGTCTGAAACATTACTTTAATATGAAACATTTTGCTATTATATTCTTAGGTTGTAGTGCGAAACATTAATTTTTTTATATGAAACATTCTTCTTTCCTGCTGAAGTTTCTCGCTGGCGTGAAAATTACATAGCATAGTAAACATACTGAGAAAACATAGCTGCATCATAATTGTAGTGTAAACGGTATGCAAAGGGTTAAGGTGATCCGAGTTGACCAACTGTCAATCAAATACAGCTAACTTTTCGAGACGCAGATAAAATCTATTTCTTGTACAAAAAATAATGAAAAAACTATCCCACTTCGATGGGTGGAGAGGCTGCGAGAAAGCAAAAAGATGAAGCATAAGGACAAAATATGAAAGATATGTCCTTATCAAAATACGCCAAAATAAAGTATTAACCGAATAATTGTGTTGAGCTACCAGTGGACTGGTGTAGATCGTGGTCGGAGGACTGACTCATTGCACCAATATTAATGCCACCATACAATAATAATAATATGTGCGTTTGTTATATTGTGACGAACAAAACAAAACTGTAATACGCGGGTGTGTTGTGTCACCGATAGCACCGATAAAACGCTGCTATTTCAACATTTATTTAAACTAAAAACTAAAAATCGAGAAATGTCAATATCGATATGATTATTGAAATTTGGCACCATCCGTTTTCATCATGCAAAATTTTTGATAATTTAATTCCACGGGCATTTGGCATTTGTTTTTTTGGGAGATTTTTGCGCAACAATTTTCAACATTAGCCAGTGGCGGCAGTGAGTTGAGTCGGTGAGCGCACAAAACAGACGCACACAACAAACACATCGTGTTGGTGGCGGTACTGACTGATTTATGTAAATAGTTGACAAACCACAAACCCCAATATCATATTTATAAACAATTTAATTCTAATTTTTTCTATCTAAAAAATTTCTGAACTCAGGTCAAACAATTTCGTTCGAGGAAAATGCATGGATGACTCTACCATCCGCCGTATAGGTGTCGGGTTGATTTTAATGTAGAGTTTGGGCTGTGGAGTGTTCAGTGCACGCCGTATTACGTTGCTATGGACGAGTGTTGTTGTTGTTGTTGTTGTTGTTGTTGTTGTTGTTGTTGTTGTTGTTGTTGTTGTTGTTGTTGTTGTTGTTGTTGTTGTTGTTGTTGTTGTTGTTGTTGTTGTTGTTGTTGTTGTTGTTGTTGTTGTTGTTGTTGTTGTTGTTGTTGTTGTTGTTGTTGTTGTTGTTGTTGTTGTTGTTGTTGTTGTTGTTGTTGTTGTTGTTGTTGTTGTTGTTGTTGTTGTTGTTGTTGTTGTTGTTGTTGTTGTTGTTGTTGTTGTCGTCGTCGAAAAAAACTGTTGGGTCAAAACTCAATTGTTTACTGATGGTCTTTTGGCCACCGTAAGTGACTTCGTTTAGGAAGTTGTTGTTGTTGTTTTTGTTGTCATGTCAGTAGTTTTCCTATGTGCAACATATGATTACTTAATGCAATTTCCTTTCGTCATCTCTTTGGTACCTCAAAAAATCAGATGGTTTACATGTCCGTCGATCATTCCATCAATCAATGATGTATCGGATGATCCTAGGCGCAAGTAAGTATGCCCGTAATATCATGCTCAATTCATCAAGAATCCCTGCCAGATGGAGAACATGCAGTCATAGTTTCTAGCCTATTCCTTATAGCCACCAACAAGTTCACTCATCGAACACATTATTAAACAAGCAAATATGTACACGTAGTTCCCATTCTGCCATCATCCTTTTCCGTATCCAATATCCAGCGCAAACCGACCGGAACACCCGACGAGGCCAACAACACATTATTCATTCACGTTTCACGAATTGTCCCACCAACTCATCACAACGAATCGTTCACGTTTCAAAAGAAAAACCTCCAGTCAGTAATAAGTGACGCATCGATGTGTTCCTCTGTCGTTCATTCATTCGCGACGTCAAGCGTTCACGTTTCACAATGTTTACTTAACCCTTGGCTACATAACATCTTGCTGCCACACTGGTGCGGGTGAGAAACATCGCCCGACGGAGAATTTGTATGTGTTGGGAAAATTCGTGTTTTGAAGTTAACTTGAAGCGCTTTTTCAAAGCCATGGAATGCGGGTGAATCTTCATACGAGCTCATGTAGCAGAAACAGATGGGTGACTTGCCACAGTTGCATAATGCAAAGAAACGATGGGATGCAGTACAAAACGATGTCGGTTTACAGCAATTGATGTATCGGGTGCAACGTTGCATTCCACTTTAATACGCTGCTGCAACACGAGACAGGCACCGGGTCCCAACTCAATCCAGATGGGCCTCATCGTATCATTTTCATTATCTGACCAACTACTGACTAGACCACCGTTGACGAGTCCGATTGGTTCAAATAATCAACCAAAGAAGAAACAGGCAAGTATTTATAACTTGAACAAAAATTCTGACTGAGTCGAAAAGTGAATGAAAAAAATATGGTTCGAGATCAGAGAAGAACTAGCTGGGTTAGGTAATCCTCAGAATGGTTGTTCAAACTTGCAAATTTTTTAAGCTAAAAAACATTAAAAAAGGTATTACAACCTTGTTTTATGTTTAGTTCTAAAATTCGCCCTAACATATACACACTCCCGTTGCAGAAGATTCTATGAAGAAGTCTGCCAGGTTGCAGGTTTGGTTTCAAATATCAGTCAGACAAGCGAAGTCGGTGTGGAAGTTGGTTGACTATTACTATGGTTAAAAACACTGGCACCATTACTGGGGCAACCAATTCGCTTTGCAAATCACCGTCATTGAGTCAAAAAGTTGGATGAATGGGTTCGGTAAATGTCGTAAATAAGTTGGCGCTTTGGCATTTCAAAGCCCAAAAACTGAACACGTAAATAAAAATACTCTTTGAAGTAGATGCCATTAACATCACGAAAAAGTACGTCCGTTGGGAGGAGTTCTTTTGCCGCTGATATGTGTGAGGCATTCCAAAAGGCCAATACATTATCTGAGAAAACACGTAAAAAAGAAAAAAGGCAAGATGTGTCAAAAAAAATTTAACAAAGAACATACTAGATACACAGTAAGTAGATATATATAGATAAAATAAACTAAAAAAAACAATAGCAAACAGAACAGAATTCGATAAAAACTTTATGACAACGAAGTAATTCTGATCTGCATAACGAACAGTATTTTATGTATTTTGCATACATATAACACATCACAAAGTCATAAAATTTACAGTCTCATTTCCACTGAACGTTGCATTGATGACAATAAAAATCATTAACGACGCTGACAGACCTTTTTTATAGCAACGAACAACGCAGTGCACTAATCCGCTTTGCGCATGCTGTTTGCGTTTAGATGCAATAACACATGTTGAAATATAACAAATGAAATATAATATGCAAGAAATTTAGAAAAAGGGAGTAGCAGTAAATGGTGAATAAATCAGTCATACAATTCAGCATCCAATCCTGATATGTTGATGTTAGATGTTATGTTGATAAATAAGGTGTTTACAGCCAGCATGACATACTCAACAACATGACATTACATGTATTAACATCTCAATTTACCTACGCCTGACGCGTCATCCCTAATACATGTACAATATGCAGGTACTTGATGCGTGCCAGTGGCAGATAACGTCGAAAAGAAAAGTGTTCCCTTCGCTTCGAAGCTCAGATATGTTTTTATATTGTTATCAACACGTGAGGAACAAATAACTAATCTTTCAGGAACTGTGGTTACATTTGAGTCATCAATTTATCCGCCTTTCTCTGAACATGCACTTTTATAATTTAGACGCGCGTGTGTTTTATACAGCTGCACGCTTGTGTATACGCGTATACACGTCTGTGCATGCAGTGATGACATGTTTATGTAATACTAGGCGTTGCGTCAAGGGTAAATTCTGAAACTAACCTAACGTATATTTTGAAACTTGAAGCAAAAATCTAAATGGCACAAAATGGCTGATGCTTCACAACAATGTAAAAACAAAGAGGCAACTTCCGAAAACCGTCACTTTGATTTTATTTAAAAAAACGGGCGGGAATTTTTTTAGACCAAATCAAGCGACTGAAATAACCAATGATGATAATTGCTGACCAATGGTCCCAGTGGAATTTCAAATGCATTGCTCATAATCACTAGGTTGGAGGAATTAGTGCAATCGTGCGTATGAACATGTACATATGTATGTATGTACATATGTATGGAAGCATATGTATGTACATATGTAGATATGTTTGGGTTGTTTACACTGTGCGTAACACGCATATTTATTGTAAGATGATTAACAAAATCGTGGCACATGGTTTCTTGCAAGCGCAAAATGATTTGCGAACGTCTTAGACAAAGTATTCTTTTCATCTTGAAAAATCATCACCAAGTACATCTTGAAAAATCACAAAGGCTGCTTTCTAAGATAATTTCAATGCAATATTAATTTAATGCCCTAATGGAATTCCACAGACATAACAGGAAATGAGACATCGTTGCTCGATATTGAACATCGCAAGCCAAATAAAAAACTTCGGAAGGTTAAAGACAATTTAAATAATCATATGAATTTCGAAGTTTTGAAATAGTAAGTAGAGTTTCCCAAAGCAGTGAGAAACTGAGTACCTACATACATACATATATATATTTTCGACTTTATTCCCATCAAAACAAAGGACTGACATTCAGAAGGTGTCAACAAAGTCATTTTACCTAGAATACAACCAGAGTTCGGAACAACAAAACATTTTAACGGCAGGGGCCGTTGTCAAAACGGAATGCCATTGTCAAAGACCACCGATAAAAATAATGGCACGAACGGGTCGAGTCTGCCATCCTCACCTTTTTTCAGATAAACGTCAGGTAAACTGATACCATTACTTGAAAATTTGTCTGAATACGAAAATCCAACATAATACCTACTTTTTCAGATGTCAGATATAAAAGAAAACCAGTGAATAGCAAAGTACAACAATCGAAAATGGTACGGACAACAAAGAAGCTGGCAAATCATGTTTGTTCTCAAACTATAATGTGCCATGAAACATACCAAGGGAGCCATTGGCTTACAATTTAGATTGTTCTAATCTAGTCTACTTATAATTGGATTGATGTTATTTAGATTTGGTGATCAAAGGCCGAAATGATTCTACGAAGGATGCACTATTCCTGTTCGAATACACATTCCAAGAATATAAATTGAAAACCTCGTCATGTAACGTACGAATGTACCACAACAGGTGTTCAAGGTACCAGGGACCAAAAGATAAATATACCGGGTAATTAGAATTAACGGTTCTAATTAATGGCATATGCGGTATTCCGCTTTGAAGTGGTTGAGCCAATTGTTTGGATAGAATTGACTACGGGGATGCTGGTACGCCTGAAATGAAATCGACACCATTGCAAGAAATAATGTGCCATTATATGGAAATGACACCCAAAGGTAGAGATGGCATCGTGGTGGCAGTTCTGATGGATACGAGTTGTAATTGAATGAGGATTTATACTCGATGAATCATCATTGATTTATTTTCCTGGTTATATATAATTCAATTCAGTTGTGGTGAGAAAATGTATGCGTGAAACTGCACAACGAAAAGTAAAACAACTATGATCACATTAGTTTACAGCCAAAACGAATACAACAAAGCACGAGTCATCCAGAAGAGTACAGTCATCATTTAGATGAATTCAGTGACATTCACTGTCGCGCTAAATATCATTAACAGAAAACGAGACTGTAAGGATGACTCCATCCAAAAACAATAAACAACAACGATGTAATAATTTTGATGTGATTATCGACTTGTCACTAGACGCAAACACACAAGTGTATAGAATTAGTCACATAAATCAACGGTTATTAAACAAATGCCCATAATTGACTGGATCGGGTGTCAAGTGTTGAGTTGAAGGTCGAGTTTTTAATTCAATTCACGCTCGCTAATTTTTCTGGCATTTTATTTGTAGTAAGAATGGCAAAACTAGTTACTATTTTTGTTGCTGGTCGATACAAAGGTGTAATGATGTTGCAATAATTGTGAAACTACAAAAATCTTAAATTGCACCACAAATAAGTTGTGCCATAAAATTTTGTTTAAAATGCCTAACATCGGTGAGGAGCACTGAAAATCCGCAACATAGCGGTCATGCAGGCAATCATTAAATATGGGCGTAATTAGTATGTAATTTCGGTTACGTATGTACTCTATTTATGATGTTGGTAAACTACTATGAGTTGGTGATGTTTCGATGCGTTAACTGACCAACTGACTGACAGACTGACTGACTGACTGACTGACTGACTGACTGACTGACTGACTGACTGACTGACTGACTGACTGACTGACTGACTGACTGACTGACTGACTGACTGACTGACTGACTGACTGACTGACTGACTGACTGACTGACTGACTGACTGACTGACTGACTGACTGACTGACTGACTGACTGACTGACTGACTGACTGACTGACTGACTGACTGACTGACTGACTGACTGACTGACTGACTGACTGACTGACTGACTGACTGACTGACTGACTGACTGACTGACTGACTGACTGCCTGACTGACTGACTACCTGACTGACTGACTGACTGACTGACTGACTGACTGACTGATTGACTGACTGACTGACTGACTGACTGAATGATTCACATGTTACATGCCAACCTTGTTCCGTGTATTCCAAATCATGCAAAAATACGGATAGCATCTTTATATTAGTATTTCTTGGTGAAACACCCGAATTTTGAGTTTGCATCCAAACTGCGCCAAAGTGTTCATCTGCCGTCTTCTTGACCAAACACAAATAAAATCCGCAGCAATCGGTAACAATAAACTCTGCGACGGAACGATTTTGCTTGAATATTACGCAATTTGTCGATGTATTTGGGTGTTTGAATGCGTGAATTTATGTACAAGTACAATAGTGAGAATCTGCGTACCGATGAAGACACTTTGCATTTCTAATACATATTTATATCCGATGTAATGGGCAACGATTTATAAAAACTGCATTTGAGATTTTAAAATTATGTGGAACATTTAATCGTTTCACCTGCGTAGGTCTCACTAATGTAGGCCTATTTTATGGCAAACTCAAACTAGAATTGAGTAACTTTTTCCCTGTAGTTGAAATTGTATAAAGCAAATAGATTTTTTTCAAAATATTTGAACAATCGTTCCAAAAGCAAATTGCCTGCCCAACTTGTTGAACGATCGTTGCTTGGCAGACAGGCAGGCCAGGTTATGTCGGACGCTCAGTGCAAACAACAACGTTGTGTGTACACACTGTTTTATTGCCTCTATAACATTTTTATTACAACTTGTAAACATGTGTAGTTGACAAAAGTTGACAAAAACCGATATAAATCGGCAAAATTTGGTGATATGCAATATGATCGGGTTGACTGTAACACCTGACGATCATAGGTGTCAACACCATTGAACGTTGGCAGCCTGATCAAGTTGAAACGGTAAACATCGGTTGTTTTGTAATGACCGACCGACGACTGTGGTCACAATTACTCTCATTTCACCACAAAATCAGCTGGACAAAAACTGTAGGCAGCTTTCATATTTTTATGGTCATTTTATCACCGACGATTACGACTCGCATATCATAGAATACATTTATGATAAATACTGTACTTTGTTGACCGTTCTATAAGCATTCTACTAAACTAACCCTTGTATGAAAAAGCTTTTGGTTAGTGAAACATTTAGAATATCATGTCATGTTAATGTATTTACATATGTTGTAAACATTCCAACTTTTTTTGGATTGAGGTTGAAAATTTTGTTGGCTGATTTCATGTGTTATGCTTTTCACATAGCATTGGTTAAAATCGATATGCTGCTCATTGCTACATACATGTAACTTCTCACTTAAGTGAGAACTTAGCCTCCAGCTAATATCACTTGGCTGGCTTCCATAAACATAATGGTACAAGTGTCTGGAAGCTTCTCCCTCTTGTAACAGCTGGAAACTGTTATTATAGTCCTAGTTAATGCTAATGTGTACTACTTCCAACTGCAAGTTCAAGTAAACATCGCAACTGTTTGCACTTCTGCAAAAAACATGAAAAAAGAAATTTTCAGCTGAATTGTTTGCCCATTACTTGCACAATAAATCGGGAATGTGGTTGTGTAACGAGCAGTTAGCAACAAAAGTGCAAGGTGCTTGCTCGTCGCAAAAAACGTTAAAATTGGCCCAAATGGTGCGAAAAACACACACGGTCCAGAATTAATGAGTCGGGCCCAATCTCGGTCGGGTTTGGGCCATTCGGCCGTAAAAGCAACGTTGGTAACACGTCAGATTTGTTCGCTTACATATAAATATTATATAGATTCAATGATTGAGTAATCAGTGCCGGTGTAACATCTAAAAAAATGATACTCCTGTATAACAGGTATAAATCTCAGTTCCTTACTTTTACGGTAATAGAAGGGTGAAAGTATCCTACTCATCCGCAACAGGACCTGACGAACGTTAGTAATTACGGTGGAAGTTTCAGTGAGTGACAACAATTCTTGTGTTTTGGAGTGAGTGAGTGAGTGGGTGAGTGAGTGTGAATGAGTGAGTGAGTGAGTGAGTGAGTGAGTGAGTGAGTGAGTGAGTGAGTGAGTGAGTGAGTGAGTGAGTGAGTGAGTGAGTGAGTGAGTGAGTGAGTGAGTGAGTGAGTGAGTGAGTGAGTGAGTGAGTGAGTGAGTGAGTGAGTGAGTGAGTGAGTGAGTGAGTGAGTGAGTGAGTGAGTGAGTGAGTGAGTGAGTGAGTGAGTGAGTGAGTGAGTGAGTGAGTGAGTGAGTGAGTGAGTGAGTTAGTGAGCTTATCGGTGAGTGAGTGTTTAGGTAGGTGGATAAATGAGTTGTGGAATGCATGAACGGTTCTCGAATGTAACCGAATGTTGGACTGTAATGACCACACCAAGCAAGATAGACATCAAAACAACCAAACAATTTAACGGATCCGATTTGATCAAAACAACAAAAAACAGTGAATATCGAGATAAGCACCAAATTGTGTTATGGAATTGAAATTTGGAAGCTGCCTTTTAGTCAGAATGTGAATGATAAGCGTGTGTTCAGGCATTATCTGTTAAATAAAATCTAAACGAAGTATTGTTTGGAATTCGAGATACAGGCTTTCATGGCTTCTAACTTACATACCAGATATTTAGAATCAAGCTTTCAATAAGGTTGGAATTTCGGCAAATGCGATATTTCTTGCAACCGGTATTGAAATCTACATTGATATCTAACAAAATGCTTCCGCAACGTATTAGGCACTGATACTCATGTAAAATCGCATCAGGTAATCCTGACAAATCTTGCTAACATACATACATATATCATTCATAATGAAATGAACTAAGGAATAATAAAAAGGAATAATTACTTCATTTTTGCCGTTCATATCAAGACGGAAACAGAACATCAAATACTGAACGAATGCTGAACCCTCATACTTACATGAATGCACGCCACATTCATAGAGTAGGAACCGTTTCTTTTTGTAAAGTAAGGACACGTAATGAACGAACCATACTAGGAACTGTACATATGTACTTATGACAGCCCAAGCTCACTACAGTAGTTCTTTTTCTGAAAAGTAGTGTATCTCAGCTGTATAAGTAGAACCTGTATTATAGCAAAAAGAAACCCGTACCTTAAAATCAGCCAAGAGGTCATACGTACGTGCGTACATACATGGTTGTTGCTCTGAATGCGTACCGCTGGTAAGATATATGAGCGGTTCGGAACGCCATGTGCACGTCAGGGTATGATGGATCGAGTCCATGTACTGTACACTCAACCATGGTACATGTACATGTATGTATGTATACCAGGGTCAGGTTCGCGGACATACATACAATATATACCAAAACGACTGCCAAACATATCCACCGTATTTTTTCGAGCATATTTCGGTTCTGGTCTCTGCTCGTAACCGTTAACATTACGGATGGTTAATTCAACTGATGAGAAGATAGAATCACAAATGATTCTATTTATTTTCAAACCGAACACACAGTGCATTAAACAAACAAATTTGACTGAAAATATGTATTTGTGTAATATGAACAACTTAATCTATAACATGAATTTAGAAATATTGCTGTTATGTAATTTTCTACGACTCACTTTAAACAAGAGCAAACTCTCATGAATTGCAAACTGATTGAATGCAGAGTTAACAGCACATAAATCTAAATAAAGCGAACACTAATATGTTATTAACTCTTCATGTGGATGACTCACCACCGCAAGATATGCATGTTGCATCAACAATACTACTACTTATGTTCATGTACATGAAGATACATGCAGTGCTTCACTGCCGGATGAGAAAGGGAGGGTAAAATGGAATTCCCCCTTTTTGGCAAGTTTAAAAAAATTAAGTTAAAGATAAATCAGGCATAAAATCGGTGGGATGCCCATTCCCATCTCTTTCACGATATTCCCCTCCCTTTGAAGGGTTTGACTCGTCCGCCAGTGCAGTGCTTGCCTGAATGCGTGTTATCAAAACATGTATTAAATGAAGTGGTGCACTCCGTGTTGTGTGTTGGTCAAGCAAGACAAGATACATACTCACCCACTAGCAGACGAGAAGGAGTGGGAAAAGTGGAAGTTCCCTTTTTGGCGTTTCAAAAGAAGGTGTAAATAAAATGAACTGAAAAATGCCAATTCCCTTCTTTTTGACGAAATCCCCTCCCTTTGGAGGGTTAGCTCTTCCTCCAGTGTAACTCACTCAAACAACGAACGACCATGTAACGCTCATGACCGGCCGGGATCAGAAACTCAGATGAGCTGACTGCAAGCGAGTGCATACAAGTTCCATGACGCCAGCATAACAACTAGTTCGATTTTATCTAGGAACGTGTAACATCGAATTATAGTTGAGGCTGGATGAAAAGGAAAACACTACTGAACACGCAAGAAAGAAAAATTTATGTGGATGTTTACTCATTTGTTCAAGTACCCAAGTATACTAGGAGGATACACACAAATGTTCATTTCCACATGGAAGTACATAACCAAAGTCAGAGGAGTCAGCAACAAAATGAAATAGCTCATGAAATTGCTCTTCTGAATTACAAAGCAGGAAGGTTTTTCAAGTTCATGAGAACCTGAAAGCATGATAGAAAGTGGGTAAGCCTTTGTATACGAATCATGTGTAACGAAGGTAAGTCACTTATGTTTGTAAATAAGAGAGACCGAACGAATGTATGTAACGCTGGTACGTTAAGGCTTAGCCACAGACACGATTCCATTATCTACATAAATGTATGTAAGCAACTCTGCCGATAGCAAGGTCAGTTGCACCCAATGTCACATGTACATACGATTCGATAACCACATCAATGTGAAACCAACGTTTCAGAAATAACAAAATCATGTCAAACTATTGTTTGTTATGCAGAATGCAAAGTATGTTTTTAGAAATAATCATGTAAACAAAAACTTGCATGGGAACAAAAGTTTATACCAAGCAAACAGGCAATCTTAGAAGAAACGCGTATGCTTCTATGAGGAATTTGTCTGCTGTTCTACTCGCTGCATCACCATGAGAAAGTTTGTGAAAGTGCGAGCTCGTTGTTTGCATGAAACGTAGGCGACGTGAGTTTAGCCACGTAAAACATGCAAGTGTGACTAACCACACTGCGCTCGGAACATGTAATCGTGTTGAATAGATCATTATTTCATAACTATAAAAGTCACGATTGATTATGAGAATTAAAAGCGTGCCATGTGTCTTGATGATTTGTAAGACTTTCGGCTGTATTTTTGCAACATTGGGATTGGGAAGTGAGAACACGGACCTGAATGCATGCAACATTCGTACGATCGGATGAAAAAGTTGTTTCATAATGAATCGAGATTGATTTATGATATAAATGCATTCCCTGTATTTGTCATATCTACGCGGAATTGAAAAATCACATGAAGTTAGTTAGCAGAAATGATTGGGAAATGCGGAGGATGTGAGAAATTGTTTTAATTGAAGACTACAACTTTATGCGTGTATCTGACGAGTGCATGTAAGTGGCATAAAACAATAAATAATAAGCCTGGATGTATGTCTGTAGTTGACGGCAGTGGCCAGTCCAACAGCACAACTTGATCGAATATCAAACTTACTGGACGTGTTCAATGGCAAGTGAACTTCAAAATATTCACGAATCGAAATATGTATGTATTTATCCAAATGAGGGAGTCTAACTACATGTATAATTATCGATAGTTATTGAGTGAATTCATAGATAATGGAAAATTCATAAACGAATGAAGATACCAATCCGAATTGTTCATAAGCTGGGTACAGTACAGGACAAAAAGATGTAATTGCGGTAATTACCTTCGAAAAAAAAACAAATGGACAGGAAATTGGCAGGCACGAAAAAAAACAAGAAAATGGAGTATTAGGCACGTGATAATAAAAATAAAATGTCACGAACCAGTATTGATCATGGTATATTCAAATAAAGACATACATACAGTATTTAAACATTTGTTCAACCACCACACCAACCATGGTTCATCCATGCATGTTCCGGGGGTCTTTGTACCTTGGGTCTCACTAAGAACCGAGGTCTGCCTTCGATTGAGCTTCGAGTGGATGAAGTTGAATGACTGCGACTTCTACTGCCCGACTTTCGTCTTGATGTCTGCTTCGATATGGAGTACGTGTTCATTAACTGCTTTCTTCGGAGAAGTCGTTCCTTACGTTCCAAGTCCTTGGTGACGTTGGCCGGTTCAAGTCGTCTCTTCGACTTGACGTTGTTCTGCTTTTCGGTATTGCTACTGTTTTTGTTTTTGTTGTTACTATTTCGCATCTTCCTAGTGGACGAACGTCTTTCGTAGAGACGCGAATTCGCGAGGTTCAATGGTTCAACGTAGGGTACTCCGTTGCCAGTGGGATCAGGTAGTTGAGCAAGTACAGCGTGCCTTTGCTTACGGGTGAACGTGCCTCCGCCACTTCCGTTGGATGTCTGTTTTGAATGACTTCTTGAATCAGTCAGTCTTGTATCCATGTTGCTATTGCTCATTGTCACTGATGTATCGCATTAACTGAATTTCTGTGATTAAAAACTCAAACTGTATCAAATTGTGAAAAATATCCGGTCCGAACTTGAGCTACGCAACTTTTTGTACTTTGCGGAATTACCTGTCGAATTGCCGGAATATTTCGCGATATAATAATTATAATGGTCGTGTAATCGTAGAGTGAAGCATGCGATTCAGTTAAACGGAGACTGAATCCACAATACCTGAATATATTCCAAATAATCCATCATTTTAAACGTACAATAACAACTTTCAGGCGATCTTAACGAACGCACTGATTATGCAATATGTTTTTCGAAGTGCAATTTTAATTAAATCGAGAGCGTTAAAAGTGTTTAAAAAGGTTGAGTGGTGGCTTTCGAAATAATGGTTTAAAATGAGCACCGATTTATTAACATTCCAATACTAAGTGATGTTACAACGGATTCATGCCGACTTTCATCTTTGTTGTGGCCGTTATGGACGCACATTTCCAAAGAAACTTCAAGTGTATAGACTAAGCGTTCCGCAACATTCCAGTTGCACAAATGCGGAATCCGATACTCAAAATCGTACAAATTACGAAAATTAGCGGTCAATGCGCGAAAAAAGTGCCGAGATCCATTAGACAGAGAAACATTCTACAAACGTATGTACATGAAACACCGGATAGTTTTTGCAATGCCCTATTCAGCAAACCACTTCAACACGAAGTTTTTTCTATGAATTTGCCTATACAATTGGGACTAATATCGTCAGATAAATTTTCTTTAAACTAAACGGATGGGTCAAACGGATGTGACCTCGGAGTTCCTACTTTTGACTTGATATCTAAGATTTGTCGAAACACCACTTGAACTTTTTTCTACTGCGTTTTTGGCCACTAAGTTGATATCTGTCACAGCTGAACTCTGTTACCACAGCTGAACCCCTCAATTCAGTACTATGAATGTACTACGTAATACTTACGATGGCAAAAATGTGTTGATGTTGTCTTGAATGAGTCAACTTGGTTCAACGAAGCTGGTGATGAATGGACTTGAATCAGCTCACATCAGACTATACAAAATTCCAACCGGCTCATTGGCTAACCAATCTCATATGGAAATTAGCTGGCTTTTTCAGAGCTCTGGTTTATTATATATTGATATCGAAAACAGCAATCTGGATGGGTTTTGGCATCGAATCATTAATATTTAGATGGGAATAAATAACGATGCCAATTCCAGTTTACAGCATAAAATATTGTAATACTGGGTGGAAAATACTAGTCATACCTTTGTTTTAAGGCCCGTACATACTCCACCATAACACCGTAATATAACACGTTATGCTATGGAGGCGGAGCCTGTTATGGTGTGTCTACATACTCCCCCATCGTAACATAACACGCATCATAACATGCGGGAAGAAAATCTCTGTTATGGTGTTATTCGAAAAATTTCGAATAACTTTGTCATAACAGATCAATTATATAAATTTTATCCAGCTTCAAAAAATTGATTTTAACAAACTAAAACTATAAACTGTCATATACACTAGCGGACGAGAAGGGGTGGGAAAAGTGGAATTCCCCTCTCTTTGGCTATTTCAAAAAGCTGAATTTGTTCCTTAAGGTGTAGGTAAAATGACCTATTTTCTCCCAATTCCCCCCTCTTTGGAGAAATTCCCCTCCCTTTGGAGAATTAACTCGTCCGCCAGTGGTCATATAAGGTTTATTTTCATCGATTCAGCGTGTTAAACGCTGATTGCATCATCTTTCAGTCGGTATCCTGTTAAAACGACAGCTAATTTTTTTAGTACTAATTGTTTATTTATCCTCTGCAAGTTTTTTTCAGGGTAGCCATGAAAAAAAAACTAATTTTATAGTTGATGGGCCCGAGACACAAAGAAAAACACGCGCGCGATCGTTCCAGAAGGTTCCCATACCAAGGGCATGCAACATTAGGTAATCCATCCCAAGTCAAGCGAGCTGAGCGGCATTTGCAGTTGAGCTAAACCAAAAAAAACTATATGTTCATATCAGGGGGCAATAAAAAACGTTTTGGAGTTTTCGTAATCGAAATAAATGGCTAATTGAATTAAAATTACGAAGTTCATTTTTGATAGGCCGCCTTGAAGAAATCAATTGCCTTGTTATGGTGGATTTGCGAACATACTCCATGCGTCGTAACATAACATTACCTGCCGTGTCATAACTCGCTATGTTATGATGCCTTGTTATGTTACGTGTTATGGTGGAGTATGTACGGGCCTTTAAACTCTAAATAGCCGACAATTAAATTAATGAATAAAGCGAAATGCAGCCCCAGAAACAAAAGTTTTGTCCTTCATCCCAATAAAAAGGGTGTGTACGTGTGATGTATGTAGCATATCAGCACATGATATCTATAAAGTATACTTTCGTATGTTACTACCTTGATTATTATATTTATACTACTATAACAAATCACGTCCACCACATTGATACGGAAGTTGTGATACGCAACAAATGTGTTACGTGTATGTATTTGGCATTTTCCAGCCCTTTTATAAACGAATAAAACATAAGGAAGAGCTGGCTGATTTCCATTTCAATAGATGGACCATACAATACAAATACAAACATAACGAATTGCCCATAACAAAATGAAAAAACATTTTGATGCGATGCGAAACTGGCCAGCAGCTACATAAATCGTGTGAATACACAAACAAAAATATTTGCGTGAGAATTGCCGGGTTTTTATTTAATAAATGTGGATGGCCGATGAATTGATGAAAGTACAGACCAACCTTCGGTCGATAGGTCGGTCGGTTAGGGACAGCTTTGCAAACAATGCCAGTCAGGCACATATTACTGTTGCCCACTAATTGATGGTTATGCTACTGAATACAGTTAAGTATAGTTTTAGTATATTATGACAGTTTTTATGGTATTGCAACTATATAATGGAGGTACATAATAAGCTTTCCATAAGCGTAAATCACGACGAGGCAGAGCATGATAGCACTTCGGAATGCACATTAATATTTTGCGATTATCTGTTCATTCTGTGAAGAGTGATTTCAGCGAAAGATGATGAGGATGATTCAACATTTACTTGAAAAGCAAAAGAGTTGAATGGAAAATAGCTGAATGGTATATGACTTGTATACTGGAAAGTACGGAGCAGAAGCCTCAATGATCTGGTTGTCCTAATTCAGTTACTGCTTCTGGCTGGCTGCTTCCCAGAACTTACAGCTGAATCTTTTTTATGTCAACTATAAAATAGGATATTATCTGACTCACTATGTACTGAGAAAGCGATGACGTAACACATCCCATCCGGAATGAACCAGAAAATTTCGGACTTTGAACCTTTGAACCATTGGAACTTCAATAAAAACTGGAACGGAGAAGAAGATAAACGCCACTGGGCTGAGTAACTGTCGCGTATAAATGTGTTTAGCTTTGACAAACTAAAGTTTATGGGTAACTCTTAAGTGAAAAGATCAAAGAAAGAGATACGTGTTGTGTGGCTGCATGCATATTTTTCTGAGAACAAAAAAATAACAGTCTTGCTCTTATATGGCCTAGGTATGTACATACGTGGGTACTTACATCTCTCTGCGTCATAGAAAATCTGCGCATGAAACCAGAAAAAGTTTCTGTTGGTTACATAAAGCTGGCCGGGTTGTTCAGTATGAAAAGATGAGTCGGTCAATGCATCACTGCACAAACTCTGTAACGATTCACAAAACATGTCCAATTGAACGTGTTTGATGGGGGAATGAGACGGATTGACACATCCATCCATTGGCTGACAAACATGTCATGGATAGAATATGATGCTGGCACAATTTGGCTTTTTTAACTGAAACTTCTTCTTTGCTGAAGCCAACGAGAGACATTAATACCATATCAGAATGGTGTTTTCGTAGTGACCGGAGACGTTGAATAAACTGATGGGCAAAGGCTGAAACCCCATATAGGAAGTTTTCAGTCAGGTTTCGAACTTAGGATCAGCAGTTTTCGAGGCTGGAACCCGACGCATTCAACTAGACATGCTTCATTCATGTTATTCATGTTTTGGTCAGTTCAGTTCTCTGGGATAAATAAACAAATGGTGGTCGACTTAGCCTAACTACAAGAACCATTCATATCATACAACAACAAGCACGTGTCTTATCTGGTCGAGTAACAGAAAAGCTCTCACAACGTAAATAAGCGCAACGGAAAGCAGACGTTCGTTCAATGAACACAAAGTGAACGCCTCAGTGATAAAAACCATTGGGTTCCCTTTCAACTCAAAATAAAATGGATGAGATTTCACGGAATGTTACACCAAACGACGACAGGAAGAAACACAAAATGAGTAATCTATTAGACTGGCTATGCAAAGTTGCAAGTGAAACACTTTGCAATCGCGCTCCCATACTGTCACATCCGAGTGCCATATGTAAGTGTACTTAATCAACTTGATCACTCATCTACATACATACGTATATATGTTTTTACTGTATGGATGTGCGTTTTACCTAAAGTATACGGAAAACTTTAACACCACAGGTTGCGTCAGAGACCTGGTTACTGTACCACAATCGTTCGTATCCAGTGAAACAAGAAAATTTTTCATCTAAATCTACCGAATTTTTTTTATAATCCTCTGATTTAGTCATCTCAAAATAGTTCGAAGTGTTTGAGAACTATCTGTCAAGTATTAGTACTTCCACAGATAAAAATTTCGTAATCCACCATTATTGCATGGTGAAGTGTAAATGTGTTTGTGTACTGAACATTTCACGCATCGAAATGGTGCTTATGTATGTACCTGCGGTTTATCGTCACTCAATTTCGATTTCACAAATTGATGTAATACCATGAAAGCGTAACGCAAACAAAGCAAACGAGTGTTGGGGTGCGTCCGTCATGAGTGTTTGTTCAACTCGATGGTCATAGACAAACCACACGCATAGTTCATGTTTCAGAGTGCACACCGTTATACTTATATTTATGTGGCACATTGTCGCTCGACCAAGCCAACAAGTCCTCGACTCATAATTCATGACCGTTTGTGTACAATCGAGGATCTTAGAGTATGTGCATTGCACTCATGGGTATAATATTTTGGAATGGGTTCAGCGTTCTCATGGTCATACGGACAGTGATATCTTACGTTGTTTATTTATTTCATTCTGCTTAACTGTTCAAGTTATGACCAATAATAATAATATAAATATAGTGATAAATTCATACAATTGATCACACAAATCCAAGTTTTCCGCGGGACATCACCACTTTCCCTCACTACGTACTAACACCCGCTCAACCGGACGATCATACTGAATTGGTCATGATGATTCGAACTGAACAACCGATCATATCGAATGTCATGCCCTCGCACCCAGCTACATACTATACATACATACATATTTATGTATGTGTCACGGAAAGAGGATTGGTGGCGGATGTCATTAACTTGTACATCCTTGATGATTATAATAGTGTTGCTATCTATTTCTATCTGTGTCTGTTGCCAATATAGAATAAATGATTCTTTGGGAAAAAACTCTCCTATCATTCGATTCCTTCATCCGTTATTTGAACGATGTTGAAATGAACCGTTTCTATGAAGGAAAGCATCATTGATAAGTGGATTGATAGTTTTGGCACACCTTGGCAATGCATGGCATCTCATGTTTATGTGCCGTAATGGCTTCATGCATCAACCATGTTCCATTAATATTCGGGAATTGAGGCCGCTCTGTGCGCCCACAATTATCAGTTTCACGAGGAACCATGAAAATATGGACTGCTGGGAATACAGATAAGGCATGATTTAGATTATGTCCTAATGCAAAATCCTTTGACTTTCCATTCTCTTCTCTGAAATCATCACATTGAAAGTTCACACGTGTCAAGAACTCTCGGACACTATGAATCACATACAGTACGTGTATATTGACGACGATTAACAACTGAAAAGTGTATGGAGGCGTAAGAAAAAAGTGTTAATCTATTCGATAATTACATACAACGTGGACGAAAAAAAACAACGATTTGACCGTTAATAACACGAGCTAGTCCAACCCAATTTATTCGTACTTGCTCTCATTTGAAAGCTTAGGTTTTTGCCTATTATCGTTCAAATTTAATTCTTATTAATTTCTCGAAACGTCAATTAATTCACAGAAGAAACAGTGAATTTTTTTTATTTTCAATGATAGTAATCGAAATGCGATTTATGCGACACAGTAAGTAATATGTAGCACACTCATCCAAAACAATAGGTCGTAAATGACTACCGATTCAATGCCTGAGTCCATACGTACATATTTACAACCGGTTGATGAACCCCAAATCGGAAGATAGAATACATAACGACGCGCATCAACGAATTTACGACTTCCTAAAGATACATTTATGTACACGTATGTACCACAGGCGGACGACCTAATCCTCCAAAGGCAGAACAATTTCTAAAGAGGGGTGAATTGGCAGTTTTGAGGCCATTTAACCTACACGTTAAGAAACAAATTATTTTTTTGCCGCTGCCAAAGAGGGGGATTATCACTTTTTCGTTCTTCCCTCGTCCGCTAGTAACATAAAACTACATATATACCAGATACGAGCGATTACGATGTCTCGGTGAGTCATTAATCTCTACAGCTCGTTGCCCAAGACATCTGAATCTGCTCCAAGTGCGTCGTTTATTATGCAGACCGGCAGTGACGCCTGATTTACGGCCGAATGCACTCGACCAATGAGAACATACCCGGCGCCAAAATGATGTAAAATATAAAGTACTAATTCAAAAGCCAAAAATGCTGGGATAAAAAGGAAAACTGATCAAAAAGTGTGTGACTGCTTTGGAGAAAAGTCTATAAAGTAAAAAAATACAACAGATGAAACGTAGTATAACGCGGAATCACACAAGAAAATAACCAAAAAGTTAATATACAAATTTCCATACAATAAAGCAAACGTGAACCAACATCGATTGAGCTTCTTGGGTCGTGTCCATGTCTTGCCGAATCCCTCCTGTCCATAAGTACTCTTTTTCTCCATGATCGACAGCAAAGCTGGTTTTGGGCGGTCGCTTTCGCGAAACGGCGAGGAATCCCAGCGAGGTCGATTCGACGATCTGACCTTTCGACCAGCGACTGTTTGTGATGGTACTTGATTGAGTGTTGATGATTGACCGGTGGGTGAAAGAATGAGGAATGACAGATCGATGCCAGGTATGACTGGACGCAACTCGGGATCACGACGAGGTAATACTCGACGAACTGGTCGCGATTGATGGGCACACTGCCAGTCCATTATGTCCAACAATTATGTCGATATTGGTTTCGACTAAGTGACTGCGTTTCCTGTGCTCAACGATGGCTGATTGTGCCGTCTTGTACGATTGGGCAGACGGCATAATAATTCGAACAAATGGTTAGGTCGAGTTGAGGTTTTCGTTGTTAATAGGGTGACTTCATGTGGTTGGCGAATGACATGGTGAGCGCAAAGACTTTTGTTTATTAATAAATGCTGTGTGTTATAGATCGTTAGGATTGGTCTACCAGATGAAGTACGACGTCGACCTGGGTAACATATGGCATCAACTACAATTGTTTATGTACTATTTGATGGTTGATTTGACTAATATTCCCCATTAAATTTAACTATGGAAATCCAGAATAAAAATATATTTTGTTCATACTCACTGCGGGTAAAGTCATTTCGTTGAGAGTAAAAAACAGAATGGGTTGATAGGTTGATACAGCCGAACACGATCAACCAGAATGGCTAGAATGCGACCACGGCTTACCAAAAAGTCAAGGCCAAAAGCTAATATATTCTGGTGGTCAGGAAATTATGTACGTACATACATGTGGTCAGATTTGTTGAGGGCCGTTGGTGGTAGTCTCATGCATGATTTATTACTTAGACCAATAGCACCAGGCCTACTTTAATCATACACAAATGCCAACATTTATCAACTCAAAACGATTTACTTGAGTTAATAACACAAAACATATCAATGCGTTTTAAGTAGCCAGATTATATTAAAAGATTTGCGATACTTTTGATCTTATTTATTTTCATACTTCCCGTAAACTTAAAAAAGTCTGACCTATTCCAAGAAATGAAATGTTGGAACGATTATGTACATACACTCGGTGCAGCGGGTTATGTCTTGTAAAACTTTTGTTATTCACATCCCAAAGTTGAGTTTTTCTCTGATTATAACGGGAAGGAATACGATGATAAAAATTGGTGGGGATATGGAATAGGATCTGGCGCACCTTTTCAGTTCGACAAATCGCAACAAAAAATATTTCACAGGCAGAAAAAAATACGAGAACGTACACTGACCATAAATTTGTAGTAAAGGTGATGTTTCATGAGTAGTGACGATTTTTTATTATTCTTTCTGACTGAAAAGTTGCGCCAGATCCTATTCTATATCTCCACCAATTTTTATCATCATATTCCCGTTATAATCAGAGAAAAAATAAAATTTAGGATGTGAATGGCAACAGTTTTACAAGACATACTAGAATTCGTTTACTAATACAACCGGCTGTTAAACTAGTTGGTTTGAGTGTGGGGTAACAACCCCCGTCGCCTTCAGCTTACAGTCCTAGTTACGACAGTGCAATGCAGGAGTACCTGTGGTGTAGCGGTTAGCACGTCCGTGTACTGAACGGAAGGTCGTGGGTTCGAATCCTACCAGGATACTTGAAATTTTTCAGTTTCTTGGTAGGACTAGAATTCGTTTACTAATACAACCGGCTGTTAAACTAGTTGGTTTGAGTGTGGGGTAACAACCCCCGTCGCCTTCAGCTTACAGTCCTAGTTACGACAGTGCAATGCAGGAGTACCTGTGGTGTAGCGGTTAGCACGTCCGTGTACTGAACGGAAGGTCGTGGGTTCGAATCCTACCAGGATACTTGAAATTTTTCAGTTTCTTGGTAGGACTAGAATTCGTTTACTAATACAACCGGCTGTTAAACTAGTTGGTTTGAGTGTGGGGTAACAACCCCCGTCGCCTTCAGCTTACAGTCCTAGTTACGACAGTGCAATGCAGGAGTACCTGTGGTGTAGCGGTTAGCACGTCCGTGTACTGAACGGAAGGTCGTGGGTTCGAATCCTACCAGGATACTTGAAATTTTTCAGTTTCTTGGTAGGACTAGAATTCGTTTACTAATAGCCCGCTGCACCGAATGTACCAGTGTTATTAATAATTGAATGACGTTAAATAAAGAATTTTTCTTGATAGGTCATTGGCGTTAGTGCGTGTTTTTATCTCAAGGATATGACTAAACTCATGCGAAACGCCGGCTTTGAATTAAAGAGGCACATGTAAGAAGAATTCGTGCATTTTGTCGAAAGGTTTAATTTAATTAAACACACCTCAGTTAAGCCCGGCTCTACGATAAAGACCTCGGGTACATACATACGTAGGTGAACTAGGCCGGTATTCTTATTTTGGCATCCTGATCCTATGAAAGCATTATCGAACAACAAACGATACACGTTTCACGAACAACATAACATATAATCGAATAGTGCGATGGAACACACGGCGCCTGGCTTATGTGATGTGCCATGGCAGTTGGTCTATTTTTGATGGCTCACAAGCGCCATACTGGCACGGACATGGAATGCTTACCGACCAGGGTGTTCTGACCACAACCGTGTCATTTCTGATCAATACCCCGAATGCTGAAATGATCCGATGGCATGGATACATAAGTGCGCCGCACTTGGCACACCTTTGCAGGGCACGAGATTCAAACTCATGTTTATTTTAAACATTTTTATTAGATATAAATTTCTCAATTAACCAATATTTTTTTAAACAATACTTAAAATTTTACAACATCTACTATGTTACATAATTACATACGTTGTATTGTGTATGAACATTAGCGATCATCATTCATAGGTAAATGAGCGGGCCAGCAG
Source organism: Daptonema setosum (assembly GCA_964036265.1). Taxonomy (NCBI): domain Eukaryota; kingdom Metazoa; phylum Nematoda; class Chromadorea; order Monhysterida; family Xyalidae; genus Daptonema; species Daptonema setosum. The sequence continues at coordinate 19,423,143 of OZ038443.1, forward strand.
AATGGCCACGACTGGCTACAACGGAACCATTTGTGTATGAGCATAATGTACTAAGCACATACGGGTATAATACCTACACTGTCTCACGTTTACATTCATCAGATATAATGATCGATGCTAGTATATGTACTCGTCTCTGTTGTAAGACTATTACCACTCAGGAAGGAATGTGTAAATATTAGGTTTGATGTTCATGGACATAAGGTGATCCTTACGTTACAGCTCAGTTTATTGAGGTTAAATTCAGATTTTTATTAAGAAAGTTTTGGTCAAGTAATAATTTTAGTATCTGTTGAAAAATATTTTTGCTTATTCAAAAGATAACGAGAAGTGAACGGACCACCGTCTATAAAGTAACAATGTTACTTATTTACTGTATATAATTGCAAGTCAATCAAGTACTTTAAAATACATATGGATCTTGTTGACAGCCACAGATATTTGTCTTAAATTACTAAAAATATCAAAAGCAAAGCAATGTCGGCCTATTACAATATAAATATAAGCATGATACACCGTTCGACTTTTTCTCAAACGTTGAAATGCCGACAATGGGAAACAGATACATGATTCATGAATGAATGGAGTATGTAAAGCGAACCGAAACTTACATTTTATTCACACACATGAAGCATTCATATGTTCAGTTATGTATCTATCTATCACACATATTATCGTACCTTGAAGCTCTGACATTGAGGTTCTAGAAAGTTCGAAAAAAGTTCAGACCGTGATTACACACACAGCTGACACAGCAATGTACATGATTATATTTTTTTGAAATTTTTTGATAAACAATAAAATATGACCATTTGTCTGACATACTGTCACTCCATACATAATCTGTGCTAGCTGAACGACTGACCAAGTAACTGACTGACTGACAGTCTGACTGGCGTGACTGGTCACAAAACATCAGGTATGTACATACGCGTAATAAGCCAGCTTATGTAGCCTCTACAAGGCACACATACATGGCACATGCCCTGCTGCAAGCATGGTAACAAGCTAAACACAAGTCCAATGGCATGAGCAATGTATGGCCTCAGGTTGTACCGCTCCTTACTTTTGTATAAACCTGATGTTTCAGATCGTGGGTTGTAATATCGGATGTGATGCTGTTTTTTACGATCAAGAAACTGATTATTAAACTATACATAACAAGATAATGAAAGTATGGTAAGTATGGATTGGAAAGTTTTGAGAAAAAAAGTCAGCTATTTGGCAAATGTGATGGCGAGAGCACATGTTTGGGCGTGTGATTGTGGTTCACGGCACATTGTCTCTGGGGATACAAACCCAACCATTCAAGGCTATATTTTCTTCTATTCGAGTGGGGTAGGGCAAACATTTGCTTTGATTTAGAGCAACTGATTCTGCTTGAAATCACCGAAACTACAAAGATATCGTCCGTAGGGAACAGTCTAGCTCAGACTTATAGTCATTTTTTCTTAGGCTGCTGAGATTTTTTTTCTGGATCTAACTTCTGATTGGAATGGACTAAAGATTTCTCCTAGATAGATTGTGATTTGTGGAACACAAAATAACGAAAGCACGCAACGACCTTGGCTATTGATGAGTATTTGTGTACTCAGATATGCGTGTGTTTGGAGTTTGTGTTGTTCATCAAGTAGTTTTACTGATCATGAATTGCCATTTGAACAAAAACTAGTACTGCGTGGGTTTTATATAACGCAATTTGTAGTTTGCATGTTTTTATACGAAGGTTATTAATATGAAGAGGATGTTCTAGTAAATGACCGATCAGTGGGTAATAAAAGGGAGTGACAGACTGATTGACTGACTGACATTCAACCGTGACAGTTCGCGACCAGTCACTGAGCCATTCAAATCTGAACCGACCTTGGCCAGAAAAATATGTCGCGAGGACCATCAATAGAGAAAGACTGATCTACATAGATCAACCAACACAAAACAACACACAAATACATTCACTTCAATTACCGCTAATATCATTAAAAAGGAATAGTTTTTGCGGACGGCATGAGTCGAATCCTGAAACCAGCAAGTTTTAACTTCGTTAACGGAACTCATCCGGTTGCCTACGTTTTACGTATTTCGTTTTGAATGAAGAACCAGACAAATTTACATTCTAAATACTTTTTAATGAATCAAATGACATTTGGGAAATATGCCAATGGGCGGTTGTCATCAGGTCGACGTACCGATTACGAAATGCGGTCAAATTGATGGACGTAGCGCTGCTGAACCCAAATGATCAATCTAATTCAATACATACTATTACAAATGTGCATGCATTTTGTATTTGTCAAAGCTGTTGAATTAGTATTATAGTTGATTAACATAATATAGATTTACGAAAGTTTGGGATAAAAAATCAAAATGACATTTGTTACTGAAAAGATTCTTTTATTCCTGTTCTCATCGCAAATTCCATAAATAAAATTAAGAATACAGTACATATATCTGATGATCAAACTACACAGAGTAACACTGAATTATATTTTATATCCGAAACCACGGACCAAATGATCTTTATGGATTGATATACATGTTAAAACGATGTGTTAAAAAACTATATAATAGTGTGATAATATATAACAGGTTATTGTTGTGGTCACATAATACCATATATCGCACAGCTCGTATGTCCACTAAACAACTCCAATATCATGACAATATTGTTATGTACATATAGTCGAATTTTTTGGTTACGACTTTTTTTAGGAACTTTTTTGAGTGTAAAACCTTTCCCTGATCCCGAAATTGGTGATTCCGACCGAGGAAAGAAGTTACAAAAAAATGATGAATTTTTTTTTATTTTCTTTGTCGGAATTTTCATTTTTATAAAATTAAGCATGCTTTGCTGATTTTTTTCATGTAATTTTCATGGAAATACGTTGACTATTGAAAGGGTAAAATAATTTTCAAAGTTAGATTAAATTTTCAAAAATTATTTTACCCTTTCAATAATCAACGTATTTCCATGAAAATTACATGAAAAAAATCAGCAAAGCATGCTTAGTTTTATGAAAATAAAAATTCCCACAAAAAAATTTTAAAAACTTTTTTTCTCGGTCGGAATCACCAATTACGGGGTCAGGGAAAGGTTTTACACACAAAAAAAATCCTAAAAAAAGTCTTAACCAAAAAATTCGACTATATGTACAAGCATGTTTTGCATCCGATCCAGAATCTGGTACATTCACCGAAACAAGACTTAGTCCAATATATGACGGTCGACAGCTGCCATCCAAATGAAAAAATTACATACTGTATTTGCACCATTTCGGTATTTGGTCGGTTCGGTTTGTGTTTCGTAATGCAGTCGTCTATAAAAGATCCAATAAATGTTGCATGAATAACCAACAATATGAGTTCGGTAATATTCCCCTGTTTTATGAGTTACATACGTCACATTCATTACACTTCTAAAATCACTTCCGAAAAATGGATATTAAACCGACGAAGTATGTAATAGTAGTTCAACATTCATAAGACACCTTAAAATTTTGCAGTCTAAAGCGGTATGTAGGTTAAGGTAGTTCACTAAATCAACTTCAAATAAGCAAGAAGTATCCCGAAAAACGTTTCATCTTTCATTCAAATAGTGATTTTTATAATGCATTCGAATTTTACTACAATATTCGTCACACTCGTTCGTAGTGCAAACAAAAATTTGAAAACCAGTTGATAAAAAAAGTTTCATCGTCAACCATTTTATGCGAAATAACGAGTTCGCTCACCAACTTGCTGTTACTCAGTACATTTAAAGCACTCAGCCAAAAGAGTATATAAATACGTTTCATTGAATATTAAATGGACAGGAAATAACCATCTTAATAATACATATACAGGGTGTCCCATCCTTTTGTCCCGATGTTGACGGCTCCGCATTTGAGTTGTACTGAACCAATATGGCTGAATTTTTTTTCTGGCATAGAAGAGTCTTTGGCAAATTGTTTGATACCTACCAGAAGTTCATTCGACATCGATAGCTAATTTTACAAGCCATCGAAAAAAACTGCCAGTTTTGGAATTTTCATTATTTTTTATTCATCGAGCAAGGAACATAACAAAATAGCATCAATCACAAGGCACTGTGAACAGAAAATCATGTGTAGTAACCACATTAAAAAAAAGCAAATAAACCGACTTGTTAACTTCTGGACTTGGATACACCGAGATCGAGGCATAGCTTTCAGGGCTGCATAGCGTGTGTCCACGGAAATGGCACCCATCTCTTCTGTGATAAAGATACGTAATTGACCTGAAATCTCGGGACTTCTCGCGTACACGCACTCTATTAGATCACCCCACAAGCAGGAGTTCATCGGGGCCAGATCTGGTGACTACCCGAGATTGGCTTGACGAGACTTTCAACAGAGGAGGACCACTCAATTGGCCTGCCAGGTCATCAGACCTGACCCCTCTGGACTCTTGTTTGTCCGGTGATTTAAAAAATCAGCGCAGCGCATAATCACGTGGAACCCCGAGAATTTGGGTCAGTTGCTTCACTTTATCACCGAAGAGATTGGTGCCATTTCGGTGGACACAGGCCATGCAGCCCTGAAAGCTGTGCCTCGTCCATGGGAACGATGCCGAGATCTTGGTATACCAAAGTCGAAGTTAAAAAGTCGGGTTATTTGCTTTTTCTTTTATGTGGTTATTACCTATGATTTTCTGTTCACAGTGCCTTGTGATTAATGCTATTTTGTTATGTTCCTTGCTCGATAAAAAAAAGTATGAAAAAATGTTGACCAAAACTGGCAGTTTTTTCGATGGCTTGTAAAATCAGCTATCGATGTCGAATGAACTTCTGGTAGGTATCAAGCAAATTGCCAAAGACTCTTCTATTCCAGAAAAAAATTTCGGCCATATTGGTTTAGTACAACTCAAATGCGAAGCCGTCAACATCGGGACAAAAGGATGGGACACCCTGTATAAGTACCTTCACAAAAGCTACATACATTTTACAACTTACTACTTGTTTTTTGTTGCCGTATCAACATGTCAACCTCATTTTCTAAAAATGAAAAAAGCGCTTAACACTGTGATTGTTATACGCTATTTCAGTTGTATCAAAAACAACTTCAAAGTTTCCCGAAATCTGATTGTCACGGCAAAAAATAGGTCGATGAGGGAACGTGTAAATACAAATATTGAACAATAAAGCACAGGAATGTAATGTATTGTCACGGATATTTATTTGTTGAATCACCACTCGACATTATTTGACACCCACCCATCAACCTGTGCTAAGGATTGCGCTTTTTGTACTGAATAAAACACAAAATGATTCACAAATCTGCTTGCATCAAATCGTGAAAATCTTGACAATACTTAGCTTTTTTAATAAAACATGCAGTAACGACGCATAAGGTACACAGTTGTAATATACAGTAATTTCAAATGGAGGTAGAAAAAGGGAAAAAAATCGAATCACGGTAAAAAAGAGTTCGAATAAATGTAGAAAATCGTTTGATCTACAGTATTATAAATTCAGCTTTCCATCAAATGACAGATTTAAAGTAATGTACATAAACTATAAGTCATGTAAAATAAAAAGTTCAATGAGAACGTACCTGAACGTTGGCTCCAAACGAACTCGGTCGGTCGTCCTGTTGCACTTCAAATCGGTGTTTGAATCAACCGCTAATTATTGGACCGGCGACATGTTGTATTGACTACTTCTAATCAGACGAGTGATTAGAATCTAGAATTTCTAGAAGTTCATTGGAAATAAAAGAAAAATTAACTTCACATGTACAGCTATATAATCTATATGGAATATTTCAGCACAACAAGAACTTCATCTGAATATTCAATAAAGTAAAAAATGAACTGCATACAAAACGTTTGAATACAGAATTCAATACAGAATCCGTACATTCAACCTATGGACCTACAGCAACAGTATTAAATAAAACAGTAAATGGTTGTTATTCATACTTACATATGATTATTGGCAGAAAGCAAACATTATGTTGGAACATGAAAATATTATAAACTTCCACTATTATAATACTGGTGCAGCTTATATTTGCTCATTATTATACTGTTCATCTGATAACAATCGTATCCGGTCAGTCAATTTGACAAAACAGTACGGCAGTCAGTCAGTCTGTCAGTCAGTCAGTCAGTCAGTCAGTCAGTCATTGAATCAGTCCATCAGTTAGTCAGTCAGTCGGTAAGTCAGAAAGTCAGTCAGTAAGTCAGTCAGTAAGTCAGTGAGTCATTTAGTCAGTCATTTAGTCAGTCATCATTCATTCATTCAGTCAGTCAATCGGTCAGTCAACCAGTCAGTAAGTCAGTCAGTCTGTCATTCAGACCGTCAATCGGTAAGACAGTCAATCAGTTAGTCAAGTCAGTCAGTTGTGACACGAAGCATTCGTGCCTTGAAATTATGCAGTCATTCAGCAGCCAATTTGGTCTGCCAATGAAGGCATCCAGTGTTCAAGGGGTGCCGTTTAAGTTGGATAGTACAAAGGCATAAACCGAGGGACTAACTTACTTACTATGCTTTGCCAAGGGGTCAGTTGACCATCTCTCTTTCTTGGAAGAATGAAGTAGTCGAATGCATTGTAAGGAAGTCATCCTCAAGTCATATAAAATGCGGAAGAGTTCTTCTATGTAGTAGTACTGATGCTCGGAAGTATGTATGTACTACTTTCATGAAGCATCGTAAGAAAAACAAAATAACGTCATGAGAACATTCGTTTTAGGAATGTCGCGTGAGCTTTTTAGCCGTAAATAGCGTGGCAATAAATGGTATTGAACTAAGTACATTCGAGTTATCGGTAATATTGTTAACTAATGACAGTGATGAAGTGACTCCGTGGTTGGATGCTTCAGTTTATTAATAACATTATTTTTCATAATAAAAAGGCTATACCAAACATCATTATACACGCAGATGTATGCAGTTGCTGTTGGGAACGAACGGGCGAGAGTCAGTTGCGGCTATCTGGTTTATTAGTCATCCTGGATTACATAGACCGTTTGAGACCAACTGACTCGTGCTAAAACCGTTATCAATCCATTCCATTTTCGATCAGCATTAACCATCTTACATACGTCAGAAAGATAACAAAAAAGCTTGATTTTGGTTTGTAACGGTTGAGCTGAGGAAAATCATTTATACACATTTATTGGACTTCGGCTGAAGAGTCCCACCAATCCAGGCGTCTCGATTAAGGGACGAAACGCCATCCTTTATTCACTCATTTTATTTATTTATACACAGTAGTTCAGAAATCAAAACGCAGGCAATATTACGATTACATTTAAAGTACATATTTATTAAAAAATCTATCCATTCAGCAACAAATTAATCCACGAAGAATATTGCATTTTTAGCCGGAATGAACAGCATTCCTCAGCTGTTATGTGCTTTTATGAATCATGACGCGCGCATGCATGAGCGTGAATCAATACAAATTGCAACCTCAAACCCCAAACACACATGCATATTTCACAACAGCAAAGTGCACTTTTCTGCTGTCATATGCAATGTAGTGGTTGTGAAACGTGGGGCAATACACTTAATGAGGTGTCACTGAAACGTGCTGTCTCACGAAAATTGGTGGTTGATTACAGGCTCATAATTATAAAATCTGATTCTAAGCATTAAACAAAAGAAATTTGTTTTGGAACAAAAATTTCTTGTGAAAAACTTTTCTATATTTTTTTCAAGTTGTGCCAAAAATTATGCGTGTTCTAGCTGGCTATGAGAACAGGCCATATGTATGTAAAATACATTCGGTTTCGGTCTGTCAGGTGCATAGCTTGGTTGCATGCATTGCTGGACCACATTGCTTGCTGCTGCTGCTATGTACTACTGCCTGAACCAATAACACTGTCGTCAAAGATGATATTAGGAAAAATTGCTTTACATTAGCTCACATAGTTTATTTTTATAAAATATTCCTAAATACAATGGACAATGAAAAGTTAACGTTGGAATTTCTGTCACCAGCAAATGAACTGCAAACGTATGTATAGTGCTCCCTTAGTTCATAAATCGAATACCAAAAAACAGGATGATAGTAATGGCGGATATAACGACTATAAAACAACAGCTGTTGTTTGTCATGAACTGGAAAGCCAATCAGCCAGCGTTCGGTCAGCCAGCAGCACAACCACAAATAATATGAACAGTCAAACAATATCTATCACACATTTAAATGTACATATCCTACCGTTCTTTTTATAGTGAAATACTTGTTCTGCCTGTCAGGAATGTCTATGAAAAAAACATAAATTTTTTATTTGGTAATTCCGAGCGGCTAATGAAATGTGGCTTACGTTGAGTGACAGACGATAAGCCAGTTGGCTTTGTACCAGAGACAGAGTGTGCCATCATCGGGCACTGTACAAAACACTGCCAAAGGGTACGAGTCCCAGTTGTCTGCAAAAACTGTCCACACAGAAAAACTTGGAGAAAAATACAAAAATATGTACTGTAGTAAGTGTATGTGTGGGTTTGACTACCAAGTAATCCTCAAGAAGTTTGCTTGATAAAATGGGAAACTTCAGTGTGTTTGTTGTATATCGGATATCTTCAACTTTGTTGGTGTAAAAAGATTTTTTCAAACCATGTACAATATTCATACTTTCTTCTCCGTGCAGTATCATACTAATAATATGTACATATACACTTTTCCAATATGGTGCACATAAAATGCCGACGGGGAAAACAAGAAGAACGGTTTGTTTGATGTTGTAGATGAGTACAGTACATACATACATACATACATGGTGTCAGTGAATAATATGAGAATGCCACCAGTACTGACATTTTGTGCCCAACACGCACCAACACCATTTATTCACGTTCCGGTCACCAGTGTAGGTTTATGCCAGCGAATACAAATTAACGTCAAACCGCGGCCATGACCAACAAAGCAAGACATCCATAACCCGATACTTTGCTGGCAGTGTTCTGGCATCACTGGCCGACAAGTCAACACCCCAAACGGAGGCAGTTTCTTCATTCAGCCGGTATCTGATCATTTTACCCAAACCTTACGGATGAAACTCCACTTTTCTAAACAGTTACTGAAGTGGGAATTTCACGTTTTCCTTGCCTTCCCGTTCGCTACAGTAGTTTGTGGCACAGAAATGCTAACCATGACTGTCGTGTTCAGATGATTCGTACCGTACACTTGATTGATGCAGAATACATAACTACATATGTTAACCGGCGGATGTACAAATCTTCAATAGGGAACGGAACTTATCTAGTGAAGAGGACTTATTGTAACCTGCACATTGAATAACACGTCATCAAAAGATGAGAAATTCCTCTGTTACCTATTGTTCTCTACCGCTAGTGCATATTCATGATTAATATTTCATTGCAGAAACAACATAAAAAAGATGAATGTTTTTTCATAAAGTGTGGTGGAGCCAACGATGTTAAACATAGATCATGAAAAAACTGAGCATATGCACAGCTGGATTCTGTTTTTTTTACCAGAAGCAAAACCTCATTTCCGTGATTGCTAATGCACGTGCCTCGGGTCAAGTTCATTTCATGCTGAGACTTGACCAAAAAGAGTCGCATAAAATAAATACATTTACATAAGTTTGGTTGAATTACATAAGTAAACTGTAAACAAACTCATATATGTAGGTAAACTACAAAACCATAAAAATGCTAATAAGATAGACCGAAAGACGCAGTCTGGAAAAACGATAAAAAGGCTGGTATAAACGTGACAATGGTGTCAAATGGAACCAACTTGTATGGTGATGAGCGACATTGGTGTTGTGATGTTGTACTGTGATTGGTTGAAAGTTGACAGCAAGTTGTTGATTGTCGGGTGGCGTGGTGATCGGTGCATTTGGCATTTCCGATTCTCCAGCTATCTCAGTTGATGATGATGAACTCATTCTTGTGTATGCTTAAATTGATATTTTTTTCCTTATAGCAGTGATAAAAAAATCTGAAATGAATAACAAGTTTGAAATTTGCATGAACAAATTTTTTAGGTTCAAACTATATGTGATCGAGACTTTGATCAAGAATAATTACCCTACAATTACAACAGCGCATGGAGCTCTAACAATCAAATTGTGATTGAATGTTGTTGAATAAAATATACTAATTTCAGCCCAGTTAAGGCAAGCATTTGAAAATACACTACATTACATATATGCTTTATTGCAAATGTCGAAACACACTCGAAACCCTGAAAGCATGATATAAAAAGCATATCCGATTAACGACGAGCAATTAATGTGGAATGACGCGAATAACAATAAATAAAAGTGGAATGTTCATATGAGATTGGCTAAACAACAGCTCGGTCGGGCAATCTTCCCATGAAAAGCAAACAACAGTGGGATAGATTACATCGGCATCGGTTGCTTAACTGGAAAGTGTTCCAATCCGAAAAAGCGCATAGAAATAAAAGTACGATGTATGTATGTATGTATGGTAGTATATGTAGCTTGGTTAGAAGGTACACTTTTCTATACTGGATTGGTAAAGCAAGTTTCATATGCCTATGAACATAAATTCAACTTGTTTGATTTAAATGAGAGTAGATGTGTTTCAGTAACATACATACGTTTGACTGTTCTATTTCGTACAAAACCATTATATTGCTAAACAGTACAGTACACTTTTGTTACCGGAAGGCATGAAATCGGAAATGAAAGTTATGAAATTGAAAATCGAAGTTTTGAAAAGTATGCGAACAATAAATGCAGATTATAGTGCGAGATAACGTGAATTATGTATGCTCCCTCTAGGTGACTAGGTGGAGGAACAGCTGTATCTTACTTGTTGTAATACTGCTGGAACTTTGATGCACTCAACCTGTTTTCAGGAAAAAACTCCAAAAATGTTTTACGGTTGATTTATAAGCAAAGTAGAACGTTAAAAGTCATGGTTATTGCGAAATCAAGCATTTAAAAACACACCGTACAACATACCTTATGCAAATAAGTGCTGGTATCGTCTGGCTTTTTGTTCCATTGCACTATATATTATATGTAGCTTCCAATCCGTTAGACATTTGATACTGACTTGGCATAAGGATGATTCGATGCTCACATTTATTCTAAGTAAAAACGTTGAAGTTTGACTTTATTGGTTTTCGTTCATGCATTTTAGAACTAGTTTTGAATAAATCAAACGATTGTACAGAATTAAATGGACCTGGGTTCCTGATAATATAGAAAGATAAATCAAAGACAGATGTAGATCAACTCAATGCGGCTCAAACTGGCTGTCTCTGGCAGAAGCCAGCAAAAAATATGGCAATCGACCTGGGAAGAGTCATTAGAGCAAACCTGTGACAGGCGCAAATAAATGCCATTGGATTGATCGGCTATATAACTGCGTATGTATGCCAACAGTGGGTCAGCAAAAACGTAAAAAAAAACATACTTATCAATGATGATTTCGCAGAATCAGTTTCTCATGACCTAATATGTATAGGATGAAATTTATTCGAAACCATCCGTAAATGGGGGAAAGTGAGACAGGAAAATGTTTTATTCGAAAACTAATCCGCCACTATCGACAACCATTGACCACACATCAATGCTATTTACGGCACCACAAATGTGCCAGGCAGAAGAGTTGTGTCTTGACTTAAGGTGGTTATGGTATTAGGCACATAAACAATATGTAGGTTGAAGCTGCGGTGGCATACAAACTGGCCTCCGGAATAACTTTTAAAATCTTGCTCAGTAAAACCAAAACAAATCCATAGAAGAGTTAACAGGCTTTTTTATCTATCCGACCGACCTGAAACACCAAATCATTGAAATATTAGCAAAAAACTACACATCCCAGATTCGATAATAAACTCACGCCACCTCAGATTGGAACTACTTAACTAATGGCACTATATGGCATTGAATGGCTTGTACGAGGTTCTTTCAAATATGAGTGACACGGGGAAAGGGTGCAACCTATACATTTATGTATCTAACATGTGGCTGTGCTCGGTTTGATTGGCATCAACAGGTTTGAGATTGAATCGATTTTTGCGACAACTGTCGTTTCAAGTCAGCTGCATGTCAAGCAATAAAAACCTTACTTGATAATGTGATTTTAGAAAATATTGAACGTATTTTTATCTTTACCTGAAGCATTAATTATCAGTAAAATTAAAACTGGGATTGGGGCATTGATGACAAGTCTACGACCAGTTAAGCACCTTAGGTTCACTATTCAATACTTTCTGTATTTTTGAAGATTTTTCATAGCTGGATCAGTATTTTTATAGAATAAGAGCAGTAAAACGCATCAACCTTTAACGTTACAGAGGAATAGCCTACTCTCCTACATTTTCAATGAAATTAATAGTTGGAATGGTGGCTGGATTGTCCCGAAGTGACGCGTCTGTTTCCACTCAAGTGCAGCCAGTCATTTGTCATCGCATATGTCGATATCGTTTCTTGTTTCGTTGGTTTTTTCTCGAAGCTACGAGACGGCGGACTCGAGCGACTGAGAGATGGTCGATGTTGATGATGTATGGTCACTTGAAACGTTGACAACTGCAAGGTGAGCGGCAAACAACAATTATTATTTGGATTACCAGTCAACTTGCTTTATTTATCTATGTTCAATATGTAATGGTTATCAACCGCATCTTTATTGTTATACAACTCTGGGTTTTTTTAATTACTTGCACATATCGTAGATTAATTGAAAGCTACCCACTTGAACGAAGTAGAAATTTACATAACAAACTTGAGTTGCATTAATGAATAAGTTGGTTACTGTTCTCTGGTTAGGTTTGTGTTGCATCGATGCGTCATCACACATTGTGTTTATATGTACAGTACGTTATTTTGCTTTTAATCATAGTTTCAAATGTTCGCCAGCCAGCTGTGTATTCGTATATCATAGCGCACATCAGTTAGCATAGTTCACGCTAGCAAACGCAGATGCAGGAAAACTAGTGTTCGACTTCTGCTCGGCGCTACAGCGACTCGCAGACAACGTGGCCGAGTGGTTAAGGCGACAGACTAGAAATCTGTTGGGCTCTGCCCGCGCAGGTTCGAATCCTGCCGTTGTCGAATGTTTTGCATATTGTAAATCCCATTAATCACTTTAGTTTTACCCTACCCAAATACCTCCATCGAAGTTTATCAACGTTTCATAAGCGGTTTTTTATAATAAATATCAGGATTTTATGTATGTCAAACTAGAATATATCAAAGAAGCAAATCAGGTTTTTGGAATATTTGGAATAACCCTAAATAATCAATATAGGCATAAGATATCAATTACATACATAGTATGAATAATCACATAATAATAATCACAATATTAAAAGGGTAACAGCTTTAGTTGAAAGCGTGTGGTGGTGGCTGAGCTCAAATTAACCGCGAGATAAAAAAGAGATAAATTTCATATAATTTTGGAACAAATGTAACCATTGAAGCCAATGTACTTTTTTATGTACGTTTCTAGGTTTATCTTTGAGCAAAGAACGATAAGCCTGAACTAACCATTGCTATTTCGACTTCTTATTTGTTATCGACTTATTGTTAGACTTCCAATTGATTAAACAAACTATAAGACAAAGCAAAGAAAATAAAGCAAAGAGGACGATTATTATGTAGAACTGAGGAACGAAATTTTTGCAATTGACCGTTTCTTTCATTTCCTTCAAATCTGAAAGCATAAGATTTTCCATAAACAATGAGGACCTTGATTTGCTCTAAAAATCGCAACAATTAGTTCATTTTGAAACAAATGGCGTTAGTTTTTAGACTATTATTAATCAGTTTGTTCATTATTTACTTTGAAAAGAGTTAAGAATCGATATGTATGGCAAAATTCAGGACACCCCTAATTTTGGCTTCTTTCATATCTGTTATTTGACGTTTCAACAAGAATTTTGACTACTTCCAACGCATTTTCTATAATCTTAATTATTGTTTAAGTGGATAACCATATCAAAAACTTGTATTTCGACATACATAACAAAAAACGTGGATGTTAATGGATGTGGATGTGTGTCATGTGGATGTGGACGCACATCTGCCATCGACGAAGCGTGACCTGCACAGCGGCAGTTCGTGTATCATCAGAAACGTCCACGATCAGTGATGAAGAGCTTGAGTTAGTCAAGTGTTTGGGGACCACGAGTGTACACCCTGTCTTTCAGATCCCCCCACAGCCAGAAATCCAATAGTGCGAGATCGGGCGACCTGGCAAGCCACGGGATCAAGCCCCATCGACCAATCCACGAACCGGAGAAGTTAAGTCTGTCAATCAGTCACGGACGGCACGATGCGATGGTGCAACGTCCTGCTGATAAAACAGATTACGCTTCGAGAATTCGGGGATCTGTTTGAGGTGTGGCAGAAGCCAATCCTGCAGCATCGCCGAGTAAGTGGCACCGGTAACGTTGCCCTCAAAGAAGAAGGGAATAATGATACGGTCCTGCCACACTCCGGTCGACACCATCAGCTTCTCACTTTGCAAGGCAACTTCACCGATGTAACTCGGGTTCTCAGCGGACCACCAGCTGGCATTCTGAGTGCACTTGCGTTTGCATTAGTCAATCTGCACATTGAATCGACTACGTGAAAACTGACAAAAAAACAGTGGTGTTCGGGAATCCGCCATAAATACACATTCGTATTACTTTTTTGGAATAAAAAAATCGAGAATTTTCTACGATTTGGCACAGAAAATTGCAAAAATCGAATCAAAGTTGCGGTTTTCAGGGCATTTTTTATGTACATAACTTCGATTAACTTAAGCTGTTTTCATTTATTTGAACAAATAATTGAACATCCTTTCTTTGTATTGAACAACTTTAAAACGCTGTTTATTGTTCCGGTTGATTATGTTGCAGTTCAAGTTGTTGCAAGGCGTCCTTGATGACGACCAGCACCGCGTCCGATAGCACATCGGCAGTTATCTGAAAAGATCAGTAACTGCGGTGAAAGCTTGCATTACTGCAATTCCTAATACTGTACTGTATACTATGCAATACTGCGGAAACAGTGTAGGCAACTGTTAATTAATGCGTCTGTGTTGATTAGCAGCACGTTTGACATGATGAGTTATTGATGAAGTGGTTCTTAGTGAAAAATTTTCATGCGCCACAATTTACACGTTTATTCTGCAACGAACCAAATCCGTGAAGGGTGGAATGTGGATGAACAGAGCTCGCTGATGGTCGATGGTCAGCGATCTGTAGTAACTGAATCCACACAGATACCTGAAAGCTGATTTAGTTGTTCTTAGGCCAATCATAGTGAAAACATGACCCGAAATCATGTTCTAGATTAAAATGTGATCGACCTTCCAGGATCATTAGATAGGCGGATGGCGAGGGCTTTGCTGGCCTCGGGATGTTGAGTGGGCAGTTGGGTGTTGACACTCGATAATAACTGGTTTGCGTTCAGGCCAGTACATAAACGAGTATGGATGGGCTCATGACACCGGTTGCCTAATGGCACTTTGCCTGCATACAATACACGTCCAATACAATCATTCAACAATATAACATATTCAACAGTTGACAATCTTAGTCAGTCACTCACTGGTGAATACAAAATTCGATGGGACCATAGCGATTTGTAAACTGTATTAAGAAACTTAACCTAAAAAAGTTAGTTGATTAATAAACATTAAATAGGTCAGTGATATGATCGTACCGAAAATGTCTTTGAGGCAGTAGCCCTTGTTGAACGATTGTTGTTCCAAGTACAGACACCCGGCACGACCGTGCACGCCCATGTGAATCACTAACTGCAATCCAGGAGCACTTTTTAGAAATCTTTGAAATAACATCCGATTCAGTTAAAAAGTATAACAGATCAATGAATCTTGGCTATAAAGTTTGCCAGCGAAAGAAACAAAACGAGAATCGCGGTAGCTGACGAACTAACGACTGGCTTGTACTTGCTCCACATATCAGGTACCCTGCTCGACACTTCCTCATAGCACACATTCAAGTTCTCACCCACCAGCTCAACACCGTCACCCAGTAAACTTTTATCTGCCGATGTTTTCTCGCAAAGTGTTTTAAGTGTTGACTCGGTGGGATTGACAGCGTACGATCCGAATGCACCGAAGGCTGTGACCAGCACGGTCTTGGGCACTTGACACGTCTTCGAGGCTACCACTGGCATCTGCATTCCACATTAACACCTAATGACAAACCATATCACAATCGGGTTTTATATAATATATTTCACACTTTCTTGTAGTTTTCTTTTATACGGTAGGAAACGTTTCAAAAAAACATTTCAATGAAACCCAAAATTTGCAGGAGATACCAACGAACCATTTGTAGAATGAGACCATTTTATATAATATACTCTACACTTTTCCCCGTAACTATTTTTCATATGGTAGAAAAATTTTCCAGTTACGTTTTAATGAAACCCAAGTCAGCAGGATATACCAATTGCTTGATCGGTAAAGATCGTATGCCCAAGGCCCAACATACATCAAAGTTAACCATACAACCAACCAACACGCGAATAACAAATCTATTTTATTTATTATTCTTTGCAAATAATTTTCTTCAATAAATATTTCATATAAATTGGTTCGAGAATAAAAAATAAAAAAATTCTAGCAGCAAGATGTAAAATGGCATACAATTTGAACGAATTAAACAGGTGCACATGTAGAGCGCAGTGGTTGAAACTATGAAATGATAGATTATGAAACATAAATCACTGATATATAACTTTGACGAGTTAGAACGAATCAAAACAAATATCATCACGTCAACAGGACAGAATGTGAAAACAGAGAAAAGTATGAAAACAGCAGATCGAACAGAATTAATAACGCTGCAACATCCTACCTGAAAATTATTCTTTCCAATTTTTATTCTTCATTTCAGACCTAATTTTCAATCGGTAGGTTGATGCAAGTAAAATTTTCAATGAAGCATAATGCTATAACAATTTACAGCACGCAGTAAAACAAACTCAGCAGTATATTGGCTGGATATTCGGACAAGATCTGTATAAATTATAACGTATGGCAAACACAAGGATATTAAATGGCTATAAACATATTGATTAGTAAATACTTGATAAACGTGTAAAGCATATAAATATAATAAAATTTTATATATACATTTTGATCTTTGTAAGTAAGCAGAATTTGATAAAATGATCAGCGGTGCCCGGCAATCAAGTGTTTGGTACATGTATCCTACATCTTGTCCATCTTACTAAACAGTACCCACACCGATTTCAACCTCGTTGAAAATATTGGCACACAAGTAGAGTATTTGGGCGCAAATATAAAATCCCCATCAGCGTTGCGATGGCATACAGGGCTTGCTGGCAGCATTGGCACACCCGTGTACTATGTGCCATATAACACGACACACATAATCACGGATCACCCTTATGTTACACCAGTGATACTTGTAGAAACCAACTAAGTTAAAAAAATAAATGTTGAACCTGCCTTGATAAAGTAACTTGAATTTTATCTTTATTTAAAAGTGCTTGGATTTGTGGTTTCAACCGCCACTACACTCACGTAGTCTTCCCCAGTCGTTGTATGCACGTTAGGCTTGCCCCATAAAACACATTGCCTGCCATTGTAGCGAATCACAATTGCAGCTAATCACTTAGCTTCGACATCGCTACAAGTTTGGATTCCGAGATTTTCCCCCGCAACTTCTTGAAGCAAGCATTTCTGTTTGTTCGTGCGATCAACAGAGCTACTTATTTTGGGCAAAGCCTGCCTGGGTTGGGCAGGCATTGGCATATGTATATGGAATATATGCAGTCAGGCATACACACATACATACATATGTACTTGCTCCACCCACCACCACAAACATTAATAAACATCGTGTGCCCTGCCAAGTCAGTATCGAGTCCGTAAAATGTCTGCCAAAGTAAGCCACAACGTGCCCGGAATGAGCGTAGAAGTCATGGCCATTATGATTATGTGCTCAAGCGTATCATTCAATAGCCTCATAGTTGAACTTATTTATACCTCGACGATGCTCACGTTACACAAAGAATGTGATTTTTGTTCTAAAGTGAGCCGGATTCTGAAATCTAGTAATATTTTCAAAGCAATATCAAAGATGCCGAGGGTAGCAACGTACCATTGATAGATTACCGAACCGAGAGCATGTCTTCTACGCTGTTCGCGGTCGCATATTCGTAGGAAAACCGGCAATGATAAATGTCACTAGAGAATTTTCGATTTTGATTGAAACTTGGGTTGTACTCTACCCTACCCTCTCAGGGAAGCCGACCGACAGCCGTTATTTTGAAACCCCCAAATGGCTTCTTTCTTGCGATGGAGGTGATAACTAGGGTGTCAACTGGAGTGTATAAATGGGCACTGTAACAAGCCTGGTCACGCAAACACCACCGATTGCACTCCGATTACAGTATCGTAATGCGTACGTACCAATAAAATAAGAAAACACATGCTTCCAGTAGTATGTAGGTCGTAGATGTCATTTGAGGAAGAGTTACAAAACACTCAAATATATGCTATTGTAACTAAAAATGTAAATACGATTGAAAACAACGTGCTAATTGATTATGGTACGCATCGGTGCAGACACGAATATAAATAGAAACAATTAAATCATCTTGTAGCCGAGCCGATTTATCACAATTATTTGATGTGAAGATGTTGTTGAAGATGGTGATGATTGAGGCACAGAAGGTTGATGCGAGCTGCTAGAGCACACCGTTACGATTCACTGAAAACCATAAAAACACCCGTTAAACATATCATTGCTGAAATAAGTGCCATACTACAAAAACTAGTTCATTCCACACAGACTGACTAATCTTTATTGGTGTTTCTCACGGTTGTATAAAACTGTGCAATTCTAAATTGATCGAAAAAAAAACGAATTTATTCTAGTTTTTAATGTGATGTCATGGGGTAAAGGGGACTACTTCTCTTGCTTATATAGCACTAATAACACGAAAATCACTTAATTGTGCCAGTCATAGTTTAGGTTTCAAACATTTTTAATCCAGCATTTCATGCACAGGTTACCATTTTATAAAGTGCTTGAATATGTCGCTTCTAACGAGCAAACATAAAGTACTTATAGTGCTGTGCTGAAATCATATATAAATCAAAGGGTCTAAACAGCAACATTTATAAATATAGAGTTACATGGTGATAGAGTGCCCGATGCAGATGCAGTACGTAACCAATCTACATGAATCCATTTATATTGATTCAAACAAACAGTTACACATCAAAAATGTGTGCGCGTTTGATTGTAACATGATTGCTGATATCCATAACTGTATAATGTTGTGCACGGTTACAGGTAGAACACTCAAAACTTGCCGAAAAACGGCGCCTCGAAGTGCGGCATTTGGTGGGGTAGTGGTAGAGGAGGGTAACCGAAATCTCCGTGATAGACTGTCAAGTTGGAAATGAAAAAACGATAAGGCAAAATAAACAGAACTTAACATGAGTTTGTGTTGAAATGAGCAATAAGTCTAACCATAGGCCGGTTGCTGCTGTTGACCGTAGCCAGAGGGTGGTGCGCCCGTTTCGAATCCATCTACGATAAAAATACATTATAACAAGTCTAAATCTAACTATAACAACAACAATACAGACAGATCAAAAGAGTTTAATCAATCAATTTTTTGAGTGTGTAACGTTACCTTGCCCGAGTTCCCTCATGAGCGATCCCATGGTGTTGGTGATGTTATCGGCGGCAGACAACAGGTCGCCCTGCAGAGTGCCAGTTTTGGGTGGCATGGCCGACGGTAGTGGACTGCGGCCGTGACCGAAGTGGGGCGGTACTGGAGGTCCTGCAAACATCAACTTCATTCAGACGTGCTCACTATGATCGTACTATGTTATTTATTTTAGTGCAGTTCTCCTTCAATAAAAACCCAAAGAACTACTAGTTTGTTTGAAAAAAGCCGTTATTTCACTCTTGTGACTTGAAATTTTTCGTTGGCATTTTGGCAATGTACCTGAATGAACCTGAACCGGAAATAAATATGTTAAACAAACCGGAGAACTGACTGGGCGCCGGTGACATGGAGTATCCATTAGCCGTACTTCGTGGCATTGAGCCATAGGCATTGAACTCGGACTGGTGATACGCGTGAGGCGTCGAATCACGGAATGCAGCTGCGATGTCTCCACCGATGTTGGTTAGACTGGCCGGCGATCGCGGAGTCTGCCCGTCCATGGCACCGGGCACAGACGGCTGAGTCTGCAACACACAACAGTACTTAACTACCATCTAACATATGAATTTAATGAAATAAAATATGCCAATTGCCAAGTCAATCGGCGGTATTATAACATGTACTTGATTGGACAAAGAATATCAATGAATAAGTGGAATTTTCTCTTGTTTGGCTTTTCCGAAAAATATAAGGTGTAAAATGGCCTCAAAATTTCGATATCCTCCGTTTTTGACAAGATTCCACTGCCTCTAGAAGATTGGCTCGTCCGCCAGTGATGAACAGACGAGTTGGTCTGATCAGTCAGTTACGTTTTCAATGTCAATGTTTGTGTTGATGATTACCTTGAGTATCCTCATGAGATGATCGAGCTGTGCCATCAGATCGTGTCTGGTCTCTTGAAGATTGCGCATCCTGTCCTCCAGCTCGACCTTGCGTTGACGCAGTGCATCCAACTCGGATGACAGACCCGATTCGGACACGCCCGGTGCCAGGTACTGTGCTTGTTGGGCTTGCATCGCCTGAAGTCGTTGGATCTCGCCCAGTATTTCTCTGAAAAATATGATAAACATCAAGTAAATTATATCGTATATTAAATAACCGAGACCTTCGTCATTCGAACGCAGAAAGTTCACTCGTATCGTAACGTATATTTCATGATTAATCTAACAACTGTTATAACAGCATGTTATTTGGCTCAACTGACCACCAAAAACACAACTCATGATTGATAGGAGTCCGAGTACGCGATACAGTAAAAACTCCTACATGTCCACTGTTTGGGTAATCCCGTGATTTATCGATAACCAATCTAAACATATATGTGCAGAGTTTTACTTCACCGCAGTCCATGAGAACTATACGACATATGATAAAATGATATGCCCACACAATTAGTAACTCTACTTTAGTTACACTCATTTTGCTTAAACCTACCCTTGGCATAAACATAACTGAAAAATCAGACAACGGAACATTCAACATCCGCCGCATACTAAAAAGGAACAATCTAAGTTAGAAGCTAAAACATATAGTTATTTTTGTGGCGAATAGTTCAAAGCGCTATTGCGGCCGTTCAAGTACCAGTCAGCCAGGTAGTTGAGCAAACATTGAATTAGTATGGGTCGGTCCCCGTCAAGCAGAGTGCCAACCAGCCAGCCATTACCCTGTTTATTCAGGCCACAGACTGTCGAGTCGACTGCTCAGAAATTGGGGTTGGCCGAGGCATCAACATGCGTGCCACAATCTCAATACTAACTTGGTCTTACTACTGGAACCACCCCCACTTTATTATATTTTGACAGAAATAAAGGTATCGGACACGGAAGACACGCACCCAAAAAGGGGATAGATCATAGGTACATGTGGCCCGAGTTTTTGAGAGTTCATCCGCCATTGAGTACAGAGAGCCAGTCATTTTTGTGGCCTACTGATGCGATGGTCGTATGGCAGTGGCATGTCATCAGCATAAATGCAAACACCACAACTATCCAACCAACCACTGATAATACCAAACACCAATACAGTTTGGCCGCTTCCTGATCACATCACAGAGCTTTAGCTTAGGAAAAGTACGATTGATTGTGTTTAGCTTAGGTTAGATTAGCTTAGCATCCATAGAAACATTACAGCGAGAAACAGTCGACAGGTTGACTTACACACATGATAAAAATAAGCCAATACCATATGAGAGCAAATGCCGTATGGTGTTTGCATCCATCTACATAAAACATGATACTTGTATGTTGTATTGCATGGCGCCAACGTTCCGAGTACATCCTAGTACTGTACCGCCCACTGTCTTAGCACAGCACAGGTATCCTTGTCTATGGGGGCACATGAACGAGCCAACCGTCTTATGTTTCGGGCGGAAAGCGGATTATGAAAAGGATGATTGAGATAATTCTTTCATTGCAGAAATCAAATATATGATTTGCGAATGGTTCTATCATAAGTCATACAAACAGAAATTTAAAAATTTGAATTTTTTGCCTGATGGCATAAAACCGTTGGTCATCGAGTGCATTCGTTCGAAGGCAGTATAGCGCATGTTTGCAGTCACTGGAGGACTAGCCAAACCTCCAAAAGGAGAGGAATTTCGTCAGAGAGAATGAGGATTTGTCGATTTTGAGGTCATTTTAAATACACCTCAGGGGACACACTACACTTTTTCTACTCGCCAAAAAGGGGGAATTCCCCAATTTCCTCCCCTTCTCGTCCGCTGTGTTTGCAGTGCCATATTGCATGCAATCAGCTTTATCGGCTGACCGACACGACACGCGTTCGAACACATGACTTGCTTGGGGCCGTATTAAGGTCTACATCACGGCACAGGCACAAAACACTTAGCAGCCTTGAACAGGGCGCCCATGCCATAATTTACAGGAGACGGGCACATGTCGACGACGACGTCACATCAGATTGTACTACCCTGCAGGGGTGGGCTGGGTCACCATTTTGCCAAAAACTTGGGGTGGTGGATTCGGGGCGGGGCTATCCCTTGCTATGTCTCAAACTATTCAAATAAGAAAGAGAAACTATTTATACTTCGCATTGCATATCAAAGGATTACGAAACCACAGTAACTCAGCATATGTTGCAGTTGGTTACAGAGTTTTACTCACTTGGTAATGGATGGGGCGTATAATCTGTTGCTCACTAGGGAAAAGTTGTACTTTGTACAACGTAACTGACAGCAGCTACAGTGAAACATGCACCACACTAGTAGTAGTAGTGTTGTAGTAGTGTAAGTAAACGTGTACTCTATTTTGCTATTCAGCCGTCCACTGTACTCTTTCGACGTACCAAAAGGGTGTAAGGGATGCCAAACTACAAAACAGCGCACTTGTATGTATCATTGTCATGTTATTTGTCTTGTCGAAAATACCTGTATGACTCAAATATATGTTTTGCGCCAATTGAGCTTAGCTTGTGGTTGTGAGGATACATCAAAGTTGTGAATAACAGTAGGAAATTATTTTGGCTAATGCGCATATTAGAATATAGCTTCATGTTTTCGTACAAATCGACCCTAATTTGTCTTGCATTACAAATGATTTTGACTGAAATTAAGCTGTAGTCCATTTCATGACACCAAACTAGTCCAAGTACTTGTTTAAGGCAAACATGTGAATTCTGCAACCACACAAGCATTGTTCTGAACTTAGCTTTTCCAGTTGGCGCCGAAACATCAGTGTATCTTTTTCACGGCGCATCAAATACTAACACAAACGGTCAAGTGACTGTTACATTGTAACGCTACGAATCTCAAATGTTTTTAATAAATACAAAAATATATAAAAGGCGATGCGTTCTAGCCTGTTTCTCTGTTCGAGTCTGGATATGAGCGCGCGTTGGTTGAGTGTTTCGTCCGAGTACATGCTCATCGCACCGAATGGCATGTTCGAGTTGGATTCAGCACGACCGAATGTTGGGTACTGAAGTGGAAATGTTAGATATGTCATCTCATCATTATAAATATTTATACGTGTATAAGTATAAGTTTATAATTAATTCATAAAAAATATATGACCGTTTGTTAAGTTAATATAATCAACGTACCTGAGTGCGACCAGCCAGTTTGGCTGAATAACGTGCAATCAACTTGTGCTCGTCATCCACCGACGAGTCAGAGTTCATGAAACGACCCAGCGTGCTGAAACACACAGTTACGATAATCCAAATAAAATGAGGTGTCTTCCCAGTTTTAACGGAAACACTAAATTAGAATTTACGGCTTTTTTACAGACATGTGGCATTTGCAGACAAAGTATAAAGCCGACATGAAAATTGGTAATCATCTAAGTTATACTAAAATATTTACTAAAACGTATAATTGTATATGTACCTGTGCACCGAGCTGTCCATGGGTATGTCCTCGTAGAACGGACCGTGGTCTGCAGCCTTGAGTGCCTGCTGGCGTGATAAAGTCGGCGTGGCTGGACTGAAATACATAATGCTCAAATTAATAACATTGCGAGTCGAGTAGAATAGAGTTTTATGATGGCATTGACAGGTGAGGTAGGTAAGGTGAGGTAGGTAAGGAGAACATTTTTCAATGATCTACGAAATAGTATTCGTTTATTGTTGCTATTCAACTTGAAAAACGCTTGACTGTTTTAGTGACACGAAAATTGAGTCCAGTTCAACGGAGCGTGTTGCTGACAGCCAAAAACAAGGCGGCACAATTAGACGACCGTTCACTTAATGTACATGTACGCTTACGCATGTCTGGTACAGGCAACTGAACAACTTATTACATTACAACACAACATACAAACTAAATATGAATTCGTTTGGGTTGGGCTCTGAAGTCAACCGCAAAACGGTGAACTATATTATTTAGTTGAATACAATAGGTCACGTCATTATATGAGAGAAACGTGGAATTTGCTCATGAATCTATGTAAACAGCTTAATATCAGCAAATATTTTTCTATACAAGCACTGTCTCTGAACATTTGCTCGTCCGCTGATGATGGGTCATGTAAAATGTATGAAAGTGAACTGAAACGTTCCGTTTACGACGAATAACACCTAACATGATGAGCTATCAAAAAACACTATCCAACTGTTACCCGGTTGCATTCAATAATACCATGGAATGGTATTGTTAGACAAGACAAAGACGGCAATGCTAGCCGGGTGGCAATCATAATTATGAAATTGAAGCACAACGTGAATCCAATCACGCTCATGAACGGCTGAAGAGCGGTATTATGAAGTAGGTAGTATTAGGTAGGGTAGGTAGAAGTCTTGCTATATTTAGAATTATGAACGCAATCAACATCAGTAAAATGTTATCTGAATATCTGATTGAAACAGTTTTAGTAAAATTTACATAACGTGTCCGTCATTTCGGAAAATCTATAGAAAAGAGCGAATAGTTGAGTACCGACGAGTAAAACAGAAGCAACAGCCGGTCAGTCTTTATTCAATTTACTCAATCAGTCAGGCACACACTCCTGGTGGGTCAGACAGGCGGATCAAGTCCGTTTCCGTCACATACACGAAACAACAACTATGTTTTACAGACATGATAACAACAATAAGAGTATCGGTCAACCATTAAATTTGTGTAACGTAAATAAGATCTCCCGATGTACGTTCGGTTAAGTTGAACAGCCCGCTTACATGACACAAGCATGATCATTTGTTTTGCAATTGCTTGTTGCACCAACAGAACTAAGCACAGGCGGATGAAACCATTCCGAATTCTCAAACGCGTCCGTTGTCGATGGAAGGCAATCAGCTGATTTCAACACATTTAGCATCCTGATATGAACATTATTTTGTTCTTTATGCCATGTGCTTCGACTCTACGAAAGAAAAGCCCAACATAGCTTCTATTATCCATATAATCTAATTTTTATCGAGCCAGTAAAGTCGGTAGCAGCTGAACCAATCGGGAGGACTGTCCACTGGGGGCAAGTGGTTACAACAAGTGTTTAGCTAGTTGTTGCTTTTTGACATAATCAAGTAAGTTAATAATGCAACCTCTCTATAAAACAAAGGCAGGACCCAAAACAGCAGCGGTCTGGAAAAAACTACGTTCGCAACAAAGTTTTCGAAAATCAGTTGTGAGGCTCGTACCACCAAAAGGCTGAGATATATGCTGAAGGATAGAGTGAATGACGAATGAACATCAACTACAGTCATGATGATGCACATGAACATGGTATGGTATGGTAGGTGTGACGATGAGAGCAGCACCGGAAATAGAGCCATCCATGATGCTATGGCTTGGTCGTCCTTATTTCAACGTTCGCTGCTATAACATAATACGTCACAACCATCATGATACAACGAGCCTAACAAACATTATGCTTATGCAGTAAATTAATTGATTAGTTTTCTAATTACAAACAACAATATCAGCAACTGGTACTGTCACCTGTCACCTCTGTATGTACTGTAATTCAGCGCTGCTTGATTCGATTACGCGTATTTAAAGCGATATACATATACTGTACATACATATGTAGGCTCCATAATCGTCGGCTGCCTGCTACTAGCCCTTAATATAGTGCAACGACAGCCACTGTAAATTTGCGTTCCAACTAACTTAACCAACGTGGACTGGAAAATCATATGAAACGTAAATGTGGAATAACGTAAAAAAAAGACAGCACATGACATGATGAGCAATGACGTAATAATAAGAATGACAGTAACACTAATAGCTGAGATACTTATAGCGAAGTAGTACAATATGGCAATCAAGTATATGCTATGTTGATGAAGGCACCCGACCTCGATAGTAGTACAGTACAAGTTGTTGGATACATGTGTGTTGTGTACTACTTCATAATACTACATTTACTATAGCCCGCTACTTTTTGCTCGCATGCGTAGTAAGCCTTGATGCAGACCCTTATATCGGTTCGGCAGTACATTTGACCGGTCAGTCAGTGCTTGGCCCATGCGTAAACATTCGTGCACTGTGGCCAGTGGAGGGAGCAATAGATAGAGATAGATATAGATAGATAGATATAGATAACACTACCATATACTTCCTTTCACCTTCAAGGTTGCAATGAAATGACTTACATTACTTTACCATCAACGGTACGGATTGGGAAAAGTGAGCAAGACCTGAACATCGGGCACCCACCTTCGAACCAATATGTATGACCGAACCGACCATCTCAATCTCAAACGATACGTGGTTAACTCATGAGAGAGACGTATTGTGCCACATCCTGTTATAGACTACGAACATTTCCAACACCATACGGTTATTGCTTATAGAATCAGCCAGAACAAAATAAATCTTAGAGCTATGCCTGTCGGGCTAAAATCTTACAAATCACATGACATAGAAGACTTTGACATACTTGACTGGAAGTAAGACTGATAGGAAGCATGGTAGAGAAATGGATGAAAAATGATTGACTTGCGCATGAGCGATAGGTGTCGGCCTAACGATAGACTCGCATCGCACTGATATAAAGCACCGATTATATACAGTAATCGTTCAATAACAGATGCACGTTCATGAGTGGTGTATAAAGACCAATCCTTGCCGAGCTCCGTTCCCAACGCCTATAATGAGGCATATGGCATGACTTGTTGCAACCCACAACACTATACGTAACGTATAGGTGAATCGTATAAACCTTAGTTCATCGGCCAGTTGAACGAATGTCAAAAGTATAATTTTATAATCTAGAAACAACCAGAGCTCACAGAAGTTGTAGAGTAATCATGATGATAAACTTGTGAACCCTTATAACTTTCAAACACTACTCACATTATAGATCCGCTCAACCGTATGCAGCAGGCCGGACACACAATTACTTTTAATCAGGTACTTAATAAAGTAAAAAGCCCAAATCGTAACTACTATAGGAAATAATTAATTTATAAGGCATCGGGTGTACGAATAGCACGAACGACAAACAATGCTTTCTGGCCTGTATACAGTCAGTACATATGAACTACACATGAGCACGGATACTCTTGTATGGTTACTACAAAATCAGAGGCAAGTTTACTAGGGCATGGCGTAATCGAGACTAGTCGACAGTACAGTCGTATTAAGCTTGCCTTGACCTGCCTACATGAGCCTGGCTACATGCAAATACCCACTGGCCGATCACCACACTGCCTTTCAAACTTAGTCAACAAGTGCCGCAGGTTAAATCCGAATTTGAGATGCAACTCACGTACAGCACATTGTATTTTAATAAGAGTATAGTACAACAGTGCTAACTTACAGTGCAGGACTTTGTTGATGGCCTGGCCTGGCCTGCATTACCAACTCATTTCTGGCTGGCCAGTACCGCAGGCTTTACGAGCGTAACGGCCCACATACCACCATAATATACCGTACTCACGGCACATTGCTTTGACTCAGGCCGAATAAAAACAATAAACACTAATATCTCTGATATTTATGTTTATGTAAATGTCGTATTGTGATTTTTGAGCTAAAAACGAAAAAACGCAGCACTTTTTTTATAATCTTACTCTTCTAAGTGGAATATTACAAAAAATGATAATTTAGAATAGAATATACCTCTATAATTTTCAAATTTGCCACTTAAAATAGGCTATTCTATTGTGATGGAATAACAATATAACAAATCAAACAAAAGCAATTATAGTAAGGAATCATACAGCATGACATGACACGTTATTGAGCTGTCACATACAGATGTCGCACACTCATCGCAGTACAACCGTACATTTACATGACAATAAAGATGATTTTAAATATGTTGGAGGGACTGCCCAAAGGATTATGTATGTAATTTTCGCGAACACGGACAAAACAAGAATTTGATAATATC
The DNA here is from genome assembly GCA_964036265.1 of Daptonema setosum. Taxonomy (NCBI): domain Eukaryota; kingdom Metazoa; phylum Nematoda; class Chromadorea; order Monhysterida; family Xyalidae; genus Daptonema; species Daptonema setosum. Next base: position 19,451,582 of record OZ038443.1, read on the forward strand.
GAAATAATCTGAAAGTTCTTGTTGTGTTATATGTATTAATATTTATATGTACCTATTAACTGTGACATTGCGTCAGTAGGGCAAACGAGTATGCCCAGTAGTTTTGTAGGCAAATGGCAGAGTTTATCCTGGTTGCACTCATCAAATACTTGCGATAGCATCACACAATTGCGTGCCGCTTGATCGACAAACATCACAAGCTGCCTCATGCCACCAACACTGCTAAATCACAGTTACGACTTTTTATGTTTTTTGAGTAGGAAAGCACTCCGATGAAAACTGTTCAATGGTTTAATACACTCCATTGGATGGATAATTTACAGTGGAGTGGAATATAACTCTGATCAATAAAAAAATCGCAATAGGATGCAAATAGGATTTATTGGATATACTCGATATTAATAAACAAAAAACAATAAAAGATGGTACGAACACGACATTGCTGAGGTCGAGCGGTCGATCGGGTTGTTCGGGGAAAACGGGGTGGTCGAGCTCTGAGTGGTGTGGGGCACATCGCAGACTCTTGTTGATCGAGTGACCAAGCTGCTTTACCGGTGAACGCTGAAATACAAAATAAAAATTTACAAAAATATGCAAGAAAAATATAATCTCCAGTGAATAAATTTTCATTTTGCAGTCGACATTTTATCATTGTGAACCGTTTCTCAGCTCACTACTATGATCGAAAAAGTTCATTGGTTGTCGCCGGGGTGAGGAAACCACTGAGTCCAATGTTGCACTGACACCAATAATCTGGTGTTGAGGAGGTTATGAACTGATGTTATAAATAATATTGTACAACAAGAAAATGTCGACCATAATAATGCTTATTCAAATACAAAACAATGGTATTTGTGTGACATTAACAATACATCTGACTCAAAATGTAGTGATTAGTGTTCAATTACGATAAAAGATGTTGATGTGCTTTGTGCTAAAACAATTCAACACATTTATTGCATTGACCAAGCGCCCAAGCGGAAATGTATTTTATTCATCCGTCAATTACTAAATATTTCTCCGAACTGACCATATGAAAACCAAGTTGGTTTTTGCAAAAAACTTGTTGTCACAATAGTTCGTATTAGGTTTTGTATAAAGTGAAAGTTGAGTGAATAATAGATGTAGAGGACAGGTGTAAAGGCACTACAAACAGATAGTAAGTGAGGACAACAATCAAAGCCCATGTAAAATATACTACTATAGTTGGCAGCATGCTCAGTTAAACGTACTCTGTGATCTCTAACAATTATTTTGCTTCAAATCTATTTAACTCAGCAATTTTATAATGATAGCGCTCACAAAAGCAACGACGATAAACCATAACGTAACCAAAACTTTACAATGGAAAAATGAATGTGTTCTAAAACCGTGATTACTATTGCCATGAGTTTTTTTTCATCATTAACACCAGAAAGGCGTTTTTATAGTCGCCGTATTTTCACGCGAGTGTGATGCGCAAAAACACACCAAATCGCAAAAACTCAAAACATTTTTTTGCATTTTTAAAACTGAAGAAACTAGGTAAAAAAGTCCAACCGATTCAATAAATTTTAGGTTTTTAGCGACGCCATATGAAAAACCCAAGCGAGTATAAAAAAGCTGCTATGTATATCTTTGAACTAAAATGAGTGGGATTCTTTATATTATACCAAATTATCCTAGAATCCTAGATACATCGATCAGATAACTAAAACCGTAACCAGTTAACAAGTATACTATGACGTAAACTGAAACGGACTAATTATACTTTGACCTAAGTACAACCCCTATTAGAAAGTGACTTAGTAACATCTTTTTGTCCTGTACTGTACTCTACAGTTCCAATTCCAAGTATAAACACAAATCAACTGCATAGGATTTGATATTTTATATAAAAAAAAAGATATAACCGACGGAAGATTCGAGGTAATAGAATAGAAACTAGAGAGCAGAGTAGAAAATATAGATCAAAAATACAGAAGCGGGATAGCGAAAAATTCAGATTTTTTAGGAATGTGAGTGCGAAGCGACATCTGATCTATGATGACGCCATTTTATGTTAGAAGATTTTAGGCTGGCCTTCTAGATTTACGGGGAGGTGATACCCGATCGGCGATCACTCATCACAATATTTGAATACGTTGATTATACATTGTACCTGACCTGAACAGCTGAATGTGTTAAACGGACAAACAAATATCTGACAAGATAAGTGCAGCAGACAAGCAGTCAGCTAACAAACAGTCATGCAGAATGGAACATCAGCATCGTAACAACATGCAAAACAAAATCGTTGCAAGTATGCCACTTTATTTATAGAATCAGCAAATTGAAGTATCGAATAGAACGTACATTGCGGTGGATATAAGCATAGGGGTACACCGGTACAAAAGGAAGGTATGTGACAAGCAAGATGGCAGAGCAGAGCATGCAACACACCAGGTCCAAGTGCCTTTCCACCATTACTCATTTTCAGTGTTCCTAATTTGATATAAACTCCAAATGATCGAAAATATGATAAGCTAGAAAACACGATGTTTACTACCAGTGATGGCCCAAGTTTAAGGTAAAGTCCTTCCGATTACGAAAAAAACAAACAAAAAACTGGTGAGAAACGCAGCTTAAACAAGAACAAACTGAAACTTCACCCCCATTGAAATATTTTGCATAAAAATGCTAGTTTTAACCATAAGATACGCACGGCATCAACTTTTTGATGTCTTCATGGTTTTGGTGATCCTAACAAAAATGATTTCCCATTTTGTGTAGGCAAGCCACAATTGGCACCCGCCTTTGGGCCATCACTGTTGAGTGTTCACTGGAACAGTAACACATCTGAACAAACAAAGCTGAATAGTTTACCGGCGGCAGTGTTGAGCACACGGGATGATGATGATTGCAGTACAAGCGAGTTTAATGTGTTCAATATTGCATTTCCGATTTGTTGGTGTTATTGCGCGCATAAGTGAATGAACGGGTCACAAATTTTATAAGCTATTATTATTGAAGAGTTTTTAAAATTCGATGACTGTATTGTATTGCAGAACGGATGGTAACATGGACGGTAGAGTAAGGCACAGACAGGTAAGATGCAATCGGAAGCAGGGTAACTTGGTCAGATGGTGGTGTTGGCCGCACTGTAGTAGAAGTGGTAGAACCGCTGGCGACGAGTCAAACCACGACCGAACGGCTACAACGGAAACCGAGGTTATACACTCGGACTGCATTATCAAACACGCAAGCTAGTTCACTGAACTTCAATTCAGACCCGTATTTAACGTAGAGTAAAAGTTTAACACGAAAAACGGGCCACCCCTGTCTGGAAGAGACCAAAAATAATACCGAAAATGAAAGATAATTATGTCAAACATGTCATCAAAAATATCGATCAGTAACTCAGCGATTTGACCCCTCATTTTATCTGGATAAATATAATGAACTTTTTTTCTTTTTTCCAGATGTTGAAAGTTTTTTTTTCTTTTTTAATTAAACAAAGTTCCTGTCTGTCATATTTTTGTTTTCTCTAGCTCAGCCTCAGACCATATGAAATGTAAGTCCTCAAACAATCTTCTGTAAAACAACTCGCGAGTAATGTTACACTCAAACTCAATTATATTAAGCAAACCGGACTCGGTTGTTGTTGTCGGATGATGTGACTGACATACCAGACAAACGTAAGACTGATCATAATAGTCGTACTGTGAAAACCACACTTATCAACCAAACGCAAACTACTATTTCTTTACATGACACACAAACGCAAAATTTCATCGAGGAAACCAGCATGTCCGAGTTCGATAACGAAAAAGTCAGGCAACAGTAAATGAAACAAGTAAACCGAAACCAATTGGCAATTAACGCTGCACTCCAGTATGATGTTTCCCCGACAAACATTCACTCGCACAATCAAACACCAACTGCAGAAAAATCAACAATGCTGGATGTTGTTAGACAAATTAAAGCAGAAGGTAACTTCAAAATCTCAAGTAAAAGCTTCACCCATGGAAAATCTTACAAAAGCTAAATATTTTATTAGACAGAGACATCCAGCATTGCAACTAAAATACGAGGATGCGAAAGGTTTTAAATTATCATTAACATATAATATAGGATAAAGATTATGAATCATACTCATACACAACCTAATACTATCAGACTTCTCTTGCTCGCAAAGAACGAATCCGTTGATGAAATAGACAATGTCAGTGAAACAAAATGTCAACCATTATTCTAAATACACGTACGGACAAATAAGCTTCTACCAGTCACTTCAGATTTATGTATCGTTCGTTTTTGTTTTATTTTATCCCGCTACTTATAAGCCAAAATGTTCATTATGCTACCTACGTTATAGGATCTATCAACTAGCAATTTAGCTATAGCAAACAGCCGCAATTATGAAAAAGCCTTACTACCATCCACGTAGGTCTAAATGAATGCAACTAATGTCAGATTTTTTCTGAAGCACGCGCTCCGTACTGCCCTCACATACTTAATCAAGACGGCTGAAGAACAATATTTCATAAACCGGTTGATTTCTGAACTCACCTTAGCCTTAAAACCACCAAATAATCAGTTGTTGCCAAGTGAGATGGCTGGCAGGTGCCATGCAGGACCAACATAAAGTTAACACCTTGATTGCTCACACAGCAAAGTAGCCAATTAAAAAAATGCTTTAGTTGCAGACTTCAAATTATATTTGATTGATAAGAATGAACCCGTTGTATCGCAACCTAGTTTGTAAACTTTACTATGGCAACTACCAACAAAATACGTTGACTGCTAACCAACAATAGTGATGGTGCGTACTTTCTATTTGTAACTAAGTTCTTCCATGCACTACCTAATCACTTGAACAATCAAGTCCGAACTCAACCGACAACAACAAACGCTGACTCGCTTCAACCCAGGTTGCCTACTACCATGTGATAATTGATTGACTCACCGTGTCATGTCAATAAAATGTATGACACAATAAGCCAATCAATGTCGATGTATATGACATGTGCGCCACGTCACTCACTCCACAACGTCATCACGTCACAGTCCACAGCACGTCACAACGTCAACTAACGGGCGCCACCGGTGGCAACGGCAATTCGGCAAACGGTGGATCGTCAAACTCGGGATCGATCGAGTCCTCGGTCATCGGAGGCGGTACTTCATGCGGAGGTCGCGATCGTCGACGTTGATATCGACGACGTGGGGTGACTTCATTAGAAGATGACGTCGTAACAATGGGCTGTTGTGGCAGGGGCACGTCATGTACGGTCATACCCGCGTCATCCTCGACCAGCACCACGTCACCGTTGGTCGTCGACGCACCACCTGTGGCCGCTGGTTGGACGTGTGCGGCACCGGCCGGCTGTATTGGGTGGGTTAGTGGTACAATCAGTGACTGACAAGGCATCCGGGCATACCGACTCATTCTTACCGCACTACACATCAATTACAAAACAAAAACATTCAACTAGTGGTTTTCGAAATGTATTTGTCAATCGGAGCCGAACTTTAATAATCTGGGGATTATCTACTTCGGAAGTACTGATCATGTGATGCAATTGGTGTGTAGTACGGCAGGTCGGTATTTAGGTTAGTAATTAGTAATAGTAAAAAATTACATGCCTGTAAACGTGATTAGTCACACAATTTAAATATAATTTTCCTGAGTAGAGTATTGCATTATTATTGTTCTGTTAGTAATAGTGTACAAATATACAACACTAACATGCCCACCGAAGGCACGATGTTTTTACCACAAATATAACGAGATAATTCAAGCGATATCACGAGAACATACCCATACGATCATGGATTGCCAAAAAAAAATTAAAAAAAAAAAAAAAAATGAAAAAAAAAAATTTTTGGTCATTTTTTTTTTTTTTTTTTTTACAAAGTTTTGAAAATGTCTCACTAATACGTTAATAAACGTTAATAAACACCTCTAAAGTGTAATATAAAATGTCAGAAGTGTGAGAAAAGTTCTAAAAACACATTGCCCACTAAACGAGGAACACATTTTGTCCCCATTTCATAAATGGGGACAAAATGCCGTCTCCTCCAGTCAATATGCTAAGCCGCCAAATGAATTAATTTTTATATTCAGTCATGGCCAGCGCTCACACGTGTCACACCTACACGTGTCAGACATGATGGTGCAAGCCTACGGTGATCTGCTCAATCGCCAGCCCGAGCTAAAGAGCTTCTTGAGATTCAAGTGAAAAAATGACACGTTAACTTGTCCAACCCGGGTAACACCCACTGAACATGATGATTGCATGTTATAGCATACAGCTGTTGGGTTGAGTTGAGTCGCACAGTCGACTACTGTGCATCACCTTCTCTTACATTTGATGCAGCTATGTAACGATTCACAAGTTGGAGTAGTTAACACTACAACTTTTCACTTGAATTCCAGGCAGTTCTTTACCTTACTTTAATCAATTATTCCTTACGAGTTTGGGCTCAAAACTGTTATCTAAGTCATCAGAATCATTAAATAAATCTAAATGAGTACCCTACTGATGATTTGGGACATGTATGGTCGATCCTGAATGGATACCAAAAATTTGTAAAAAAAAAAAAAAAAAATGAATAAAAAAAAAAAAAAAAAAAAAAAAAAAATGTGCGAATTTTTTTTTTGGCAATCCATGCATACGATACCTGATTAGAACATAGTGACCGCCCTTCATCTTATCATATGACGTGACGATGGATTATAATGTTACTATGGTAATGTAGAAAGACATCGCTTAAATAATACCGTTTAAACACCGCCTTGATTATTAGTGTAGAACTTTAACTGGCGTTAAACACAGAGACAACAATGATTACTTGATCAACAATATGTAGATGTACCATAACCAGACTCACACATACAATGATGTGTGTTTGACATACAATGATACAACATACATACAATGATGACGCCACTAAACAAACCGATAAGTCATTCTTATACCCCATAATGGTGCAATACCTTACGTTCGGAGTAGGAACGAAAAAGTGCTAGTAGTCGTCGCGTGAACTTCCACTTCCAATAAAATAACACCAGCAATTCGATGGAAATAGTTTAGTGAAACTATGTACTGTGATGCGGTTACAGAATTCATATGCACTAAAGCCCGTTGCGAAGAATGATCAGGAAATAGACAGAACAAACAAGTTGCAATATTAGCCAAAAATGCATTACGCTACGTCGTGCAGTACTGAGTGAAATTGAATACTGTTAGAAATAACTTACTGATGGGGAAAGTGAAATGTGAAGTATGGAAATAATTATGTTTCTGTACACGCGCATTTATCTCGAATTGAAACCGACTTAACGTAAATCTGTGTTTTCTTATTATCAGAGCCAATTCCGAGAAGACGAAATATTAAAACAGGATAAGCACGCATTCACATAAACGTTAAGATGTACGTTCGGTCATTGACAAATAAGCCTCCGGCTCCCAAACATCATAACACATTTGTGACTCTCAGAACAACTGATACTCAAACTCAGCACCATAATATAATACATCAAAGCGTCCACCAGTCAAGCACAGAGCTTGTTCATACACAAACACTTTAGTTGAATTGGCTAATAAAATGTGCTCGAGTCAACACAGTTGTTGCGTGAACGATTAAACAAGGTTATGATGACAAACATATGACATAAATATGAACAAATAAATACGTATATTAGCCGAAAACACCAACATATGAGCTGTATTCCTTCATTTCGTGTTGGTTGGTGTGCGAGCCGGACGTACGACCGCGCCAGAAACAGTCCTGACAAATTTGGTAATTGGAACAGCGTTGACAGCGGTAGCGGAATCCCGTGAACGAGTCCTTGCCACACGCGTCACATACCACCGGGTGAAATACTGTAATTTGAGATAAAAAGTTCAATTTGGTAATGGAGAGTAAAACAAGGTTTCACCACGAGATTTTCTACAAGACAGAAAACTCGGTGAACTACGGAAAACTATTGCCAAAATACTGCTGAAATACAAGCCAAGAATACAAGCTAAAATATTCGATGCACATAAAAATAACTATTACGAAAAATACGATTTATTAAACATACTAACTATTACTAAATATTAAACCACATAAAACCGGATGATAACTGACCATGTTCAGTACTGGCCATTCTGTGCAACAACGGCAGCCACATGAGACAGGGCGGGCATGGATCGGCCATGAGGGTATCGAGGAAGGTGTTTACTGTGACGCGGGTGTGCACCATAAAACAAGTTTTAGGCAGCGTGTCCACGTATCCAAATGTAGGGCCCTCAAACACGGCCGTCGGTAGCGCTAGCACCTCCTTCAGGTAGTCGACGAACTTGGCGTAGTCCATCACACCCGATGGCTCGCTAATCTGGCTGAACACATCTGCAAACATACACATTATCTCAGTTACTTTCTTCATTTATTTTATTGGTTTGTAATTCATACTCTACCTACGTTCATTAACTTTGGGATAGACAAAACATCCGATTCACCCACGTTTCAGAACAATTTTTTAATTAGTCTATTATTTGACGTTTTGAAAAGGTAACTTAACAAGACAGTATTGGAATTCCGAATTATGTTGATAACTTAAAATTTATCCACCGACCACCGAACAACTGTATGGTGCTGTATGGTGGCTTTTTACGTGACCGATGCCTACTACCGAATGCTCAACTCATGTAATTTTTAATCGTCCCACGACCATTTTTACTCATCCCACTTGTTTTCAATGCACCCGAGAACTGTATCCACATTCCACAAGTATTCACTAGACTCAGCCTCAACTTGAGCCCGGTTATATCACCATCGTAAGTTTAGATTTGGTACAGAACAAACATCAGACATAACATGAGATGAAAGTAATGGTAGGGCATTGGAGTGTCATGCCGACAATCAATTTTAACCAAATCAACCAGCAACCTGGCAACTTGAGCCCAACAACCCGGCAACCAATCGACTGGAGAAGGTGTTCAGCCAAGATGACTGACAGTGACAACATGAAAAAAAGAATAAGTTACAACAAAATGTCATAACCAACATCTTAATTTGTCCAACAGTTTCCCGGCACACAGCGTTCCCAGCGCCACTTTTAATGAAAACACGCGCAGTTTTCCGCAGTCCTCACTGAAATTATAAAAGTTGATGAAAACACATGTATATGAAAACATAAACTAATCACTCTTCAAACAACAATAAAAGTAAAGTAGTAAAGTACCAAACACACTAACAAGGCACGACACAAATTATTGTATTTTTCTCCATATTGCATGTGATATAATACTAAAAAATCTAATTCAAGAAGGTAACTAAACCAAAACAACATAGAAAGCAGGAAATCAGTGGTTGTGCCATTAGTAAGTTCTAGAACAATCGAAAAGATCTGTCATTTAAAAACCGTGCACGTTATAGCAACTAGCTCCACTTGCGTTTATTAATGTTCCCAATGATGCTCATTTTCCATGTGCGCCAAATTTTGAGGACAAAATAGGTTATGTTGACAAATATGTTTTGCCAAACAGCTAGACGTTTTCAGATTTTTTCTGAATGCAGCCATGAATCATTTCTCGATGTAGTCTGTTTCTTCCTTAAAATTTGGTGCTCAGTAAATACTTCAAACCGTTTTTGCTCCGAGGTAATTCATCGCCAATAAATGTATTTGCTGGTTAAAAAAAACTTGGATTGCACATACAATAAATAGCTATACTCTATGGGTATTGTTCTCATTGGCCACACCACAACTAGAACAAGTAAAAAGCAGGAGCAAGAAGGCGAATCACGTGATTACAATTGCGGCGTTTTCTCTACAAAGTACAAACATAATCTCGGCAAACAGTTGTAGACGTGCAGTACCCCAAAAACTTGATAATGCTGACATCCGAAGGATCTTCATTTTCTGAATGGTTTACTTAAAAATAAGACGATTCGGATTATTTAGCATTATTACACTACACGGCAGCAAAGCAACTAAGCGATAAAATATAATAACATACCGGTTATTTTGCCAAAACTTATACCTGTCATTACACAATCAGTTAACAAAATACGGAGGGTGAGTAAACTTTATATAATAAAATTACAAGTTCCGTTATCAATTAGTTGGGGCAACGCAAAACACTAAATTTATTTGAGTGTATCGTCACGTCATAGTTAACTGAAGCTGCACAGCGCCAATGTCCGCTTGCAACGTAGTAAAAAATGTATGTAAAAGAATGTGATTAGGATGGTTTAGAAGGTTGCCATTATTCTGACTAACAGACAATAATTCCAGGCAATGACGAGACAACAGTGATGTTTAACTGGCTCCGATTAACAGTCCGGCAAACAATTTCACGTTATTGAACTTTGGTAGATTTTCAGGCAACAAATGGAAAAGGAACGATTGAGGTACGTTACACAACTTGATGCAAATTACATTCGATTGATTGTCATAACATGTTAACATTCAAATGCAGATAGTAGGTAGAACACAATAAGCATGTGAAATACTCGCACGGGACTCCGATGACTATAAAACGAACAAACGAGTTGTTAAATAAAGTCAAATCAAAACCCTATTATTAGTTATAGTTAGATGTAAGACAAATCGGATCGCAATGCGTTGACAAGCCAACTTTGTCAGCAAACTCAAATGAACGGACATGACACCGTTGAATCAGTGAAAATAACGTCAAGACCTGGTGTGACTGAGCTGAGACTACTTGTGAACCGATTCATCTGCGCACACGAATACGTCAACAGAAAATAATGGGTCGGGTGGATACAGATCGATATCAAAATGAATGGTGTTTTATTCACGTTTCATCCGTTTTCATAAAAAAAACGTTTTATCCGCACCACATCACGTTTGAACTTTCATTTGTGTAATTTAATTAGGTTGTTCAATTTATCCGACTCGATTCAGTTATATTATGTTAATCTAAAGCCAATAGTCAAACATGAGATTAATGCAAAACTCCAACCGATCATAGGCACCCAAAAGGAAACTGAGCAAGAGAGCGATTGAGCGGTCCGTGTCCACTTGCTGGGCCACGGGAAGACGTTTGTTCAAGTTGTGGTACATAGTAGAGAGAAGCAGTTCGATTCGTGATGTTTTAACCTAAAATACAATGACATAATGTCAATTTGAATTTACTTAACTAATGACAGAAATTTAGTTCAAAATCAAACCAACCTCCACCATCGAATCAACCGCGTTAAGGCCATTTTCACGAAAAGATTCGATCACGTTCCAGATGTCAACCAGGTGAACTGAAAATAAAATTTCAAGTTTAGTTTACACACCGTCAAGGTAGGCACCAGGAGTTTTCGAATGTTCTCACTCTCAAACACCAAAATATTCATATATGAATACAATATCAATTTATGCTACATCGAGATAAAAACTGAGCTAAAACCTTGAACAATTAACACTAACGATTGACTTTTTTCTGAATGAATCTGAGTTTGCACGCGGCGCGATATGTAGCGAATCGTATAGAATCGAAGTTCTGCTCTCCTGAAAAAAAAACTCACTCTAAAAAACAAGTCCAACAACTCTTTTGTCGGTAATGAGTCGAGGAAACGTGATTGGGTGAAGGAGTTCATATTTATGTATAATCATGAATGGAGCGGGTGGTAAGATAAGGACAGGACCCCATGTTCAAAAGGGACGGGACATTGACATTGAAACTCGGTATAAGAACAACGCAATCGAAGAAGAGATAGTGCAACTTTTGAGCAACACGCGGCTGGGTTTTAGAAGTTTTCTTATACAATGGGTCGAGTAACGATAACGGACGGATGGAATGAAAGTGTCATCTAAAAAAATCACAAAACACCAACTTAGTTCGGATATCAAATGCTGAAAGTCATTTTTAGCCAGCGAATGCGTCGAATAGCCGGAGCTGCCGACGTCCGACATCCTCGGTGCGTCTTCCTCGCCCGTCAGCTTGAATGCTTGTTCTATAAAAACTCGATATTTTAGCTGCACGCACTCTTATGATACAAGTATAGTCGGTTATGATAAACCTTTCCAAGTTTTTCAGGAAATATTCTACCAGCCGCACATAAAAAATATTTTTGTAAAACTGTTCTTTCGTCAGGTTTAGATTTGTAGCACAAGGTTTACACAAGTGTGTCGAATTAAAATTGTCGCATGGATGAGCGATTATTTTTCTGAACTAGATCAAATAAAATAACTTCAGGAAACATAAAAAAAGTGATAACCAGACTTTATTACTGTCTTTGGGTGAATAATTTTCACGAAATTCGTTATTTTTCCCGGTTTACCTTTATGAAAAAAACGACAAATTTCTGAACAAAATTTCTTGTAAAACTTTCGTCAAAGTGTCAAACACGACGACAAAGAATATTTTTACAAAATCAATTTCTCAATGTGCGTGTACATAAATTTCTAAACACCTTTTTGGAAAGGTTTATCATAACCGACTATAATTGAAAGAGTTATTTCTTTTATTTTTTATATTTTATAATTTGGGAAAAACCGCAAAATGTAGCACAGACAATTTGATAAAGAAAATTGTAGTAATGTTCACTAAAACCAAATTAATTTTGGAATTGGAATTCTGCAATGCAAATGCATTATAGTAACCCGATAGTTTAGAGATTTAATGTTGCGGATTGACCAATTGTTTGCCAAATTGACTAATTTAAAAATGCTTCATGCTCGAATGACTGAAAGATTGCCTGACAGAATCGCTTTAGTTTTGAATGACTGAAAGACTTCCTGATTGTTTAACAGTCAGGAATATAATTTATTGTTTAGGTAGCTTTGGATATAACGCAGAACCCCGACTGACCCACTTTTTTGTGCAAAAATCACACTCTCAGGCACACGGTTATCATTGGTAACGTGTCGTGAACTAGAAAAACTTCTCAGAAGTTCAGGTTTTCCTTCGCCTTTACCTCCCATAGAGTATTTCAATGTCTTATTGAAATATCAAATGAGTAGCTCGAATCTTTAACGCTCTTCAGTCCTTGTGACCCATATTGTTTGGCAGACAGTTAGAAGACATAATCAATTCATGCATGGTAACTCTAATAAGTTGAGCAAAAATACGACACTTTTATTGTCGGTGTGTTGTGTTGTGTGACGTAGCAGAGGCTGTTCGTGGGAACGAACCCACATGTGCTGATTACTATTTTGACATTAAAATGTTGCATCACATTATTTCGGATGGGTGAAAAATCAAACAATAAACCCCTCACTTCAAAACTTCAATTTAGGATATCCAAAAGGAAAGGAAAAGTCCAAAGGAAAGAAAGAAGTATCCCTCTCTCTGTCAATTTGTATTTTCCTGCTCATCTACGGTTTCCTGCACTTCACTTCCGCCGCCAACAGTCTGGGTGATACCACAGATTAGAGACCAGTAAATAAATAGTATAAAACAGTATTAAAGAAGTTGGATTTTGACAAACAGTCAGTGCAACAAAAATGACACGTGCCGCAGTGGTGTTATTGGCGATTGTGGTTGGGGTGGTCGGTGTCGTGGACGCTGTCAAGCGATATGACAAGTTGGTGCACAGAAATACTCAAATGTGTAAGAACCATTATTCTTTACATGTTCATTTAGATGTTAGGAAGCTGTTTCTGTTATCGTAAAGCATATATATAAAAGAGAAACATAAAATCAATTTTTCTGTTAGAAAGAAATCAATTAAAACCAAAAAATCTTTTGAATTGATCTGCTCAAATTACAGTTACATATCTGGCATTATTTAGCTATCAGCTGCTGAAGTTGCAGCCGCTCAGTGAGCAACATATCAAGGTGATACAAAAATTGGAGCGAAATTCGGAGTACAAGGTAAATAACATTGAAAAAAGATTGAATGATTAGTCAGCTAAGTGAGTGAGTGAGTGAGTGAGTGAGTGAGTGAGTGAGTGAGTGAGTGAGTGAGTGAGTGAGTGAGTGAGTGAGTGAGTGAGTGAGTGAGTGAGTGAGTGAGTGAGTGAGTGAGTGAGTGAGTGAGTGAGTGAGTGAGTGAGTGAGTGAGTGAGTGAGTGAGTGAGTGAGTGAGTGAGTGAGTGAGTGAGTGAGTGAGTGAGTGAGTGAGTGAGTGAGTGAGTGAGTGAGTGAGTGAGTGAGTGAGTGAGTGAGTGAGTGAGTGAGTGAGTGAGTGAGTGAGTGAGTGAGTGAGTGAGTGAGTGAGTGAGTGAGTGAGTGAGTGAGTGAGTGAGTGAGTGAGTGAGTGAGTGAGTGAGTGAGTGCGTGAGTGAGTGAGTGAGTGAGTGAGTGAGTGAGTGGGTGAGTGAGTGAGTGAGTGAGTGAGTGAGTGAGTGAGTGAGTGAGTGAAAGAGCTTCCTACATACGCTGGATCTGTACTTTTGTTCTCTGTGCTGATTTGCTCAAAGTTTGTTTGATCAAATAATATCAAAATTTCATAATCGTTTTACAAATCCAAAATATTTTCTGTCTTTTGGTTTAGCGACGGTTTTTTGCCGCACAATTTTGCGACGCTTTAAAAAAAATTTAAATAAAATTCGACTATTATTTTTTTGATTGAATTGAAGTATATGATTTCAAAGTATTTTTTTAGGTTAAAAACTGAAAGTCAGGTTACAGGATAGATGGAAGGTGCTCGCCCGTCGCTGGTTGGTGCGCCGCCGCACATGCGGAGACTTATGGCCACCGCTAATCTGGATAAATCGGCGGATACCGAAGGTTAGTGACTGGCTCAATATTGTTTTGGTGGTACTATTATTATTAATTTGTCAGGGTGCCTTCATAGTGAGTTGCAGAAAAGTTGCAGAAAAGTTGCAGATGGTTTGTTATAAGCAGCATCCACTGCAACCCATATACCCTGCGTGGTAAGTTACGGTAGTTGCAGTGGATGCTGCTTATAACAAACCGTCTGCAACTTTTCTGCAACTTTTCTGCAGCTCACTATGAAGGCACCCTTAGTCGAAAAAGGATAGGGAACTGTTTCACGAACTATTGCAAAATGACACCACGCTTGGCGATTGCCGAAGTTTCTCTTTACACGCAGTCCCGCTTTTATACAATACCTGCTTTCTTTGTCAGGCGAAGACACTGATGAAGTCGAAAAGAATAACGAAGAATCAGATCATAATGAAGACAATAAAGGAGATGATTCGGAAGCAGTCCCGACCCCGCCTCCGACAAAGGAACGCAAGCGAAGGGCACCGAAAGTTGGTATTTGTTGATAATAATAGCATAACCAGATAATTGTTACTGTGAATAAGAAATTATCAAAAAAAAAACATGAATTCAGACTCCGGCCACACCGTCGGAGCCAAAGTCTAAACGAGTTCGCAAAGCCACGGCGGCTGCTGCAGCAGCAGCTGCTGAGAAAGAAGCCGAAGATAAAGAGGATGGTGATCAACAGGTAAATGAAATTTGATTAAGGCATTTTGACTGTCTCCTAGTGTGAGCAGTACAGATACTCTAGCCTTGGGGATCTATCTAACTAATCATTTTTAGAAAGTGGCTCCTGGCTCTACCACTTGTCCTAATTAGCAGTGTGCTTTGTTGTTGTTGACTTCAGTAATGATGCAGCACTGCACTGTCACCCCGGTAACATAAACGAAATGCCCGAAAAGGTTTACTTTCTGCCTTTAACATGCATGATGCATTGCACATTCCAGGAACAAGACGGCGAAGATGGTGACGGTAAGAAGCGACGCAAACGTAAGCCTACTCGATTTTCAACGCCGAAGCAGATAAAATCATCTCGGAAGAGTAGGGTAAGTTGAATTTATGGCCTATTGGCTGTAAAAATGTTTTAATAAAGATCTAAATTTAAATAATATTTGTTTTTTTAAGCAGAAACCTTTTTCAGAAAGAACCGAAAGAGGAGAAGGCTGAAGGTGAAGAAGAAGAAGAAAAAAAGGAACCTGAGAAGGAGAAGACTCCGGAGGTTGAAAAACCCCGAATGCAGCTACCGGACCGTGAACGACTCAAGGAGTACTCGCCACTCCAGTTGTTGCTTGATTTTCTGCTCAGAGAATTTCAACGGTCAGCTCACTAAAAAGTAGTTTCACTCAGTGTAAACTACATTAAGCTTGCAGTTGTCAATCAGTCAGTTACCTGTACTGGCGGCCAAAATAATGAATTTCATTCCAGTCTTAGTCCTGTATAGATAGCCTTAATGTATTCGGGTCACCAATGAAGAATTCATAATTGCTTGCAGAAAAGATCCGGAAGAATACTTTACATTCCCTGTGACTGACGACATCGCGCCCGATTATTCAGAGAAGATCAGTACGCCCATGGACTACTACACAATCAGGAATAAGATCGATAAGGATGAGTACAAAAACGTTGACGAGTTCAAGGTCCGTTCAGGGCGTCAAACACATCAGACATTTCCAGGACCGCCCAATTCATTTGTGAACTTTAGTGAGCCGTTTCCTTTACGAAAGATACCCTGGGGATCTATTAGAAAATAAAAGGCTCACAAAGTTTTTATACGCAAATACTTTGTTCAGCTTTAACGCTTTTACGAACAAAGTAGTTATTGATTGATTTCAGACGGACATTGATCTTATCTGCACGAACGCCATCGAGTACAACGAAGAGCACACTATCTACAGCTTTGCTGCTCGTAAACTGCGTACAGTTGCTGACTTTGTGTTCTCACAGGTTAGGCTAAACATTTTGTAGTGTATCCGTATTCTATATTATTGTATTATATAGGCAACCATATAATTCACTTTGTTTTATAATCTGATGGTCATCGTTTATCATGTCAAATTAGGTTATCGTAATATCGTATTACATGATTGATTCATAAAGGTTTTGTTTCAGGAGAACTTTGAGTATCTGAGCCGAACGCTGCCGTTCTTCAGTACGGTTGACCGTAATTTAATTGGCCACCAGCGAGCGCCCAATATCACATCGGTTTCCGGTAGTGGCAGCAAGCAGAAAAGTCATGCTGGGTAGGTTCATACGACCGGTTGAAATAATTGATTATCCAGCAGCATTATTTTGATTATTTGATATATAATGAAATATCAAATTTTATCTTGCTTCACAGTCTTTTTGTTTTCAGATTTGAAAGTTGTGTGGTGGACAACCTGAGCGCCAAACAAGTGCTCATGTCCAGCCGACGTGCCGCCAAGAAAGTGGCAGACCGATTGGCTGCTAGAACACCACATGAAACTCATGTAAGTATAGATTGTTCTGTTTCTCACTTACGATAATTGATTTACCTTTAAATTTTAATCATTTTATGGTATAAACAGTATATAACTTTGCTTGCGAATTGCAGCTATCATTTCTGAACACGACCCCGGATGGTTGTACGACATTGAGTCTAGTGACCCCGGAGCACCTGGCTTCTGGTGAGGAGGCGACCAAAAGAAAGACAACACGACTGGGTGACCTTTTGTCGACGTTGAAGGAGGGCAATCCGGGTGTGGCTCCCTTCAGAGAACTGAAAAAGAATGTTGTCGTGCCAGGTTTGAAGTGCCCACATGCCTCATCAGATCAGTTATTAAGGTCCGAGGTTACCGCTCCAGTTATCCCCCCTGAAAAGTAGGGGTCGGGTAGAGTCAAGATCGCAAAAATTAAATGTTGCAACTTTAAAATCTGTAAAAATGCAGCATAAAATAAATAGGTGAACCCCGATGGCCCACCCTTGGATAGTTAGGCCTGATTATGCTGTCCCTACTTCTCTGTGTTTATTTATGGCTTTTATATTGCAGTGAACTATCTGGACTACGGCCCGTACTCATCATTTGCTCCCCAGTACGACTCCACCTGGGCGTCCCTTAACAAAACGGACTCTGATCGGTTGCTGGCCTCGTATGGAGATCGTGCCAATGCCGCTTATGCCTACAGGTTGGGGTACAACTGAATGTTAACGTTATACAATTTGTTTGATAAACAGTTTTTCGGACAATGATTTGAAGTTTGATGATGGAAAGGAACTAGCATATGATCAACGCTAGTTTGTTTTAGTCTGCAATCGTTTGTTGAATCAACGGATGCCTCGATCACTCGTATGGTCAGCGGTCTGCTCGATTCACTCACCGATGGCCAACACACAAAAACCATGGCCAAACTCGGTTAGCGTGCCGGCCGGCGTCTGGCTTAGTTGAATCACCGTTACACTTGGCGTCGTAAGCACAACCATGTAATTTCGACTCTCTGCTGTTTGGCTTGAGAGTGGGCCGGTCGATCCAACTGAATACAAAACACATGGTTATCACTGTCGCTGTCAATTGTTAAAGTGTATATATAATTCAGGTCTCGTCTCAGAAGATGAGAAACGTGCGATTGAAGAAGAAATCTCGCAGGCCAAGCCCGACGACAACGACATTGACTTTGACGAACTCAAGTCACTGGCTGACCTCGGAATTGATGTATCGTTTATTGACCAAATTGGTGAGCAAATGATATGTTTCTAATGTTCATTTTCACGTTTCAAAAACAATATGACGCGTTTTTTATACTGAGGCAAAACAGTCACATAGGTCAGTTGTATTTATGTTTGATTGACTTATTGCAGAATCTAATCGCAAAAAGGCCGACAAACCCGAAAGTGAATTCGACAGTAAACTGGCCCGAGGCGCCGAACTGCTGGCTGAACTGCAGGAAAGCCAACTTGACCGACTGGCGCAGGCACCCGAGCACACGCTCACTGACGTACACACTCCCGATAAACATGAGGCCCAACTCGGTTGGTCATGTTTACAATATGATTCTTGAAATTTGTTTTAATCCATAATTAGCAATTTCATAGCACAGCAGTGTGTTATTGTATTTTTATTGATGAATCCTTCTTTTTTCCAGCCAACTCTGTACTGCAGAACATCACTGGTCTCGTTTCAAAGGTGAGTTTTCGCTGGCATTTGCCATGTTCATGCATAAAGTATAAAACTGGCGGTTGTTTGAGCTTATGATTGACATTAAGTGGTTTCATCCGTTTTTTTTACTGTGCGTGTATGTAAATTTAGACAAAGCCAGCGTGCCTGGTGCAGTCATCGAGTGTGCATCGTTCAATGGGTATCGTGGCACCGACAGACGACATCGATCTGGATGTTATGCGCGAGTTCTTCTGCTGATTCGTGATTCACATTCCATTCATTCATTTCTGTCAGATCTCGTTCGAAGTTCGAACAAAAGTCGGTCACAATACACTGACTGAAATCACTAACTGCCAAATAATCGATTTCCTGTTTTTACAAGGTGATTTGAAATACTTCATAAGACACAATTTTCAGTCACGTCAAAAGTCCTGCGTACGAGTATAACCAGCTTTTCTGTATAATTCTTCTCCATAACCTTCTCTTATCGTCTTAACTCATAAATAATATTTTATTGCATGTTCGACGGTATAATAACACCAATAATTGCATCTTTAACTATACATATTTCAACCTGCAAGGTTTGGATCATTGTTTTTTTTGTATTGATGTGCAAGCAACAGTCAATGAAACTCAGTTAAGTATTTGGTTCGGTCATTGGATATTCAAAATTGATTGATAGTGGATTCTACCACGGTTACCTGATTACCTATATTTTGGTTTTCTTAAGATCTCGTTATATATTGCACGCTTTATATTTTGTAATGTTACGTCAGCCACACCAAAAAATTTGAATCTCGTTTTTCTTTCAGACACGTAACTCTCGGTCGCATCGCATTGTCGTATCATCATCACTTCATCAACGATTAATAAACGCAATAATTTGGACACTAAAATAATCGTCGTCTGATCGCTATGGCTCTGGTCAAACAGTCTTTACCGTTTGTGATGTTTTATTGTATGAACTTATTCCATCAGTGACAAATGAGATAATTTTTTTTATCTCAATGAGTTTGCAATTAACAATTATTATAGATTTCGGATCTAAATTGGTGCACTATACTAATTTGTCCATTTTATTACCCGAACAATAATGTATTAAGGTTTGGCAGACTGTTGGTGGGAGTGGCATGTCATCGTCCAGTCCAATATCGATCGTTGGGTGGTCTGCCCACAAACTGGGGTGTCGTGTTCGTACCACAGCAGCAGGCTTGGGTCGTCGAACGCATGGGCAAGTTCAAGGCTATCCTCGAACCTGTTGGTTCCGTTTCATAGCTTAACAGCAACTTCAGTTAAACTCTAATCATAGCAACGCTCTGCATCTAGTCTGCTACGAAAATTTATGCAAGGATCAATGTTCAAAGGTGTCATATCAAGTTAGAAAGCTTAATTAAATCTATTGTTTTGTTCTAAATTTTATGTTGTACTTTTTTGTATTTATTACAGGGCATTCAGCTGCTCATCCCCGTACTGGATCGGGTCCGCTACGTGCAGAGTTTGAAGGAGATTGCCATCGACATTCCCACTCAGTCGGCCATTAGTCTGGACAATGTACAACTACAGCTCGATGGGGTGCTCTATTTGCGAGTGGTCGATCCATATAAGGTTATGTACACTCAATATTTTGATAAAACTACTACAAAAATTTACGCCAACAAAATGAATGTTCTGTCATTGTTGTCTAATGAACAGTATTTAATATCATTACCTTGTTTAGAAGTTTGTGAAATTTTTTTTACGTGATCGGTTGATCACTCAACTGACTGAGAAGACTGATTTCAGGCATCGTACGGTGTGGAGGATCCGGAATTTGCGATCACTCAACTGGCACAGACGACGATGCGATCCGAAGTGGGCAAGATTAACCTCGATACGGTATTCAGAGAGCGCGAACGTCTCAACGAGAATATCGTGGAGGCTCTGAACAAAGCTGCCACACCCTGGGGTATCACATGTATGCGATATGAAATTCGTTGGTTTCGGGATTATTTCTAAACAGGGGAATTAGATGTTTTGAGGCAAATTTATCTTCGCCTTAAAGATTGAATTATGCGTTTTGGAACCGCCAGAGAGGTGGGATTCCACTTTTTCGCCCTTCTCTCATTGGCTAGTGGTTTTACCGTCACCGAGACTAAATCACTCCGGTGGCATCCAACCAATTATTCCGTTTCACTGCATTTGTTTTCAGGTGATATGAAGATGCCACCCAAGATCGCCGAAGCCATGCAAATGCAGGTCGAGGCCGAACGCAAGAAACGCGCGTCCATCTTGGAATCAGAAGGTTGACTCCGATTCCACTTCACATCATAATACTGGATTTCTTTTCTCTTCCTCATTTACGAATTCATTGAATTGTTGAAATCAACCGATCAGTTGAATACAAACCACAGTTGATTATATACCAGTCCCGGTCCGGTGGTCCTATCCTAAGATGTAGTTCGGCGTCTAGACTACTATAGTAAGTTTAACTGTACTTTAGTAGGTTTTTACCTTTCTTATATAATTATGATAGTTGGATTTGAGGTGTTCGTGCTGCCGAAATCAACGTGGCCGAGGGTCGCAAGCAGTCAACTATTTTGGCTTCGGAGGCCGAACGTCAGCAGCAGATCAACCAGGCCTTTGGTGAAGCTGAGGCAGTCGTGGCAAAGGCAAATGCCAAGGCAAAGGCTATTGCCATTGTGGCACAGCAACTCGATAAACAGGTGCTTTTATTTCACCTTGGTAGATGTTTT
>OZ038443.1:19473264-19645764 GCA_964036265.1 Daptonema setosum
AGCCGATGGCAACGCAAGCTGTGTGGATCAGGACGAACGGTTGGTGAATGTGGTTGTTGTTGTTGTTGTTGTTGTTGTTGTTGTTGTTGTTATTGTTATTGTTGTTGTTGTTGTCGTTGTTATTGTTGTTGTTGTTATTGTTGTTGTTGTTATCGTTGTTGTTGTTATTGTTGTTGTTGTAGTTGTCGTCGTTATTGATGATGTAATTTTAGTAATCGTTGTAATTTTAGTTGTGCGGCCTGGAGCGGGCAAGGTGAATGCGCGCGCAATGCCGCTTGGATGATGCAGAACTGCAGGCGCAGTTGTAAGAGCTGCCAGGGAGGTTGGAACAATAATTTACTGACTATCTGACATACTGACCGATTGACTGACTGACTGATTGACTAACCACTAAACAACCAGTACTGACGGACTGTAGGTGACACAGCCTGGTCACTGCGTACACATCTTGCCGAAAAGTACAACAAAACAGACGGCAAGCACAACACTACTGGTAATCTGGTATACATCAGCTCGGTACAGCTCGATCATATCACTGTGGTTTGTCGAACTCAAACTCTATTATCACTATCACTCTCACTTCACTGAATCATTTTTTATAAAGTTTTCTTCTAGAACGAACCTCAGCAGATCGTGCAGATGTACGGACAACTTGTTCTTGTTAGTTGATTAAACTTCCTTCACTCACTCTAATTCACTCACTCACTCACCCACTCACTCACTCACTCACTCACTCACTCACTCACTCACTCACTCACTCACTCACTCACTCACTCACTCACTCACTCACTCACTCACTCACTCACTCACTCACTCACTCACTCACTCACTCACTCACTCACTCACTCACTCACTCACTCACTCACTCACTCACTCACTCACTCACTCACTCACTCACTCACTCACTCACTCACTCACTCAATTACTCACTCATTCACTTAACTTCGTGTTTCAGACATGGAATGACAGTCGCGTTATGTGGGACAAAGAAAAGTGGTCCCTTTCATGGTTAAACTTTTACTGGCTCCAAGTTTGGACTCCTGATTTGGAACAGAAGAATGAGCCAAATTCGTTGTACCCGGGACGTATTACCAGGAAGGTACTAGCTGCCAACTATACTGGACAGGTCGGTGCCGCTTCTCCTGCTGTTGTTATCGTTGTTGTTTTTATTGTTTTTACAATTTTTATTGTTCTTATTTTGCGGTTGTTGTTGTTAACTGAATTTTTTTTTAATTTTTTTCTATCTGTTGATTACAGGTTTACATGTGGACTGACATTGCTCTATCAGTAGCCTGTGAAATGGACTATCAACACTATCCCAATGACGTGCACCAGTGCTGCGCCAAACTGGATGACAAGCGTTATTATTCAGTCCGGTTGGTGAGTGAGTAAGTGAATGAATGAGTGAGTGAGTGAGTGAGTGAGTGACAGAGTGAGTGAGTGAGTGAGTGAGTGAGTGAGTGAGTGAGTGAGTGAGTGAGTGAGTGAGTGAGTGAGTGAGTGAGTGAGTGAGTGAGTGAGTGAGTGAGTGAGTAACTGAGTTTTTCATTTACAGATTTGAAATTCGAGACGCCATTCGCCGTGCCTTGTCCGATAATCTGCAGCGAACCCACATTACTGGATGGACATTGGAGGAGATCGATGTGCTCTCCACTGCATACGAGTTGGTTTGCTAGGTGTACCAGTCATAACATGAGCATTTTAAAGAAACAACCAAATCCATCTCAATAAAACAATCAAACTCGTTTCAATCAAACAAACAATTGCAAAATGTCAATTACTCAGTCAATATACCACCTTTTCCAGGGTTAAAGTTCATTCGGAATGGCAGGATGAGCCGTATGCCATCGAAAGCAACCAGTGCGAGCTCTGCGTTCGTATTAAACGGCGAGCTAACTATTATACCGCGGAGCTCGTGTTGCCCGCTGTAGCAACTGGAGTGCTCACCCTGGTTAGTCGAGTGAGTGAGTGAGTGAGTGAGTGAGTGGGTGAGTATGTGATTGAATGAGTGAGTGAGCGACTGGGCTGTGTGAATGATTAAGTGACTGAATGAATGAGTGAGTGAGTGGCTGAGTGAGTGAGTTAGTTAGTTAGTGAGTGAGTAGGTGAGTCTGTGATTGAATGAGTGAGTGAACGACTGGGCTGTGTGAATGATTAAGTGACTGAATGAATGAGTGAGATAGTGGCTGAGTGAGTGAGTTAGTTAGTTAGTGAGTGAGTTGGGGAGTGATTGAGTAAGTGTGATGATGAGCTTTTTCAGATCAGCTTTATCGCATCGTCATCGTGGTGGCCTCAGATTTGGTTGCAGATTGCCAGGTTGGGTTGAATGACTGAATTGATGCCAGAACGACTTAGATTTGACGGACGTTTATATTCAAGTAAAAGCTAAGAATCAAGCATAATTTGTTGCAGTATTCTGCTGCAAATCGCGTCAATGATGGTGCTCGCCCTGAAGCTGCCCAACGGCACCCAAGGCACTCCACATATTGGTTCGTTAACGATACATGTTTGACCATTCCACTGTGGTGATACTAAACTTACATATAACAAAGCTTAAGCAACTCTTCATATAAAAGTCTCTTTGAAAGTTATACTCTTTATTCAGCTTCATTTAGTCAATTTGACAAACAAACTGGGGATGGCAACTGTTCAATCACATGTTATAAACAAAAAGATGTATAAAAATAAAAATCGCATTACAGTGACCTACAGTGCATTCAACATGGCGGCCACGATCGCAGCTGTGATCGTAAGTCTGCTGTACCGTCGACTGGCCATGTACCGATCGGCCATACCACCACCACATACCATTGACATCATCATTGGCATGGTTCAAAAGGTAGCTTTTCTCGAAAATGTATAAGTGTGCTATTAATGTGTTTATTTTATTATAATGCATTTTAATAGTTAATTTAACAAATTTTCCGTGTAGCATTTTTACTTCTTCTCGGTGAATGTTCTCACTGTTCCGTGTGCAATTTTTGTGCACACATGATAAGTAGTGTCGATGTCGACCGATCTGGTTAAATGTGCACGTGCATGGAAAAGTCGTACTAAAATACTGATGATGGCGTGCTTTCAAATATATTATTGTAATCAATTGATGACGTTATAATTAATCCTAGATCGCGCCCTGCATCGCCGACGGTCGTACAGAAAAGGAGGATCAGGCAACGACCGACTTGGACAAGATGACGTCAGCCAGCAAAGATGTGGAAGGCAAGATGTACTGGGCACCACTCGCCTCTCTGCTCAACAAGATCACCTTCATTGTGCTGCTAGCCATTTACATAATCATGGTCACTGCCGAATTCGTTGTCTGAGCTTGCTTGACGTTCTTTGTAAAAACCAAATTACCATGGTTCGTTAGGTACTAAAAAGTTCTTCCTCCTGTCGCCACATGGGACATCGCTTTAGAGTCTCGTTCTCAATATTTCGAACAATAACTGCTTGTCATTTACTGGGTCGGTGTACTTTTATAGCCTTATATTCTATTTAACTTACTTATGATAATGATGTCTAAGATACGCTGAGTAAAATCGTGAAACTGTGTGAAAAATCACGCTGTGCCTGTGCAATAATAACCGCTCATAAACTGCTTACAATTCAATGTTTCGATTTCACTGTCAAGTCAAAAATAATTAACCAAACTGCCACAATAATTAGTGATTAATTTTAATTTCATTATATTAGCATGTCGTTTTATAGCAGCGACACACTGTATATTGTATTCATGTTATGTACAAATTAACAATGAACATGAAAATGTGACAACCAGTTGATTTACCACATTTATAAAAAATACAATGCTATATAATGCAGGTGGGGAGCGGCAGCTTTTTCGGTGGGAACCTTTCAGTGAACTTGTAGATAAATAATGCCAAAATTAATGCAATTTAAAAAAACAAAAATTAAGTAATTACGGATAAGAATAAAAGATAGATAACCATAATAAGCCACATATTATTTTTTACGGTTGGGTTAACATATTATAGATAGGGGAATATAGTACATTACGTGATAAGCTAAGATGTGTAACGAACTACAAAGAACAGGTTCGATGTTTGAGTGGAATGAGACGCGAGAAAAAAACTAAAGCAAACTGTGTGTAGCATGGTAGGCTAGTCAGGTATGTAGGACTGTACAACTACAGGGTGACCGACCAGAACTAGCACAACACCATCATGGTAACCTGAGATTGTGACTGAATCTCAACGTTGCAGAATGTGGAGATCGCCGACCAATAATGTGGATTACGATATTTATGGAGGTATATTGTTAGGTACAAACAACCGATCATTGTGAATGTTTTACAATAAATAGTCGAATGTCGCTTGTTGTGTTGTTGAAGCAGTTGAGCTTGAATACATGCAAATTTTGAGTCGCAATATCCGATCAGACGGATTTACATAAATCATATCGTATATTTGAAAAAATATATAAAAATAGAAATAAGTATAGCATATATGAAATTGGCAATGATGTGAATGTGCAAAGCTCTATCAGGCACTTGGGCTTGTGAGAACACAACATACAATTTGAGTCGAGTTTTCCATAATTGATTTGTTGGTGAACATGATTTTCACCAACTTTCAATCCAAATCAAATAATTTGTATCAGACTATTTTCTAGCACTTTAACAATCTCGAGGCATCATACCTTGATCCATTCGTCATTGGCTGATAAATATGTTGAATAGCGAGTACTAGCAGTAGTGTTGCATTATCATACAGCTATAATGTGGATAATAACGCTGAACAGCGAAAAACATAGGTAGAATTGATATCACAATAGAACCAGCGGTGGTGTACAATAGTGAGAGTGCAATATACATAGTAGTGATGGAGCGGTGGAAAATCGTTGCCATTTCGGAGATATGACTAGGGTTTTTAATAGAACGACGTCATGTTTGTACGATAATTGAAACGTGGTCACGAATCGATGACGGACGAGATGAGCATCTGCGCCTGTTTCATCGTGTGAACGCGTTTGGTTGGCAGTGAATGACTGCACTTGAGACGATCCACCACCGAGTCACGCATGAACGACAGCTCGTTCATGCATCGACGACATTTCTCGTCCCTGAAAGCGATCAGACCGTCAATCGGTTACATACATACAGCACTTGCACACGGACGAGTCAATCTTCTAACGGGAGGTGATTTTTTTAGAGATTGGGGAATTAGCAGTTTTGAGGTCATTACTCATTTTATTCTTCATTTCATTTATTCATTTCAGCTTCAGGAAAAAACATAACATTTCGGAACTAGAATATTAAAGAAAGAGAATTCCATTTTCTTGTTCTTTTCCCTTCCGCTAATAAATGAATACTTGTTATCAACATATCAACTTGATTAGATAACGTCCAAGAATAGATAGTGAAATAAGTGCCATTGAACCAACCGTTCTTCTCGCATCACATCGACGCCAATACTGGGCACACCCTGATTTCCACCCCGTTTCATCATGTCACCAAATGATGATGTGATGACCCGCAATGATGTGACTGCCGTATTGGCGTGAACGTCGTGTTTGGATTCAAGCAGCGATACCAGATTGGGAAGCACCATCGCACACAGGTCCAGTGACCAGAAGTTGCTGTAATTGATATAAGGCCGTAGTTATGTCAATTGACGACAGACAACAACAACAACATCAACAACACCATAACAATGCCACCAACATTCTGGGGTTGAGCAACTGTAGCAGTTCATTCATGACCGATGGCTCGCCCATCTCAATGGCAGTGCGCAACGCCCGCTGCAGTCCGTGTGCCCGCCACACCTTCTTGATCATGTCCAGTGCCCGTGAACGATGTCTGCAGACAAATTTGGACTTATTTATTGCCTTTGAATGGCTTGTTCCGTAATTGGAATAACAAAACCTTTTTAACTATTGCACAATAATAAAAATAATAATAATAATAATAATAGTAATAATAATAATAATAATAACAGTAATAATGATGATGAGACCAACTTGAGCACGGCACACATGTTGCTGGAATCACGTCCCAATAGTCGTTGAGCACATTCTGACTCGGACACGGCCTGAACACCGGAGGAATGCGAACTTGATACGAAGTCGTTGCTGCCACCGTACGTGGCGTGACCGAAACCAGACAGTTGTGTCGTCTGCAATCATTTAATTATCATCATATATAATTCATGAAATAATATTTTAAGTTAAGGAATGTTGAGCTAATAATGAGCACATTGATGGCTTCGGCATTCAATCAACTGGGCGCAGTTAGGGAACCCCCTGTTTTTTTAGGACGCAGGGTGAAAGACCTGCGATATGTGACCTGCATGAAATATCTTCAAGATGACTTGTGACTTACAGCCGGCTCTGGAACAATTAAAATTAATCAAGGTAAACTTTGGACAAAAATCCACCCTCATCTGCGACTATGTGGCCGAAATCCTGCCCTACCACTGACTACTGACACATGTATTTCAGTTGATTACCATTTCTTCGTTACCATGTTTTTTTATGCTATGGCAAAAATATGTAGCACTTGCGGTATACATTACAAATGAAGTAGATGAAATACTGTAGTATAATGTTTTATACATTTTTATTTCACCCACAAACAAACACGGCCCCTTTCACTCAACAATGACTGCTGTCGGGCAATAGTCCAACACGCATAACACATCACATAAAACGCATAGCATAACAACCAGTTTCACACTTTCGGCAATGCATTGTTCGATCAAACCCTCAAGTTGCGATCCCTGCCATCAAGGTCGTCGGCTAGTTCAGCGTATACTCGTCTAATTCAGTGAGTAGCTCGCATATGAGTTCATAATTATGGTATGACTACGGATCAACACTGATTGGCATTTTATTCAGTCAATCGGTCAATCGAGTCTGCCAATCAACCAGCCCATAAACTGGGCCCCATCAGCCATCACGGAAGCGTTTTTTCGCTGAATTCACAGGCTTTGGCCAGGAACTACGATTATGTAAACAAAAGTTTTATAGTATATAGGGTTTCAGAGCTAAAGATAACGATAACCAATGGCGCTGTTAATGCTGATAAGAGAATAGAACAGATAGCTGATTGTCTGCTTTTTATATGAATACACAAACAATAATAAATTCTTTTTCAGGGTAACGCATATTTTCTATTACTTTGCCTTGCGTGCGTGAATATTATCCATTTACCCAAATCCAGTTCTAAGTCCTATAAAATTAAACCCCATCATTCGATTCAGAACCGCCAGATAAATAAATACATAGCCATGAATTCACGAGCATCCCAGAGCAATGGGTACTCAAGTATCTGATGGAAAATACACAACTACATATAGGTTACAAGAAGTACAAAAAAACTCTCAGATTTACTATTTGTAAATATTTGTGTACAACAACTTACCAAACGAAAACGACATGTACATACTAGCGGTTTCTGAGTGTAGTGAACAAAATGCATAATTCGGTCAACAGACTCGGGTGTATGAAACGCAGAATCCAGGTGGGTGAATAATGAAAATGAGCATATCGGTTCTAATGGAATTAATTTGAAGATAGGACGTCTAAACACTAGATTTACTACTTATTGAACACTAATTATACTACCTGACTACGTCTCATTCTGCTATCGGTTGATTGGGGTCGTCTGGGTCTGCACTGCCATCCATTACTACTCATCCAAGTTGGTGGACTCCGGCACGTGGGCCAGTCCGGCCATCTGGGCGATCCATTGTTCCTGACCAACATGCCCCGGTCCTGGTTGAGCCAGTAGTAGCTGCTGGAGGGCACTATTCTCGTGATGATCTGATCCTTGTTGTTGTTGTTGTTGTGGTCGTCGTTGAGGATTACTGGATCGTTGCTGCCCGTACTGCTACAGGATGACAGCGCGTAGTTGGAGAGTGACGACGGGATTGCTGAGCCGAAACCGAACATGGCTATTGGCTTATAAGGAGGGCGATCAGTGAATTCAACTCCGACTGTTTTGCGTTAAAACGCACACATGGCATTCCAGCGAAGTGTAACGAATGAAATTGTTGCCACTGACTTATATAAATTGGCAAATTTCAGGTACTAATCTGAAAAGCGTGATGTAAAGCGTTCTTGATTTACCAAACAGAATCTAACAGAACATTGAAATGAGAAAATGCATAAAATAATCCGCATTGTTAGCCTTGTCAACCAGAAGTTATCTTATGTAAATAACGAACAGTACGTATTCTATGATGAGCTACTGAGAGAGAGACATACAGTAGACTAGCCAGCACGTTAAACGAGATCCAAAGAAGGGCCGGACACGACCCTGGCACCAATGCAATTGTTGCACATATTCCACTTTTCACCCAAGTCACATACATCGTACTTCATTTCATGTATGTTATTGTATTGGTATGTACCGTATAAATTTTATTTGTAACACTGTAATCCACAGAAATACCATAGTCAAAAATGTCATCTATTGTTGGAAGATTTGGCTGTATGCAATTCAAACTAAACTATGAACGAGTGTGAGAACATAGTCGATGAGAACGTAGTACATACACTATTCGCTAGAATACAACACGCCCTCCAATACGAGTAGACACAAAAACGCATACATAAACGATCATGAACCGTAGCAACGAACATGATGTCAAAAGTACCATGTCTGTTGTACATCTTGGAGTACGTCAACAATGTCGTTATAGCACATAGCGATGACATTGTACCAGCACTAAACTTGAACACTAGCCGGTTTTAAAATAGATAAGTCGTTGAGGGACACCTTCGTGTAGACAAATGTCTGAGTTATCCTAAGTTATGATATCCTGAATACCACCAATTGACGAGAAAAAAAACAGGTAAAATGTGGTGGTCAATCGGACTGTGCAAAACACCAGCAGTGTATTTACCGAATGATGCCGACGAAAACAGGATATACAGCCAGCGTGTTTGACTAACCACACACAAAGACTCGACTCAATTAGACTGAAGTACCCTCAATTTGTTAGAGCCCTCGGTTTCTATGAAATGTAATATCACAGTCAGCCAGCCTAGGAAAAATGGGAACTGTGGCGGTGTGACTCTGGTACATCCATGGTAATAGACGTATTAAATTTTGTAAAATTCATGATTTTCATAACTAAATTACTTCTCACTTTCTTATTTTAAGAGAACGGTACATCGATGCGTTGTGTACATATTAACATACCGTTAACGTTAAAGACTCAGTTCCGGGATGGAAACAAAACTTGAACAAATATGTAATAGAAAAATGGTATGTACACACACGTCACCAGCACCAGCAGATGTCACCGAACTTAATATATCCAAGTATTGCATGGAACACACATGATTGACTGAGTACCCATGCAAATACGGCATGCTTGTAAGTATTTCATGTACATGCGGCACTTGAATACGAGCCACTACAGGCCACTCATACTGTAGATAAGACACACATTTTTAGCTACATATGTATATGTATGTACAGAACTGATGCATCAGTGTTCAGTCTTGCACATCTTACAGATAGATTATATATCTGATTGCCTTTTTTAGATCATCGTACTTAACATTTGAGTATTATTCTAACTGAAAATAATACTTGAAGTTGAAAGCACACCGCCTACACTCGAGTGTCGACACAACTACTCAGGTTAGTAGACTCGAGAAGGAGGAAGCGAACACCTGACCGCCGTCTAATCGAATCCGAGTCAATTAGCGTCCAGCGTCCATTAGTGCCGTCCACACCCAACCCATCCCATTCACAGGCACCTTGTCTTCTAACACCACAGCAACAAAATACTGTAAGAGTTCTGCCGCCGAATCAACTGCGGTCAATCTGATACATAACCAAGTGTGTCATGTCATAGCGCCATAAATTACAGACACAGCGGGAATTTGGAAACATTTTTTCAAGAAAAAACTTCACGACACTATGCTTGTCAGATCATATGGTATATTTTTACTGAACAGTACGAACAGACCTGCTTGGGTTGTCAACAAACAAATCAGTTACTGACGACACACCTCGCCACAAACAGTGAATATAGTCGGGCACAAAACCATTAATGTTCAAGCGTCCACCGGCCAGGAGAACCAGTGGCACAAATTTTAAGGTTTACATTATGACAGGCTTCAACGGCAATCCTTGCAAGACAATAGGCACATCCGAATACAACAATTGCAGTAGTTAATCCACAACTAACAATGTGGTGCAAACATATAGAGTTGAACAAGTTCTTTATCTACAACCGGTATTTCCATTTGATTAAACTAAAATTTCTTGGCCATAACTGGACTGTAAGGAAACATTTCAACCTACTTATAAAGTAAAAATAAGTTATTGAAAGAAGACAGTATTCATCTCAGCTGGCACAAAGGTCAGTTGAAACATATGGCAAGCATGGCATATCATTACTAAAGTAATCAAGTGCACCAAGAAAAGATTGTCAATCAGCGGGTACCTACGTAGTAAACATAGTCGTAGACCAGGCAAATGTCTCCCGCTGATTGCATAGATTAAGGCAACATTACTTACAAGCCACAAACAACTTGTCAGTTGTCACAATATATGAACATATCTGGATAAATAGCAGGTCAATGTTCACTCAGGTTAACTAACTATTATTGAAAATAACTTCGACAAAACAACGTAAAACTTTTACAAGTTCAAAATTTCGCATTCACGGTTCGGAAAATAAAAAAAATATTCTGGCCTACTGTTTTCATTGAAGTCACGATTTTCATTTCCCCGCAAAATGTGATTTCAAACGTTCACAATTGACAAAGTAAAAAAAAAATTTTTTGCCGCAACTAAATCCAATTCACCCTACAGTCAGCAGGTAAAACGGCAACACACTCAGCTTGTAAATTATTGCAAGAAAATTCTCAAAATATACGTGGTACCTGGGACGTACATATGAAGCATGATAAAACGCAGAAACATGAAATGAACGCCGTATGTGATGAAGGAACGGAGTGTATGTGGCTTTATTCAGCTATTCAGGCATGCATCGGTGCATTCAATTAGTAGTCCGTCATGTTACAATATGCAATTATTAGTGCCACATCCACTACTGTTCCATTTGAACGTGATTTCCACTGAAAGCTTTGGCCGACAGCAGCAGTTGCCCAGATCTGGGGCACACATACATCTGTCAATCCGAATTTACGAACTGATAATCGAATAGTTGGTGAAGATTAAAAGTGGATCACTCGAGGACAGGAGTAAATTTGAAAACGAAAATACCCCACGAAGCGGTCTAGACAATCTTGAAGCCCAGCAAACCAAAGACGTGGCAGATAAATGTATGTAGCAACAGACCACCGGAATGGATACATTGCCACCCGATTCATCATATAATCTGATATGGTGCATCCCGATGAAAGACTGCGTGATCCATCACAATGCAAAGGCACAAACATTAGGGATCAGTCTGTGTTTTAATTAATTTGATAAATGATTTTGATTTTATTTAGATTTTTCTGTTTTTGTTAGTTATAGTTTAAAATTCATTTAGCTTGTGCGCCAACAATTTTCAAGCATATCCAGACTTAATTCCCCCACAACCAATTCACATTTCTCCTGCTCTACGGATAAAAGAACGAGCTTTTCCAATTGCAAAACAAAACAATGGAATATCAGAGACATATTGTTCAATGTTTGTCGCCATAAATCGTACACCAAACGTCAGTTTCGATGCATTGGCCAGAAGTTAAGTTTTAGTTGAATCAAGCAGTGACATGATGGCCAAAAACAGTTACGGTCGGATGGATGGAGAATCGTGGGTCGCATTGGGATTGGGAGTACTCGGCCACACTGGCGGGCTTATGCCAATCTTTCAAAGGAAGGAGATTTTTTAAAGAGAAGAGAATTAGCGGTTTTGAGGCCATTTCACCAGCACCATAAGGAAGATAAGAACCATTTTGAACTTAACAATGAGTGAGGATATCCACTTTATCAATGTTGCTCGTCCGCTAGTGCTCGGCCATACCAAGCGGTGCACCATGGCACCATTCAATCTGGCTGTCACTCGTATGTACGTGATCGACTGGACAGAGGAAATTAAATGCCCCATCTTTGTGGCATTTGGAAACAATTCAACGTGTTCTGTTTTCATCACAATCAACCATTACTACACAAAAGAACTTGATTGAGCAAGTAAAATATGGCGACCGCTGAGCTAACCACTCGAATAAAACGTAACAAATTACCTCCCCGCACTTCCAACATCAATATTACCAAGAATCAAAAACCAGTACATAAAAGATTTCGTGTACCAACGATATGTGTAACTGCAGTTGACCAACTTTTCTCCGTAGCGTGGCACTCATGCTGCCCGTCGAATAGCCACTACTGTTATCTTGGTGGTAGTAATTCGGATTGAAATCAGAGTTCAATGAAGTACTCAAGTTGCTACCCATAAAACTGGGCATTCGCTGACCGAAGCATTTACATGGGTAATGAGGCTGTGACCAGTCGGGTATTAAAGGCGAATGTTTTATATTGCGGGTTGGTGAGTACGTGTCCAGGTGTGTGCAGCCGGAGGACGTGATCGGACTGCCGTGCACGGATGAGCACGCGCGGTTGTAACGATAACTCGTGTTGTTGTTGCGGGTGTTGGTTGACGTACTCATTATTGTCGTTGTGATTATGTTACTAATAGTGTCCAGTTCACCACAAACTACATTTATTCATTTTACCATAAATAAAAAAATTACATTCACATCTGCAAAGTTAAACATGAATAAGAACCTGAATGAGAAATAAAAAAAGTGAAGAAAAGTGAAAATCGAACATATCCTAAGATAACTCAAACGAGTGCAATAAATTCATCCAGAGGTTCGATTGGGATGAAGTTTAATGGACAATGGAGTAACAATTGAATAATGCAGTTGCGCGCAACGAGGCAATGTCAATACATAATCGTGTTTATTGAATGCGGATGTGGACTGCAGTAGTGGACAACAAGGTCATTATCAGCCATGTCCACTTTCTACATATTGGATTCGGACAAATCCTCGCAAACCAAATACACGTTTACACAACCTTCTCAGAAATATTATTCTGTTTCGGCTACCGAATCGAAATTATAATCCATAAAAAATCATAAGTAGATACAAAAAAAACAAGAGTAGAAATGGTCCAAAATTTATACAACAGGATCTATGATGTTCATAAAATGTTGATGAATGCTTTGACCGGCATACGCACGTATGAGTTATAGGCACCAGATCATTTCGGTGAGTTAGACAATCATGAATCCAGCAGAGCACACTTGAAAACATGCACAAAATATAATTGCGTTTCTGATTGCTTCGCAGCTCAACAACCAACCAAATTTTTTCCAATCCAGTTTTGTTCCAATAGAAGTGGACATACCTGGTCATCCAGAACATCAATGGGATGAAACAAAGGACACATTCGCCCTCAATTCAATGACCAGCGCCCAACGAAACACTCAATCTGATGAAAACCGCAGATGGATTGATAGAGGCTGGTATATAAATGTGGTGAGGGAACGATGTCAGTGGCACATGATTAGTGGTCATGCAGACCAGGCCGGTCGCCACTGGCGGACGCGCAAAACCACCAAGGGCAGGGGAATTTCGTCAAAGAGGGGGAATTGGCACTTTTGAGGCCCTTTCACCAACATTTGAGAACAAACTGCACGTTTCAAACTCGCTAAAGAAAGGTATTTCCACCTTTCTCTCCCCTTTTCGTCCGCTGGTGCCGGTCGTGAATGCACGCATAACACGTTAAACAATATATTTTCATCGCGGATGAACAATGACAACACTGATTTTACCTATTTTCGATAAACTGAAAAACAGTAACACAGCAGATGATAATTTCAGGAACGGAAATAGTAGTCCCAATTAGAAATATTGTGGGCTGGCCATTACAGACTACTAACTGGTCAAACCTCCAAAGGGAGGGGAATTTCTTTAAAGATTGGGGGATCAGCAGTGTTCGGCATATTTTTCTCTACACATTCAGGAACAAATTCGAAGTGCCAAAGAGGGGATTTCACCATTTCATTGATTCCTCATCCGCCAGTGAGACTGACAGACATGGGGCATGTATCTGTCACGCATTGAGGTCGAGGCAAGCTGACTCATTAAGCGAATGCGGCCGCAAACCAGTATCATTATGTACCCACGTACCACCAAACAAGGTGTCACTAACCCAATGGTTTAGCATTGTTTAAGGTTGCTAGCTTGGCTATATCTCAAAGCTTAAAGTAACACGAGTCCGCTTCTGACGCGTTATTACGAAGAGGAGAGTTCAATAAAGAGAACGATTTTTTTGAAGAGAATCGTTATGTTTTCAATGTTATTATGTCTCAGCATGCATGAACACGATATCATATCAAATAACATCACATTTAGTAGCAAACACTGCAACAATAAAATAAGAAGACTGCTGATGTGTTTATTTACCAACGATAGAGTGAGAGAGTACCCTGCTGGTTTGTGCCTCCGTGCCATGGCATCATGCGAACGCATCTTATTCCAACCACAACCCAATCACCTATCGCACCAAAATGACTATCGTGAACGCCGAAAACTCCGCATCAATTTCCAGCATAATGCATGAAACCGTTTCACTTCCGTCTCAAGACAACCATCATCCCATTGGGCCATATCGATCTAAAGTCTAATGGTCGCAAAAGAGATAAAATAAAAACTGCGCTTTCAATGTCATAGTTACCAAATGCGAAAAACTTACTGTATCTTGCCATGGAATACGAGAAACCGGAAGCAGGTTGTTAAGCATGCCAAACGAATGGTCATCACAACGTTCTGCTGTGTACGAGTTGCATGCAAATTCGATGCTCCACCAAAAACAAAGCATGCTCATGAAACAGTCAATTGAGCTTTGAGATTGTAATGCAGCTAAGATTATTCATTCAACTGTTTGAACAACATATGCACCCAGGACAAAACACGCTCGTAAAAACAGTCAAATAGAGCTTAGAAGTCTTTATGCAGCTTCGAATATCAATTCGACTGTTTGAGGAACTAATGCTCACATGTTTTCGAACATCAAAATACTATGAAGCCGTTCACATCAGCCATGTTTGTAAACATGTACACAAATGCGCTAGCAAAACCGCATGCAAATGTTGTGGCCGATTGATGGTCGATTGATCGATTGGTCGATTGATATGCCCCTTTGCATGGATCAGGCTGCCACAAAATAGCCGCCATGACCCGTTCGGGTGGTTGACCGGCTTGTCTATCAGTCTAGGCTTACAGCCCCATTCAGCCTTTGATGACGTTTGCTCGTGCAGTAATTAGTATTATAACGAAACGAAGGGATTACTTGCAAAATAGACAGAATATCAAAATTGAAATACTGCGAGGTTAAATCAGATGTGAATTTACAGCGCGCGTAAAAAATGCTTTGCTTAACGCATTGGACACCATTGAAAACGCCTGATTCATTGCATCGGCGTTATCCCAAGTATATGTTAGCCCAATTCAAAGTGTATAATACCGAGCTAATCTGCTAAACTCAAATAGTACGATAAGAACGGACAATGTGCCAGGACCAGACAGCATCGAAGGGTCAGGGGCAGTTAGCTTGTCTGGGGTGTTCACTGTTCTGCAATGCCAACCAAATTCAATTACTCCGTTCCACGAATATATTGAATAGTCAGAAACAGTTCCTTTTCGTCCGAGCGCATGTAAGAACAACAAGAAAAAAGAGTTCGTGGTCTTGCTTGACCGACAGCTTGCAAATGCGATATTACTGACCATTTCAATGGCCGGAGAAGACGCCGAAAAGATGATTATACAGAATGAATGAATGCGGGAACAACTGACAACTCGAGGCACCACGAAAACGAGAAACTGGTGGAATTGAACATAAATGCGAAACGAATAAATTAATAAGTTCCCTGCCAACAAACAAGTAAACAGAACAGTTGACAAAGAAACGGCAGTTTATTGAGAAATGTCATGAACAGACAATCATGATCAAGATCAAGCTTGACGTATCAACGAGCTCAGCTGTCACCTACACACGATACATTTACGTAGGTACATGAATTACTGTATAACCCATAAAAGTGTAACTTCTAAATTAAATAACATGACCATAATCCTCGACCATATGTTACCAGTTATTATATAAAAACGAAATAGCGAACAAGCTGCATGGGCATGGGAACTATCAGACTCCTCGAGCCACGGTAATTCAAAAAGAAAAGTTATTCGTTATCGAGTCACCACTACAACAAACAGCACTATTTCTCTATAGAACAATTGGCGAAGTATGATTACTATAATTTTGAATTCCGCAACTAAAAAACGAGTGTATGTCTTGCAGCACATAAAGCCATTGATTGGTCATGTTTTGAGTTTGTTGTTGGGTTGCCAAACCAAAAACAGCCGAAATGGTACAAATGTACTGGTGCACAACACAAACTCAATTGCCATTTCGGCAATGCCATCATGCGAAGGCAGTGTTCCAGTTGGATGCGATGGCTACAGTTTTTAACTGTGATGTGACCTTAATATGGACTGACAAAATCTTGTGGAAGGCTAAAAATCTAACGAACCTCTTGATACGTCTTTTAAAACCAGTTGATTATCGCAAATTCGTTTTGTACGAAAAACTCTGAAACTAATTGAGTCGCAAATTAGTTGACAACTTCATTTTGGAAGCAGCAGTTGTTTCAACGTTATACTCAAATTAGATTAGTGGTATTGTTGAATACATGAGCGATGGTCCGGCTAAAGAAAATATAGTACATACTAAAACTAAAAACGTAACTGCTAATGACGTACACTAACAATCGGTTAAAATTGCCGTTTCGACTAGTATTTTCAGGTCAGCTGTCGGGTTACCGCTCGGTTTCATCATGTACCTCACTGACTCCCCAAACTCTCGCTTTGATGTTCACCATTTTTCTGCGGTTCACTTTGGGCCATCAGTTTGTGCAGTGTTCCATGAACGGCAACATATCCGGGCCAGGCATAACTGGCTGGCTCTGGGCCGGGTCGGGTCTACGTGCAACCAGCTCAAGTTCGGCCCACTGCTGTCATGTTGAATGCAAAAACGAATGCAGAGTCAAATTCAAGCAACCCAGCTTGGCCTATTGGTCTCTTGTTGAATATAAAAACGAAACAGTCCCTTGTAACCCATAAATCACTGTGCCAACGTGAAACACCACAAACAATTTAACCACCGAAATTGCTGAGTAAAATCATACAAACTTTAACTGAACACTATGCTGAGCAACTTCTGTTGACTGCGAAATGGTTGATGAAAACAAACCTCGGAAAAGGTTTTGGGTGACCGCTTTTTATCTTTCACTGACTGGTACTGTCTGTTATTCGATTGGCTTTTAGGAAAACCTCAAGTCGAGTCGTTTATTCAGCGCGTAAATACTGAGGAGAGGGCGCAACAAATGACTAGCAAGTTAGCCAGACGAGCATAAATCGGACTGACTGACAATATCGAGTGATTACAATCACACAGAAAAAACTTTTACTCATTAATTAGTCACAAAATCTCCATGTAACCCTGTTTTTGAAGACCCCGAAACTTGTGTGTTTGCAACAACCATACACAACGTAATCATGTGTTCCCCATCGGACAGGCACTGGGATTACGCCCGTTACTACGCGAACACGTAGCATGATGCCTGGCTGAATGGCGTGTTGTGTGGCTTGTCGCTGTATCCTGTCAAAGTGCCCTACTTATGCATGTCATGTATGTGTGTATCATGATCCATCATTCCGTAATGTATATGTTTCTGTGCCACTCATACAGGCTGCATAAATACAGTAAGAAGCACACACAACCAAATATCATCTCGATCTTGAAAGTATATTATTGTATCAATTAATATCATGAGATAAAAAAGAGCAAACCCCCATGTTTTGAAACATATATACCACCAAAAAACTATTAAAAGTTTATTGGGTCAGTTAACCGATCAATCTTAATGCGTGCCCGGTGCCCCCATGTTCCCATCTATCCCACAAAATTTACCGACCCGATTTCAGTCAGACTGGGATCATGATCGAGAGTTGGAACTAGCAAAATAAAATGTGAGTGATTCGTCTAAACCAAATCATGCTGATATGTAGCTTATTTGTTGTCAGCAGAGTCAAATTGGATGTAAATCATCCGAAAAAATGGTCCCCATCACATGAGTGCCGAAGGTCACTGATAAGTCACAAAGATCAGATTGGGTTGCTTCGTACTCCATGAAAAAGTACAAACGACAAACCAGGTGTGACTAATCTCATTTTAACGTAAAACACTTCAGGCCATCGTTTTACAAGTTCACACTAAGTACTGACTTTACCCCGAGGTTATCTATATAATTAAAATCCATGTCCGTTTGTGTGTATGTGTGTGTGTCACGCTGTGCTCTATATAAGATCGAAACGAAACGCTGAGATTCTCTTTTTATCATTTGGAACCCATTGGTTTATTCATCGTCGCCCTCCTGATCGAAAGATTAAAACAAATCATCACATACCCTTCAACATTCCAAAAACTTACCTCAACCGACGCTTTCTCAACTCACCTTTAATGTACCTCAATTATCCATGAGGTCAAGATAATTGAAATGTAGTTTAACATTTATGATCGGTTTATTCGAATTCTATCGAAATGTTCTATTCTCATAATTAATCATATTCAGAAACTACGAATTCTATCATCATCACCTACTCACAA
The DNA here is from genome assembly GCA_964036265.1 of Daptonema setosum. NCBI lineage: Eukaryota > Metazoa > Nematoda > Chromadorea > Monhysterida > Xyalidae > Daptonema > Daptonema setosum. The sequence continues at coordinate 19,491,929 of OZ038443.1, forward strand.
CTCACATAAGAGCACCCAAAGATGTTCCCTATATTTTGAACTGCTGGAAACATCATTGATCTCAACTGGAATTGTAGTTTTATTGTTCCGTTAACTGTTATGGCCACGGCTGCTCATGTTTTTAGGTTTGAAGAAAATTTGTTTTTTTTGTTTTCCACAGGACGGGTAAAAAAATATATATTTGAACGATTATATATAACGGATATATGAACGAAGACTAATTAAAATAATTAGTGTATAACTTCACGGGTGGCTCTAACTTTTTCCACGGGTATTCTCACTGTAATTTGAACTAATCTTAGGATAGCAGTTTGAACAACTCAGTGTGAATTAGAGTCAAAGGGTCGATTAAATTAAATGTAATGAAATTTTAAGTTAAGCTATAAATATTAAATAACCCATATAATGATGCTTTATATTATGTATGACAGATCCATTTGTAAAAATGGGTTGTGTTGTTGAAAAGTGTATGATATTATTAAACAACGTTCAGCTAAAATAGATTAGAGTAGTTGATGAAATAAACTAATTTCAACGGGTCAGGCAAATTACACTGGCTACAAAAATTATGTAGATATTCAATTAAACGGGTACACGTACATATGTAAACTATCGCATCCTCATGCATTTCATGATTTCCTGGGCTAAAGAGAAGCTAATGAACGAATCGATAGGTTTGTCTGAGTTTTTAAATACAATAGTTGAGTTATTTAAACATAATCCACAGTTGCGTAGCAACGGGTTTACCCTAGTCTATCTATATATAAATTAGACAATGTATGTATGTGTGTCACGCTTTGGTATAAATAAAGCGAAAGAACAACAAAACACCTTTTATTACTCGATGTCAGAATCAAAATAAATCATCACGTCCCCTTCAGTTGTTTTTCAAATCTGACCTCTAACTCAACCGGCATTGACGTGTTGGAAATTCATAATTTTACTCTCAATTGGTTTACTCAACTCTTATTACGAAGTCATCAACACCCGTTCAACTGATTTTCAAACCTGAAACCTCAACATTCATGAAGGTCATAATAATGGCAATTATCATGAGCAATTTTATTGATTCACTCAATCATTCGTTTTTAACAAACGGTGCAATTATCAATACCCTCCCATTCACTGAATGGAAAACTGAAATACCTTAACTATAATGCAGGTTAATATTGTGGTAGTTCAAAATAAAAACTTTTTTAATTAATAAAGATCGGGTAAAGTTTGAATATTTCAGATGGTCTTCCTTCACTACGAGTTATCCGAAGCTGCTAATTGTTTTCATACGGATGGGTAAAACATGATTCATCATTATAGAAAATAGCGGGTTATTAGATTTTTTCCACGGGTCCTTTTAGTGTGGTCACGGAGTTGAATTAGTCTCAAAACAACAAATATTTGGACAATAAACTCCGAACTTAATGTGTCGAGTAAGTTTAATGTATTGAAATCTCGGGTCGGGTAGCGATTTTTCAACGGGAGGCTATATATTGTTTTTCTAGAAATATTGTTAGAAGTTTTAACTTGAACTGTGAATCAATGATAACTTGAGTTGCATAGCAACGGGTTCGTGGTACATATAACGAAGCTAATTTTGTATGTTGACGGGTTTACTTCGATAATATTTTTTGTAAACTTAACACTCAGTTGCGTAGCAACGGGTTTACCCTAGTCTATATATAAATTAGACGATGTATGTCTGTCTGTGTGTGTGTCACGCTTTTAGTATAAATATCGCGAAAGAACATTAAAAAACCTTTCATTATTTTATGAAAAAAAAACAAAATAAATCATCGCCTTCCCTTCAACCTGACCAGAATGTATGTACCTCAACCGAGGCTAAGGCCATGATAATTCGGTAAGGTCATGATAATTGCAACCCATCAACTTTTTTCAATTTCATTCTCTGATTATTTCTTCTCAACAAAGGGTGCAATCATCAGCACCCTCCTCGGGTGGCTGAACTTACGGACCACAAAACTTTCGAGTCAACTTTATTAAAAACGTTTTAGTTCATGCTCTTTGAAGATTCTAATGAACAGCCGATAAGATATGTCATGTCATATAAGTTTTTTTAATAGTTCAGCTAATAAGAAAAAACTTGATTTCAGGAAACCATCTGATTATAACCCAATTACAATAAATGAGTTGAACTCTCAGAATAATTTTGTACAGACGGTTTGAGTGTTTTATTTTTCACATGAGTTTTTGTAGTAACATTTTTAACAATAAAATTGGGTTACCATTATTTAGTTTTTAGGTAAGGCTGAAGAGAAGGTAATAAATGAGTCGATGGGTTTTTCGGAGACTAAGTAGGAAAACAGAGTTTTGTAAACATGACACTCAACTGCTTAGCAATTGGTTTACCCTGTACAGTAAATTTAAAAGTTTTATCGTTAAGTCTCGATTTTTGATGAAGAGCTATCCTTACTATTCGATTAACTTACTTTTTTATAATTTGAACGATAATTTTTAACAGTTTTTCGATCCCATTTTAGTTGACACTAAAAAAACTTATAAACGGTGTAATTTTTCACGTGTGTTAAATCAATTGGTCTACTAAAAGTTATGTTAGAACTGTGGACCAATGTCGACTCCAACTGCATAATACATATTCATTCATGGTAGAATACATTTGTATATCAAAACTATTTTTTGATATCGACGGGTTTTTTCGAATAATTATCTTTGTAAACTTAACACTCAGTTGCGTAGCAACGGGTTCACCCTAGTACGATTAATCGGTCTCACACGTAAAGTAAAGTAAGTCCAAAAGCCCGTAAAATTTTCAAACGCTGTTACGATACAACAACTTTTTGAAAAAAACTTCAAAATCACTAAGTTGCGTTTTTCCGTCTCTTATCGCGTGTCGTGACATGACTTATTCTTCGCACGTGCGTTATGAAAAAAAGATTTTTGCATGAAAAAATAGCTTTTATTTCGAAAACGAGTAAAGCTACCACATTAAAAACAAGCAATGTAAATTGAAAGAGCAGCACGTCCCTCTCTAAAATGGTTGAGCTTTATATGTACACTAAGGGAGCATCATGAGTCATGCCGTGTTTTTGGTGGCGCACGGTCACGGTCTCTGAAGAAGGCCGGCCCTGCTCGTCTATTGTAATTTGATCTGGCAGTATACAAGTCTTATGTACCAGAGCAAACCAGCATCATCACAGAAACACCAGCTTATCACTCGGCCCACGTGTTTACTTCACATTTTCATGGAGTCAATACCGAAGACCATGAGGATTGGATAGCGTTGGCCAATTATTGAGGTCCTTACATCAACATCATCACTACTGTCAATTATATAACGGAAAGGATGTGAGAGGGAAAGAAGAGCCAGATTACAAAACATTACCGACTGACGAAAAACCAGTGATTGATGAGTTTTGTATGAGCATGATCTAGTCCGTTCGAAGAGTTTCTAGATGACATATTAAATCCATCTTTATCTGAACAAACAGGTCTCACATACTCGTCTAGTTTTCAACGGTTTTAATTTATTGTGTTATGTCTCAGTCTTTGTGCCATATTCATTGGAATAATAAGAGTTTATTACAACCCGCAGATTATGAACTGATCCAGCAAGATGCAAAGACGCGACTCCCCAACCAGAGGACTGAGTAATACCGCCCGGTTATGGTATCAAGATAAATGAGTGAGTGCCACACAACAACAAGTTATGGAACCAAGCATGGTATTCCCCATAGACCAAATCAGACCCACATTATATCAACAAAGCAGCTTAGTTTACGATTTTGCTGGTTCGCCGATGGTCGTCCGTCAATCCCGACTTTATATCAATACCATTCAAATGCGTCGTTTCCTCCCCAGTCCCCAGAACTACATATTTTGTTGCGATCGAAAGAGAAAACTATGTCTCCAAGACTATCTCATCGGGTAAAACAGATTCATCATAATAGTTGCAGTCAACAAACACAATAACCCAAAGCCACTGTAAACAATAACTTGTTACACCACACATAGTGAATAAATTTTTACTGCACGGCACGCACATAACTGTAGTCGTAATACGTCATTTCTTTCAGACAAATCTCGCTAAAACATCAAAAATGCATTTATGTCTTCGCCGCGTTTCCCTTTCATTTACCATGCACACAGTGTTTATATATTAAAGATGCGCTTCAAGCCAATAACAATCATGAGTATGTACATCTGAATGTATGCATGTTTACACTGCACTTGGCATCAAGTGTACTCAAGTATGTAAACATCCACACAATAGGCACATCCATTCATTTCATAATTATATACCAACAAACTCTTAAATATAATTTAACCCGCCGAAACCATCAATTTGCTCAAAATTTTCTGAATAAAACAAAAATAAATGTGAATTTGTAAATCCCACCTGCAGAAAGTCAGCAGGGCTGATGAGCATTTGTGAGTTTGTGGCGTGGTCGTTGACGTGAACCACTGGCATTACCGAACCTAAATCACAATTATTGGGTTTACTTTATTATATAAATAGCCGTTTCATACAAAAAAATGTGAGTAAAAAAATTTCGATGAAATGAGTTACGAACATAATTTTTTTTCGAGATCCGAAATTATAACTGGACTTTTACCTGGTAATTCGATATGATTATACGACGATGCTTGTTTGCTGTCGTTGTCATGTCTCGGTATCGGCGATACCTTCATTTCGGCCCGTTTAGCGTTGTTGTTGGATAAACTGGATGATGTGGTGCTGCGTTGCGGTGGCACTGTCGCGACCGTACTGGAAAATTTCGTTGATTTTAGAACATTATATAAGACTGTTACGGGAATCAGGAAAACTAAGATGCATGTGATAAAATGCGCTATTGCAATTTAGATCGATTGAGAGAAGTAGCATGTTTAGTTTTCATCTTAATGTAGTGTTGAGAAAAATTTTGAAAATAAGAAATAAAGGTAGTTTTGTTATTTCCCAACCGTTTAACGTCATTGTTGCTGCGAACTCTGCCCAGCGTATTACTGCTGCCAACTGATTGGTTGTCGTTGGGTGTTGGTCGATTCAACGGTGATGATGGCGATGTGCTCGGTTGGGCCTGGTTGTGCGCTTCACCTGAATTTAAAAATAAAAACATGGTTTTCTTATTTGTCATTCAATTACAGCATCAAAATGCATGAAACCACGAGTAGGAGCATTACCAGTAAGCAGGTATAAAAATTTTCACATGCCCGATGCCCCGAAACTAAAAGACAATGAAAAAGACAAAATGATAAGTGGTCTTCCTATACATTTGCATGGCATGGTAGTTTACTAAGCGGAACATAACTCAGCGGTTTGCGGCAACATGTCCTCCAAGAGGCTAATTCAGTAAACCTTACTACAACCCTATAACGAATAACAGATAATATAAAAATAAAATGCTTATGAATATGAAATTATAATAATAGTGAAAGTACGTCTAGTGACCTGCCAGTTTACAAAGCGACTTGCTGCGGAGTCGACTCAACGCTCGGAGACGGGCTGTAGGTTAGTTGGGTGGGTCAATACCATAATGTATAATTGTACCTAATAAACAACACTAGACTATGAGTGATCGTGTCAACTATTCCATGTGTATTCCTTCTACTCCAATCATTTTTTCTCTAACCAGTTTTATTATGGTTAGAAGTCAAATGCACCAAGAAACCACATATCCAATAATCCAATTGTTTGGTTGTCGCTTGTGACAATAAAAAAGGTAGCAACACGCAAATGTGAACCTACATACACACACTGAATCCACATTACTACAGTCTCATATAATCGTTATTATAGCTGACCTCCTTCACTCTTGTTGCGAATCAAGGTGCTCTTGAAGGAGGACGAGTTGGTGGTGGCACGTTTGTTGTTTGTGGTGTTGGCAGCTGACGATGACTCGTTCGACTTGGCCTGACCCAAACGACTTTTACCCGGAATCACACCACCCAATGGAGGTGCCGGCTTTTCCGATACTTTGTGCACCACGAACGTCTGAAACAGATACACAAGGATTAACATACAAGATCAAGCCATGTTCGTGTACTTTAGATGCTCATAGTATGTCTATGATATGTATTGTGAACGATAGTTGGTTGGTTCGTGATGTTGACAATGGGAAATCATTGAGTAAAAAACTTCCCTAAACGAGCACGGATTCAAGTAAGTTCGGATAACCATTTGACTTTGTGTAATCGATGTATAAACCAACGTTCTGGCGAATTGTTTGTGCAGGTGGTCGAGTGAAGGGAACAACGTGGCAGGCTACAGGTCTGGTAGACGCAGGCGACTTGCATGTCTTAACACGCATCGTGGCGCCCATTTAATTATTGCACATTCAGTCAATTGTCTATTGAAGTACAGAGGTCAGGGAAGATGAACATTAGGAATTTGAAAATCGATTTGATTTATTTTTTTCATTTTAGGAAAAGAACAACTCGAGAGGTGATCACAATCGTGTCGTGATGAGGAACAATGAGCCTTATCTACTCATAAATGCGTAATGCAATTGTCATGAAAGCCGATAGAACTCATGATTAACTAGGATGAATCATTTTCTTGCAAGTACAATAACTGACAGTCAAAATTAAAATAACATATTTCGAACATAAAATGCTGATGCATACCAAGCACAAATATGCACAGCTGTTTCATGTATCATTCATGTTTGGTTCTGCCCTTCGTTCCGTTCACTAGCGGACGAGAAAAGCAGGGAGAAGTGGAATTCCCCCTCTTTGATGATTTCAGAATATATATAGGGTTTACTTCTTAACGTGTACATGAAATGGTTTTATTTCAGGCAATTTTCCCTTCTTTGGAAAGCTTCCTCTTCCTTTGAAGGTTTGGCTCGTCCGCCAGTGGCACCGTTGAAACGTAAAACAGGCACGCATGTCATATTTTGATCTGGTATTCATGATCGAAACGAATCCAGCTCACGTACATATTTACGTTATTAGCCGTATTGCTAACTGCAAATTCATCTGTCCAATACAGTACAGTTGTAAATGGAAATTTGATATATGACCCATTGGCTGTCGAAACTATACAATTTCTGCAATTCGAGTACAACAGTAACAGTACGCTTTTAAAGAGACCATCAAAGTCATACTACCATTGGAATGAACTTGACGCATCACAAAGATGCTTGATAACGTGCCACTGTAGTGTAGAGGAGTACTTTCTCGAAATGTGACCATGACCATCAATGTCTAATAATAACTATACTGTTTGGAAATTGTCGATGTACCGCTAATACCAGTAAAGCGTGTAATTTTTCCACTCACAATATTGATAGACTTATGGTTAACAACGGCGGTAAGCTAACGAAGACGAAGCTAGCGAAGTTGTAAACACAAATGTTCAAAAAATAAGAAAGAAGCTACCGCAACGCTCTCCGAAACCTGGTACTCTTGTAACCCAAATGAGTAAAGCAACAATCCGCGTCGAAATAGAGATAATACTGTGGCATACATACATTGATACATAGTAAAGACAGTGTGCAGTTGATGGCTTGGGTATAGGTCATCAACTGGTTGGTACGAAGGCGTATGTGCCCCTCCTGCCAATGGCACATGTAACAACCACTCATAGTACTACGTATAGTACTCATTCTGTTCGGCTGCACACGTGGTGATAACATGCTTGGGCCAACTCTACGGGCACGGGCACCTTGCAATAGTACATTGGTCAAAGCGTTTATGGGCTCGCCAGTGTAATATCAGTGCTCAGCCATTGATATGTACCTGATATCAGTGCACATGCGGTTCTATGCGGCAGTATAATTATCAGCTGGCTTAGCTGGTATAATCATTGCGCTTGACAATATAAAACAAACCAAAACTAAAATTTGAGGCCATCATTATTTCATGCAATGATTAACTGATGCGTTTTGGTCATTGTACACTTTGCTATTTTTCACTCTGGTACGGGTCAAAAACCGATAACCATAGGATGAAACATGCATAATATTTAAGGTTTTTGAAAACGAGAACTTTAAATCCATTGTATCGCGCATAAATTACACAAATATACGATTTATCCTTCACCATTACTAACACGCGCATGATTGACACCCAAGAATTTAACTGGCTTCACAAGAAAACACGTGACAGTTTGTCAAAGTAACACTGGGTCACGATTGACAAGCGAACCAGAAAAATCTAATAAACGCATAATTTTATATAGAGCACCTGAAATAAACTGCACGATTGGCGTCATACGGTGTCTGGCACCTGAGTACCGTGAGCACCATTGACCGTCGTAACAAATGCATCAACACCTAGAATAATTGAAGAAGCCAACAAACTTCTCTCCTCAACTAGGAAGCAAAACATGTTTCGGCAACTTTTGGCATTGCAACATACATTTCATCTAATCAAGCGAAATGTCTATGCACGCCATATTTGCATATATCAAAAATATCCATAATTTATGCAACTCACACTTTCCATAATAGAGTGATTTGGTGGTTTCGTATCCATCAAGAATATTACAAGCCAACGGTGGGTAATAGGGTTAACGTCATTGAAATGTGTGTGGCAATATTTTGATGAAACTGTTTTAACTGTCATGGATTTTTTCAGGCCTCGAGGGCACCGGAAGTGTTGGTATATGAGCACGTTAGCAACCAAACAGCACATGCAAACAAGTCTTTAATACCGGGTGGTTCAAACAAATTACATCACAATACTTGGTATGTTATGAAGGCAACATCTCTTAATGGCTCATTCTTTTTCAACTTTTCACTCATGGGTAGTTGCTCAAAGTCAACAGATTACAGAAATTGCGGTATAAGGACATTGTTGTAATGAATACAGAAATCAAAACTTTTTTAGGCTAAATTTACGACGCATATTTGATTCAGCCAATGGCTGGAGATGGCTTATTTCCGCAAAGCGTGACCTATATTACAAATAGACCATATTGGAGCTATGAAAACATAAATGACAAGTATATTGATGAATGATGATCGAAATCACAGGTTAAAAGCAACTGTTTAATTCACCGACTACGCACTTCAAAGTCGGGGAACTGCTTTAATTAAGGGTAACCCTGTAATCTGTAGTAAATGGTAGTATCCTACGTAACATGTGAGCTAAAATGGACGCACTCGTATCTTTTTAGTAGCACATAACTCGTTCGTTATTTCACGGATCACTGATTCTGACTAGTGAAAAATGTGTCTGCTATTATTATATTGTACATAAAATAAACATGACTGGTGGATTTGTAGGATACTTGTACTTGTACTGATCAGTATTATAAGTATAGGGGCGGTTGAATGTATCCAGTGTGAAAATAAATAACTTTGCCAGTGCACCAAATGTGGGATGATACTCGCCAAATGTGGCATTAAAATAATTGAAATATAAACTTATGCATCATAAAAAAAACATTCTAAATTTGGCAAAGTTAATCATTTTCACTCGATAATATTCATTCGCGATTATGTTACCTGCATATCTTCATCGATATCTTCTTCCATCGATGGCGAAGGCACATTGAAGCGGGTTGGACTCCTACAATTTAGTTAACTTGGTTCACGAACCATAAAACTCCAGTTATTGTCAACCCCAGCCCAACACAAATGGTATTGGGTGAGTTCAAACAAAATCATACTATTGACTGTGATAACTTACAACTGTGATATTAATGATCACACTAAACAACGCAGAAAAACTGTTTGGAGCATGGTTATAAGGTTACTTCTGAACATTTTTGTCAATGTTGTATAGTTTCGAAATACCCGAATCTTGGAATGATGCTAAGCTATGTATCCTATGTAACGATGTAACGTATACTTTTCATGCTTTTATAACATTAATTCAATAATTTAACAACCAACCGCGATATCCTCGGTCTTGACTCGAACACAATCGATTTATCGGCCAACAACGACAGTGGTAATGGTTTATCTGGCACGTCATTGACACCCGATGTGCCCGGTTCTGCCGAGGTTGCCGACGTGGTTCGTCGAATGGTCGATGATATCGTGGACGACTTGACCGTGCTTGGCATTCGGCACGGCGATTTGATGGGTGCTGATTGGCAGGGATTCAGGGTCGTATGACCGGGCAGCATCGACTCACTACTGCACTCGGATGGAGTGGTTACAACTGACACTGAAAACACATGATAGCTGGGTAAGTCAGTTCAGTGATGCAACTGTCTAGTTACGGTTTGTCCGTTTCGTGCACTACAAACAACATGGAATTTGACAAGCATTATATGGATGGGAATGGAACAGTAAAATGGCAACAGGACCCAACCTGATTGACTCGATGGTGTTACGGGTGCCGAATCACCCGGACTCAAATCACTGGCCGGTGTTCCGCTCACCGTTGATGGTGAAATGTCAGGAACCTAAGATTAGAACTGATTACTTTGTTTCCATTCAACTTTTTTCACTTTCACAAAATATCAGTCCGATGATGAAACCCAGCCCAACACCGACCTTCTCATTGAACGATCGCCGCATTTTACTGCGGGACATGGCCGGCAGTGACGTGGGCTTGACGAACTCGTGTGATTGGTCGCCTTGATCAGGCAAGTTATGCTCAATACCATTACTCGTAGTCGTGTATTCGTTGTCTTCGGGGTCATATAATGGCGGGGGCATGAAAGGCTGATATTGCTGTAATTAGGCGTTGCACTTCATTTAGGCTATATAGTAGTCGTTCAGACGTGAGTTTTTGAAATGAACCCGTTATATGAAAGCAAATGCTGAAGACTGTAAACAACTTAACCACTCTGTGATTCACGAAAAAAAATAAAAACTATTATAAAACCGTCTTGATGCGACTTTAACTCACCGTGGTTGTTAATCTGGAAAGGAAAGCCTGTCCCTGTTTGCCGACGGCATATATGGCCAGCATTTCAGCATCATCTGCATCGGGCACATCGGGAGTCAGGGCCAAAGGTAAGGCCGTTAGTGAGGGGTCGAGTTCAGGTAGAGGACATGAAGCGTATAACTGGTATGGCTCGTAGCCACACAGACGCATGTCACGTGATGATACCGTAGCCAGACATAGACCTGCAATCATTAACATCATCAACACAACCCACAACCTATGTACTTACTACATTTGCTCTAATTGTCATCGTGTATATCACAGTTTTGACCTACTGCAGAGAATATCACAAGGGGTACTTTAGTAAAAAATTTGCTTTACGTATTTGAGATCATAGATCAAATATAACTTATGTCAGATCATGAACTCATTTTCATTTTCAGTAGTTCCTTAGCTAATAGAACAAATGAAATAGCCAGTCTGTTAAATAAAACTACCCGAAAGATAAAAGTTAACTGTTATAAATCATATAGTAACTTACCAGAGGGATGAAAGGATACGCGTTGTGGCATCGATACGAATGGGTCTGACTGCGATACGCATTCGTACGTTTCAGCGTCCCAGAAACGAATAGTCCTGAAATACAAAAGCATAAGCATATGGATTGTCGTCAATGTGTGAAACTGAATCACGCCATACTATACAATCATCATGAGCACTCATAAATCAGTGATTACCGTAATTTGAAGATTGTAATCAAGTTCAGCCACTCAGTCCCACACATACTTCATATCCCTTCCCGTCCTTTATTGTATGCGTTCCATTCATCTCAGACAAACACACTTTTCGTCCCCAACATTATTATTGAGACCAGACCAACAAACAAGCTGTTTTCCGTGCTAAGTAGTGAGAGACAACTGGCTCAACTCACACTCGAATTAATGAATAACGTATTCTTGCTGTTACACACATTTTCGTTTCATGAGCTCGAGAATACAGAGCTAAATTGCCGACTATCATCAAGCTGGCTGAGTTTGCATTCGTATACGTTCGTAGGAAAATAATTTATTCACTACTTTTTAACAAAACGAGAAGGTAATAGAAGACGTCATTGTTCAAAGTGAACCGTTCTCATCGAATAGTTTGGCCAGCATTAATAAATATTTATTAGACGCCTTGGCATGTATACCTGCCAGACAAACTCTAGCCAAAATATCATCCAACCAAAAAGAGTCGGTGGTCAGGATATCAACATAAATGAATATTTATTGGATTTTTTGTGTTTGCGACTCCCAGCCCTCCCCTCATCGTCCAGGCTGCCAACCCGAATGCACAAGAAACGGGGCAGAGCGTTTACTTATATGCTACTTGTGTTGTGCCATACACCATCATGTGCCACTATATAGTATATATACTTTCGGACTATGCGTCGGGCATCGCTTGAATAGTACTTTGTATTTTGGAACCAAATGTTTTTGATCTATTCGAAATTTTCTGTTTTTGAAAGGGAAAAATATTCTTGCACTTGATGTGAAGTGCATGTGGTTCCTACAGGTGGTTACTACTGCACCGCTTGTAAACCGTTCTGTATACTACATTGTATGAATAGTAGTGAAGTGAAAACGATAATATAATACAGTAAATAGTTTCGAACAACGCTCCTTTGTTGGCATTCTCCAATACTCAGGTCATTCGTGTCGTCTAGACTGGCCAGACCAGCCTATTGATAAACAACTGCAAAGTGCCTACTTTTTATCTTTGGAACAGTATTCCAAACTTCAACTGAACTGACGGTGGCTGTCATTGATTATCGTTTTCAATTTAAGTAATTATATCAATTATTACCACACTGACTGAGACTAAAATTACTTCAAAACAACCACTCAATACTTCAGTGAGAATAGATAGAGTGAGCATAAAATGAGTGGTGATTTCTGAATTTGAGAATTCTGCACTGAGGGAAGCAAGTAAATGTCGAGAAAACTTATGACAGGTCACAAAATAAACGTCAAGAGTGTGTCCGTCCCCAAAAGTGCAAACTGTTCAGATCGGTATGCGGAACAGTACATATGTGCATAGCCAATGACTCATGCATTTACATATGTACGTTGTATGTATGTGCCACGTACCATTGCCACCATTGTATGTACGTAAGTAGATATTTGCCATGCTAAACCATATGGGTGTAATTCAGTTAGTAATGACGTTCCGAGAGCAGTGGTGACGGTTGTTTTCTCAACATTTGAATGTAACATTGATGATGGAAATTTTGCTCGTGTCAAATAAACCAAACCGGTGAATACGGGATATCGACGTCAACATCGTGCGACACACACCGTAAAACGACGGAATACATAAAAAATCAACATGGTTTGGACAGATACGTGCCAGTTGTGTGCGTTTTTTCAGAGTTGCAATATGAAGAGCGTGGCATAGACTACAATACATCGTTGATCATGATTCATGGCACTCAACGGTATTATACCATGGTACTTACAGTATGTATCTACTCGAGTACCAAGTAAGAGAGAATAGTTCTGTATTTGGCCGGGCTTTTGATGTGTTTGTGTTGTTGTGACCAATTCAAAGATTCAGCGTCCACAATCCACCGTCACATCAAACTTACACCTTACACGTATTATAAAAAACTCACCGAATGCAAAAACCCACCCCGTAATATGGCTTGCCAGGTCGCGGAACACGATAAATGTAGGAGAATGTAATATGGAATGAAAATTTCCGACAGGAAAAAAAATCTGCTGTGTTGCACATCTTTTATTAAAGTCTATATGAGTTATCAAAACGTGTGAATGTGTCTTGTTTGTAATCAGTTGCCTTGTTTCCAGTTACACCAATGGTTTGCGGCCAATAGGCATACGATTTTCACGGATCAGTGGTGCCGAGCAGATGAAGATGATTCGAGTTGTAGATAATACTACGACTGGGATTATATAGACATGACATGACGCATGTATATGCCTGGCCTGGCCGACGCACTGCACACAAATTTATAACATCACCAAGTCACATGTTATACTTACAGATTCATTGTCCAAACTAAATAATGTAAAATAATCAGCTGTTGTTATGGAGTCAACATGCTGAGTTTGGAATTTTAGATTATCTAAGTACAATACGGCCGATTGTCCCACCCGGATGTGTTTGATTAGTTTGCACTGTCCCGTTTATATACAGTCTACCAGACCCCATAGCCCGTATTCACGCAATCCAGACACACAATCTGCTTGGTATGTAGTACTATTAGCAGAGCAATACAACCAGCCACCAAATATACATAATTCATGACACTTGTATGTATACTAATAATGGCATGTCGCACCTGAACCACCACTATATTTGGTTATGTCAACATCAGGTCACACATTATTACACAGTGTTTCCTTTCTCACAAAACAACGAACATGGTGGTACGATTAGCGATTATCCCAAAGGAACATTGGGCAAAAAGCATAATTTTAAGCTAAGTACTGTATCAAAGGTGAGATACCACCAGACTTTTAACGACAGCCAACCGATAAATTGTTGTTTTCCCGATTTATTGAACTGAAGTGAAAATGCAATGTGTTCCCATCAATCAAACTTGTTTTCATTTCAGTTGTTCGGTTCGTTGTTGTTTTTTTCTGTTCAGCTAAGCCAAATCGCAAAGCTGGTCATGCAATGATCCATAATGTTTCCGTACACACATGTTCATCCCATGAAGCAACGGATAAGAAAAGTATAAGCAATAAACACAAAATGATAATTTTTAAAAAAAGTTCAAAACACAGTATTTTATTCAGACAATAAAAGCGCTTGTTCCACTCATCCGCTGTTTTCCGCATTGCGTGTTACCGGGCCATTGTGAAGCCGAAATTGATGACTGACGTTGTGCATGACGCGATTTGGGCACCTTTTCAAATATTATATGACTTTGTCCATAAAACGACCCGTTTATTATGGCCATTGGTTGTTGGGCTGTAATTATTATATAACGACCACGACCACATGTACCATCGTAGTGTAGGTGGACGATGAAATATGCTAACGACTTTCAACATTCAAACATCATGTACATCGTATATATTTTCAAAAGTATCATTGCAACTCGTGCACGTGGTTTTGAAAACTGAAATAAATCTTGAAGTATCCACACGAGCATCTGTAATCCCGGAGTTCAGTTCTTGTGTTGGCGACCGTACCAACAAAAACGACGGGTCATCCGAGCAATTATGTTAACTGAATCAATCTCAATCAACGGACACAGAACGGCAGTGGCGGACACACTTTTTGGAATACATGCACATCAGTTGGATGCAGTTCGCAACAAGAAGCTGCCCAGGCCCCTGATTTCATTATAAGTCAATGGAACACACCAGGGTGTCCTAACCATTAGACTGAGTCACGTTAAACAACAAATCGAGCCAATCACTTGCTTGCACCAACAAACCATTTATTATAGGCTGTATCAGGATGGGAACGCTAGTACTCAAATGCACTGTTATTACGGCAGACCAAGTAAGGTTGTTGTCGGCTGAAAAGATCGCAGGTCAAAAGAAGAGGTGGTACGTGACATGAAAACCTTATAATATTGCACATTGTGGTTGCAAATAAAAACGTTATCGAAAAAAATGACCTTCGTCCAAACTTCTACGGCAGGTTGCTACTTAATGTATACGGTGCTAAACATAGTACCACTCTTTCGAGATACAAAAAATACATACGTTCAAGCGAAGTGTGTCTTCTCGTCCTGAGTCTCGGAATTCATCCTTCAGTGAGAATAAACCGACCACAGCTGACTTTATCCAACAGACCAATACCTCGGTCTCATTCAAGCTGGTAAGACCAGTGTCAGTGTGTTCACACGATTGCCCATCGGTTTTCACACTGTATTCCACTGATAGCAGTAGTATTATAAACCAACGGAGCAGATTATGAAAAGCACAAATACCAATATTTGCATTGTAGATTACGCATGTTGTTGTAAATGCCGTACCGCGTGCGCACACTCACTATGCTGCTCGTGTTTCGTTATGCAATACATTGTAAAACTTTCGAACATTGTTGAAGGTGAAAACTCTTACTGGGGACAGTGGTTGCGCTCATCTATTCGAGGTAACAGGCCTTTAATTAAGTTGGAAAAAACATGCATAAAAATATATGAATTGCGGGCTATTTCACTGAGGATTGAAACACTTCAGAATTAAAGTATTTGCATCATTTGGAGCCGTTTTCAAATTTATATTACCATATGCAACTGACACTGAAGGAAAAATCTTACGGATCCAGCGCAAACCCGATTCGGATTTTTTTGCATAATCAATCATGAGCAGTATACTTCTATATAATACATACAAGCAGCGTAATCAGATCAAATACAAAACGTGATTGCGGCAAACTTGTGGCGGAAGGAACAGCGGAGAAGTACCGAAGGCAGAACACATTTTAAGATGGTTTATTCCATTACTAATACGTCAGATATAAGTAATAAATTCGATTTAACTACCACCACCACTAGTTAGTTGAATTTATTGTCGATCCACTAATAAACGAAAAAGAGTTATGACGAACATGCTTTTATATGAATAGCGAAAAGTGGTCGTAAGTCGTAAAACGATAAATCATGGTTTGTGTGAGATGACAATTAGAGACGCCAAGTCGTAGGATTTGATTGATTCCTCCATTCAATTCAATGTCAAGTGTAATCCATTTCAAACAATCACGTCGTGTCCGTAGGCAAGAACATCAGTAAGTGAACGATTTATGAGTTCAAGATCAAAAGTTGAAGAAACATAAATACCGCAAAAAGTTTTCATGATGATGATTTAGATTAAAAAATGAGAAATGTGTTACGCAACGCGTGTTCACCAGTCACTATATGAAAGACACTGATAAAAGATGCCCATAAATGTTGTTCACTACACAAACACTATAAAAACCAAAAATATAAAACAATAAATAAAAGATTAAATTAACCGAGCAATTACATGAAACCAACCGATCAGTACTGGCCGAAGCAAACAAGTAGACGCTGGGATGGAATCTGACATCGGTGACTGCACCCGAGTGACCAGTGATGCTGGCACGCAGGCTGTCCGGTTGACGGATGTCCACAACCTGAGTGAACGTTGATTTTATGTTTATACAAATATAAAATATTATAAAAAGTTTATATTTTATAAATTAAATAACATATAACCTTAATGGTGGCGTCATCCGAGCCAGACAACACGAGCACGCCGTGCGGACTGAACTGCACCGAGTTGACCGTTTTTGTGTGGAACTACAAACAAAAAGTTCATATACTTGCGTTATAGTCGTTCATTACATTTTAGCCGACTCTTTACAGATTGATAGCTTAATAAACTCAAAATGATGTATTGATTGGTTAAAAATAGTTAAGAAAACGCAACCAACATTCAAAACGCAAGCTGGTTTGCTGGCACTGGCACGCAGATCCCATTGGCAAATGTTGGAGTCAAGCGATCCGGTGCACCAAATGCTCTCACTGCATGGACTCTGAGTGACCACTCGCACATTGGCTTTGTGACCCGTCATTGTTTGCAGCACTGCAAATTACAGTTTTGGATCATGTTATATAACCGAAATGGTAAAAAATTCGAGTTTCAAAATCATAAGTTTTTCCAAACCAACATTTTTGCTTCTCCACATCGACGAGCTTGAAAGATCCGGACAGCGTACCGTAACCAATCTTGGTGTGATCGGCACTAAGTACGACGCATTCGGGCGCCTGATGCACACTGATGCGCTGCAGATACATACAATCAACAGTAAAACATCCGATATTACTGGATGGAGAAAACCGTTGCGATACATTTTGCCAGAGTTACTATTTGGATGAGACTCACTTGATCAACCATTCATATGATTGAGCTTGGTACTGAGTCATTAAATAGTTTGTTATGGCAATAATGACAATTATGACACCGAAGTCAGTGTATTTTGAATGACACCAAAGTGAGTGTAATTTGGATGAAATTAAAGTGAGTTTAACTTGACCAACCACAGCAGGTGTTGTTCTCTCAAGCAGCCAAGCCACGATCTCCCTGTTCCTGCCACTGGTAACGCACATGGTGTCATCCCGATGCGATCCGATGTATCCGCACGTGATCTCGCCATCACCGTTTGACAGATCCACTGAAATATTATCGTTTGTGAAGAATGAACTGAACAGTGAGTGACCAAAAATTACATATTCTATAACTACAGAAAATGTAAACTGTTGTACATTTGGATTGTGAAACAAAATGCAGAAAGAAATGTGATAAATCAATCTACAATTCATTTGCTATTGTTTTCAAATTATAGTACTCCAAAATAGCACCAACATAGCAATTCCATGCTTCCGAATTACAGTAAGATGTCGTTGTAAATGGATTCACATGACGTGGAACATGTTACTTCTGACCGACTCGAATGTACCGCAACAATCAGAACTGCGCACAGTGACTTTCAACGATGCAGCGTTACAATGAAAAGCCAGTTGCAGTTTGCACACAAAGTAATATTACTCATTCATTCGAATTGAATGTTTGTTTAGATGAAAACGTGTTGGCTAAATGTATGTAGTTCGCGCCGAGTGGTTGGGTGGCGAGATTAGTATCTGAATGATGGATGGTATAGTTAACTGAACGCGATACATTCTAGGTGGTGAGCTAGATTGGTGGCAGATTGCACTGGTTACCTTGTTAAAGTTGATTGGGTGGTATGACATGAGTTTTGTTATGAAATTTCCAGTATGCATGCAAACAAGACATCAATTTATTATAAACGCGGCGTGATTCATGCACAACAAACAATAAAACAAAAAAGTATTAAAAATAGATCTAATGGATATTACCAACTTTTATGTTAATGTTAGAATAGGTAGATGCGAATGTTTATTGTTGTTAAACGACGTTAAGGAAATGAAATTTTTTATATCTTCCAAACGAAATCTTTTAATTACAATAAAATCAGTTCTCCGCAGTTCGTACAACTACGGTATAGCGCGACATCATTCGAACATACATATGTTGCAACTCAGTCATATATTTATGACATACTGTACATACACAACAATATCAATTTTCCCTCTCATGATATCTAATCGAACATAACCAGTAGTTTCAAATAATTTTCATTTCGATGTGATGTTCCACCGATATGTTCTAGTCTCTCCTAAGTCTAAATAAAACCCTTAATGTCTCGTACGCAGGATTTGATATTGTGAATACTACATCGTATTTAAAACAACTGTGGATGATTTAACTCCACCAACACCTACAAACTAAAGTATCAACAAACAGCCAGCAAAACCACCCAAACACACAAACTATGTTTGTACATGACCATGTGCTGTCCAGTTTCATGGATGTGAGATATACAGCCCTGCATGTTAGAGCAGAGCACCCCGTTTGAATGTATAATAGGTGCGCCCGCAACTAGATAATTAGGGTAATACATTACTGTGAGAAAGTAATACCGTAACTTATACCGTAATTAGTATGTAATTGCGAGTACTTGAGTGAGTGAGTGAGTGAGTGAGCGAGTGTGGGAAAGACTGAGTGATTGAATGACCGAATGAGTAAGAGAGTGAGTGAGTGACTGATTGATTGACTGAGTGAGATAGTGATTGAGTCAGTGATTGAGTCAGTGAGTGAGTGATTGACTGAGTGAGACAGTGAGTGAGTGAGTGAGTGAGTGAGTGAATGAGTGAGTGAGTGAGTGAGTGAGTGAGTGAGTGAGTGAGTGAGTGAGTGAGTGAGTGAGTGAGTGAGTGAGTGAGTGAGTGAGTGAGTGAGTGCATGGGTGAGTGAGTGAGTGCGTGAGTGAGTGAGTGAGTGAGTGAGTGAGTGAGTGAGTGGGGGAAAGAGTGAGTGATTAAATGACCGAATGAGTAAGTGAGTGAATGAGTGAGTGAATGAGTGAGTGAATGAGTGATTGAGTGAATGAGCAAATGAGTGAGTGAGTTAATGGTGAGTGAGTGAGAGTGAATGAGTGAGTGAGTGAGTGCATGGGTGGGTGAGTGAGTGTGTGAGTGAGTGAGTGAGTGAGTGAGTGAGTGAGTGAGTGAGTGAGTGAGTGAGTGAGTGAGTGAGTGAGTGAGTGAGTGAATGAGTAAGTGACTGACTGACTGACTGACTGAGAGAGTTATTGAGTGCGTGAGTGAGTTAGTGAGGTACGTTTTGAGTGACTGACTGAGTGAGACATTGAGTGAGTGAGTGAGTGAGTGCATGGGTGACTGGTTGAGTGAGTGATTGAGAGAATGAGTGAGTGTTAGAATGTGTGAGTGAGTGACTGAGTGAGTGAGCGAATGAGTGAGTAAGTGAGTGAATGAGTGAGTGACTGAATGATTGAATGAATGAGCAAGTGAGTGAGTGAATGAATGGTGAGTGAGTGTGAGTGAATAAGTAATTGAGTGACTTAGTGGGGTACTTTGTGAGTGAGTGAGTGATTGACTGAGTGATTGACTGAGTGAGACAGTGAGTGAGTGAGAGAGAGAGAGAGAGAGTGAGTGAGTGAGTGAGTGAGTGAGTGAGTGCACTGGCGGACGAGCCGAACTTCCAAAGGGAGGGGAATCTTCCCAAAGAGGGAGAATTTTCAGAAATAAGGTCATTTTATCCACACCTTAGGGAACAAACTCTACTTTTTGAAACCTCCAAAGAGGGGGGAATTCCACTTTTCCCTCCCCTTCTCGTCCGCTAGTGAGTGAGTGAGTGAGGGAGTGAGTGAGTTAGTGAGTGGGTGAGTGAGTGAGTGAGAGAGTGAGTGAATGAATGGTGAGTGAGTGAGTGAATAAGTGATTGAGTGACTTAGTGGGGTATTTTGTGAGTGAGTGAGTGAGTGAGTGAGTGAGTGAGTGAGTGAGTGAGTGAGTGAGTGAGTGAGTGAGTGAGTGAATGAGTGAGCGAATGAGTGCCCAATAATATATCGTGTGGGGCTGTGCGTATATTAGGTGTTAAATTTATTCGCACATTCAGTGACAAACTTTACTTTGATTAAAATAATTTATGTAAAAAAGTTACGGTATTTGTTTACTTGCTAACAAGTTGCTTACTCACGGTCAAACAATAGAAAGGTTTACAAAAGAGCAGAAGTTTCATGAGTATGCAGTATTCGGTTGGCCGGTAATTGACTTAGCTCGTGGCCCATCGTTTATTTGATGTAGGTTTACTCATGCAATTATCTGACTAAATCTTTATTTCACAAATAAAAAATGGAAATAAAGTTATCTTATTTTTATTCTTCATACGAAGTTACCGAAGAGTTTCACGGTTCATAGGATATGATGGGTGACACAAATATTCGTGCCGGACCGACACAAATATTCTTAACCGACACAAATATTTGTGTCGGCCATTATCTAGTTGCGGGTTACCGGTATAATATGAACACATAGTCCGTGCCGAAACAACCTGCCTTGGAAAGCGCAGTTTCGCGTAGACAAGTGTGTCAATGTGTACAGAATTGCCCAACCGTTGCAATTTACAACAATTTTTATTGAATTCTTTAACAGATGTGAAACATTAATATGCTATTTACAGATTTTTTAGGATGAAACGTTATAGGACAAAGAAAATGTATGTCATATACGTACATTACATGTTATAAAGAAGCATTATCAACTCAACGAACCGGAAAGGAATACCTGTGGTGAGCATAAGTTCACAGTGATCACTGTTTACCATCAAGTACTTCGGCTTCAATTGCATCAGCCACCATTAACAGATGTTTCCATGTAAACCCGCGTGCAGGCAGCAACTGGGCACTTGGATCCACATCCTCCATTGCCTGCATCAACATCAACTCTGTTTGTTTGCTGCCGCTCATCGAATCATCAAATTGCTGACTGCAATCAAATATAAAATAGTTAGGATTGCTCTAGAGGAAATGCTTGTACCACTTTCTTTTCATAAACTATTGATAAAAAGCATATTGCCTGATTAACAGATTTACTTTATTGGATAACAAAATAGTGGTACCTGTTGCTAGCACTTTGACTGTAAGGTACAAGGCTGTTTGCTTTCTGTGCGGACAAAGAGGCACGTGTATGACGAATCGGTTGCTTGCATTGGTCACTTACTTCCGCGCTGAAAATACATAATCCCAGTTATGCTTTTAGAGTTATAATGGTCAACAAACGAACAAAGAACACTTTTATAAAATGTCAAACTACCCCAAAGTTGTAAAATTGGAGACTTGACTGGTGATAATAAATACCTGGTAGATGCCTGTTGAGGCAGACCGTTTGACTGGTCAGTGCGTGTGACACAGTCCGAAGCATTAACAGATGACGTTGACGATGATGATGGACGAGAACGACGAATAGGCTGCTTTCGTCGGGACATAACAGGACTGGAGATTAGAGGTTGGAACAAACAATTCATTCGTGAGAACTTTTGGTTATGGCATTATGATTATGTAACAGTACCTGTTTGACATGTCAACCACTGGATCATTATCATCACATACTCGTTTACGTGGTGACGGTGTGAAGCTGGGCGGGGTTAACGGCATGTCGTTGGTTGTCGTTTTAGTGGAGGTCAATGACACTGATGCAGTTGGCGTAGTGGCTGTCGGCTGTGGCTGAAACAATTAATGTAATTTTTATTACAACATCACTGTGCCCGCGCATTGCCAGATCAGACACCTGTATTGTCGTGAGCGTGTTCCGGCGCACTGGGATGTCGTGCCGTGACGTCCAAAACAGTTGGTTGGTTTCGATCCGAGCCACGAACGCCATCAGCTCGTTATGGGAGCAATGGTCGGCCAGTAGCACCCAATGAAAACAGTCACCGTTGGTACGATTCATGAATCTGCAGGTGAAATGTAACATTAAAAGTTTAAGGTTTGGTGAAGTCTCGAATTTTGCAGAGTAATTAAACTAAATTCAGACTTATTTATCACAATACCAACGTTAGTGAATCACGCAACGCTGGTTTCAAGACGGGCAGTGCCGTGGCATAGATGAACACTACCCGCTGATTGCTCTGCTTCCTGAAACATTTTAAGGACAAATTGAAAGTGGCGATTACGAGATCATTGAAGAACAACCTGTATGACTGAACTAGCGTCTTGGCATTGCCAAGTGTGTTGTAGTTAACAGCATGTAGTCGGCTCTGATCTGGGTCAGTAACGAACACATTGGCCAGATCGTTTTTGTTAGAATCGAGCGCCGCTTTCAATGTTTCGAATCGATCGGGTGACATGTAAACTGGTGTCTGTAATAGTCACTTGTACAAATATTTTATAACATCAGATTTTCAATACATGTTTATGAAAACGGTTCTCGTGCCGCGTGTGACATTTTGCCAATTGATCAACCGACAACCAAGAACTAAACAAACGACAGTCACTTATACTAATAAAATCAAAGTTAATTGGCGAATCATTTTACCAAACAAAACCAATACCCAATTGATTAACCTGCAAACGAAGTGCCAAATTATGGAGTGTTTGTTCGCGTCCCAGCTGTCTGACACCAAACAGAACAACGTAGTCCTTGTCCAGATAGTCCTTGATCACATCGCACAATTCCAGTTCGGTTTCGGCGCGCGTTTTAAACGAAAAGATATCGACAGCATCTCTGTTTTCAAACAATTTCAAGGTAATTGTGACTATAAATACACTCATAAAGATTGAAAAAAACTTGTTAGCTAAAAGAGATGCAGTCGTACTTGTAAGTATCATCGACATAGACCATATCGAACGGAGTGTGGAACAGAGCCTGATCGACCAGTGGCGGTACGCTCACATTCTCTTCCCATCGGAAATCACCCGTGTGCAGATGTCTGAATGTGCAATAGTGTATGACGCTAAGATACATCTAAATGGTTGTGACATTGAAATATACGGCTCATATAGATTGTAAAGTTAATTAACCGCCCAAACTCGCCCTCCACAACGATCATAACGGCACCGGCACAGTGCATCGCATCGAACATCCAGAAACTGTATGTATTAATTAGTGAACTATTACACGCCAAACATTTTGGTATGAATTACAAGATTAAAATTGGCTTCGAGTAACATTTTTCATTTACGGTCGTTCAAAAAAGCCCAATTGCAGTGTCTAAGAAACATAGGGAAAACAACGAAATCCATCCAATAATACGCAACGATCACCTGATGGGTCCATTTTTCGTTTCCACAGTGTGCTTTTCGTTCAATGAATATCCAATCACCTTTTTGGCCTTGACCAACGCCGGAAATTTGGTCTGAAAATCACATATTACAATATTTGTATCGAATCGCCGGCATTAATGAAAAATATTTGTAAAAAAAAACAGACGGACCTTCATGATTTTTGCCGTAATGTGCGAGCAGTGAATGCGTCTGGTAAAAGTGCTAGTGAGCCCTACCATGTGATCCGTATGTGCGTGGGTGAGGAGGCACAACCTACAACAACCATTACATACCTTAACAAATTAAATCTTGCAACTAATTTCAAAGTTTTTGGGAAGGGCAGCCACCAACTCGATGGATCCGAGCGCCCGAGCATGCCAGTAGTCGACGGCGTACCCAGCCTGGTACATGCAAATGCCAGGACTAGTTTTCTTCTTGTTGCTCATACTATAAAATATTATTTCCTGGCACGGAAATTTCAAAAATCATTCATTCATAAGAAACCACAAACATTTTTTTCATCCAAAGAACTTTTTCACAGTGTAAAATATTCAAGTCTGTAAAAACAGCTGGGTAAACCTCATAGAGCTAACCAGACCGCATAACATGTGGAATAGAGTACATTTATTTCATTATAAATATGAAGTGATGATTAGACGCGTGGATTATGTATGCAACAGTGGCAAATGATAAATATGATATCACTTATATAAGCATGAAGTATTTATACATAAGTGCAACATTGAATAATAAAGTAATAGTACATCATCGCGTATCGCCCTGCTCTCGATCAATCACAGACTGTTCGAACTTAATCATGTAAGTGGTACCGTTGTGCCAATGCGCTGATACTTTGCACGGCTGAAATAAGTATATTACAAGGCAAATTACAACACAGTAAAACCTAATATAACCTAATGGAATATGAAATATTATGTTACCTTTCGTCTGAAATACTCAATTGTCATTATAATCGTTGAAACAGATAAAACCAACGAAATTAGCGGATACGAGCACGGCCTGCAGTATGCCGGCATTGAAGGCGGCACAGTTGAGTCCGGCTTTGTCTTTGGGCACTGAGATGAACGTGTTCACTATTGGGTCCTTTTCGATGAGCAA
Source organism: Daptonema setosum (assembly GCA_964036265.1). Taxonomy (NCBI): domain Eukaryota; kingdom Metazoa; phylum Nematoda; class Chromadorea; order Monhysterida; family Xyalidae; genus Daptonema; species Daptonema setosum. The sequence continues at coordinate 19,516,934 of OZ038443.1, forward strand.
ATCTGAAGAACAAGTTATGTGACTAACTGAATGACTGAATAGGTAGCTGAGCGACTGACTAACTATAAAGGTAGTTGAGTGACTGACTAAATAGGTAGTTGAGCGACTAACTGACTAAATAGGTAGCTGAGCGACTGACTGACTAAATAGGTAGCTGAGCGACTGATGGATTTAATTCGAAAACAGGAAGCTATTTTCAAATGAAACAAGAACCAACAAGTGCATGGATCATCGTTACTCCGTTCAAGCTTATCAGCTTCCTTGCCGAACAGATTCCTCCAGAGTGTGGTCTTGACAAACATAAGCATAGCCAGCAGCTTTGTCTCACGTTTGTAACCCTTTTCTCGGAGCACGATCACGTCGAGTAGTCGCGATCCAACGAACTGGCCCATATCTGCTAACCTGCAATAAATAAAGCTTGGTCAGGGTATCTTGTTACTAAATTCATTTCTGAAAGTAATTTATCAGACAATTAATGAATCTGGTACATTTATTAGCATGTTGTCTATTTGTGATGAGAAAAGCTTAAAAAAATTCAGGCTTGAATGCACGCCAAAAATATTACGGTACAAAATTTCAGGAATAACAAGAAACTCTGACCAGACCATTATAACTACTGATTTTGCAGACTTTTCATGAACGTGCATGACCAAGATTTGAAGAGCCATGAACGTTAACCAACTTTGATTGAAGTTCAGAGATGGAGACGACACGATTGTGAGAGTAGCGAACCATTTCGGCAAACAGCAGTGTGAACGTACAGAGGCTAACCTAAACATCAAGTATTCGATGCATTTTTTAACCTTCCACCCTCTCATGTTCACATTTCATTGATCAGCCTTTGGAGATCTTTTTAATTATTTGTTCCACGATTTGAGCGTGAACAGTTCCTCAGTCATGCTAATCAAAATACTAGGCACAACACCAAAATAAACACAGCATATTCTTAATACATGGGCTGGGCCACCAAGTAAGATAACAAACCTCAGATTTACCACGACTTAATGATTTGTCGAGAATGCTGACCTGCTTGCTTCGAAACGACATTTTCTACAATTATAACGTTCAATTGTGACCCGTTGTTGACAGTACATCATAAAGTTCAGTAAACATAAATTTCTTTGTTATAAGATTGACTTTCTTTGTCCAATCACGGTCGTTACCATAAAAATTCAAACGATAAACTTTTCAACAGCCCAATCGGTTTTTGTAACAAGTTTTATTTATATATAATTGTTATGCACGAAAAAGAATCACAACTGAGAATGGAAGTGAAATGTTGGAAGATATGGAAAGTTAAAGGACGATAGAAATAAGTAGTAAAATTATGTTGAGGAAAAGACACAATGGGAGAAGTAATAAACAGCGGAAGCACAACAAGTAGAAGAAATCTTGATAGAACATATGAATACTGATCTCTGAGTGGATAAAATTTTCACAACGCCAGACGTGTACATAAAAGATTTTATTTTAAATATATTTCTCAAAACACGAATGTGAAGCTGAGTAAAATTAGGTATTTTGCAACCAATCTCAGTAAATACAATTCAACAAAATATAAAGGTTGAGTAAAAGTAGAATTGAGAACAATGGAAACATACAAGGTGATATATAGTGAGTCAAAGTGCGATACATGTTCAGATTTATACTTTGGCCTTGAAATTCTGGGCGCTCAGAGCTTCAGCGAGCGCAGATAGTACACGGTCGATAGATGTCTGGTTGCTGCAAACAGATTCAAACATTAGTAAATACTTTATTCATTTTAATAACGTTTTTTTCATTGTTCCATCGAGTCCTAACTTTGTCACAAAACATGCATATTAAATAATTATCAATTATTTGAACCCAACCTGTTGGTGCCCATGAGTCCAATACGCCAGACTTTGCCAGCCGTAGGGCCGAGTCCGCCGGCAATCTCGATGCGATGACTGAAACAACAATGACCAATGTACTATAATAATGTAAACGAGCAGCAAAAATTTAATTAAAGTTTGTAAACCACACAAGTTAGAGACAATAAAAAAATTAACTACCACAATTACATCAGCGCTGAGTAAGGACAACCAACTTTTTCATGAGATATCCAATAACGGCCTGCCAGTCAACGCCCTCTGGCACCTGAATAGTTGTCACTGCCGGATTACGGTGAGCCGGATTTTTCACAAACAGTTTCAGTCCGAGTTTTTCGATGCCCTCCCAGAGCTTGGCCGTGTTGCGAACATGACTGAAATTTTTACACAATGATATGATAAGGCTAACAATATTCAAATCAACTCTGACAAGGTCTATCATTGAGTATGAAAGCAAAGGGGTGTGCGGGTAGCGGTAGGCAGTTACTGCAGTTAAATTAAACCAACCGTTGCACATAGTTATCCAATCCCTCCTCAGCCAGTTGAGCACATGCCTCACGCATACCGTACACATTTTGAATCGGGCCCGTATGATGGTACCTGAAACACGGAAAGTATAAACACGCTCAAGCAATAGACAATAAGTTGTATCTCAAACTGTTGTGAAAACAAATATTCAATGTCATGACTGGGTTATGTGAATTGATTTTCATGCTTGGAAGCCTAGATTTTTCATTACAAATTTGTGTTTATGTTGAACGTTACACTAAACTATGAAAACTTCTCTATACAAACAAGTAACAACACATGTGGAACTAACGCTCGCTGTTCGCCAAAGCACCCCCAGTAATTGGCCAGATTGATAATATTAAAGTAGAAGGATGTGATGGGTGACGTCCGATTGCTGGCTTTGTTCCAGGCACGTTCGTTGAAGGTGATCGGTGCCATGCCCGTCGGGCCGCTCATTGCCTTCTGCGTCGCCGAGTACACCACATCGATCTGTAAAGCAACACAAAATGTTCCCAGTGAAGTTCACTCCAATTAAGAGAACAAAAAACTACTTGAACAAATCCGTCACTGCAGTACCAAAATGTTCACCTATCATTTCATCGAAACAGGGATAGGAGCGAACAGGACTCATAATCTCGATCCACGCCCGATAACTGACCGCTAAATATGGAGATTCATATATAGTTTTCTTTCACTTTCCCGTTAAAGTTGAACAATGAGCTAATATTAAATAACAAATAATGATTATCAACCTGTAGTTTATCAGCATTGAATGGTGTTGATAGAAGACTGGCCACGGTATCGACCACCAGGTAAGTGCCATACTTGCGACACAACTCGCCGATACCCTCCAACGGCTGCAGCACTCCGGACGATGATTCGCCATGGCATACGAACAGCACCGTTGGTCTGTGTTCCGCTAAGCCCTGAAATCATAAACGGTACGTTGGTATTCCCAGGTTTACAATCAATTAGAATACTAAATCATCAGTGATTGTGATAGTAATATATAATGACTGAACTGAACATACTTTGTCACGCTTTAGAACTGACTGTAAACTTGTTTACGACTTCAATTGTGTTAGAATAAAACGTAGAAGGCAAACCAGTAAATTGTCTTCGCATTATAGGCCAAAGAATATGAGAATCAACCGAGAAAGCAACTGTACATAACATATGACATTCTAAGTATAACAACTACCCAATAATCAGAAAAATTAGTAGCCTGATGTGATTTAGATACAACAAAATAATCAACCGACCTCTTCAATCTGGCTCAAGGAGAACGCGTTGCCGGGTTCGTTAACGAGTTTGTTGGCTTTGAAACCCAAGCGTTCGGCCAGACTGGCCGCTCGTTGTCCCCAGATGCCGTTCTCGAGCACCAGCACTGTGTCACCAGGCTCTAGCAGGTTGATGAACGCTGCCTCCATGCCCGCGTGACCTGATTATTTACAATATAAATATAACTGGGCAATATTTTGAATAAACAAACACTCATAATTTCTTACTGATAGTAATCCATCTACGAAAGTTGAATAATTACGGAATGGTACGGCTTCCATACAAGATGAAACATCAACCTGAGTGACCAACCAGTTCCACTAATGGCCAGCGTACATGCATTCTCCGTACCGAACGCATACTGCAGACCAGCACGACTTTGATCGAGAATCTGCAAAGAAATACGATTAGATTTTAGAGTGGTGGAAGGAATCTTTCAAATAGAAATCAATAATAGAAAAATTAAATTAAATGCAAATGACCTGGCAGAATTCGGGATGAAGATGGCCAAGATCTGGCCAGGCGAGTGCTTTCTTGACACGTGGCGACAGATTGGTCGGACCCGGACCGAGCAACAATTTGTCGGGTATGACAACCGGCTGTTTCAGGGCATCCATATTCTCAATGTCGGCAGTCAACGGGCTCGTGTGCAACAGCAGCACACAACTAAAAGTCAACGATCGTTTGCATATAGAACATTTCAAATAAGGAATAAAACACGGGAATCATATAATTATGCTTATCACCGAACTCAACCACAACACCAAAACGACGATAAGTACAATAGACCAGAACCACAACACTTACTGCACCCACTACTTAGCACCAACAATAATAATACAATACACACAAACTATGTACTTCGTGATAAGACGACATCAACCTGAGTTTGTTGCGTCCATCGCCCATCAGCAGACGGCTGCCGTTCTGGCACAACCGCAACGACTTCAACGCTGATCGTACTGCCATTCTTCGTCTTTCTTCCAGGGGATTAGTACAGGAAGCAAACAAAGTGCAAAAGAGGCAGATGTAGTAGAGAATCAGAGCACAACACAACACGAATGCAGACAGCAAACAGGTACGTTCATGCACGTGCTATATGGGCAGTTGTTGTTGGATGCGTTATAACCCGTGTTAACTGGTTACACAGTCGTCAGCATGCGCAGATGGAAGTGACGGATAATGTTAGTAGTTGTCGTTAGTGGGCAGAATTCAGAAATGACCGATTCAGCTAGGTTAACAGACTTTTATCCTGAGACACCATAAACAAATATTGCTCAAGCTCACTGATATACTATGCAAATAAAAATCGGACGATTCTGAATACGCACAGGTAGGTTGCTTATCATTGTAACATTGCATGACATAACACGGTGCTTATCAGTGTTTCACATCTAAACGGACAATCTGGGTAACAAGCACTTTAATATTAGTACAGCAAGCCACACGGTTAATCGGTTTAGTAAAAAACATGCAAACAAAAATATTGGAATTAAACAGCCGATTGTTGTCAAAGCGTCCGTTAGATAACGTGATTTCTTATACGAAAACGAATGTCGACGGCCCTCTTTCATATCAAGTTATTTTTTTATTGTGTAAAGTTTTCTGACAACCAAAACATGAACAGAAAACAGCAGCATACCGGCAACAAACTCTAACATATCTGATATAATAAAAATATGTGGAGTTGACTGTTGAATTTATAATAGCAAATTTTATACTCCAACGTTGAAATTAATATTCACAAAACCATGTTGAAATTGGTTGGTGTATAAACTTTTGAATTGGTTGTGTAAAATGAAACGGTAACAGATAATATATAACATACTCTCATATCATAACAGTGCTGACATGGTCTACTTATGTTCCTTATGATCTTTGTGGTGATCCTTGTGGGCAGCAGCCTTACGTTGGGCGGTCAGTACGTTCTGCATCTCATCACGCTTCCTCTTGGCACGGGTGTGGGAACCGATCTGCAACCATTCAAATAATTACAAGCTATTCCATAAACTTACAAAATACTGCATCAACTACTGACTGATATGCAATCTAAGTGAAGAAACCAACGCGTCGCTTCAAATACTTCAGGGCTTTTTTGTCCTTGCCGATACGCAGCAACTCCTGGGTACGCTTCTCGTACGGCGAAAAACCGACCACCTCACGTACAATATCGCGCACAAACTTGATGTGCTTGTGCTGTTTCTGAAATTAAATACGATTGCAATGATAAAATGACTACTTCACTCAAACCCTGAAACGACACCGCAATAATGTTGATGGAAACACAACAAAATATTATCTACTTTCTAGAATTTTTGAACGATTGAAAAATACTTTTCCGAAGAACCAGAATAACAAAGATAATATCTATAAAACTAACTCCCTTGCGGGCAGCCGGTCTGGGTTTCAAGTTGACCTTGCTGACAACATGACCCTTCTTGAGGCCGACAGCGAGACCCTCGATTGATGTCTGGGTCATGATAAACTATAACCTGCAAATAAAACCTGCAATAGCAACAATACACTAAGCAATCGGTATAAACCAATATTAGGACATAAAACAATAATCCAGATAATCCGAAATAAACGGTTCGTATCATATATACGAGCAATCAATGAAATGATGGAAAACATTGCCAAAAGTATCTGAATATATTTCATTATACTGTACAATACCAATCCAGTCTACATACTACTATGTGAAAACAAATTTGAGAACATAAAAGCACACAAATACTCGGGTAACATTTAATCTGAAAAATAGTGTGATTTCTAAGAAAGATGATGATTGAATATGTATAAATAAAATTCAGGAAAAAAAATCTTACCGATAAAATCGGATATCGTTCATTAGGATAACGAAAACTTTCCATCATATTAACCCCACAGAAATATCCCGTCTGAACTGATGAGTTTCGTAAAATGAACTAATTGCAAACGTTTAGAGATTTGTAGCTGTCAACTAGGAGTAGGACCATGTCACGTCAAATCACTTTAGACAAATGTACGAATAATTATAATTTACGTTAAATCACAACAAACAAACACATAAAGAAACACGACAAAACATAAAGGAGACCAACTGTCTACTAACCGTATATTCAGTAAGAAATGGGAAGGTAATACAGTACAATTAAATAAGCGCGGTATAAGCAAACCGGAATATATTAGTAACAAGATATATATATATATGTATAAATTTTAAAACGTGAAATGAAAAATGTGAATAGCATTGCTTCTGAACACCAAACATTCATTCATGATTATGAGAACAGCAGTGATTAATAGTGGGTGGGCAAATCAAACTAGTGAGTAATGACACATTGATATACAGAATCTGGCCTGAACAAAATCACAGCTAACGCATTCGAACCGATCCAGCGTTCGAGGCTCCCAAGAAAGTTTCAAATATCACCAGTGGTTTCCACCTGCAATGAACAATACTTTTGTCAATGACGGCAGAAAAATTGCAAAAAAAACAATTAGTAATTAAAACAATTAAGTCATATACATATGATTCAAACGATTTAAATTTTGTACAGAGATGCGCTAACGACAGATTTATAACTGAGTGAAAAGACAGACTAAAAAGTCACCGACCTCCCATTCCCCTACTTTGTATCTGCCAAACATCGGGCATCCGAGGACCCATATTCATATTAGGACCAGGACGCATCATCGGCCCGTTCATCGGTGGGTGCATCATTGGCCGACCTTTACATAACCAAAGTCACTACAATTTGTATCGTTTTTTGGTATATATTTTCAGGTACATTGTTCAACCTTGTACAACAAAACATTAAAGTTCGGCTTGAAAAAATACGAAAAACCAAGATCTCTTTTTAAATTAAGTCGAAAGCCACAGCGAAAAATCAGTACGCATTATGATGAAACAAACTACAATCCAACCTTCCATATGCTGCATTCGCATAGGCGATCCGTCCATGAACGGTGGGCGCATGTGTGGGCCATTCGGTCCAGGGCCATCCATGCCAAAACGTGGACCCATCGGCGGCCCGTCCATGAACGGTGGACGCATAGGTGGACCGTCCATATGGGGAGGACGCATAGGTGGGCCATCCATGTTTGGAGGACGCATATGTGGGCCATCCATGTTTGGAGGACGCATATGTGGGCCATCCATGTTTGGAGGACGCATATGTGGGCCATCCATGTTTGGATGACGCATAGGTGAGCCATCCATGTTAGGAGGACGCATAGGTGGGCCATCCATAAACGGTGGACGCATAGGCGAACCGTCCATATTGTTAGGACGCATAGGTGAGCAATCCATATTTGGAGGACGCATAGCAGGTCCATCCATATTGGGAGGACGCATAGCCGGTCCATCCATATTTGGAGGACGCATATCCGGCCCATCCATATTTGTGGGACGCATAGCCGGTCCATCCATATTGTGAGGACGCATAGGTGGGCCATCCATATTCTGGGGATGCATAGGTGGGCCATCCATATTCTGGGTACGCATAGGTGGGCCATCCATATTCTGGGTACGCATAGGTGGGCCATCCATATTCTGGGTACGCATAGGTGGGCCATCCATATTCTGGGTACGCATAGGTGGGCCATCCATATTCTGCGGACGCTTAGGTGGTCCATCCATATTCTGGGAACGCATAGATGGGCTATCCATACCACGAGGCGGCATGTCCATAGGTGACTGTCCCATGAATGGAGAAGTTGGGTAACGTTGAACGGCAGGTCCCATCGTTGACGGATGAGACATATGCGATTGAGATGAACGAGGCGCAAACAGCGGCGTTGGACCTGAAAAACCAACTGTTGGAGTTTGGAGAAACATTTATCAAATTCAGCAGCTATAAAATATGGATACACATGCTATCCAACGTGGGTACCATATAAAAATTCATTTTCCAAGGTGAAATAATACCTCCATGAATACCACCAATAAAGTTTTTAATTGTGATTGAACATTAACATATTACCTCAAAATACTCTCTCATGAAATGAGACACATGACATATAATTATTTGCCTCAGCATACCACAAGAATGCATTTAATACGGTTTAATTTTCAACCAAGATAAAACATACGGAGATGCATGTAAATTAACTTTATAAATAAAACTCACCACTGCTGGGAGGCGTCTGAGTAAACGGATTGTCCACCAAACCAGGTCCACTATTGGAATTGGGTGGACGCGATGACGTCATGGGCGAATCAAACACATTATTTTTGTTATTGCTGTTGTTGTTACTGCTGCTGCTCGTCTCACTCATGAAACCTGAAACAAACAACAGAACCCCTATACATTAATCCGTAATAAACAAAATGAATACTAAATCACTAAACTAGTCAATATTAGACTCGAGAATCGTTACAGACTAAATTTGGTCTAAGGATAAGTTTATGAAATAAACAAACTGAACCCAGTCTAAATGTGTTTCACAACAAACCTTTATTAGGAGTAACAGGTGGCGGTGCCGTGACATCAGCAGCCGAAACAGGTATGACGGCCCCCTGGCTTTGTGTAGGTTTAGTGCGCCACGATTCGCCGGCCGGCTTGGGTAGTGGATTGCCGTAACGATCGAGCAGTACTGGGGACGTACTCGGTGGTGGTCGACTCATGTCCTGGTTTTGTTGATGACTGCCACTGCCAAAACCGCCAAATGTTGACATGTTCTGAACGTATAAATTTTTATATAGGAAATAACAGAATTATATAATAGTAATGAAATACAAACATACAAAGAAAAATGGGATCCTCATTAGAAAATATAAAATAAAGGCAGGTCTAAATGCATGACAGAAATGAAAAGCAAAACATGAACAAACATGAGAGGATACGGGTGGTGGCCTGGAGGTGGGTGTATGCATCAGACCCGTGTTGTCCTGTGATGTGATCGGCGGACTGTTCACTCTGGTCGGCTGTTGTTGTTGCTGGGCGCACAGCTCCGGTCGGATACCTTGATTGAACAAATACAAATAATCAAACACTAAACCATATCAATTCAAAAACTTTTTCCCGCATAAGTTGAACTAACCGAGAGCGATGGCACCGGCTGCTGCACTCGAAATGGGAACGATGGGTGGCGGTAAACTGAAAGCGGTTGACGGCGGTGGCCGCGACATGTTGAACGTGCCCATTGTGGACGAAGTCGGTGGCGGCTGCGGAGAGTGAACCGACGGTTTAGGGATGGCCAATGCCTGAAAATGAAGACAGCATCGCTATAAATCTATAGACTGAAAAACAATAGTAAAAACTGTTTGCATTATTGATACCAACCTGAAGCAGTGTTTCGATGACGTTGACCTGTTTGGGCGGACTGAGCAGCATGGGACGTTGCTGCATACCCACATCCATACTCGCACTAGACGTGTTGATATGCGGTAGTGACGACAGCGAACTGGGTGCAGGCGGAGCTGTCTCGGCAGGTGGGGGTGGCGGCTTAGGCGGAGCTGATGACGCCTAAAATTAAACAAATATGGGTTGGTAGTAAGGTACCAATCCAAACAAAATCTAAAAGCAATACTAGGTGAATACAACAAGTTTATGTTACCTCCATATCATCACTGCTCGGCGGTGGTGGTGGTGGCGGGGGTGGAGTGGGCAGTACCAAGTTGGAAGTGGATGTAGTCGAAGTGTTTGTCGTGCTGTTGGTGGCAGCAGTCGAGCGCATTGACGACACAGCAGCGGCTACTGATGATATGGCATCGGCGGCTGCCTCCGATGAGAGGGTGGGACGGATGGCGAATGGAGGAGGCATCATCGGGGGCATCACCTATACATAAATAATATTAAAATGAAAATACACAATGATGATTCTAAAAATAATAATAAAATAATGAACCACAGGTGTACACAACTAACCGGTGGCATAAACATGGGCGGAGGCATGAACGGGGGTATGGGCAGCAAAGGGATGGGTGGTAAGGGCATAGACATTGACATTGGTGGCATGGCAAACGGTGCCTGTGACAGGGGGTCAGGGGTCGATGTCACTACCGTCGGTGCTTGCTCATTTTCATTATTAATCTGTTCGGCTGTTGATTTACCGGGAGACGCTTCTTCGTCGCTGTCTAAATCCATTTCTTCGTCTACAGCGCCACCCTGTAATGAAAGTTGGTCATCAAACAAGTAACATGTTTACGGTGAAAAAATGGTCTTTTGACAGCAGGATTGACGTATAATCACGTTAAAACTGCGTGTTTTTGTCGTCCAGTAAACAAGATAAGCTATTTATCAACAACGGACATTGTGTGCTTGAGTACTGCTGCTAACGACCGCCTCCTGACCAGCCGCACTGCTAGACTTGCCAGATGCAGCTCTCCGAGTTGAAGGTTTGGTAACTCCAGTTGTCGTTGACGTGGACGCTGCCACCGTTTGCAAAATAGTGCCCACTGTGGCCAGTAGGATCGCAGGGTCAACGCCTGCAAATACTAACATGGAAAATAATCAACATTTTTTGAAAAATGAAAACCATATCTAAATCATTCACTGAAAATAGTGACCTTTGAGCGTCTCGAGCATCTCTGGATTGAGACATGACTGCAGTCGCTGGGCATCAACACCTGCCATACCAGCCAGCTGTTCGAGTAACTGATTGTTGTCGGTCGATGACTTGGCACTGGATCGAGCCACAGTCGACGACCCGGTCGCATCCGGCACACCAGTTCGCGATCCCGATCTTCTAAAAAAAATAATAACAACATAACTTCATCTTAATTATTTTATACTCAAACAAAAAAAATTAAGAATAACGAAACACGTACCTGCTCCGTTTCTTTTCTGGGGCGAGTTCGTGTTCGTGACTGTGGTCATGGTTATGTCTAGTACCTTCGTACTCTTCATCACTCAACTGCGACTCATCACGACGTCGCTGTGCCGACTGTTCAGAGCAGTCCGAACAGCACGAAGCAGCGGACGAGTTGGACAATAGTTCGGGTCTGAACAACAACTACTCGTTAATTTATCAAGTTTGGAATATACCTATGGAAAATAACGTGAAATGAACACTAAATGCTTCACCAATAAATATTTATGTATACGTAAAGAAACAAATAAAATATTTTACAAGTACCTCGACGGAATCATAGGTGGCGTTTTTGGCCCGGCTGGTGCTCGTGCAGCACCCATATGCGGTGGTGAGGCTACAAAGAACATTTTTATTCGCCTTTTTAATTAAAAAAGCTAATTTAATTATCTGCTCATAAAATGCGTTAATACAACTATAGCCATTACCCAACATCAGTTAGTATAAGACCAGGAACACAAAACCAACCAGACGGTGTTCTTGGACCTTTCCTAGTGGCACCGATACTGCTGCCACCACCACCTGGTGTGCTACCGGACTTGTCACCAAGATTATACGAAGTCAACAGATTGATTGGTACAGCTCGCGGTGGACGGCTGGCAGCCCGTAACTCAAACTGTGCCATTTGTGATTCAAGGTCATGCTGTTCGTCCATGCTGAATTCCAATGGCCCTGTTCGATTGAGAGCCGAATCTGCAAATATAATCACCACAGTCCCAACAACTTCAGTTACATCCAGAATCACAAAAAACGTTCAGACAACTTACGTAATACCAAGAAATGACAACAATTCATCTAGAAAAATTACGCCTACTTTTTATAGCTTTCATTTACATAAATTTTTAAGTATACAAAACGATGCACATCACAAGACAACATCAACAAACCAGTTGCCTCACCATCGCCCAACTCATCCACGCCCGGAAACCATTTGTGTTCGGCGGGCGCCGGTTCGTTTCGAAATTTTGAATTGCCACTTTTATTGTTTTGTAAAGGTGGTCGTCGCTGGTGACTTCGATCAGGGGATGCCATCGATTTACGCTGAAAATAGCAAACTATTATTGAAAAAATACGATGGATATAAAGATTCACAATGAAAATCAGTAACCTGTTTCTGTTGTTTGATAGGCGTGTCATGCGCTTCTAATTTACCGGTGCGCATCTTCTGTTCGAGCAGCATGCCCATCAGATCATCCGGTCTAAATCGGACCGAAGTGGGTACAGGGGCTGGTATTGGTGCTGATGCTGTTGATGTCGACGGGCCAGGTGGCTCAGGTCCAGCTGAAATGTCTCGTAATTAAATTATATGAATTTTAGTTCATTTTCATTGAATGCGTTCCATTCCAGAAATACTTTTCAGGCAAAACAAATCCAAATAGCTACTGAGTTAAGGTTAATCGGTTAGAAAAACAGTTAACCGCTTACTGAATTGATGCCCAACAAAATGTGCAATGAAAAATGAGTACAAACTGAACTACGGTAAACGGTTAGTAACAACAATAATCACGGTTAGGAACAGATCGTGGTAGGCAAAACAGAACAGTACAGACAACACCAAAGTTAAACTCACGTCCGGCATACATCATGGACGTATACGAGTTATGTCGTTCCACCAAATCGACGGTAAGAAGGGATCCATGCCCTCCAGCTGCAGACACCGGCACTGAAACATGTATGTGGCCGTCGTCATCTGAATTGATCCTGGTTAGCATGCAAAACTTTTCACATTCATCATTAACTGCGGTAAACAAAACGGCACAATTGTTATGCTCATTAATCATCAACCTCGAGGCAGACTCTTGGCCGAATCGGGCTCGCTCAAAGCCACATCCCCGTCCGACGGTGTGCGCGGGCCACGGTTTTTAGTGTGCTGATTCGGTGGGGGTACCTAAAGAGAAAGCAAAGTTACAACTTCGGTTGTATATAAACTTGACAAACAACGTACATCCTTTCAATTGTTTGACGGCATAAAACATTACCAGAGAAAAACGTAAGATAATCTAACGTTTCTTACCATTCTATGAAGAATGTCATCGACAACCCCACCCTTGTCGGGTCTGCCGGATCCACCTGCGTGTCTGGCATCCCTGCTGCCCCACGCTTGACTACGACGTTCCGCAGGGCCTCCACGCGTTCCACGACCACCACCACGTTGCCCACCCATTTCTTGTCCACCAGCGCTAAAATGCAAAACACAACCATAGAATAAAAAAAGAGAATGTACCTTAACGCATCTCCTCCTGGCTTACATCGAGTCAGATTATAAGTTTACAAGTTTATATGATGTAACCTGCGTTTAATACCCTGTCGTGGTGTTTGCTTGTTGGGTTCATTGGATCGTCTGTTCTGTGATTGTTCATAAGCATTTGAGCGAGACGCATTGAGCGGAGTTTCGATGCGGTCACGCGATGAAGACAGCTTGGATCTGCTAAATTTACAAGTCTTTATATATAATGAGCCCGAAAGCCTTCAATTGAAATAACAGTTCACTTCATCGATACAAAACCGTAGCGCATGTGGAAATTGAAGTTAAATCTGCAGCTTAACAAAATCAGGCTTTAACCTGGCTTGTGCGGGTTCAACGGCGGAATTGGAAGACGAAGGCTGGTCTTCGCCGGTGTTCTGCTTTCTAGGTATGCGAAAGCCAGTTCTCAGCTCCTGGCTGAACATGATGATTGCTGCAACATAAATTATAAATAACTACATTAAACGCATCAACTGTAATAAAAACACATGTACAAACTGTAAAGAAGACAGTAAGAGCTGATCTCAGCCCAAGGCTTCATAAAACCTCCAAATTGCGGAATGAATCCCAATCCCAACCAGTGTTTTAACGCACACATTTTATACAAAAATCAAGTTGGCAAAATCACACCTGATACATATATTTATATACGTGGAACAGTAAAACTATAACAATGAACGATAAGAGAAATAAGATGGATGTGGTTGTACTACAATGTAATTGGCTTTTCTTTTGACATAAAAATACATAGATAATCTACTATAATGGTCAATATATAAATCGGATGACAAGCGGAAGATCACCAAACACATTTGAAACAAGGTATATCAAAAATAATTTATTTATTGGTAATTTTTGTAGTTTCCGGTATCATAATTAAAGTTAGTTCATAATTAAGAATGAACCCTGAACGAATGTTGGTTACCGAATTATATGGGGGACACAATCTTTCATAAAAAACACTCACATCCAGCAAACCAAACGGCATATTAAATTCCAGTTCGACTAACACAATGTGGCAGTTAAGTTCATGTGGCGGCAATTTTTTGTAACGCTTTTTGTCATGTAACTCATCATATTATATCATTACTCAGATTAGTAAGTAAATACACAATACGATATGGTGTGGGTTATATGCTACATAAAAGTACTACGGAAACCACAGTTAAAACACCAAAACAATGAGAAAAGTTGACATAAAAATAAATGAAAAATATGGGAAAATCATCCACATGAACAGCACAGTAAATACATATAGACAATAGACAAACAAGAACAATATCAACAAACAGAGAATGTTTTAATTGTTGTCGGCAGTGAATATTAGCAATAAAAATTCTTGATTTATACTTTCATAGTTCATGAACTGGAAATCATGTTACCACAGCAGTAGATATCATGAAAGAAGTAAAAGGATAAAAATTGAATGGGTGGTCCTGAGAAGACTGGGCCAGATGCTAAAAATTGTGGCCTTTGTGTAAATTGGCTTTATTTCATTTACGTAAAATTAACGTGAAGGACAAAATAAAAACAAACTCAACATCATTGCACGATAACAACGACCCAATTAATTGTTCCCTGAAACAAAAAGAACATGTGTTTTCAATAAAAAATTAGTGCACGTAACAATGGTTTATTGAGTTGAGTTGATAGATACTCGAAACGGGAAAAATGAATGAAACAGATTGAGTTTGTTGAGTAATATAAATATTAGATATTAAATGCGTACGTAATTGAGTAATTGGTAGTGGTAATTGTTGGCTAGCGGCACAGCCATACCGTACATACAAATACAAACAGATACAAATAGAAACTAGTTTTCGACACCATATCAACTCTAGGCTAGCGGCAGACAATGGGCTGCCCCAACAAGTATTACCAGTGAGGCAAATTACTACTTTTTAAAACCATACACCTTAACCCAGTAAAACCTAGTATAACCTCATAAACTATGCTCTTGCGTTGCAGTACTTACATGAAGAAAAATCCTGCCTACAGCTGCTTTGAGTACCAGAAAATAATAACACCAACTTAACGAATCTTGCAAAGGAACTTAAAAGTGCTTATTAGTATTCAGCATCATCCTTATCGTATACGTAAGTGCCCAAAATAATAAAAATGAATGAATGGGATGAATGGAAATTGCGTGTTGGTCAACGATTTAACTTATTTCGCACATTCCGTAATACACCACTGGAATTGCAGAGCAAACAAAATCAGTAACAGAATCAGTGCAGTATTTACCGAATTTTACGAAAATTTTATTTTAACATTCCAGTTTGTGAAATCCCGATAAATACAGAACATGAAAATAAAATGAGATTACAACTGAGAAAAAAATATGACAGTGAATGTACATATGCAGACCGACTACTGAGCAGCGCTGGGTGGTGGTGTGTGCGAATGGGCGGTTGCCGTCACCAAAGCTGCTACCGAGAACGCAGGTACTGAAGCGGGCCGTGACGCCTTGCTGGCATCCGTTGATGGGGTCGAACCGGCCGTAGATGTCGTCGTAGTCAACGGACCCGGCTAAAACACTTCGACTCATGACTAACGCCTCATCACACTGAATTTATTGCGTGACTTCTGCCTTATAATTTATTTGTATATGAACAATACTGAAAGGCGGACGCCCATTTCTGTCGATCATATGTTCTCCAAACAGAAGACAAAATTCACGGGAAAAAAAAACATAAAAATATTGATAATTTCAGCGATAGTTTTGTTTGTAACACAAACCATGATGGGTGCCTGGACACTGGTCTTTGATTCAACAGTATCATCAGCACCAGCGGTCTCATCTATGGTTAGTGTATCCTCGTCATTTAGCGGTGTAGCAGGAGCACTTTCTGTTTCAGCACTGTCACCTGAAAATATACACACAATAGTATAGGTGATCCAAAACTAAAATAACGTATTCAATACATTTTCAAAATTACTCAGAACGCACCCTTTAAGTTATTTTAACTTTTACATACAAAACAACGAGTACCAACCGCTACGCTGTCGTACCCGAACAGGCTGCTCGATGGGCTCGGCTTTTGCATCACTATCGCTGGTTTTTTGGTCCTGAAAAAAAATTAAGAATCGAAATGGGTAATACTATAAACGACATATTGAGAGTTTTATGCTAGAATCCAAAACCATGATAAACTGAACCGAACCTGATAAATGGGTACCAATCCCGCACTTGTGAAGGTCATGGACTGCGGCACGGCCATACTGGAATCACTTGAAACGTGACCTTGGCTGACACTCGCTATCGTCTCATCAACACTTGAAGAACACATGCCTTCTGCAAATGAGTGTAACGTAACGTAGCTAGCTAATGTGAATCTTTCATACACAATAAAACTCAACATTGGCTCCGACGGTTGACAGATGTTGTTAACAGGGTTCGTTAGGTTCTTATTTTGTGATAAAGAAATACGCAGACAACTTGAAAAGATAAAAAAGAACAGCATCACAAAAATGGAGGACACTTTCTTCGAAAAATGCTCGATTTTTTGCTCAAAAATAATAAAAAGGTGACCCCTCTCTGTCACTTATTTTATTCGTCAAACTCTGCTTGTTGAAGACTCAACAAACCTTTAGTCGTTTGCTGACGACGATGACGCTTCTCAGCTGACTTCTGTTTGCGTTCTTTTTCAGCCGACTTGGCTATCGAATCAACGCTCAGTGCCTTGGCGACGATAGTCTGAAATTTAACTTAATTTGAGCTAAATAAGATAAACTAGCTAAATTTAGATAACAAATATTTGTTTATATCGAAGTAAAAAAATTACAAGCTTATAAAATACGCATGTAACTCGTGTCTGGACACATCGGATGTTTAGTAAGCCTAGGCCTACATCAAAAGTTGTTTTACCGCCCAAACTTCTGCTTAAGAAATGAGTAGCTCGATTAGGCAGGCCAATAAGTGAGTCAAGATTGTTATTTTACCCAGAATAAGAGTTTGTGGTGCAACCTGTATTTGTTTCTCAATATCCTCCGGTGTATGCCCACTTCCGGCATGCACATTGGCAGCAGCCGCAGCCACCATGCCAGGTGGTAGTCCACTCAATGCACCACTTGACGATATCACATTCTGTACAGACGTGGCAACTGCCGACGATATAGCCTGGTTGACAGCCGCCGCCGCCAGTGAATGTGCGCTTAGAGCAGACTGTTGTTGTTGTTGTTGTTGCGGTTGTGGCTGCATTGGAATGGGCACTTGTTGCTGCGGCTGGGTGATACTCGCTCCACGTTTACGCCAAGTACCTGTCAACATCAAACTTTGTGTTATGATCATAACAACAAACTAAGGAAATAAGCTAATCAAATGAAACATGAAAGAAACTAAATTTGGAGAAAATGTGCTAAAAACAGTAAAAATTACCGGGTGCCCGCGCTGGACGTCTATTTCGTTGACGGGCAACCGTTGCACCGAATTCAGCAGCCGAAACTTCGGGCTCTGATGCCAGTGCACCGACCAGACCGTTAGTACCCGACATCCCACCTGAGAATGAAATAAAATAGAGGAGAGTAAAAAAACAGATAAATGATTAGGTACAGTCGAAAGTTGGGTTTACGTTTACTGCAACATAGCTATTATATAATGCTATTACTTTGTCTTGTGATTACTATAAACAGTATTAGATAACGAGTCTTGCTTGTAATACTTTACAATTACATAACCGAATCAAGCCAACTCTCACTTTCGGTCATAAAGTTCTTTCATACAATATAACTTCCGATATATGATAACGTTGAACACAAACGGCCAACGGCCAAACACTGAACACACCAAAACTCGAGAGAATGCAAGACTGAATGAATGACAATATAAGTTGACATATATATGTGCACAAGATGACACAAGTGTGTCACTTGTGCGGATCAAAGTGAACGACTTTCCAGACAACCAACTAGGTCACAGCACTAGCCGAATAACGCACCCTGACTACAATGCAACATGACTATGTTTAGCACACGTGCAGTAGCGGTAGAGCAGATAAATATAGAAATAACATAATGTTACATAAGAATGAAACATTGAATCGAGTACGAGACAGCTCCGACTATGGTATGGAGACCAATAGTCGTCTTCTCCCTCCGACCGAAAACACGATAACGAACAAAATGGATGAAAGACAATAAGTAATTAATAAGGATGAATACGAATTAATAAGGATAAGATCAAATAATCCAGCAATGCACAGAATAGGTTAAAATCATAATAAGGTAAAATCACAATCACTGTTTTTTTATCCATAAAGCACTCTGAAAGCTGCAAAAGAAAGTTAACAAGTTATGAGTGAGCTATCTAAGATTTACGATACACTATCTGGGATAATAAACTAGTCTGCCAGTGATGATGACGCCAATTACTGCCAACGCCTGACCATGATACGAGAACGCATATGCCAACGACCACGATTCGAACGCATGACGGCACGACCAATGAAGACCATATCGATTTGAAACGGCGGCAGCCAGTTGAATCGCATTCAACTCCTCTCCCTCCTCAACGACGGCACAAAAACGTGAACGCAAAATCACGACGATGACGAATACGCGAACGCAAAAACGACGATGACGCTCCAATCCACGATGAAAAATTGACGACTAAATAACAAAATTCTCTCCGGTTCAATTTCAGCTAGCAAAAATCCATTGATACCGGCAAAAATAACGCAAAAACTGTCCTCAACCTAAAACGTTGCTGAGGTTAAACGAAAACTTACAGACTCAGTCTAAAAGATTTACTGAGCTGCCCGAAAATTTACAGATTCAGTCTAAAATGATCACCGAATCGTTCAAAACACCAGACTCAGTCTAAAATCGATACTGATCTGCTCCAACTGACAAAACTTCGGTTAAAACGACATCACAACTGAAATAAAAACCCCATAAAACAACTGCCAGTGCCATCCGTTTTAGGTTGAAGGTCAACATAGTCGTATCGATATAGCGTACCTCACACAATTAACAGACCAGGTGTAGGAATAAAGCATCTCATATCCAAGCCAACGGTAGAAAACATTTGAACAACAAAATGTGAGTAAATGTAGAAAAAGGCTACCGCCACCACTAAAACAGCTTCTGCACCAGTTTTCGCGACACAGCACGCACTTTGGACAC
The DNA here is from genome assembly GCA_964036265.1 of Daptonema setosum. Lineage (NCBI taxonomy): Eukaryota > Metazoa > Nematoda > Chromadorea > Monhysterida > Xyalidae > Daptonema > Daptonema setosum. The sequence goes on from OZ038443.1 coordinate 19,536,740, forward strand.
GGCCGCTTTCATTCTACCGTGCATCTGACTCAAACGGTGACCCATTTTGACGATAATGCTTTTAACGTCACGTTGAGACTCGGGCTTCAATTTCATCTGACCATGTTCCATCCGATTGTGCACCAGCTTAATCACCGGATCACTGACTTCCGCACCCCGACTGAACTTATTAACTAGCAGCTGTCGAACGTTGGGCAGTGTTAGTTTCAGCTGGCTGTATTGTTCACTTGGTATCGGCACCCATTTATTCATGCACTGACCCGTTGCCAATTCGCCATTACTCATTTCAGAGCTCTCCACCACATTCTCGGTTGCTGGCTTGACTTCTTCATCATGTTCTGTGCTCACCGAAATGACACCGTTCTTATCTTCAGGTTTCTCTGCAACCACCAATGGTACCCGCACTTCTAGCACATCACCTTCAGCTGGTGTCACAGATGCCATCAGACTACGGCCTGTACAAGACAACAGCTGTATCCCTTGTCCTTGCATTGCCTTAGTGCCAACCAACAGCGGTGTATTGGACTCTGTCGCCACATGACATTCAATGACTGTCATTTTTTCATCTATTTTCAGTTCAACGGTGCATACACCAGCGCATACTACTGTAGTCATGTTGACAGCAACCAACGGTGTCTTGCATGGCTGTATCTTCACTCCCAGCTGAGCCGCAAAGTTTTGTGAAATCAGGTTCATCTGCGAACCCGTGTCAAACAACACCTGTTTCAGTCTAACCGGTTGACCATTGACTTCAATCGGGTAATCCTCTTTTTGTTGAGCTTCAGCGTTGAATGATTGAATCGGAACGCTCACTGCTCTCACCGTCGCTTCTTTCTTTTCAGACTCGTTCCCCTTTTCAATGCCATCGTTCATCAACATCTTATGCACCTTGGCACTCAACATACCATATCTAAACTCATCGCGGTGTTTCAGTTGTGCTAGTTCATCTTTTAGAGCACGCAGTTCAGCTGACACTGCCTCCACATCTTCAACAGGTTTTGCAACACTCACTGCTCTGACTGCTTGATAGTCCGATGCTTGTGGTGGTCGACCTCCCGACAATTGTCTCTGGCTTTGATAGGTACAATGGCTTTGTAAGTGACCCACCTCTCCGCATTTGAAACATTCCCTGCCCCCAGACAACCGCTGATTCTGTTGATAGTCTTGGACCGGTTGACGGAGTCCGCCCCACTGTACCTGGTTGACTCGATGTTGCTGGTTACTGTCTTGCTTTCGATTCCAACTGAACCCCGGCGGTGGCTGCTGGGTATCCACTTGATATTGCCCATGTCTCATGTTATTGTTTGCAGGCGGCTGATAGATTTGCCGTTGATTAGCACTTTGCTGTTGTGTGTGCTCATACTTGACCGCTCCTCCACGTGTCTGCTCCCGACCCCGTTCCCGCTGCTCTCTTTCAGCTCCTAGCTGACTCGGTTTTACAGCCTGACTTCCTCTACTAGATACTTTATCCCGGCAGTACTCGTAGTCCTCGATGCCTCGAACGATGGCCTCAAACGGAGTCCGTTTAATCTCCGCCTCGTAGGTAGCTTTCTCTCGGTCACGAGCTGACTGTAATCCGGAAACCAATTGGCCTGTGATGTACTCTTCAAAATACGAGTTGTACTCGTCGATCGGACACAACCGTTTCAAAGCAAACGCGAACTCTCGTACCGACTCACCCGGCTTTTGTACTCGACTATGAAAACGATCGGCCATTTTGTTGTCTCGTCCGTAACGGCTACCATACTTCTCAGACAAGTATTCCAGTGCTGATAACCACGTCGGCCTGTCGTTGTCTTCCCTGAACTGACGTTTCGCGTTGCCCTTGAGACATGTAATCAGGTGTCTCAATTTTTCTTCATCACTGAGATACGTGTCCTTCAGTCTCGCACGCAGATCCTCAAACCAGTATTTGAACTCAGCTTTGTCCTCTCCCGAAAACTGGTCGTGTTTCTTCATTGCCAGCACTTGTTGTTCGTTCGACTTCTGCATCATGGTCAGCTGTTTCTCGCTGGCTCTCTGCCAAACATTCATCATTCTCCCCATGGTCTCTTGCCAGCCCTCTTTCTCTTCAGTCCCCGTCGTTCCTCCGTGAGCCTCCTGTCTATCACGTATTCCACCATTCGCAACTTCGCCCGCCCACTGTACTTGATGATTACTCTTGACTTTGTTGTTTTCAGCCTCACAGCCCTTGTCCCGCTGTGTATAATACTTCTGATGACCCTCACGCTCAACATGCTGCTGCTGTTGCCGTTGCTGCTGTGCATCTTCATGCTTCTGTTCATACATCGTATCATGACTCATTTGTGATGGCTGCCCTACAGGTCTATCACAAATGCGTACGTTGTCGGTTTGTGATCGGCAACCCATTTGTGATGGCACTTCGCGATCAGCCCACGTTTCCTGCATGCCTCGCTGACTCTTCTCACCGCTCTCATGACGCTGTTGTTGTTGCTCACAGTGAGCCTTCAAGTCATACTTCGATGGTCCACGCATTTGTGATCGCTGATTGACAGGTTTATCATCAATGAGTAACTTGTCACTTTGTGATAGGCCTCCCATTTGTGATGGCTGACTGACCGGTTTATCACAAATGAATTCGTTGACCCTTTGTGATAAGCCTCCCCTTTGTGATGGCTGACGGACCGGACTATCACAAATGAACACGTTGTCACTTTGTGATAAGCCTCCCCTTTGTGATGGCTGACGGACCGGGTTATCACAAATGACTTCGTTGGCTCTTTGTGATAGGTCTCCCATTTGTGATGGCTTTACCTGTCGTCGTTGTTGTTGTTGACCACCTTCGGGCTTTAGCTCTCCCATCAACGCAGTACTCCTTTGTGCTAGCTGTCCAAAGGGTTCATCCCAAATGAACTCGTCGTCACTTTGTGATAGGTGACCCCTAATTGATTGTTGTAGCAGTTGTTGTAGTAATTGGCCCGCGCCCAAATCCCCAATGGACGGGCGGCCCTGTAGAGTTTGTTGATTTAATTGACCCGCGCTCTGAACCCCAGTGGTCAGGCGGTCCTGTAGAAATAATTGACCCGCGCTCTGAACCCCAGTGGTCAGGCGGTCCTGTAGATTTAATTGACCCGCGCTCTGAACCCCAGTGGTCAGGCGGTCCTGTAGATTTAATTGACCCGCGCTCTGAACCCCAGTGGTCAGGCGGTCCTGTAGTTTTTGTTGGTTTAATTGACCCGCGCTCTGAACCCCAGTGGTCAGGCGGTCCTGTAGTTTTTGTTGTTGTTGTATTGACCCGCGCTCTGAACCCCAGTGGTCAGGCGGTCCTGTAGTTTTTTGTTGTTGTTGTATTGACCCGCGCTCTGAACCCCAGTGGTCAGGCGGTCCTGTAGTTTTTTGTTGTTGTTGTACATCAGCTGACTGACTCAACTGTTGTTGTTGTTGTACAGCATGAGCCAGGCGCGCCTTGACCTGTTGCACGTCCACCTTTTCTGTGTTCTTTACAGAAAACGCCCATGGGATCGTGTTCTCCTGTTGAAAAATGATTTCGGACGCACGCAACAACCATTCAATTCTATCAGCATTATTGTTGGAGACAATTCTCTTAGGCAGAGTTACATGCATAATAGGCTGATGAACATTCACCAACTCACGCACACTACTGACAGCGCGTTGAGTTTTAACATCATCATTCATGCATTCTTCCAAAAACTTGAGAAATTTCACTTCATTTACTTCACCCTCAACCTCATCAACCTCCTCTCCTGTTGAATGAATCTGCTGCACTGGCCTCACGACTCGATCGGGCGTCTTCTTCTTGCCTGACGGACTCGACTTCTTACCCATTACGATTCGGCTTCTGCTTCCTGTGACACGCTCGGTGTGGCAATTCGGCTGTATATTGATGAAGATGCTATAAATATAAGATCAAAGCGCAGTGTTATCCAGAGAGAGCCAGTCGAAGGTTTGGTATTACGTTTACTGCGACGTACTATACAATAATACTACTTTGTCTTGTGATTACTATAAACAGTATTAGATAACGAGTCTTGCTTGTAATACTTTACAATTACATAACCGAATCAAGCCAACTCTCACTTTCGGTCATAAAGTTCTTTCATACAATATAACTTCCGATATATGATAACGTTGAACACAAACGGCCAACGGCCAAACACTGAACACACCAAAACTCGAGAGAATGCAAGACTGAATGAATGACAATATAAGTTGACATATATATGTGCACAAGATGACACAAGTGTGTCACTTGTGCGGATCAAAGTGAACGACTTTCCAGACAACCAACTAGGTCACAGCACTAGCCGAATAACGCACCCTGACTACAATGCAACATGACTATGTTTAGCACACGTGCAGTAGCGGTAGAGCAGATAAATATAGAAATAACATAATGTTACATAAGAATGAAACATTGAATCGAGTACGAGACAGCTCCGACTATGGTATGGAGACCAATAGTCGTCTGTACACAAAATAGATAAAGTGCTCCACTCACCTCCTGACTGCGATGAATGCATCATCTGAGCGTTGAGTGCGGGTGCCAGACTGTTCTGCAGTGCATTCACTTCCTGTTCCATGCGCACAATCTCGTTCATAAGTGCCTGATGTCTGTTCAGATTGTGACCAATCTCACGAACCAAAAACTCCCGGGCCTGATCCACATTCATCGCGTCCGAAAGCTGGCCCGACTGAAAAATGTTTTTGATTGAAGCCGGTAACCAACAAGGAAATGAAATAGTTTTTTTACCACCAATATTCAAAAAAATAACTAACCCCAACTAGCTGCTGAATAATACCGGAAGCTATTGCCTGCTCGTCACGTTCGCGCGATTTCAAAACCTGTAATAGAACATCGAGTATGTATCAATTCGGGTGATATGACTACATTACAGTCTGACCACAGGCACAATTAAACAGTTCTTATGAATAGCCAACCAGTTTTTGGTTCTCTTGCTGCAACAGATCAACTTCACATTCGAGCATGGCATAGCTCGATCTCAGTTCCTTGTGGCGCATCACGATCTCCTTTGACTGGTGCATCAAGTCAGATGGCGTCTCGGCCACAATGTTCAGCTGTAATCCGTAAACATTTTTTTATTATTGATTTAAAATGTAATCACGTGAATGTGAATGAAGGAAGTGAACCGAAGATTTTTTATCGAATATAAAACTTGTACAAGAAGTCTGACCTCATTGAGTCTTTCCTTGAGCAGCCTGACCCCATCGTCCTGTAGTTGTCTGACCTGTCGGCTCAGATGGTCACTACGTTTGGTCAGCTGATCCTTCCGACTCAGTTCGGCATCAATCGCTTCTCGAATTTTGGACGCAAAATTGGCCTTGTCCATCATCTGATCCAGCACTTTTTCAAACTCACGACGCATACTAGCTGAAATTTTTCAAATAAACCGTTGTTTTAATACTTTGCAAATCAAAGTCGATGAACCCCGATTTACAACCCAGCCTCGGAAAAGCCAACCACATTCTAATCACAGCAGTAAAGTTGTACAGGGTGTCCCACTTAAAAGTTCCGGTGAGAATGTGCTCTCATTTTTGATAGGATTGACTTATTTAGAAAATTTTTGCGCCAGTTTGTAGACAATTTTTGAATATTTTGTTTGACGTTTACAATTTTGAAAAAGCTGTATCACAGCAAATTTAAGGGCCAAAATTCAAAGCCTCCATGTTTTCCCATTTTTCGCTCAAGTATTTCACTGATTTCGCTGCTACTGTTGTATCCTAATAACACTATTGCAAATAGAAGTTGATGTTTATAAGTCAAAACTAATTTCTGATTGAATAAAATTCCAAGGCACATAAAATGTATCATAATCCAGGCTTCTCAACATGACCAGTCATCTCTGCATCGAGTCGGACTCTGCGTAACTTCATTCCACGCACACAGGAAAAACAGTTCCTAACTTATATTATGCTTATATTGCTAAATAGCGATTCAATATTACAAAGAAACCCAAAACTGCTCTACTTCTACCGTCCATACTTCAATCAAACAAATCACATTGGTTGTCGACATTTTTGTTGAGTGGCTCAGGTTTGAACGACGCGCCCCCAAACCTAATGTTTCATTTTGTGCACCAGCCTGACTGTTGTCGCCATGCCTGTCATTTGCTTGTGTGGCAGGTGAAAACGCTTATGTTTATTTGTTGAAAAGTAATTTAACTTTTTTAGTTTGATTATCGCGTCAATGAAACATGAGATGCTGAATATTCTGCGCCTACGACCATGGCAAAATGCGAAAATGAAGAGGCTTTGAATTTTGGCCCTTAAATTTGCTGTGATACAGCTTTTTCAAAATTTTAAACGTCAAACAAAATATTCAAAAATTGTCTACAAACTGGCGCAAAAATTTTCTAAATAAGTCAAGTATATCGAAAATAACAGAACATTCTCACCGGAACTTTTAAGTGGGACACCCTGTACTAGTAAAAAGCGATTGACGATTACAAACCTAAAAACTTGTTGAGCACCGGATGTTTGCGCGAATATGTGGCCATTTCATCTTCGGTCAGATTGAGCGGCACCGATGCATCACGATCGCCGGCACCAGCAAACTGAGCGACGAACGTATCGGGTGGAAGACGGGACAGATCCGATACGTGCACATCTTTGGGTGAACTGACCACAGGTGCTGAAATTTCGTCATCAAACTTTGTTTAAGAAGACTCGTTTTCAAATATATTGGTCAGTAAATCAGTACCGTTTTTTAGTTATCTTTGTGAAAAAATTAGAACATGCGATAAAACAAACCAGTAGCCAAATTGAGCGTCATCTGGTGCATGGTATCAAGCCCGGCTCGTTCCTCTGGACTCATAACGGGCTGTTTCCGGGGTGACATATGTTTAGCAGGTGCTGGGGTGGTGGAGACGGCAGGCGGACTGATCGCTGATGCCACTGAACCAGGCGACGATGATGACGCCGCTTGCGTTCCTACATCAAGTTTAATATCAGACATATATGGAACCGGCCATAGTGTTTGATTATATTTGTATTGAATTAACCTTTACTTTTGCCACCACTATTCCCTCTACTTTGGAGTTTTCGGTTCGCTTGCAGTAATTGTCATATATGCAGTTGTGCAGACGTGCTTGTTTGTTCTTTATTTATACTTTCTTGAAACATAAAATAAAATCTAAATGCATGAAATCATTTTACATACCAAGTCATTTACACTTGAATACGTAACGATGATTTTTATTTGTTTACCGGTATAAGAACACGCACCTGAGGCGCTATCGCTTCCAATACCACTGATCGACACACTACCCAAACGCTTCAGCTTCTTCTCACGATGTGCCTTCTTACCGAACGACGAACGACGAATTTTGATCATCGAACCGGGCGAATCTACAAATAAACTATGAAAAATTTAAGTAACAAAAAAATGGTCAGAAATGCACTAATGATAAAATGTGATATAAGAAATAATGTATAACAACCAACCCGTAGTTGACTTTCTTGGTCGACCTGGTTTCCCCTTTTCCTTGATCGGCAAAGGTGTGACGGGTGCCGCCGGTATGGTTGGTGCAATAGCCGTCGGCGTTGAAGCTACTGAGGTTACATGTGTAAGTTACTGTATCGCACAAAACATAACTCGATACTGATTACCTAGTTCACAATGCAAGCTTATACAAGAGACGACGATGAATGCTGGAATAAACGCTAACCTGAAGACGATGCATCAGAGGACTTGTGTTTCCGTTCGGCCACCGGCTCCGATGGCAGTACTGAGACGGATGGAGGAGTCACCGATGGCTTCAATTCGACGGGTTCTGGCTCCTCCTCTGTAGAGACCGAACGTTCCTTGACCGGTGACGAGGCGACCGGAGGACGTTCAATGCGCGGCTGTTTACTCTGAAAAGACCAGATCCAGCTGTAGTAGATATTTTCGCATGAAAATACGAATGACGATTAAATGATTGTTTATTCGAAAAATCTGTAAATGACAATTAGGATCAAAAGTTATTGTGATTGCAGTAACCTTGGGTTTCTTATTGTCTTTCTTATTGCGCTCCTGTTGCACCACCCAGTTGTTCCATTGACGTCTTGTAGTTGGTCCGTACGGTCTATAAAATTAATTAGACATTACCCAGTGTAAAAAAAACGCAGAGAAGCAGGGGTTGACAAAAAATATACCATTTTTATACTTGGTTGAATAATAACCATTCCTCCGGAAAGCGGACAGTTCTGAGAATAGGCCATATAGACCTCTTTTACTCTACGTTTACTTATTCGTCAAACCCTGCACAGAAGAATACAAATAGATGAAACTTATGTGCAAGTGTGGTTGTCTGAACAGACTAATTGAATAGATGACACACGGTTGTATGAAACAAAACTTCCGAAAATGCGCGACGCGGCAGGAAATGGGTGAACTGATGACATGCTGACAGATTATATTTATCTAAGGCACTGATGACAAACTGGTTTATACGTACGAAGTTATTTCAGGAGAAACATTAACTGCAGTACAACATCCACTGCTAACTGAAAAAAATAAAGTAGAAACTTTTAAAACGCTGCTGAGTTTCCCAAAGTTCAAAAGTTCTCATATACGGATATAACTCTTCATTAAAACAGTTTACTGTTTGTTGAAGAAGTCATCTGATAATTGATACAATTCAGAAACAACTTTTAGACCAAGCAGTTTCGGCGGACTAACGCATAATCGGAAGCAGCGCCCGCGGGATGTGTGGCACCGGACACTGTAGCGCCACCAGAATTAGCACCTGACGCCCCTGAGGGAGATGTTGTATTGGAGTTGGATGGGATTGCAGTTGATGATGGCATACTGTGATCGTGATGGTGATGATGAACCGATGATGTTGACATTGACACTGGTGAAGCCGTTGTGCTGTGCTTGCGCTTCAATTCACGTGATTTTGACGAAGCGCGAGCACCTTTTGACGATGACGGCTTTTCAGACGATTCGCGTGAAGATGACGATTTGTTGCTGGAACCAAACATTTTTATTGACGACAATGTTCATATAAATACACGGTTCGAGAGGAGTCAGTTAACTATACATCTTGTGGGAACATTGTATTCTGCATTAAAATACCGTGACGCAAATTATTTCACAATTTACTCTGTCTGTATTATTACTCCCAGCCAATAATGATTGGTAACAGAACCTGCGCTTGTGTCTTTCATCTTCCCTTTTTAGTCTTTTATAAGCAGCCATTGCCTTTCTTGCCCTGGAAACACCCATCCACAAGGATCTATATTACCTCTGACAAGAAACAAAGTGAAGAAGAGTCGTATGAGATTAGTTAATGATTTTTTTATCTTCAATATGTACAGATGCGAATCTAAAAGGACGGAGATATTTTACATTTTAATCAAAATGATACAATCAAAGTATCAAACATGAATGAACAATGAAAAATTATATCATCAAAATTAAATGTAACCTATGCGCCGATTGATTCGACTGTGCACGAATGATATCACGTTGAATTGGAGCCTGCTGGTGACGAGGGTGGCTCTCATCCACGTCCGGTGATGCCGTTGCCGATCGACTGTTCGAGTGCGAATGGTGCTTCTTGTCGATGAAGTACTTCTCGAGCTAAAAAGTATTCTAATTGACGAGATAATGTTCTGTAATCATGCACTTGAATTTTTTACATCTGATGTCTGAACTGCACTGCAACTAAAACAGATTTATGACCGATCGACTAAATATTTCTTTCAGTGTTTAGTTTTCGAGCATTAATGCATCCTAACCTTGGACCGATTCACTGTATGTAGGTAATAGTCAACGTTGTTGCATGTCCATGACGTCGGATTGGGCACTGGTTTCATCAGCTGTACGTCCATAATAGCACCGAGATCTGAAATACTGTCGGTCAGCTGGTCAAATTTTAAAGGCGTTAGACTCTGAAACAACATGGGTCCTGGCCGGCCCGGCCGCTAACGGGTTATAAGCCCGGAGCCGTCACCAAAACTGTGACATATTGGCTGATGGTCGTTTAAGAATATGCATTGAAAATCCGATAGAGTGATTTGGAATTCGATTTCATGAATTATCTTTAGAGGTTCAGGTTTTCATTTCAATAAGCATGAATAATAAATGACATTTTTTTTTAAAGAAAAGTAATGTGAATCAACGTACCAGACATGTGACGATCAGTTAATCGTCGTTCGCCTATACTGGCAAAGGCACGTGTGGTTACAATACGTGTGCCGTCCGACAAGTCCATCAGTAGCTCGCGTTTCAACTACAAAATAATCAATTTTATATAAACGACGAGTCAAAAAGCATCTGCAAGTTGCCACCCCCGCTCCATAAAAAAACTCCTCGGATGTCTCAAAAGCTGAAAAATCTGACCCAAAGAACAATTTTTTTTGTTCAACCAGGGGTGGGCCGGGTTTTTCGGCACTTTGCAGGGGGTGGGGGGGGAGGTAGAATTTCGAAATCTCAGTTTACCCCCCCCCCCCTACCCCGAAAAGTGGGGGGGGGTAAGGTCGGGTAGGGGGGTAGAAAAATTTTTTTTTCGCAAAAAAACCTAGTTTTTTGCTTGTTTTTGCTAAAAAATCTTCTATTATAAGGTATAAACATCACATGTACCGGTTTTTTCAGGTTTTAACCAAGAAAATTGACCCAGAAAACGTGTTTGTTCGAAAAAAAATTCTCACAGCCAAATTTTTTTGAAAAATGAGCCTCAAAATCGAGGTTTTGAGGCCGATTTTCTCAAAAATTTCGAGTAGGGGGGGAGGGGGTAGGCGACCTAAATTTTTGTCTAGGGGGGGCGCTACCCGCCGACCCTGAAAAGTGGGGGGGGGTAACCCCCCTACCCCCCCCCCCCCCCAGCGGCCCACCTCTGGTTCAAACCATGCTGTTGTCTTATGTTGAAAACGGGTTGAATACTAGCGTGATTAAGTGATTTGTTTATCAGCATCCACTTGTAATCTGCTTTTTTTAACCCAACAGAAAACAAACTCTGTCATTGAGATCGGCAGTGAAAGCATAGTTGTTGATGAATATAATGGTCGCCTGGTTGGTGATCAGATCACGATACTCGGGCTTCATGAAGTCATCGTGATAAAGTTCCAGTGGTTGGTATTTCTTGCCATACCACTTCATCCACCGTTCGAATTCTTGCTTCATTGTCTGTAAATATTATTATGAAAAAGGGAAGCCACAAATCAACAATAGTTAAATGCCATAAAAATTACATAAACAAAATACATGCACAGAAAGTATACTTTACCTAGAAAAATTTACCTTGGCATATTTTGCAGGTACATCAGCACGTTCGATTCCAACTGCCTTCTTACAACGGCTGCCACCAGCCGCGTGCACGACTACTTGACCAACACCTTCAAATTAAAGCAAAATAAAACAATAATAAAGTCAAGTGAAGAAATGAACAAAATCACAAAAAAACTTGAAACCAACCACTGCCTAAATCCACAAATACATCAGACGGTTTGATGCGCAATTCATCCAAAATTTTCTGCGCTCGATGGAACGTAGTTTCACCGTACGTCTGCAAAAAATAATACGCGTTGCGTTATGGAATTAATGGAATAATCTGAGAACATGCCTGTTGATGTTGTTGATTATAAATTTTCATTGCAATAGGCACAAACAACACTGTGGTATGGCGCATAAAATGCGTTCCAACCTCACTGGACCACGCCTCATAATGGTGATTGAGCTTGGCCGGATCTTCAATCGCCCGGTTGTAGCATCTCTGCAGTATTTTCTTCAGAAACGTCTCATCATCAGCACCGACTGCTGATTGGCCAGGTCGAGTGGCGCCCGACCACAGACCAGAAATAGTTTTGGCAGCCTGGAAATATACCACTCACTCTTGGGCCGCCAGTGGAGATTACTCACAAGGTTTGATCCTACCCCTTGATAGTAAAAAAATATCGGTGTAGCCAGGCATTCCGAGGTGTAAAAAAGTTTAACGCTGCAGTACCCCTTCATTTATTTTTTTAACCTAAAACAGTTAGTTCCTATTTTTAGTTGTTTCATACACTGGATTTTATTGTAGTCAGCTGAAAACATAGTCTAGCCTAACCTTGTTGAACTTGTCGCACAGCTGTTTCATCTGGTCGTAGTCGTTGCGGTCTATATCCTTGAGTTTGCAGTGCCTCTGCATAACCAGTCTCAGTTCAGCGTACTGCTCCATCACCATTTCAATCGTCTCAATAATCTCCGCCGCCGCATCGTAATGTTTTGACTTTACAAGCGGCCAATGATAAACCAGAGGTTCCCCACCGCTGGCCGTCGGTTGCAATTTCAGGATGCGCGGCTCTGCAGCCGCTGCAGATGTGGAAGTTGAGGTCATCCTGATTTGTGTGGCTATTCAACAAGACTACAATCGATTCAAATCCAAATCCCCGATGTTGACTTGACTCGCTGGCCACCACGTTCGCCGTCAACGGCGCATTCCACGAGTTGAACCTTAATGTCACATTTGATATTGATAGATGTCAAACTGAACCGGGAAATAGATGCAGTAACCTAATCGATCAAATAAAATATATAAACCATTAATTAGATTAAATTATAATCCATGCTTTCTTCCCGTCTTAGCACAGTGCGGATTTTAATTCAAGTTTTGTGTAAACCAGTGCAATCAAATTGTAATTTCAAATCAATATCAAAGCGTATAAATGTAGTATAACTTTACAAGTAAGTAAAAACAATAAAATAGAGAATCAAGTTAGTTACATTGATTAGAAAGCTATACTTCATTCATACACCTCGATATTGGATTGAAATTATTATTTGACTGCACTGGTTTACACAAAACTTGCACCAAATTGCGCACTGTGCTAAGACGGTTCAACTCGCAATAAGAATTAGAAAAAAATCGACGAAGATGTCGTGTGGTTTATATTTTTTCTCAGAACGCGGTTAATGACAGGTATACATTAGATAAACAAAAACTGTTCGGACTTTGTACTTCAATAGCATAATATACTTCGTGAACCCAGCGTCTCACCCGGATTTAGAGAGTAGAACATAACCTACACGATGTTGGTTCATCATGAAACACTAGGCAACGATCGATAGAAAATCCAACGACAACCACACCAAGCACCAGCAGTTAAATGAAGTTAACCTGTGAAATAAGTTTTGTTGGGAGTAGACGATGACTAATTTAGCAGCAGTCCCTCCGGTCTTCAACGACATGCGACAGCGGCGTGAAAATGGCAGTGCGAAAAGGAAAATTTTAAGCACAAACTGAAGAAACAAGCAAAAAATTGAGAAATAAAAACAACGATTAGAGCGAGATGATTAGAAAATGATATATTTTTTCACATTGGTGAACACAAAGGAATTCACTTATCCTTTCAACAAACCAAGAGCCAAACCGATATGGTTTCAAACATTTTATTATACGCAATCTAATAAAAGTTTGTTATCACTTCTGAAACACCATTGACAATACTTTGCTACTGTCTTCCTTCTTAACATTTGTCGGTTTCTTCTGATGCAACTGTCGCTGATATTTCTCCCATTTGCCACCTTTCTTCAGAATACGTTCCTCCAACTCAGCCAACCGCGAACCCTTTTCCACCTGGAAATTAAGTAATATTTAACTTTTACATAATAATAAACATAAAAAACAGATTGTCCGTTAGTCATTAAAAGGGAGCAGACCGACATCACCAAGCCAACAAACAAACCTGCGATGCAAAATAATTGGCCTGTCGTTTCGCCTGTCCGATTTCAGCCAGCAAACGCTGTTTGTGTACAGCACGTTCGTAGTCCAGTTGCTCTTGCAGATGGTGCCATTTGAACCTGAATTTTCAGTTTGATAAATCAAATAAGTGGAAAGAACAGCACAACAAACAGATGTGCAACTTTACAAACTACGTTGTCAAAAACATGGCTGATTGAAAAGTTCGTGGTGACTAATTGGCTTGAACATGAGATTGTGACTGACCTGCTCAGGTACTTCATTACCCACATGCAGTCTGCAGCCGCACTTCTACGTTTCCCTCCAACCGGAGTATTATTAAACGAGGCAGCAACTCGCTTGGCGATCCGTTTGTCCGCAAACTCGATCCAACCTTCAACGTATTTGCGTACTTTACGACCATCTTGAGTTCGATGCTTCTCCGGTTGTAGGAACACACGAGTCACCTTAACATGAATTTGTTGCAGGATCATGTAGAGTAGGAACAGTATTTCTAATTAAAAAATTTGTGTCCTACTGAAATACAGCATTTCAAAGAATGGGTTGATTTCAACCGGTAATGGAGATGAAAGTAACCGTTTTTCCTACTACGTTGATAACGGATAACGGCATATTGCTTCGGTTACATGCATATGACGATTTTTTTGTAATAACCAAGTTGAGATCATAAATTTTACTGAAATAATTACTATTCAATCTGAATATTGATCACGGTAACCTTTCCATAAACGACGAATGTCTCCCGTATTCTGTTGGCACCCATGTTCTGTGGAATGGTTTCCAGGTAAACGACACCGCTTTGTATAGGTTTTTTCTTTTTGCCAGTAGCCGGTTTGCATTCCTCATCTGGCTGACTGCATTCCGCTTCCGCTGATATGCCATCCTCTTCCTCCAACTCACAATACGCCTGGTCTGAGTCACTCATTACGACACTACTGTAAGAAACGCAACTTAGCTGTCGTATAAAATCACATCAGATTTTTTACGCTCAATGTTCAAAGGTAGGGTAACGAAGTGCGATCATAACGCTGCAATCATTAGTGTTAAAGCTGGAACCAACAACAACGTTAGAATATAAACTTTATTTGCATGATTCAGTCATAAAAATAGTACCAGGATAAAAAAATTAATTGTATTAAATCAGGATAATATCATAATGAAGATAAAAAGTTGTGTATTGTGCTGTCATTGTTCTTATATATCTATTCATCTAAACAAATCATTCAAAAGGCACACGGTTCTTGGTGAAAAATAATATGCAGAAGTCAGACAAGAATTAGCTCGAGGAAAAGTAAGATGCACAACAGAAAAATCACTGTGGGAACCGGGAATTAAAATATTATGCAAAATAAAGGCATACCTGAAGGTGTAAAATATATAAATGTAATCAATATAAAGTAAAACAAATCAATAAAATCCTCTTACTTTCTGAAATGCACGTATATATTATGTCCTCCAAACAACTCGAAGGAAATTATTATAGCGGTTCTCATCATGTAATGTAACCATACTTGAATCACACATAATGTAATTCAAGTAATTCAAAAGCGGTAAAGCGGGTTGAAAACAACGAATCGAGTGATATAAAAACATGGAGAAGTAAAAACATTAACCAAACAAATGCAAATAAACTGTACAATGCTAATTTCAAATATGAATATCAAAAGCTATTGAAAGGAGACAGGTAT
The DNA here is from genome assembly GCA_964036265.1 of Daptonema setosum. Taxonomy (NCBI): domain Eukaryota; kingdom Metazoa; phylum Nematoda; class Chromadorea; order Monhysterida; family Xyalidae; genus Daptonema; species Daptonema setosum. Next base: position 19,552,092 of record OZ038443.1, read on the forward strand.
AAAACATTCATCACAAAACTGATACATCGATATAATATACATAAACAGGAAATTAAAATTCAGTTTTTACTGGTTGATGCACAAGTTATCTTTGCATAACCGATTGTCTTCTTCCCAATAGTTATCATCACTTCTTGATAGCGGCTTGATTGCTGGATCCTTGACCGGGTGGAGGTGGCCGAGGAGGAGGAGCACCAATGGCATCCTTTTTACTGCCACCACCCAGGTTTGCAAGAAGACCCAGACCAGCCTCTTTGGCTGTCCGTTTGGCTATGGCTTTGAATCCGAGACTGTCAATGTTCCATGCTGCCATCGAGCCATGTCCAGCTGCGTATAGCGCATTGTTGGTCAATGTGGCCGCATCCGCACCGTACCTGCAATGTTCAACAACTTTGAAGAAATTCAATAAACCCAGTTTTTCATACATTTATTGTAAAGTATTTTTCAATAGAGAACACACTCATCATAGCTGGTTTAATGTTACAGCAACTAATAATGATAGTCAAAAGTTTAATGACTATTTTATAAACACATATTTTTTAACGAAACCAAATTGGTAACCAACTTGTGTTGTACGACTTGCACGGTCTCATTGGCAATTGATTTTGCCAGTGCCTTTGACGCGTTTTCGGCAGTCATCCAAACGGTAGAGACCGCAGCCAGTCCGCCACCCACAACCTCAATCGTGTCGTGCATCATCGACCCCGCCGCCGTGTCCTTTCCACCAAGACGCCTCTCAACGCTGGACGCCGCCGACTGACCGATTCGCATCGCTGCTTCACCGATCGCGTTAACTGAAATACTTCAATTATGAACTGTTCCATGAACATCCATGAAGTGAATATTCGAAACGGGTAATACAAACTTAAGCTAAGTGAGTATCAAAAAAAGCAACATAACAAGTTTAGCAACCAACTCAGATATCCGGACACCTTAACAGCAACCTTGGTGCCTTTCCTCAGGTAGTGCACACTCATCTGCAAACGGGGATCGATGTTTGCCGGTACTGTCGCCTCGGGTATCTTATCCCTGTATTTGCCCGCCTTCTTAGACACAAACTTGCCCGTCTTCAATGCACCTTTTTCAACACCCCAGGCAACCGTTTCACCAGCTGAAAAGATATGCAATAGAAGTAAACCACACCAGTTAGCCAGAAATGAGCAATACTAAAATTCATGGATATAAACTGAAGTAGTCATAACATGTTGTCGATGTAACTAGTAATTTCAATTGTAACTCAAATTTAATTTTAATTTCAAGTTAACCTGAGATTAAAAACTTGGATATCTGCGTACTGAGCTTGATGCTTTCCTCTTCAGAAAGCTGTGGCTGCAAAGTCTGTCGTTTGAACACCGTGTATTCACGCAAATAGTTTTCGAATTGCTCAACTGTAGTCCGATCCAGATCTTGTGGAAGGATGAGGCCAACGAACAGATCTGCAATTACACAAAGTTTAACTTCCACAAAACAAAAACAAGTGAAAACTAAAGAGTAAGTTTCGAAATCTAGTATAGATTTTCACCTAAAAATAATGTACATGTAACATAACTTTACAAAAATGCCTTTCACTAACTCGGTTGTTCAGCAGTTGGATTAGGAAAGAGGTATGCGCCGTAGGTACTATGCAGTGCAGGACAGCATCCAGGTACAAGTGGATACACCCACTCAGCTACTTGCATAAACGCTGGTGGATCCTTGTCAGCTGTCGCAGTCGCCTGCTCACTGTTCGGTCTGAAAATGTCATCATATTTGATAACAATAAATTTAAAAAAAACCTGCTACAAAAAACATCCACAAACCCCCATTTTTTTAAATAAGGAAGACATGTCTTACCTGAACTTGAAGATCTTGAGCGAAGTCGGATAGCACGGAATGGTCGTCTCGTCTCCATCAATGTAAAATATCTGTACATTGTGAGGAATGACGAACAATTCATCGGCCATTTTGGATTCACCGAACGCGTCGATGGCGGCAGTGCAGTCGGCATACGGACTCGTCGGTCGTTGGACTGACGGCTGACGAAGACTGGCCAATCGACTCAGTACATGGCTACGGGCACGGTTCATCTTAACGTACATCGGGCACTTGTCAGAACCTGCGATTGTAACCACAATAACTAAATTTGCTTATTCGTGGTCTACACAATTTACTATTACATCACATGAGAGTTATGTCAGTTTTCATAATGACATGTTGTTATATAAACATAACACACAGTAGACCGTAATCAATTTTAATAAGGGAACGTGTAACAACTAAATGGTACTGCTTATTATACTAACAATATATTCAGTCAATAACCTGGTAGTCGTTCAGCCTCTTCAATGAGTTTCAGAGCCTGTTCGTACATGGCCAACGCTCCTTCATCGTGGTTGACTTCGTCGAAGCAGATACCTGAAATTGAAGGAATAGAGAAAGTTCTGAAATAAATGTCGACATAACTCTAAAAAATGTAAAATAAAATGACCCAACCTTGATCAATGACGGCATAACACTCATTGTACAGATCTTGCATGGAACGAGCCATGGTTACGGTATGGTGATTCCGTTACGTTACGATACGGATAATCTCACAGTATTACGTGATTCTGATTCCTGAAACGAATACAACGCATGGGAATGAATCAATAAGCGAACAATTCAAACAAACTAAGTTAAACTTGAGACACCATAGGTTGCTAAAACGAAATTTATTAACATTCCGTTACAAAATAATGAAATAGCCACAAGTTTTTTTAGCAACATTCACATTTTTAACACCTTCACAATCTGAGTACACTGCCCAGTTTAACACGACAGACATGTTTTATGGGCCAGGTTGTCAACAACAAGAGTATTCCAGAACGCATATATAGTAGCATAGCACATCCATCCCAACGTATTGCGCTAACCTCTGAGTCAGAGCACGTGACGTCATAATACGTCATCGCATGCACGCATAACGCTGATTCATAGTTCTATAATTGCAGAATGCCGAAAATAAGTCGCTTCGAGTTTCAGCTAAACCTGAGTAACTATTTTGGGTCAGTTGTTGAATCACCACTGGCTCACGGCCACTAGTGACAAAAAACGTGTTGTTCTAGTTTCCACGTATACGTGTCAGTGTCATGAACCCAAAAACAGTCATTTCTCAACTATCAGAACTAATTCCTCTCCAATAAAAAACGTCTTATCCTCCGCCATTGTTAAATATCCAAAATAACCGCTCAATCTGATCTGAAATGTGTCATGCAATAGATCGGAAATGAGAGAAAGCAAAGTATGAAACCGTTATAAGCGGAAAAATTATGCAGCAACTCAGTCCAAGAGAACACCTCAAGCTTGGGACTCGTTTATTAATTAATATTCGTAAAGTCTCTAGAAAGCTACTTCACAGTTCAAAGATCGACATACGTTACACTAATAATAAATCATACATGTACAATGACTGAAATCTGAACCTATTATCAGAAAATGGTCGACACACAATAAAATGCACTACTGCAAGTTAAATTGCAACCGAGCAGTAAAAGGAGTACTAAAACTAATCCAGCAGAACTTCAGCATCATTCTGCCATGAAACTACCGTATATTAATTTGGCCGAATATAATAATAAATCAAGATTTAGATTGCTGGTGTACCTTGAAAACAACCCTAAATCATTTAACGAAAAAAAAATGATATTACTGACCGTAAAGATGAAAACTATCTACAAACGCGACATCCTACAATGATAATCACTGCTCATTCTCGGAACTTAGCGCCATACAGAGGGATGAACTTGGAGACGGGCTTCCACTCAGTGAAGTACACCAGCATCAGCACGCTCGACGTACCCCAGATCGCTGTCGTTGACCACCTTAATTACAGCTAACGTAAAAACAACTGCAACTTTATAAAAGAATATCTTCATACATTCATTATGCCGTGTTATTACAAATATCCCATGCTCTAACGTAACATTATTCAGGAACCTCCTCTCCAACTTTTCCGCATCCATATTTTTCTTACAAAGAACTACAAAACCAACCAATTGCCGGCAACACGTCGCACTGAGTTCACCAGAGTTGCCTTAGGTACTGCAACCTTCATTTTGACCGAAATCTAAATCAATGCACATCGTTATTTTCAATTCATCACCATGCGAATGTAATAATACATGTAATGATGAAACAATATATACATCATGAAAATGATCAGGTTGTGCGAACCCTTGGAAATAAATGTGACAGAGTAGACTTCAATGATATTATCCCAACTTTATTTCTTCACGAAAAAACCCGAAAGAATTGGAACAGACATGTGATAATAGAACGACAATAATTATCCAATTATTTTAGATAAATAAGGCATCACTAAGAAACGTGCACTAGAGAAAATTGACCATAAAAGCAAATGTATAGAAAATAAATATAATCAAACACAACCAAATAAAAACAGACAACAGATTTATTTTTGAATAGGGAAATCGCACTGCTGAACCAGCCCGCTGAATATCCAATACAACTTAAAATAAGTTTGACAAATGGTTATCCAGCGACTGACTCGGCTCATTTATGATGTTAATATTAACTTGACAGGGTTTATTCAATTCAAATTACAAACAACATCTATTAAGTGGAAACTCGTCAAGCATTTATTTTTTTATCAAAAAAAAACAATCATCCCATGAAGTTCATCACGACCAAGTGGAGAATGCACGACGCGAATATGAAGTCGGCGAACGCGCGTTCATTGCTGATGTGCGGGAATTGGCACTTGTTTTGCGGGTTGACTTGAATGCGCAGGCAAACTGAAACAATTAAGTGATATTAACAAATAAACAGCAACACCTAACACTGGAAAAATATCTGAAACAAAAATACTGCTATTTAATCACCATCAAACAGCAGGAATCAGAGTGTTTTTATAATTGTGAAGCCAAATGTGCTTAACAAACATGGATTTTAAAAATTTATAAAATATTTTTTTAAAGGAAAGAAATGTTTCCCCAAAACGCACACCCAATCCATCATAACCATCACCACGCACCCTACAATACCAAATGTACAACGATTCCAGCAGTCAAGAAGACTTTAAATGGTATCACAGTTCATGATACATAAGTTGTGCCTTAAAATGTCCATAATTTTTTGAAAAATATAAATATATAAAAAAAATCCCGTTTTTTCATATTTCAATCCATGAAAACAAAACAAGATTATGGCCTGTTTACAAAAGCCAGACAACATGCTTAATGTAATAAGTAACCGGCAAGCACAAAGCTGCCGACGGCACTGATGAATCCGGCCAGGAACGAGTTGAACGGGAAGGTGCCTACCAAACAGCAGTACACAAACTGGATGACGCCGGTCAGGAAGATGTAAGTCAGGTAAGCATCAATCAACTTCAATTTGGAAGGGGTCCTGAAATGTGAAAAATCCTGGATAAATGTTATGAATTGGAGAAGCAAGTGACGCAACTTAACAAACTTATATCACTTTGAAAGAAAAGACATTTTACTATCAAATATTACAACAGCAGAATGTTCTATTGCTGAATGCTATTACTTTTATAAGGCTCAATTCAGTTAAAACCCGACAAAATGAGTACCGTACCACAACTGCAAGATAAAACCAAGAACACGCACCTGTTTCCATAATCCGATAGGAATTTGCCCACAACGCGGAAGAGCTCCATATCGCACTGAATGAAAATTCACAGCTAAAACGAAGTTGGTGAAGTGAAGCAAGTAAATAAGTGGTTCAATGAAACAGTATATGGTAAAACAAAGTCAATGATATATAGCAAAGCTAACGGACCATTTGGCACCGGCAGTAGTTCACACGTAAATAAAAGATCTGTCTATCAGTTTCAATTATTTTATTCGCCTCCACAACGAGTATCCTACAATAGCGATAATAATTATTTGTACATATCACACAACATATCGATAAAAATAAGTATAGTTAATTATAGGATTACTTGCATGTGCGTTGAGCGTGATGGGATTGACTAAATTTCAGAACCGTTGAGGGCAGATTAGAATGCATTGAATATCAAAACGAAAATATATGTACTGTACATAAAGTAAAGCGACATGAAACGAAAAGAAGACAAACTCCCAGGTTTATCTAGTATTATTAAGAGTATTAAAAAGAATACTACAATAATTGATTATCAATAATGCACTACACATTATTTATCTTTATCGGTCGAATAGCCGAGCACTTGCGTGGCGTATTCAATGGCAATTGAGAGAGAGGATTGCATTTTATCAGCGAACGAATGGGAGCGATCGTGAGCATTAGGTTCAACCCAAATAGATGATGTTGAAGTAGAAGCGGGCTCGGATTGATTGCCGTTGGTGGTATCAGACTGACTTCGCGTCAAAAGCGTTCGATTGTTAGAATTAGTTTCCTGATCAAACTCATCGTTATCATCTTCATCCAAATTGGGCAATGATTTGCTGGCTGAAGGCAACGCACCGACGCCTGGGAGTGGGATGATACCTTTTATCTTGCCGACCGTACTTTGAGCGTATTCCAGATCATGACGCAGTTCCCTGATCATTGCTTTATGCCGTTGCACTCGAATGCCAACTTCTTGCAGCCGGTTCTCTAGAGTTCTAAATCGATCGTTCAAGGCTTCTTCTTTGGCTGAGGCTGATTTTGCGGACCGGTAATATTCGGCGAGCATTGTAGCCACACCAATTGAAAACACGAACATCTCACTGATCAGATCGGCCCCAAGCGTAACGGCCATTTCTTCAGTCAACGGAGTTACCTGCAACAAGTAAAAACAATAATGCTTCAGCAAAAAATAACAGAGAATGGCTGAATTTCACTTTTGGTGACCGGTCCATAGTTGAAAACTACTAGACCCGAGAACCGGACCATTTGATGAGGTCATTTAAAAAGTCGTTTCCGTATTCATGAATTTCAGGTCTTCTGCAATCGTTATAAAAAAATCGAATGCAGATTTTCTAGGGCCACTGATTTGTTTTTTTGGGAATCAATCATTTTTTCGTAACTTTTTTCTACCAAAAAGCACTCACAATCTTTCTCTAGTCGCACACACACTGACCATATTACTCACCCACTTACTCCCTCATTCAAACTCCACACACTCGAGCACTCACTCCCTCACTAATGACTTCACTTACAACTTACTGACCCACTCACTCACTCGCTCAGTCACTCTCTTATTCCCTCAACCAGACTCCCAGCAACTCACCAAACCAAATCATTCGTTTTACCCACAGCACACTCACACATTCACTCATTCAATCTTACATACATCACCCTGACCATGGGAGGACAGAATCGTAATATTGAATTGACAACATTGTCAATTAGAAAGTATTTTTCAGTCTATTTGTCAACTTGAAAGTTCCCGACCGCCACACAAAATTTGTCAATTAGAAAGGTTTTGCGTGTATAAGCATAGGAAAACTTTCTAATTGATACTTTTTTTACACAGCGAATTTTTTTTTATTCTCACTACAAAACAAAGTACAAAAATTGAGAGAGGACGATAATAAATGAGTGAATAAGTACTGATTTTGGAGTGGATGGAAAAAAACAATAGGCAAGAATTAGATTAAAAAAAACAATGATATGAAATTAGAGAGCAATTAGTTAAATAACGAACAATCAATGGATTCCAAGAAATTAACAAGAGTACGGCGGTTGGGTGTAGTTTCATGAGGAATCCTTTCATAGAGATTAATGACTCTATTAGACCAAAAACGAGAGAATAACGTAGTATTACATCTGTGTTTGAAAAGAGTACTACGGGTATTAGATTGATTTGGTGTGAATGGATTGATATTAAGGTATAAAAAGCCTTTAAAAAAATTTCTGACAGCAAAAATGTCACTACACAGAATCCTAGTTTCAATGCTTGGAAGGTTAATGTAGCGAAGCCTGTCAGCGTAAGGGATGTCATAAAGGTTGAGAGTATAGAGACAAAATTTTCGCTGAATAGATTCAATTTGTTTCTTAGTAGAGTACATGATTGCTGGGGAGCAGTAGTCAATAAGCGGGATAATGAATGTTTTGAATAATTGGATATGAAAATTGTGGTCTTTAGAGAAGAAGGCATTACGAAGTATACCAATTTTTTGATTAGCCTTATGGGTAAGGTTAGATATGTGTTCATCAAAGGATAGTTTGTTGTCAATGATTATGCCTAGATCTATAATATGACTAACCGAATTGATAGGATTTTAAGATGATGTTTCAATTTCACATTTGCGCGAATTTGTATTATCTGTCTGTCTGTTTGTCTCTCTGTCTATCTGTCTGTCTGTCTGTCTGTCTGTCTGTCTGTCTATCTGTTTTTCTGACTGTCTGTTTGTCTGTCTATCACACTAATGTTTCTAAACTTTAAAAAACGAATTTTTGAAGAACTTTCAAATAAAATCCTAGATTACGATTCGGTCCCCGCACCCACCCTGACCCACACCCACGCATCAAACTTTCAATGTTAAGTATAATGGGAAGTCAATCCACGTTTCTGTTAATTCTTTATATGGTGACGCAAACAAACAGAAAAAACTAAACCTTGGTCGGTTTGCTGAAACCCATCATCACCATTTTGGCGGTTGTCTCACTGCGGTGGTAGGCTTGAGCAAATGGGATACATATATAACGTCGGAAAACATGATTATTTGCCGCAAATTGTTTGATTCTATTCGACACTGGTTTGGCAATCTGCTTGATACCGAGATATCCAAGTTTTACCAACGGGAAAGCTACCATATTGCGATTATATTATATGTAGTCTTGTTGGCCTGAAAATTATAACTCAATACAGCGGGTTCCGGGTTCTGCAACACCAAAAACCTGCAACACCAAATCTGCAACACCTAAGCGTAAGTCTAAGCCTAAGCCTAAGTGTCTTGGTGTTGCAGATTTCGTGTTGCAGGTTTTTGGTGTTGCAGAACCCGGAAGCCGCAATACAGTGATAGCGCAGGTGAGCAGGGCGTGGGGTTTTGGGCTACTCTACTATTATATCTTTAGTTAACTCACGATAACTAATTGCTGGGCCTCGACCAAAATTCCAAGCAAATCAAAGCGGTGTGTCTCAATTCCAGCGTAGTCATGCTATGACTGCGAGCCGTACCATTAGAGGAATTTTAATTTGTTTAGTCGAATAGTCATGCCAGAAAACGTTTTCAGTAACTTTTGTTTTTCCGGAAATTCTCGATCAGAACGTGTCAAATCCAAAATTCAAGAGTTTCTGATTTTAGATTCGGCAAACCATAATGTATGAAAACCAACTACATATAAATACTATACTATAATAACAAAATGTAAACCAGACAGTTTGCACCTAATGTCTCGCTCTATGCTCGTCAGGTTTAGTGAGGAACCTGAAACATAAGTTACACACGAATTATTACTGAACCTGAGGAATCGACAGCGAAACATTCGATATGAATGTGCCTGTCCTAGTCGACTTATCAGTAGAAAGCTCATTTTATTGGGGAATACCAACTTACTGTAAGCAAACAGTTACATAAATGTTCTTAGTCTTGGTTTGTAACATGCTCGATTCGCTGAGACTTGCATAAATTTTTTCTGGGCTACAAAACTCAATAACACCTCTCGTTATGTCCTGTTGTCAGGTATTACCATGAAACTTGTTTTACTCAGTGGCACGAGTACGGTGAATAAAGTTCGATAAACCAATGACTCCCGTACATTAAGTGGCTATTTAAATACATATTATTATAATACCAGTGTTTTTTTTTGGTTTGAACAGTGATTATGATTCACGACAGTTTTTTTTTACAAAACCATAAAAATTCACTGACACGCGTACGGTGAGTGAATAAAGTCCGATAAACCAACGGTTCTCCTACATTAAAGTGTCTGTTTATTATATCAGTGTTTCTTGGTTTGCACAGCGATAATGATGCATGAGAAAGAAGCAAAAAACTCAATAAAATATAATACTTATGTCCAGTTGTCAAATATACCATGAAATTTATTCTACTCAGTGGCACATGTATATGATGAAGCTGCAAAAACGGGTTAGTGATTGGAAAGAGTTCTAACTTATTAGAGTAACTATCAGATTATGTTTAGGTCCTACACGGTGTTTCGAAACCTTTTGCTATACACCGTTTCCTAAACGGACCGGTTTCTCGTCCGTAGCAAGCCTGTACTTAACCTACATTAGAACAGCGATTATGTTGCAGGAGAAAACAGTACCAAAACTCAATACCACGGTTATGTCGAGTTGTCGGTTACCAAGAAAAACTAATTTATTCAGTGACACGCCGAGGGTGAATAAAGTCCGATAAACAAACGACTCCCGTACTTCAAGTGTCTATTTATCAGTGTTTTCTTGGTTTTAAAAGAACAATCATGATGCTCGAGAAAAAAGTTTCAAAACTCAATACATCGGTTTTGTCAAGTTATGACACAGGTACGGTAAATGAATTCCGATAAACCAACGACTACCTTAAATTAGATGTATATTTATTCACGTTTCTGGGTTTGAACACTGATTATGATGCATGATCAATAAGTTACAAAATTCTCTCACTCACCCACCCACTCACTCACTCACTCACTCACTCACTCACTCACTCACTCACTCACTCACTCACTCACTCACTCACTCACTCACTCACTCACTCACTCACTCACTCACTCACTCACTCACTCACTCACTCACTCACTCTCACTCACTCACTCACTCATTTTCATATGGAAAAATGCGTTGGCAATACATTACAAATACTCGAATCCGAAATTCAATAAATAAAAGCGCTTCTGGATAGTTTCTTATTTTGAGAAACTTCATACAGAAATGTTGTCAAGTTATTAATTACGGTAGTTTTTTTTAAGTTGTTATAATAATGTGCAATTCGAATTGAAATAGAAATAAGTTATATTTTCAAAAATGGAAATTACCATAAAAATTCTCCTTCAACCAAATGGAAATCCATTCCGTGAACAGCATAATCAAAATATACTCTTAAAAATACAGTGGAAGTGTCTTGAGTCAATGTGTGAACACGAACCGTACAAACAATCGAAAATTGCAATCATCTTGTTCTCGTCCGCAATTTTACAAAACCCAGTAAAAATTTTGATCGGAAGGTTTTTTTCTAAACTGCGATAATTCTTTTTTTACAGCTGAAAAAGTGTTGTCACGATGCGAATTTTGACCGAAACGTTATAAACTAAAAAAAAATTATGGAAGAGTCATGATTGTTTGATTTTTAGACGAGAAGGAATCAAACTATACCGGTGCTAATGTGCATTAGAAGTGTTCTTAGAAGCCTAAGCTTATAAACTAAAAAATAACTCTAGCTTCATACTCGACGATCTCTCTTCAAACGTACAGTCGGTGCTTATGACTAAGCAAAAGCCATACAAACAATGAAATTAGTGATTCAAACTGAAAACTGAACATCAAGTACTAAAATTTAAGTATAAAATACGCTATAAATTTAATTATACCCCAATCAAAAATGAATGATTTCGTGGCTACAAAAAGTTCCAGAATTTTTACTGGGTTTTGTAAAACTGCTTCTCTTCCTCATATGAAAGATTTTGTCAGAGTGAACTACTGAAAACCCTTCTATGGTCGAATCTTAAATTAACTGCGTCGATATTTGAAACGTATGGGTGAAGAGAATCCTAATCCAAAAGCAAAGAAATCGTACTGCCGTACTAATCAACTCAGCAAATCAATTACAATAAACTGCGATGATATAATTATGATCAGTTCAGACAGTGTAGACAAGTTGACATAAAAAATTTCACTAGAATCTCAATAATGTACCCAGTATTGAAGAAGCTACATTAAGATGAGTCCAACCAATTTTTACTCATTAAGAAGATCAAACGCAGTTTTTAAGTGTAACTAAGTCATCTGCGGTGTAATAACTGAGCCAATTCTTGGATAGATATTAAGTGACCCAATAACCCCTGATTGATCATGGTTATTAGTTTGGTATAACCTTGAGCTGGTGCAGACCGTGCTGGTGCTGGACGTGGAGCAGATATGTAAAATTATGTAATACTTTCGGTGATCTGGTGACTTAGTTAATCATTTAGTTAAAGATAATTTGAGAATCTAGAGAAATTTGAAGCACCATTTTGCTCAGACCATGAAACATCAAATTCACTTTTTGGTCCACACTCTTGACTAACGTGCGCGACTGTGATTGGGCCGCAACTCAACCGGCCAATCATCATCACCCAAGCTTAGCCAAGTCAAGGTAGAACATCTTGTTATCAAAAATATTTCTATGGATCCGTTACCACTTTTTCCTTGAACTAAGCGCAACTTTCGAATGTTGTTTGCACACAATTTCAGTTGTTAGAGTCCCTCCCTCACTCACTCACTCACACACTAAACTAATTTAACTAACTCACTCACTGACTCACTCACTCACTCACTCATTCACTCACTCATTCACTCACTCACTCACCGTTATCATTCACTCACTCACTGACTCACTCACTCACTGACTCACTCACTCACTCACTCACCTACTCACTCACTCACTGACTCATTTACTCATTCACTCACTCACTCACTCACTCACTCACCGTTATCACTCACTCACTCACTCACTCACACTCACTCACTCACTCACTCACTCACTCACTCACTCACTCACTCACTCACTCACTCACTCACTCACTCACTCACTCACTCACTCACTCACTCACTCACTCACTCACTCACTCACTCACTCACTCACTCACTCACTCACTCACTCACACTCACTCACTCACTCACTCACTCACTCACTCACTCACTCACTCACTCACTCACTCACTCACTCACTCACTCACTCACTCACTCACTCACTCACTCACTCACTCACTCACTCACTCACTCACTCACTCACTCACTCACTCACTCACTTACTCACTCACTCACTCACTCACTCACTCACTCACACACTCACTCACTCACTCACTCTTTCACTCACTCACTTACTCATTCAAACATATAGTACTAAAGCCCGTATGTTATTTCTGCAAGCAAAAGCATTGCCCAAAACTTCTGATAATGAAACATCAGACAATCAGTGTTAACACGCACACCAATCATCATCACCCCATGCTCTACTGTGTTGAACTATGGTGTCAACCGAGTTGACTTGGGGCTACTGATGAATCATTATCAGAAGTTTTGGGCAATGCTTTTGCTTGCAGAAACATCATACGGGCTGGCTTTATAGAAAAAACTGCCACTTTTATAAAATGTACCTTTTCATAATAATTACGTTTTTTTATTTTACGGTAAGTTATTACCCGGCCACGTTTGTATTGCATTTTGGTTTCAGATTTTATTTTGTATTTTGTTGCATTGCAGAATTTTTCAGAAATAAAAATTAGTGATTTATCGACAAAATTAATTCCACAGTAAGTAAGTATATTTTCATTATAGCACGAATCGTAAACTAACGTCATGAGCGACGAATTACCGGACGGCAGATTATTAACGGATTTGAAAGTGTCCGAATTGCGCGACGAGTTGAGCGCCCGTAATTTGCCCAAAGTCGGTGTCAAAGCCGTTCTTCAGCAGCGTCTGCGGGAGGTTGGTTGGAATATACCTAACTTCAAAACATCGATTCGGACCCAGTCATGTGATCGGGAACGAGTCCATATAAGCTGTCCTAGTAAGTTGTTCAGACCTCTCTCGAAGCGATGGTAATTCTGTTTGATACGCCACTCGTCTTCTGAGCGATTCACTTTGCCGTATTTCAGGTGCACGAAAAAAAGTCTCTCGGTTTTACTTGCTGATTCCGTCAAATAGGATGTTTATTCAAGCTTTTCTACATTTAACAGCCTTTCAAAATGAATTTCAGTTTCTGAACGGAGGTGAGAATGGAGAACAAGCAGACGAAAATGAAGAAGAAGTCGATGACGATGATGCTGATGAAACACCAGATACGTCGATGGACCAATCGTTAACCAAGGTTTTCTAGCTTTTCAGAGTTTACCAATGATCATTCGCTAATGAAAGTCAGCATTTACGCCTACTTTGTTCCAGACCAAGTCTGGAAACGAGGATCAGGTTGCCGAATATCCGGTTGAGCAGGTTCTCGAGGCGACTGCGGGAGTACAAGGTTATATGGAATGATCGAACTGTTGTTTTGGTGATTTAAGAATCATCATTCTAAATCTGTGTAGTATTTTTTATTTTATTTTTTGAATAATTTCAGCCCCTGAAAGTGTGAATGAGAAATCACCCTCAACTCCGGAGAAAAGCGACAGTAAGGCTGACACGGATAATGCAGCTGCACGGTTCGATATGATATTACCTTTAATTTTTATTTTCCTGTTGCTCAATAATTTTGGGCACATTGTCAGCAGGTAGCCTTGCTGCAATATGTGCTAGTAATAAACACTGTTTATGAGTAATTGCGTTATATCTGGGTGACGATTCGCTACTCCAAATGATCTGTTATTTCACTGTGTGAATTTATTGTTTAGGGCAGCTGCGGATGACTCGGCGACGGCGGCGGCAGCAGCAGCGCGGGCGAAGGAGGACGACGTCGACGATGATCCTGTTAAAACCGCATCTGAAGAGTTGCGGGTTAGTTGATTGGCGGAATTGGCTTTAAATATGATTGATTAAGTATGATGGCCAACAAATTCATATTAAGTTTAATTTAATTCTCATCAGTTGTAGCGACTCTTAAAAATTATCACGTGAAGTTTTAGAATCAATCATTCACATGTGATCAGGAGATAGCTGATTGTCTGTATATATCCTTTTCAGTCTCCGGAACGCAAGGTTGTCAAGATGGACCCTAAAGAAAATGGAGACCGCAAGTCTGATGGAGAGGACGTGGATGAAAGCCAAGTTTGTAACGACTCGAATAAACTCAATCCTTATAATCTATTGTACATCCAGTGCGTTCAGATTCTTTATGATCAAAATCAAGCACTCAAGTTCTATTTGTAATTGTGATTATTCCCTTTCAGAGCTCGGATGGAGATGACGAGCCGATGGTGGTTAACACGACGATGCCAGCCGAAGATACTGAGTTGGTTTCCATAGTTTAAATGTGTGAAAGTGATATGGATGAGAGATGATATGAGCTGAGAATGATAATTGTTTATTATCTGGTTGTACACGTTTCAGTGATGCATCACGTTCCTCACCAGCACCCAACGAGCCGAAGGACGTTGAGAAAGAAGAGGAAGTTGATGGTTGGTAATGTTTTGTATGTTCATGCGTACTCATAATCATTTCCAATTTTTTTGTTGATTTTCACTCAACATTTTAGTTTAGGAAAATAAGTTTTGTCGATCGGGTTTATGTATGTATGACTCAAGTCAGTTACGTTTGATGTGAATGTTATTCGCTCTTAATACGAAATTGTATATTAAATGGAAATACAGGGGTCAGAATGAGTTCCTCCCTCTAACAACTTCATCTTTAACTTGACACTTTTAAAAAAGGTTTATTACAGCGGACGCACCCGTGGCGAAGGATCGTAAGCGCAAGTGGGGATCGACCACCACCCGACTTGTGAAGAAAGAAGTGCTGATCACCGAAAATGCTCTCAAGGTTGGATTTAAAGTTTTTCCCCAGTGTTTCATTTTAAGATACTTTGAAAAGTAACACACCAAAAAGATTTCATTGATTGGCGCAGCGTAGTGAAAACAACAGCTATAGACAAGGGAAAAGTGTTTCGCACGTTATTTGTTCATCAAGCTTTGAAAATTGAAGCACATGAAAGTTTCATCAATAGCTATGCTCTGCAGCTGTCGTGTAGTTCAGAATGACGAATTTATTTTCACATGCGGCACAATTTGTTTTTCGGGCTATAAAACGTGTCACGCGGGAACTAACATTTGGATTGCACCTTTTAGAACATAATCAAAGACGTTGCTGGTCTGGATGCGGACGCGAGTGCCGACGTTGAACTCGATTACGATGAACAGCCGGACCCGGAGAAGCCGTCAAGCAACAAGGCACGCATCGTCGTTAAAGATGATGAACAGGACGAACAAATTGTTGGTTTTTATTCTTGATTTTTTCACATGTAGACCGGAAAAATGGTGGAGCATGGGCGATAAATCAAGTATGCATGAATGCTAATCCCGAAAATGTAATTATCCCAGACCCAGGATAAAATTATTTCATGTATCGGGATGATGCCAGCGCTTTTTCAACTCTCATCAAAGTTCTTATTGTTATAGCAGAATGACGATGATTCAAAGCCTGAAGTGAAACGACGAGTAATCTCACGGGATCGCAAAGACTCGCGTACGGATGTGGTCGAACTTACTGAGGCAAAACCTAATGGTCAGCATAGCAGTTTTCTTTAATTATGATGAGAGATAAAACAGTGATAGAAAATTTTGCATAAATTATTTTCAGAAATTTTTTTCCCCTATTTAGCAGCTGTTTTTCTACTGTTAATTGTAGGCACGGTGAGCACAACATCCATCGGCCTGCAACGCGAGAAATCGCTTTCTCCGTCGCGTCACCCCGAGTCGTCGTACATCCACATCCGTTGTCTGACCCGACCCTACGCGCTACCGGCACTCCACCAGCTGTTGCACAAATTCGGTGATTACGACAAACGCACAGACTTCTGGATTGATAACATCAAGAGTAATTGCATCATCAAGGTTAGGTATTTTTGATTGAGTATAATCTAATTTATGAAGAATCATACCACCTTAATATTATAACAACCATTTTTAGTTGTTGATTCTGTATTCCACTGACTAACTAATGTTTGTATTGTGCAGTACAACAGTACGGAGGCGGCAGCAGCGTGTCGCGAAGGTCTTCACAACGTCCGATGGCCAGAGATCAACCCAAAGTGTCTGCGAGTCACGTTCAGTGAAGCTGAAACGGTAAGTGCTAATATCACACCACATCAATTTCTGTTTTGTACCAGCTCCAGTATTTTGCGTCGGCTCTTTCACCTTGTCACAATCAGCTGACTGATGAAATTGTCAGAGCTTGAATTTTCGGCAGTCCAAATCGGCAGCCTAGCAGAATGATGCAAGTTAATTGGAACATCCTATAAACATTCCATGTTTTGTTGTTGTTTTTTTAGTTTGAGCGTCACGTGAGCGAGAAGGCACAAGCAGCAGCGGCGGCTCCAGCTCGAGGTGACCAACGACCAGTTGTGGCCAGAATGGATGTGGTGATTGACAGGCAGACAGGCATGCCCATGAGAACCATTGCTGGACCAGCTGTCTCTGATCACATTGCTGACGACAAGGTGTGCTTTATACTAAATCGGTGCTACAATGTTAATAGCAAAATCATAGCGAGTTTATATTTTATCTAGTTCAAAACTTTTTAATCTCACTTCACGATTATAACTGAAAATAAAATTTCAGAAACGCGTGTCACCCGAGATTCGTCGCACAATTCGTAATTCGCGTGATGGAGTCGACCGAGTTAGTACTTGTTTATATGTTTTTAAACGTATAACCGATTTTGACACTGAATTTTCTGACGTTAGCAAACATCATCCATGGTAAATAATTTTAAGGAATGGGATCGTGGTAAGCAAGACGATGCCATTGGTGGTCGTGATCGAGGCCGTGAACCAAGACTGAGCAGGGAAACAGATCTACGACGAGGTTAGTGGCTGGTGCATTAACCGTCTGATGAATTCTTAGTTTCATTCAATTCAACCATTGTACAATGTTTGTCATTCTTTTAGTTCTTATGTTTTATTGACAGACATTCACTACATATTTGCAGACCGTATGGCGTATCCGGATCACCGGGCACCTGTTCTCGGCCTCGAAGATTTGTTCCGCAAAACTAAAACTTTGCCCGCGCTTTACTGGTTGCCGCTAACGGAAGATCAGGTTTGAACAAGTCCACATTTTGTACATGTTTGCTTGCTCAATCATTGCGATACATAATTCACGATTTTCAACATCTGCACATCATCAGAAGTCAGTGTATAGCCACGGGAATATATTGTGTCGCACTTTATTTATTATACAAGCTTTAAAATACACGAAAGTTTTATCGACAGCTAGGCTTTGCACTGTGCAGCTCTTGTGTTGTTCAGAACAAATTTTTTTACATGCGACATAAATTGTTTTACCGGCCATTCCTGCGTACAGTGGATTTATGTGTCACTACTCACTGGGATTGCAGATCGAAGCGTTGCGGGCGAAGAGGGCGGCGGCAGCAGCTGCTCGCGAGGAACGGGTCAAGAAGGTGATGGCCGCCCGTTCACGGTCAGTGACACCGATCCGATCTCGTTCACGATCACCCATCAGACGTCGAGACTCGCCTCCACCCGTACGCAGGTCTCCTCCGCCTCCCCGAAGGTCACCACCCGCCCGTCGGTCACCACCACCTCGACGGTCATCACCTGCCCGGCGGTCACCACCGCCTCGACGATCGCCCGATAGACGGGACAGACGCCGGTTAGACTTTGTTATTAGGGTATTGGGTTTGTTCGGGTGTTTTGGAACATTGTTAAAAGACAGCTATTGATAGACCATCTATAACCGTTAGTTTATAATCATAATTATTAAGTATCATTGTAGTTATAGCCTTTTTATTAACCATTATTTAATTTCAGGAGTCCACCGGTGCGTCGTCCACGTTCGTACTCACGGTCTCCCCCTCCCCGTCGTCCCTCCCCTCCTCGACGTCGACGCTGATCGTGTTCAACCGACATTCTTAATCTTCAGTTAATGCGTAGCATCTGCCATCACCGGCCGCCGCACGCGTAAATTTTTTTGTTTCTTTTTTCTTTTTAGGTTTAACAGCGTTTTTTTCTTTTGCTCGCTCGCGTTCCATTTTTCGTATTTTTTTGATTCCTGTCGTGTATAGGAAAATAGACCTTTTTTGGGGGTATCTCATGCCAGTTAACATTTCCGATGTTAGAGAGCTACTGTTCCCCTCTGTTTCATAAAATATGTAGTACAGTCTGTAAAAACGAAAATCGTAACTGCATTCTAATCTCGTTTGTTCGGAAGTTTTTGTTTGGTTGGTTGTGTAAACAGTATAAAATGTGCAATTTTGCTTTTTACACAATGAATTACGAAGCATTAGCGGCCAGCGGGTTGAAGTTCCAAATTATTATTCGTCAACTTTTTCAGTAAAAAATATAAATTGATATTACCAAAGGGTCGTAGAGAAACCTAAACGGTATTTAAGATTATTGGCTGGGTATTATCCTTGACTATATTTTTTTTTGCTGCTGCGTCTCGAACTTGCTCGCTCGCACGCTCTCAGGGCTCTATCACTCAAATAGATTTGTTTCAAAGCAATGCATTTTTATAGTTCAAGCTTACTTCGTTTCAATTCTTTGTGAGCTGTGAATTGTATTGAAACAAGTTTAATTTGAGTGCTAAGCCTTAGCCGTTTCGAACTGTCTTGTCCTTAGGTATATATTCGGCCCGGGAAGCAAGTTGAGCTGAGTTTGAGCCTGACCTTGAGCGCACCTAATCTACGTGGCTGAATTTCGTTGCGTTGACTACAGCTTTGAGGACGTCCAATCCCCCGATCCTCGATCTAGCTATCGATTTCATGGCATCAAATTGGAAACCCGCATCTTCAATCGTAAGGATTGTTGCGTTGAACTCTATCGTCCAATACTGGATTCGCTGACAACAACAAAATCTACAAATGTTCATTTATAATGTTCCGATGTGTTATTATATGATATGATATGTTTCTCTCTTCTGAGTGTTTCATCAATATACTCTAAATGTTCTTCATTCTCTCTATAATCTATTTCATGATTGTTGTCTGTTATTCGTATGATAGTATGAAATGAAAATGATTGGTGAATATGGTCCATTTGAATTGATTCAGTGACTTTATCGTGTTAGTTGTATCACGATGCTCCAATCCCAGTTGGCGTACATCAATAATGATTGTCTTATTCTATTGTTTCTGCTCTCGGGTTGCCTTTCTTATGCGTTATGTTCGCAGTCGTCCTGGCGTTTTTCGTGATTCTTTGGTCTGAAACATGCCAAAGTATGGTGCATATTAAAGCTTCCAACTCGTATCTCACTTTTAAACAATAATTTAAAAAATTCTATAGATATAACCAATGTTACTGGCTTGGTGGAAACTGCTGTCCAAGTCGCCTGGTGCGAATGGTGCAGCTACGGGATCAGACGGTCTGCATCCGAGCCGTAACCGACGACTCACCATCGATCGTGATCCCAGATTCAAGTGTTTCGGGTGCTGCCATGTGCGTACGGGTGCGCTCGTATTGGCCAGCTATTATCTGGTTGGTGATCTCATCATAAGCGATCTATCTCATCCCTTCATTATGTTTTGATCAGGGTTTGATAAATAAAGAAAAAACGGGCGTTTTATTTTTTTTCATTTCTGTTGAAATTATGGAAATTTTCAAGCACACATGAGCTGCGTGATCATATTATGTCTTATGGTTGCTAGAACTGTTTTACATTTGGTATTGGAGTGAACAACCAAAGTTTAACAAAAAAAATACATGTAAAATTTTTTTTTGGGTTGGGGGTGCGTTTCGGGAAAAATTTCCTTCCTGGAAAAACAAAAAAATCGGGTTATATTTTTATTCCCTGGTTTTGATCGTGTCGTGCCCAATAGCATATCTTATTCATGGAATGAATTTCGTATGCAGTAACTTTACTGTGCTCAGTAATCTGCAAATTAAGACTGTCTACCAGTGCCTGGTATCTTTGAATCTGCAATACAATAATAAACCTGTAAAGAGAAAGTGAAGGTTGTAAGTAGGAATCAGATTCATTTACCTGTAGTTAGCCTCAATGTTGAGATGGAATCGTATTTAAATTCTAGGCAAAAATATTTCAAAATGGATATATATATGTACATATCTATCCGATTCTGTCAAATACTGCCGATTTTGTTCCCTGGTCGTAGATGCCGTTGCACTTTTAACGTCCCTGATTATGATTTGAGTTTATAATGGAGTGCTTGTTTAGGTGATCCAGGCGATTTGTGTTGCATTGCTGTGTGTGGCCATAGTCAACCCGTCAATGATGGACATGTCCGACGTACTGGGTACAACTGGTCGTCGTCTTCCTGACCTGGACGGCACCCAACAAACGTCCGTATCCGTAGCCAACACTATACCATTCTTCGATTCACATAAACTCAACCATGATGGCAAGAAACTAGTTATTGAGGTTGGTTACTTCGTGCTTAACTCATTTGTGTCTCCTATTACTGGTGTCAAGACTGAGTCAAAACACCACTTATGACGTTCGTTTCTTTGAGATATGGATCAACTAATGCATTTTGTATTAATCTTATGTGTTTGTCAGAAACTCAGATATTTTGGAAGCAGAGGCGGGCCGCTGGGGGGGGGGGGGGGGGTAGGGGGTTTACCCCCTCCCTCCAAGACAAAAATTTAGGTCGCCTACCCTTCCCCCCTACTCGAAATTTTTTAGAAAATCGGCCTCAAAACCTCGATTTTGAGGCTAATTAAAAAAAAAATTTGGCTGTGACAATTTTTTTTGAACAAATACGTTTTCTGGGTCAATTTTCTTGGTTAAAACCTGAAAAACGGTATATGTAATGTTTTTTTGCGAATTTTTTTTTCCTCCCCCCCCCCCTTTTACCCGATCTTACCCCCCCCCCCACTTTTCGGGGGTGAGGGGGGTAATCTGAGATTTCAAAATTCTACCCCCCCCCACCCCCCTGCAAAACGCCAAAAAACCCGGCCCACCCCTGTTTGGAAGTGTAACTGAGTGACGTGCAGGTAAAAGACGAAACGCAGCCACAACTACCCGAACATCCACTACGTCCGGGCACTGCTGGTCGCATTCGAACTGAAGCATTCAAACATGTACAACAAGGTACGTTGATGCACTACTATTATTCATTGTTTGTGTATCTGTTTTTTCAATGACTGTACCTACACTGATGCTACTGAACATAGTATTGTTGCAGGCGACGCACACCTTGCGCTGGCACTGGTTCTCGGTTTGATGTCTATAACTTTGCTTATGACCTATGGAGTGATCAAGGCCAGGCCCGTCTATCTCTTACCTTTCTTCAGCTATCAGGTTACCTTTTAAACCATTAACCTTGAAATTTTACGATGTTATAGCGTGTTTTCAAGACGGTTTTCTCTCCATAAAAGTTGTATGCTACCACTGTTATCATTGATGCTTTCGGAAATTCTGATTCGTTCGTTAGTATCTGCTCTTTAAGGTGTATTGAATATACAAAAATATATATGGGTTTTAATCAGTTTCCGCATTGCAGGTGTTTGACTTTATTCTGGGTTGTTTGACCACACTTGGGCACTACTCGTGGCTGCCACACGTTCAGGCCGCCATCCATGAAAATGTTGGATTATATCGTATTGACTTGCTTTTTTCTCACCTTGATACAGACATAAATTATTTACTTGATGTGATTAATATACCATTATCACATTTATGTTTGAATTGCTATTTATAGTTTTTCTATGAATGTTTTTTTTTTCAGCCATCCCTGCCGTACCATTCGCACTTGACACAACTGAACGCACAATGGTTGAGTCTAGGTATCCTATTGGCCTGTGTGTTTGTACTCATTCTCAAGGCCTATCTCATCGGTATCGTATGGGCCTGCTACCAGTATCTCAATGTGCGCGCACATTTTTCCTCAATCGTCGCTTCACGTCGCGGCGAAATGGGTGAGTTGTAACATTTTGTAACCAACTAACCAATGTGAACTTTCGAGTTTTCTACTATTTAAAGTAAAGTATTGATGCACAATACTTCCCGTCCGCCACTATTACTGCTGAGTGTTACGTTCTACATACATACTATTCTATGCATACATATTTGTCTAGCCCAGTTGTTTACTGCTTGCTAACTTGTCTACGTGTAGAATTCTATTTAGACGCCCCCGTTTTCCCAATATTAGTAGATTATACTATAAGTCTATAACGCTATATATTTGTGGTACGCATTGTATCAGTGCGCATTGTCTACCCCGTATTGTCAGTCTGTATTTTCCCGTATGTTTTGACTCGTCTATTAAACACTGGTTTTTGAGTAAAGTCTAATGAAGTAACAGCCGAATAATTGCGCCTCGACTTATATTTATAAAACAGAAGCAAAAATCAAAAGGAAACTTCAACCACCGCGCGCCCTCTTGTAAAAGCGTAATTGGCATCTCCTGGGTGTCATCTCAGCCGTTCGTCCGTTTCGTCCCCCGAGTTTTTTTGTGTAAATTGGGTCAAAAAGTAGTGTGCGCCAAAATTGTGAAACTTCGTAAATTCATCAAATATTGTGCTGAGTGAATGCTTCATCGACTACAAATGGCGAAGAAGAAGACAGGTCGATGCCGTGCAGCTGTGAGCGCCGATGTCAGCAGTGTGGATGATTCGAATTCGCGCCGACGTCATGATGATCATCCGGTTCAGTTTGCGGAAGGAGGAACAACAATGATTAGTTATACCGATTTTATTTCATTCATCACGCAACTCTCTAACAGTCTCGACGTAAATTTAATCGACGATTCCATTTCCAACATTTTTATCATTCATCAGAGTTTTGAGCAAGTCAAATCTGTCAACATTTCATACAGCAACATTTCTCTCACTGATGTTAATGAGCGTGTATTATGGTTACGTGAGGCTGGACGAAAACTTTTTGCAGTAGCGTATTCGATTCCATGGCCCAACTCGAGTCAAGTCGCGAGCCCAGCCAGTCGTGAGGACGTTCATGTGAGCAGTGAGCGATCGTGTAGCCGGGAGGAGCAGCCGTCATGCAGCCGTGCAGAAACCGTGGCTGGTGAGCAGTCGTCTAAAAGTCAGTTTATTAGCTATGAGTCATCGCAACAGCGTAATGGGTTTGAGCGGCCGAGGCTCCCCACCGATACACAGCGTTCCGGGTTTGAGCGGCCGAGGCTCCCCATCGATACACAGCGTTCCGGGTTTGAGCGGCCGAGGCTCCCCATCGATAACCAACCACAGGCGACTTCGAGGTTTGAGCAGCCGAGGCTCCCTAATTATCAGCAACGTTCAGGGTTTGAGCAGCCGAGGCTCCCCACCGATTCACAGCGTAATGGGTTTGAGCAGCCGAGGCTCCCCACCGATAACCAACTACATTCGCACATCGGGTTTGAGCAGCCGAGGCTCCCCGTCGCTATTAACGGTCGTTTAAGCATGGATATTGAGCCATCAACGCCCGCAAATCAGGCGAGTCCACTTTTCGATGAAAGTCGTGCCCAACGACAACCAATGTGCGTTACATACGACAACCAACGTGGCACTGAAGTTAATAATCGCGATCAGGTCTTGATGTCTATGATGGAGCGCATGAACCAGCGAGCGGATGAAAATATGTTACTGAGCGGGCGTTTCAAGCGATTCAGTGGTGACACGCAGCGCGTAAATTTTTCTCGATGGCTAAAAGGCGTGCAAACTCGACTACAAGTCAATAATGTCAGTGAGGACATCAAACTGCAACATCTGCTTTATTGTTTGGAGGGAGATGCCGAGTATGAGCTGACACGTGATCGTGCGGATGGCAGTTTCGATGAAGCCGTGCAGTACTTAACTGATAAGTACACGGGACCGGCCGATCGTCAATGCAAACTGTTGCAGTTTGAGCAGCGTCACCAACTGCCAGGCGAGTCAGTGTGCGGTTTCGCAGCCGCATTGAGAGCGTTATGTCCTTTGGAGCGGGATCACTGGATGTACACGAAGTACATGATCAACAAATTGAGGACCGGCCTACACAATCCGATGTTACGTCGTAAAGCTGCCATGGCTTTTAGACGACGTGAAGCCAACTTTGACGCTCTCGTCGAGGAGTGTGCACTCGAAGAAGCAGTCGACAAGGAGTTCAGCGATTACGGCACATCATCTAACTGTCATGGTGAAGAACCTGAATCGCAATCAGAGTGTTATCGGCGTGCGTCATACAACAACTACAGGCCTAGAAATGAGCGTGCGATGCCTGACTGGTCTAAAATTCGCTGCTATGCGTGCAACAACTACGGGCACAAGGCGTACAGGTGTACCAAGCGGCGTGTGTGTTACGATCAGCGCATTAATGTTGTGTCTTCTGAGCCCAAGAATGAGTCGAGTGATCGTGTTTACGATCACAGGGATCAGCTGACTGGTACCATGAAGAGCATGATGACGGTGGCAGAAAAGTTGACTACAAGAGTCAAGGACCTGGAACATAAATTGAATGTTTATAGTCAGCTCTCTATGACTAATTCAGTGTGCGCGTGCGAATCTAAGAAGAAGAGCGAGCTGAAGAAGCGTGAGGCGCGTGTTGGAGGCGTTTATGTGAAGTCGGTAACTGAGTCGAGCGAACGCAAGGATGAAGTTGAGCTGAAGAAGAAAAAGTTTCGTGCGCCTGAGCGAGGTGTGCATCGTGGTATTCAGCTATTGCCGTCGATGCAGCTGAATTGTGCACTCATATGGTGTATGATGATCGTCATGTTTATGGGATTGGCGTGTGCGAGCGATGTGTCGACGATGCCGTGCGATGTCAAGAGTCAGAATGGAGTGTACGGTCGTGATGTTTCAACGGTTGATGTACGTTCAGGTAACGCGTTTATTGGTGATCATCATGATGTTGCATGCGTGGGTTACGGTAGAGTGGATGTTTGGATGCGTAGTAGGACGAAAAGGACGAGGCTGAAGGATGAAAAAGGCGCATGGACTACTGATTTCGAGGCACTGGATTATGATTTAGCGGATGACAAGAGCGTAGATTTTGGTGGTTTGATTCGTGGTGTGAACGATCGATCGGATGTTTCCAAGATTTCGTGTTCGGAGGTAGAGACGATGGCATGCAGTCGAGTCGCCATAGTATGGATGGAGCGAGCGAATCTGGTAACGTCATTTTTCTCCCGCAGATATGATGTTGATGAAGAAGGTGTGCGATGAAGAAGGTGTGCCCGTGTAGGTATATGATCGTGATTCTGTAACATTATTCTGATAGCTTAGTTCTAAAATACTAATTGAGCTCTATGTTAATATATACTAGAATTGTTAGTTGAGTATCATGTGATATCATTGATTCAACTTATATATTGGTCAGCTTAAATTCTATAATGGTCAGCTTAAACTATTATATTGGTCAGCTTGAACTATTATTCTGGTCCGCTTAATTTCTATGTTGTAGTCTATTGATTTTTATTCTACATATCAGTAACCCATCCTAAGCCTATATATTTTCTACTACAACTTATTTTTTGTTGGAGGTGGGGGAAGTAAAGTATTGATGCACAATACTTCCCGTCCGCCACTATTACTGCTGAGTGTTACGTTCTACATACATACTATTCTATGCATACATATTTGTCTAGCCCAGTTGTTTACTGCTTGCTAACTTGTCTACGTGTAGAATTCTATTTAGACGCCCCCGTTTTCCCAATATTAGTAGATTATACTATAAGTCTATAACGCTATATATTTGTGGTACGCATTGTATCAGTGCGCATTGTCTACCCCGTATTGTCAGTCTGTATTTTCCCGTATGTTTTGACTCGTCTATTAAACACTGGTTTTTGAGTAAAGTCTAATGAAGTAACAGCCGAATAATTGCGCCTCGACTTATATTTATAAAACAGAAGCAAAAACCACAAAGGAAACTATTAACAACCGCGCCCTTCTTTTATTAATTGCGTAATTTAAGTATTTTTTTTAAAACTTCACTTTACTGAGTTGTGTACATTTCTCGAAAGATAAGGAGCCTGTTTGTTTCAGGTGATTCAGACTTTGACGAAGAGGACGCGGCCTGGCGCAGTCTGCTGGCCCATCACGGCGGCCGACCCATGTCGATGGGACACGATGGTGTGGACCCAATGTTCTACTTTGCTGGCGCCGGCATTGCACCACCGCCCACTCACGAACAGGTTTTTGATTGTTTACATCTAACATTGTCGTCTGTACACTTCGTCGAGTGTCTATTCTAATGCGTAGGGCGCCAGCCTCAGAAACTGGTGGTCCTAGCTTCGAAACCTGACTGAGAAACAAATCTCGACGCGTTGCTCTGTAGTTTCTGCCATTGCCATCAGTTTATTTAACCTCTGGCCACCACGAAAAACACAATTCTGAATGGTTTTGATGTGCCTTGTTGGTTTAAGTAAAGAATAAGTAGCAGTAAAAAAGCTGACTGTGGCAACCCATTAAGACGTGAATGTTTCAGCTGTTGATGACTCCTCCCGACTACGATACAGCATCCAAGATGCCGCCGGCCTACGGTGAGCCGGGAAGTGCATCAATGCCTGCTCCACCAGTCAATATCAACAACGAACCACCGCCTTCTTACAGCGAGAGATGAGCCCTGGCACCCGTTTCTCACTCAAATATGCCAATCAAGAAATTTGATGACGTTTTATTATGGATGTACATGTATATACAGTTTTTTGTGGCGTTGTGACTGTCAAGATTGTTGGGTCTACTTTATTGCTTAGCGGAGTTTCGATTAAAGCTTTTGTAATAATTGCTGGATTTTGTGCTTAAAGTTTGAAAATACAATTGTGTCTGGTTTGGGGATAGGGCGCTGAACTAGCAATCTGGCAAATGTCACAGATCCTGACGCTTCGCGCTGAGTTTTCTGACATTACCCGTCAATTCATTCAACCTCTCTGGCCATTACGAAAACACCATTCTGATGTGGTGTTAGGTCCATCCAGCTACTATCGTTAACTTCTACGAATAACCTTTGCTGCTTGCATGTGTGTGTGTGTGATAAACTATCTGGCAATGTTTGTTTACTATTCGCTCTTAATTACAAGTTCCAAATCATCACCTAGTCTTTTTGGTAATGACAACAAAACATAATATGCTGCTTTTCTGTTTGTTGCTAATTGTTCAAATTCTTTCATTTATAATTTTAATTTATTTATGTATGCTGTATATACTATATTACCAACTTCGTGCGGTTCTGCCAGCCAAAACATGTTTATTTCAAATTTGACTGACCGGCTTGAAAAATAAGTTTCAAAATCGTTTTATTCAAGACATAGAAGTTTTTGGCAGTTTCGTAAAATCTTCTCTTTTCTAGTTCTACACCATTCCATTTTCAGGATATGGTTTCCACACTTTCAACCGTTGTGTGTTTGTTTTATTTCGCACTGATCTTGTTACATTTTGCACTCGCCTGCTTGATTTCATATTAATCGTTTTGTATGTTGAAGTTCGGATTTGCTGTTTAACATGTCATTGCGATGGTGTATATCCGTTTGGCCGTTTGGGTTAACTTCTGCATCGTTTCTGCATATTCGTTTCTGTATATTCGTTTCATTATTTTGTGGAAGTTTTTCCTGATTTTCGATTTATGTAAAGAGCTTTTGGAGATTGAAGTGAAAAAACGACACGTTAGCATATCCAACCCAGTGTAACACCCACTGAACATGATGATTGCATGTTATAGCATACAGCTGTTGAGTTGAGTCGGACAGCCGACTATTGTGCATCATCTTGTTTTACATTTGATGCAGCTAACGATTCACAAGTTGGAGTAGTTAACACTACAACTTTTCACTTGAATCCCACGCAGCCCTTTAAGTAAAAGTTTTCCTTTCTGTTCGGTGTATTGAGAATGTAAGAAGAACGAGTGTTACACGATAATAATATTATAAACGGAACTCTTTCGGTGATGAAGCAGAAAAATGCATAGACGACTAGAGTCTCAAGCATCGAATACATTCGTGGTATTTATGCTATTCCAATGTCCTTTGTAATTTACCCCATTCGATGCTACTGTATTCTAAAGAAAGCAGGCTTGTCAAATGTATTTTTTTAATCAATAATGGCTTTTCTACTCGTAAGATGCCATCAAAAGTGGTTAATGTCCTGTCCTTAAAATGGAGTCTTACGTTTTCACATTTGCCCAATAATTAATCCCATTGTAATTTGTTTTCTATCTGCACTGCTTAAATATTTTTGATACTGTAACTTAATAACATAACTATTATCGTTGTGTGGGAAATACAATTTTAATGTTCCTAACTCTCGGATGTTTTGGTGATTAATGCTATTTCGAAGTATAAAATGCTCGCCGAGCATTTATCTCAATGTTTTTGTTCTGTTATTTAATCTTGTCTGGTCCGCGTCATCAAGCGAATTCAATGCAGACGTGAATAATGAATGGCTGTGTTCGTCATCGATTATGTGTTATGCGACCAGTATGCTGGCGGGCATTGGGCACCGGACGACCAGTCAAGTCCGATCCAACTACCATGGGCACTGGACGACCAGTCAAGTCCGACCCAACTACCATGGGCACTGGACGACCAGTCAAGTCCGACCCAACTACCATGGGCACTGGACGACCAGTCAAGTCCGACCCAACTACCATGGGCACTGGACGACCAGTCAAGTCCGACCCAACTACCATGGGCACTGGACGACCAGTCAAGTCCGACCCAACTACCATGGGCACTGCACCCAAACCAAGCAGCTTCATCGTAGGTATACCCAAACACAACCTGAACGTTGATCGCGAGTTGGTTGCAGTGGTTAATGTTATCAATTCATCATATAATATTATATTTACAACGGGAATATTCTATGAATTTTTATCAAATGCTGTAACATGACAGTTGTTTCATTTCAGCAAAATTCTTCGCCTACTCGATTTGAAAGATGGGCCTGATGAAGGTATTCCAGAGCGAACAACCGTTGGAGATGTAGACCCTAGTCCGACCAACGATTTCGAAGGTCACATTGTTGTTGGTAATGTAATGAAGTGGCTTTTACAGGTTGGATAGAGTTGATGGTTTTCTCGTGTCTCAAAATTCATCTGTTCATAATAAACAGCCATTACATAATCAATAGAAGTAACGGGCAAGATTTGAAGTAAGATAACGCAGTATCGACTGTATTCATTCTTCCAGTGTTTTCAGTGACTGCTTACAATTCTTATTGCATTTTTTTATATTAATTAATCGTTGTAGATAGCACATCCGTTTGACTACCCGGGTTGTTCTACAGTAACCCGAGCTGAAGACGTGACGCAAGACCGGTTCCCCAGACTGTTCGAGGTGATGTCCAATGCTGATCAGGTTTGTATGGGGTGCGGGTGTAGTTCTATCATAAAAGCTTCGTACTGACACATATAATTTATCAGATGCTGAGTCGTGATAATCTGGGAAGTTTCTGGCTTCACATCGTGAAAGTTTATACGATTAAATTTGGATTCACTGACCAAATCGATCTCATCAAAGAGCTGTCGCGTTTAGACAACAGGTTGGCATCATTACTTGGTAGTTGTTGAGTAATGTCTTGTTAAACTTTCCCATGGACATCCGCAATTGATAGTTTCTTATGACAGTATAGGTAAAAGTGAGGCAATATGGAACAAGCGCGCGCACACTTTCTATTCCTCTCCCATTAATGATACGTCACAATTAAGCCCGATTAAGAATCAACATATATAATGTACAGCCTGTGACACTGGCGGACGAGTCTAACCTCCAAAGGGAAGGGAAGTTCACCAAAGAGGGGGGAATTCTCAGTTTTGAGGCCGTTTTACCTACACATTAGGGAACAAACCACGTTTTTTTAAATCGCCAAAGAGGGGGGAATTCCACTTTTCCCTCCCCTTCTCGTCCGCTAGTGGCCTGTGAACTGATCTTTTGAAACATGTGTCTAACTGAAAATGTGCACCGCTTCCTATTGTAAGTCTCCGCCAATATGCATAACAGGTAAACCCTGATGATTACACTAGTGGATAACATTTGCATTATTATTATACGTGATAGGGATTAATGAAAGTAAATTTTATGATTAAGGTTTGTTGAATATTTCAGGTTTAGCCTGGAGATGGTGCAAATGAATGGTGTCATAAATGGATTTTTACATAATATACGAAACCATCCTCATTATGAAAACTGGGTGAAAACTGGTGACTTGGAGGTTATTTTTTCTCAATGGAATGTTTTATTGAGTTCAATTTTAAGATATGTATATATTTTTATCCTGACTGTTGCCCAAACAAAAAAATGTGGTTTGTGGAACAGAAATCAAAGTAACTTTTCTATGTATCATCCGTTACAACAAAGTTACACTGCAGGATCTGTATCGCGTATCTGTATTTGTCCATCGTTTTTCATCACCCAGTTTTCGTCCGAATCGATTGGAGGATTTTTCCGAGCGATTTATTCAAGGCGTGCTGAACAGTGCCGAAGACGTTGAAAAGGTTTTTATACGGTTGTTATAGTTTTTCACAGTTGACTTATTTTACAGATGTTGTTGCCTTTGATTCACATTACAGATGATGCGGTATATATTCCTGCTGCACCAATCGCGAACATTGCCAGAGCCAACCGTGTATAGATTGGAACATCATTTGCTGCGCAATCTTCACAAGCTAGACATGTATCAAATTGCTGTCTATATTGCCTGTCTCAGCAAGTTGGCTTATCAACCTTCAAGTTTGCCCATTTTTAAGGTTTAGAAAAAAACTATAAAGTCGTAGCCGGAATGATTGGCCACGAAAATAGCTAAAGTCAATGAAACAAACCTAAAATGTTGTAAACTGAGCTGTGAATTTTTTGTGACTGAGCAAATAAAAAACTGGATGTAACTTGACTCACTGACCCAGTGGAGCTAATCCAGACCTTACAGCCACACTGTCGAACTTGCAGCTCTCGATCCTATCTCAAGCGTCATCGTGCACTGTTACCTGCACTTGAACCACATTGTGTTCACATTCTGCGACGTTTGAACAAGCTCGAAGATGAACACCCCGACAGGGAATTTCTTGAAATCACCCTGAAAGTGTTTTTTCAACGTTGGTTATTATGAGAATTCATGAAGAACCCTTTTTGAAAAAAACCAGTGGGGGGGGGGGGGGGGGGGAGCGTTAGTGTTTCATTGGGTGGTTGTCGTTGTCGACGTTAATAAATGATGCTCATGTGTCGTGGCCATCATTAAGGTTGCCATGGATGGTTGTAGTTATTGTGAGGGACCCTTTATATTCGTCGGCATCTTGTCTGCCAAATATCTACTTCGGTAATATTGTTGAAAAATTTAGATTTATAGGATATTAAAAGTTTTTGACAACCTAATTACAGATTGATGCGAGTATAACCCAGCAGAATTTTTGCTGAATCAAAAAGGTTTTCAAGCATACATCCGTAATAACGATTCGACAGTTTTACAATTCTAAACGACAACCACTTTGAACATTGCAAGATTGGTTCTGTTCGCATGAACATTTGGCATAGATGCGTAAAATTGGCATAAAATGATTTATTTCAGGCTTCATCTTTTCCAATTTCACCGAGATATGTTACTTGTAAATGTAATTTATGTATATATTATCTGATAGTTGATTATTGTTGATTCAGACATGAGTCAAACCCTGGTAGTCAACCGAATCACATTCGAAGACATCACCAGTGATCTGGTCAGTGCCATAGGCGACTGCAGCATTGAAAAGCTCAACACTTTTCTTTGGATGCGGGTTATGTTTTATCCAGTTCAAATACACCAGCAATATACATTGTCTCTCCGCTAACCTACATTATTGCGATTTATATGAGAATATTTCCTGTATTTTTTACGGAACGGGAAGACATTTTGGCGTAATTACAATCTGACCTACGATAGAACAGTTAATAAATTTGAGTTTTTCGATGTATAATGGAATTAAGTTTATTAAACAAAATGGTTGCTGATGTTGGTGTTATTAAGTGCAGGCATGTCAGCTGGTTACGAACAACGCGTCGCCTCTTGACGAAAACGTGATTCGACTGTATAACAAACTGGGTCACATGCTTTGTCATAGCTACGGTCACATGCGATGCAAGGTTTGAACAACTTATTCATTTTATTGCTAAACCACCAAGTATTTGTTTCTAGCCTTCCATTCGTGCACTATAGAGGTACCGAACCTTGTTGAAAGCTTTGTTTCAGGAGATAGCTCATTTGTTCCGCTTGCTCGTTCGTTCCAACGTACCGTCCATCGATTTGCGCTCATTCATTGAAAATATTGCTGTCACTTTGATGTCCAAAAAACGCGAAAACGAGTTCAAACAATTTAGGTTAGAGTTCTAAAAGTATAAATTTTTTATTTTATCTAGCTATTTATATCGATTAGTTATTTATAAACACTAATGGTAGTGTTTTGTAGATACCCGTATTATCAATTGGCTGAGATGCTGGCAGACATTGGGTATTATCCCGAACAGCTGATTGCTAAGCTCATGCAGCCAGAAGTGCAGAGAGACACTCTTGGTTAGTGAGCAATAATGTTGTATTGACTAATGTTGTATATCTAACTACATTTAGATATTTGCTACAATTGTATAGCTAAATTTGTATATCTAGTTGTATGATTAACGTTATATTATTGTTTGAGCGTCAATCATCCGCCCTGACCGACAGTTCAGCTATTACTCGGTTTTAACACTCGATACCCGACTGACATTGGATGTGCCCAACTACACCGGTCAACGACTTGTACCCGAGTTCGTGCAATTCTATAAACAAGAGGTTGTGCTCATGTCTGTATGCC
Source organism: Daptonema setosum (assembly GCA_964036265.1). Taxonomy (NCBI): domain Eukaryota; kingdom Metazoa; phylum Nematoda; class Chromadorea; order Monhysterida; family Xyalidae; genus Daptonema; species Daptonema setosum. The sequence continues at coordinate 19,585,491 of OZ038443.1, forward strand.
TTGTCATAATGCATTGTTTTCTGCCATATTCACATTAATCGTTTTAGCGTTACTTCCCTGGATATTCGCCTGTTTGTGGGTATTATTTGTTTTGTAACTGGTGACTGCAGGTATCGAATCGTGTGCCACTGCCGCGCACTCTGACCCAACAAAACTTGGAGCGAGTGCCGTACGAGTGGATGAGGTTGACAGCCACACACATTCACACCAAACTGGGCGTACCCTTCAATCTCATACATCTCGGATGGATGTTTCCGCATTTGACATTTTTGACAGGTTCGTAAGAGGACAAAAGATGTGCTAACAATATCCACCACATGAGAATTTTTTCCAGATATCATACTTTGGTTCGATGAAAGTACCCGCCAGGCCGTGCCAGTTGAGCGCTGTAACTTCATGATATTGCCTGGCCTTGAAGAGTGTCGAGTACCGGATGGCATCGTTGGGTTTGTCTCTTCTGCATAATCATGATATTCAAGGTATTTACTAAAATCCTAACCTTTTTGACTGTTGCAATAAAACATTAGCAGGTTATTATCAGATGTTCTACCGTTTTAGTGATTTTGGTAATTTTCATAATCCATATAATACATTAATTGAGGCTTAACAGCAAATAGTGCCTGTTTTATATGGATATTTGAAAAGTCAGTCAGTTTTAATTTTAGAATCGTAATGATTTGCCTGCGTGCCCGCGACCTGCATAAAGGCTTGATGCCTCGTCTCATGTTACAACGGCTCCAGCTCTATTTGCAACTGGGATACCGCATTTGTTTTGTTAGTTTTCATCAACATGACAGAATGACGACAAAAACTTTTGAATGGGCCACCCTGTATATAAAATTTACACAAATTATTAATACGTAAGTAGCCTACCTTATAATCCATGTGTGCGTGAATTCAGAGGTCATATTCATAGGTCGACGGCAACATCGCATCCACGCACGATCGGTTCCAGGTACCAAATGCTAGTTTTCATAATCGACGAAAATACTGCAATCAATTTACCCTGGAACATGCTCTATCCGATGATTACAGTTGGGATGCCATTAGGGCTATTGCTGCCTATCCAATGAACGCAATGGCTGATGTTCATGTTCGTTGTTGTTTTGTATTTCGGTTTATTGTTTTTTTTCAATGTCATATCTCTGAAAATTCTGTCAATTAAGAATCCTTAATTAATTTCTGATGACTGCTTGTGATGTTGAGATATAACGATGGTGAGGCTCACAGGTTCTAATATAATATTTTTGTCTAATTATTTTATACGTATTGCAGGTTGCAGACAATATGATGACCGGCAAACGCCTAACATCAGATCACCATGATTCTCGAGTACCCGACAATCTTACTGTAAATTCATCAAATAACGCCTCATCCGTGTCATCACTTTTGAAGGCGCTTGATAAACTGTCTTGACCACAATACACATGACCGTTTCTCATTTAATATTTGATAATCTATTCTTACTTATTTTATCATAGATTGTCCTGTTCGAGAGAAACAAGCATGTATAGTCCTGAACAGGTTAATCTATTTATATTTTTCGTGCGATGAATATTATTTGCTCAATGAAAATATTGGTCTTCGATTTTGGCCCGTCTGTATAGATCGTTTGTCCAACCGGTACAATGCCACTGATACCACGCCTATTTGGTTATTGGTCGGAATATTGAATGAGTATCAAGTCTACCGCTTTTTACTGTCAGAAGTTTATTTGGCAACGTATTGACGTGTCATGCTTTTTGACATCAATTGGTGAAAGGTTATAGCCGACTGGAAGCTGCTATGCCTCGACCCGTACTGCAGGCTCATTTCAAGGTTGTCTGGCCGCAGCAATCGTCAGAGTCGGAAAATAAGTTTCTCAATGACCTGGCTGAGTGCTCGGAACAGCTGAACTGGGCTCGAACGACAGCCAGGGCTGGCAAGAAGTATCAAGAGCAAAAGCAATCCAGCAACTTTAAAAATTCAACCAATAATGTACGACCGTCAAACATATTAATGGGCACACGTAGTGTCCTTAGGTTTATTCAGGTACGCTTCTTAAAGACCGACGTACTGGTTATTATTTCAAGTGTCATACTAACTGACCTCCTCAATTCTTAAATTTTTTCAACGCACGAGATAACGGAAAGAAACAGATGCGCGTAATTTAGATTTAGTGTATCAGAATTCCAGGATCAACAGGAGGAGCGATCTGCGGAACTGGTGATATTCGATTCGGAATCACTAAAGCCATCTGCCGTGGGCTTGTTCATCGGTCGGTTCCGTAATCTAACACACTTAGGTTCATCACATACAGTGTATTTACAGGTGTGGTTATCGCCAACAGTACACGTGTCAAATTAGCAATCGCCGTGAAAAACTTATCAAAAAGACTGAGGTTAATTAATACTCAGTGACAAATACCACATCACAACACTAAATTATTTGCCAGGATGTTGTATAAAATGTGTCCAAATTTTCTCGTCCTGAATTCAGTTTGACGTTATTATATATCACGTAACTTTTCTAGCTCAGTTGCGCATGAAATAACCTTTTTCTTTCAAGTCCCGTATTGCGCTTGAAAAGCACTCGAGCCATAGCCATTCTTGATGTCGATTCAGAAAAGCTGGAATCTTTGCATAAGCTGCTTCAACTCGCCATCAACACATTAATGCCTGTGAGCATAAATAACCCGCCATTAGAATCAGGTTAAAGTTTCTGACACTGTAGCCTATTCGAATCACTTTTTCTTGAATCTATTATGATCATTTCTATTTATTATGCAAGTTTTACCCCAGAGTAGCTGATCTTCAGCACTCAGCAGGTACCACGGCTCGTAAAACTGACATACATTTTTAATTCAGAACAAACGAATCGGAAACGCAATTACAAATCTGCCGAGCTCACCACGGTTGTCCCTAGCAGTCAAGCAAAGAAAAAACCAAAACAGCGTTCATGATTGTGATGTTTTGTATCATAATAAATTGATGAAAATAACGACTTCACTATAACCTGCATCACTTAACGGTTTTGATGTTACCCTCACCTTTAACGAGAGATCTTCATATAATGTAAGCATTGAATACATGTTGACTTTGATACTGATGACTGCTTAGTGACTTTGTTGAGCAAACTACAAGATTTATCAAAATTCATTTGACAACATCTTCAAGAAAAGTAACACATAAAGAGAAAAAAACAGAAGAGACGAGGTAAGTAAATAATGATGCAGATATGATAAAGTGAAAAGGGAGCATTAACACATGTTGAGGCTTAACGCACTCGAATCACTTCAATCAAATGAAAATTCTTTTAAATTCCTGCTGGAAGAATAAGTGAAAGGGAACAACATAACAAGTGCAGTGCAGTGAAAGTGGACAAAATAACAAGTGTAATCAACATATCAAACGTACTTGCATACACACAGAATAATGAAAGAAAACCGGGATTATCGGCCGCTGAACCGAAAACGAAATGAATGGGCGACACGACACTTAACGAAATAACAATTATTGACAAAAAAACATGATAAAAAATCTGCAGATACCAGTATAACCAATGAGCTCAGCTCATTGAAGCCTGAAGGGGTGAAAGAACTGAAGAAGAAACAAACCATGTCTAATCAAGTGCACAATCTATCACCTGAATGCACAAAACAGAAGCATAGAAGACATAAGAATTACAAGGAACAGAAGAAAAGATAAACAAAGAACATGAAGTTAAGTAAGCCGAGAAAGTGAACATACAAGTTAACCAGCAGATCGCAGCAGTCAACATCGGCTCACACGAAATACATCCGATTCTTGAATCCGTCAACCACCTGATAATTAAAACGTTATGAAACGATGACCAGAATACATACAGGGTGAGTCAAACAGTTTGACTATTAATGACTCCCCTGGTCCGGTGATAAATAACCGATTTTTAGCTGTTCTGCCCTATTAGTCTTGATTTTTTTTGTCGCGTATCGTTTAGCTACAGCCTACAGGCGAAACCCCAAGAGCATTACTGTATAAAAAAGTAGATTTACATGGTTCAGCTGTGAATGTTAAGCGTGGGTTACGTAATTTGGAAGTATACAACCTGGCATCGTTTGGTTATCCCACTTCCATGCAAAATTAGATTAAATATAGCATTTTCAATAAACTTACTGTGACGGCGTCTTGCAGACCAGAGTCTGAAGATCCAACACCCTCAGAAGGACGAGGAGCACCACGACCGCGACCTCGACCACGCGATGTGGCACCTGTTGCCAAGCAAATTAATTATTTATTTACACTGAAGTGATAGTACAAAGACTTTAGCCAGTCTTCATGTTTGGGTTCATTCGTTTCAGAAATCTAGGTCGAGTTCACTCATTTATGTCAATTTTCAAAAAATATGAAGCGGTCAGTTTTTGTGATAAGCGAGCCATTAGACAACATATTTCGAAGCGCCCTGTGTACAAAAAACATTGCACACTAAACGAACTTGCAGCATCCGTATCAGGACCGACTGTGCTCGACGAAGACGATGCGATACCTCGACCCGAGCGACCAGCATCAGACATACTATCGCTATCATGCACACCGCTACAAAAAGGGTCAAACTTTCATTAAATGAGCTCAAAGAATAGAAAAACTTCACTAACATTCTACGCTTGACATGGTAGCGAGCACGGGTGGCCACGAGATGAGCGTAGTAGACGGGAGCTGGAATGCTGACCGAACGTGGGCAACGACAGTACGTGTGGCACAACTGGTACGTCAGCAGCTGTATTTCGTCCGCTGTAAATTTGGAATCGTCGGACAGCACTGTGTAGCGCGCTGGACGGCAGGTGCCCTGAAGTTGTGTAAGTTATACCATTGGTTATGAAGTAAAATTTGACAACAAACTCATGGATATTAATGAGCTAATATTATCATGAATAAAATCAAAATTTGGAGAGTAATCAGTTAAGAGCCATGCCCAACCTGTATGCCCTGATGGCTGTTGAGATAGAAGTCGAAGGACTCCGGACTGACCACCGAACGATCGACGCACGTGCCCGGCTTGACATTTTTTGCCCTGCCAGACGCCTCACTGGGATTCACCGGGAAGAATCGAGCATGATGACGCTTGTTGACGACAACGTAGGTTACCTTGGGCTTGTAGTCGTGCGACAACATGAGGCACGCCATGCGGATGCCACGCAATTCTTCACGAAGCACCTGAATTTATAAAATCAACACCGCTGTATCACCAGGAACCTTGCGCTAAGCCTCCTGTGGCGTAGTTGGTTAGCGCGTCAGCAGCTAGAGCTGAAGGTCGTGGGTTCGAGTCCCACCAGGAAGCTGAATTTTTTCAGCTATTCTGGTGTCGACCTGTCTATCAGTCAATTCTACTATCAAGAGAACGCGAGTACTGTTAACACAGTCGTGGCTGTTGCCCCGCACTCTTGCTCTAGTAGCTTATCACACCTTGCGCTAAGCCTCCTGTGGCGTAGTTGGTAAGCGCGTCAGCAGCTAGAGCTGAAGGTCGTGGGTTCGAGTCCCACCAGGAAGCTGAATTTTTTCAGCTATTCTGGTGTCGAACTGTCTATCAATCAGCTATCTCAATCTCACCATGATTTATCAGTATTTGAACTTTTTCAAAAGGTCATCACCATCGAGTTTCAGCATTCTGGCTGCCGAGCAATGGCCAGCCACTCATTGACATACATGACGCAACATATTTACCGATGTTATGTTCTACAACGAACCTCCAAGAACTGTCCCTCAGATACGCCATCACGATACACGATAATACGCTCTGGCTTCGCATTGGTTGACTTAAAATAGGCCACCAAACGTTCACGAACAGCATCCAGCAGGTAGACCACCGATTCACGACAGTGCTTTTGAACTTTGACGTTCGCTCCGTATTTCATTGGCAAAGTATCGATGTTAGCCACCACCTGAATATTAACTTGATGAAATAAAATCAGAAAAAAACAAGGTACTTTCAGATTTAACAGATTTATTGAAAGGTGTGACTGAACTAATAACATTATGTCTGCATTTAATACATTTGAATAAATTATAACGCAATAAAGTGCCTGCGTCTGCGTTACTGACTTACTCCCGCCCGGCTGTGTTTATTGATTTATGAGTCAAATCAAAAGATACTCAGATCCAAACATACCGTAGCCACCGAAGGCATACCCTGACGTTCTTCCATCAAAGTAGGATGCGTCACATCAATGCCCATAACCAGTGTTGGCTGGTTGACCAGGTACTTGCCAGAACTTAAAGAAAATAAACCTTTACGTTATTCTGACATCGAAAAAAAATTTGTGTGATTTAATATGCAAAATTCATGAGTAGGCAGTTGCTCGTATACATGTAATTAAGTTATCCGGTGCCGGTCGAAAAAGTTTACTTCATTATTGGGCGTCATTGACTATAACTCACATTTGATCAGCCTCCAGTTGGCTGTTGACACCACCCAACTTCATGTTCAGCTTGAGCACTATGTTTGAGCATGTAGCCGGCTTATTGGCGCTGATGTTCTTGTAAAGCAGACATTGTGACATGATGCCGTGCTGCATGTCAGACAGCTCCTTCACGGTCACTGAAATAAATTACAGAAAAATCTTCGTTTCGGCCACAGAACAATAAAAATGATCAGCCGTAACCACCGCCAAGTATGTCAAATTAATGAATAGAAACAAAAAAATAATTAGGGTTCATTGTTTTTTTTACTAACTGGTGAAAAAAATCATGAATAAATGCTACTTGGACCTGTGATTTTCTGTTCAGTATGCCTGCCCAACGTTAGATTGCTGATACATACCTGAACCTGAAGTACATTTCATAAACGCACCTCTAAAACCATCTTTGTAAGCTGTTTTTTTGGGTTCTGTAGGGACACCGCCACAAGCGATAGCTGAATTTCCACCACCTTTCAAGCAGATTTAGAAAACACGTCAGAAGCCACCACCAACTATATATGTCAGAGCTCTTGCCGGTCAGCACGACTAGAATCAAATCACATGGTTCGTTCTTCATTCGGTGCTCGGCAACGATCTCACGGAAAGCTGACTCCAGATCATCCTTTGATCGACCATACTTGACACACGACGGCCAATTCGGGAACTGCATACCCATCTCGCTCGCCTTGCGCCACAAATTCTCACAAAACGCTCTAAAAATAATCATTATGTGAGCTACATATTCATGTATTTACTTTTGGTTGGTTCAATTTAATTGCCCACTCAAACTTTAACTGCAAAATATCGGCTAACAATCGAAGATTTGAAAAAGTGATGTTTATTCACACGCACACCTTTGCCAGCAGTGCGTGCACGTCCAGCTTCATGGGGGGTAGAAGCTGGACTGTCTAGCATCTGGACGTGCGGGGGGGTGAAGCTGGACGTACGGTATCTGGACGTACGTGCATCTGGACGTGCGGGGGGGTGAAGCTGGACGTACGGTATCTGGACGTACGTGCATCTGGACGTGCGGGGGGGGTGAAGCTGGACGTACGGCATCTGGACGTACGTGCATCTGGACGTACGAGCATCTGGACGTACGTGCATCTGGACGTACGTGCATCTGGACGTACGAGCATCTGGACGTACGTGCATCTGGACGTACGTGCATCTGGACGTACGTGCATCTGGACGTACGTGCATCTGGACGTACGGCATCTGGACGTACGTGCATCTGGACGTACGTGCATCTGGACGTACGTGCATCTGGACGTACGTGCATCTGGACGTACGTGCATCTGGACGTACGTGCATCTGGACGTACGAGCATCTGGACGTACGTGCATCTGGACGTACGTGCATCTGGACGTACGGCATCTGGACGTACGTGCATCTGGACGTACGTGCATCTGGACGTACGTGCATCTGGACGTACGTGCATCTGGACGTACGGCATCTGGACGTACGTGCATCTGGACGTACGTGCATCTGGACGTACGTGCATCTGGACGTACGTGCATCTGGACGTACGTGCATCTGGACGTACGAGCATCTGGACGTACGAGCATCTGGACGTACGTGCATCTGGACGTACGAGCATCTGGACGTACGTGCATCTGGACGTACGAGCATCTGGACGTACGTGCATCTGGACGTACGTGCATCTGGACGTACGTGCATCTGGACGTACGTGCATTTGGACATACGGCATCTGGACGTACGTGCATCTGGACGTACGGCATCTGGACGTACGGCATCTGGACGTACGTGCATCTGGACGTACGTGCATCTGGACGTACGTGCATCTGGACGTACGTGCATCTGGACGTACGTGCATTTGGACGTACGGCATCTGGACGTACGTGCATCTGGACGTACGGCATCTGGACGTACGGCATCTGGACGTACGTGCATCTGGACGTACGTGCATCTGGACGTACGTGCATCTGGACGTACGTGCATCTGGACGTACGTGCATATGGACGTACGTGCATCTGGACGTACGTGAATCTGGACGTACGAGCATCTGGACGTACGTGCATCTGGACGTACGTGCATCTGGACGTACGTGCATCTGGACGTACGTGCATCTGGACGTACGAGCATCTGGACGTACGTGCATCTGGACGTACGTGCATCTGGACGTACGTGCATCTGGACGTACGTGCATCTGGACGTACGTGCATCTGGACGTACGAGCATCTGGACGTACGTGCATCTGGACGTACGTGCATCTGGACGTACGTGCATCTGGACGTACGTGCATCTGGACGTGTGAGTATCTGGACGTGTGAGTATCTGGACGTACGTGCATCTGGACGTGTGAGTATCTGGACGTACGTGCATCTGGACGTACGTGCATCTGGACGTACGTGCATCTGGACGTGTGAGTATCTGGACGTACGTGCATCTGGACGTGTGAGTATCTGGACGTACGTGCAACTGGACGTGTAAGTATCTGGACGTACGTGCATCTGGACGTACGAGCATCTGGACGTACGAGCATCTGGACGTACGTGCATCTGGACGTACGTGCATCTGGACGTACGAGCATCTAGCGTACGAGCTTCTGGACGTACGTGCATCTGGACGTACGTGCATCTGGACGTACGTGCATCTGGACGTACGTGCATCTGGACGTACGAGCATCTGGACGTACGTGCATCTGGACGTACGTGCATCTGGACGTACGTGCATCTGGACGTACGTGCATCTGGACGTACGTGCATCTGGACGTACGAGCATCTGGACGTACGTGCATCTGGACGTACGTGCATCTGGACGTGTGAGTATCTGGACGTACGTGCATCTGGACGTGTGAGTATCTGGACGTACGTGCAACTGGACGTGTGAGTATCTGGACGTACGTGCATCTGGACGTACGAGCATCTGGACGTACGAGCATCTGGACGTACGTGCATCTGGACGTACGTGCATCTGGACGTGCGTGCATCTGGACGTACGTGCATCTGGACGTACGAGCATCTGGACGTACGTACATCTGGACGTACGTGCATCTGGACGTACGTGCATCTGGACGTACGAGCATCTGGACGTACGTGCATCTGGACGTACGTGCATCTGGACGTACGTGCATCTGGACGTACGTGCATCTGGACGTACGTGCATCTGGACGTACGAGCATCTGGACGTACGTGCATCTGGACGTACGTGCATCTGGACGTGTGAGTATCTGGACGTACGTGCATCTGGACGTGTGAGTATCTGGACGTACGTGCAACTGGACGTGTGAGTATCTGGACGTACGTGCATCTGGACGTACGTGCATCTGGACGTACGAGCATCTGGACGTACGTGCATCTGGACGTACGTGCATCTGGACGTACGTGCATCTGGACGTACGTGCATTTGGACGTACGGCATCTGGACGTACGTGCATCTGGACGTACGGCATCTGGACGTACGGCATCTGGACGTACGTGCATCTGGACGTACGTGCATCTGGACGTACGTGCATCTGGACGTACGTGCATCTGGACGTACGTGCATTTGGACGTACGGCATCTGGACGTACGTGCATCTGGACGTACGGCATCTGGACGTACGGCATCTGGACGTACGTGCATCTGGACGTACGTGCATCTGGACGTACGTGCATCTGGACGTACGTGCATCTGGACGTACGTGCATATGGACGTACGTGCATCTGGACGTACGTGCATCTGGACGTACGAGCATCTGGACGTACGTGCATCTGGACGTACGTGCATCTGGACGTACGTGCATCTGGACGTACGTGCATCTGGACGTACGAGCATCTGGACGTACGTGCATCTGGACGTACGTGCATCTGGACGTACGTGCATCTGGACGTACGTGCATCTGGACGTACGTGCATCTGGACGTACGTGCATCTGGACGTACGGCATCTGGACGTACGTGCATCTGGACGTACGTGCATCTGGACGTACGTGCATCTGGACGTACGTGCATCTGGACGTACGTGCATCTGGACGTACGTGCATCTGGACGTACGAGCATCTGGACGTACGTGCATCTGGACGTACGTGCATCTGGACGTACGGCATCTGGACGTACGTGCATCTGGACGTACGTGCATCTGGACGTACGTGCATCTGGACGTACGTGCATCTGGACGTACGGCATCTGGACGTACGTGCATCTGGACGTACGTGCATCTGGACGTACGTGCATCTGGACGTACGTGCATCTGGACGTACGTGCATCTGGACGTACGAGCATCTGGACGTACGAGCATCTGGACGTACGTGCATCTGGACGTACGAGCATCTGGACGTACGTGCATCTGGACGTACGAGCATCTGGACGTACGTGCATCTGGACGTACGTGCATCTGGACGTACGTGCATCTGGACGTACGTGCATTTGGACGTACGGCATCTGGACGTACGTGCATCTGGACGTACGGCATCTGGACGTACGGCATCTGGACGTACGTGCATCTGGACGTACGTGCATCTGGACGTACGTGCATCTGGACGTACGTGCATCTGGACGTACGTGCATTTGGACGTACGGCATCTGGACGTACGTGCATCTGGACGTACGGCATCTGGACGTACGGCATCTGGACGTACGTGCATCTGGACGTACGTGCATCTGGACGTACGTGCATCTGGACGTACGTGCATCTGGACGTACGTGCATATGGACGTACGTGCATCTGGACGTACGTGAATCTGGACGTACGAGCATCTGGACGTACGTGCATCTGGACGTACGTGCATCTGGACGTACGTGCATCTGGACGTACGTGCATCTGGACGTACGAGCATCTGGACGTACGTGCATCTGGACGTACGTGCATCTGGACGTACGTGCATCTGGACGTACGTGCATCTGGACGTACGTGCATCTGGACGTACGAGCATCTGGACGTACGTGCATCTGGACGTACGTGCATCTGGACGTACGTGCATCTGGACGTACGTGCATCTGGACGTGTGAGTATCTGGACGTGTGAGTATCTGGACGTACGTGCATCTGGACGTGTGAGTATCTGGACGTACGTGCATCTGGACGTACGTGCATCTGGACGTACGTGCATCTGGACGTGTGAGTATCTGGACGTACGTGCATCTGGACGTGTGAGTATCTGGACGTACGTGCAACTGGACGTGTAAGTATCTGGACGTACGTGCATCTGGACGTACGAGCATCTGGACGTACGAGCATCTGGACGTACGTGCATCTGGACGTACGTGCATCTGGACGTACGAGCATCTAGCGTACGAGCTTCTGCACGTACGTCCAGCTTCACCCCCCTCGTACGTCCAGATGCACGTACGTCCAGATGCCGTACGTCCAGCTTCACCCCCTCGTACGTCCAGATGCTCGTACGTCCAGATGCCGTACGTTCAGCTTCCTACCCCCGTACGTCCAGATGCACGTACGTCCAGATACCGCACGTCCAGATGCTCGACAGTCCAGCTTCTACCCCCCATGAAGCTGGACGTGCACGCACTGCTGGCAAAGGTGTGTTCACACGGTATGAAACGAAAGCAAACATAAATATACAAAGTCTAACTGCAGTGTGTTTTCCTCGCGTGGTGGCAACAAGGCGATCAACGAATAACCTCGACATGTGGCACCAATCTGTAAAAACTTCTGTTCGTAACAACCGGTATTTTTTATGAGTTTTCAATCAAACGTGTTCTATATTCATATGGACTATGGTTACCATGCGGATATTCTACTTCTAGCTAATACGTCATAAAAAATACGTTCGAATAACTTTTCGTTAAGAGTTTGTCACTTATATAGTCATTCTTCTTATTCTTTTCTGCCGCCATAATTGTGTTTTTTCTGGGTTGATTTGAACTTTTTGAGACAAATGCAACAAAAAAGTAATGAATTAAGTTATTTTTCTAAGTAGCATTTTAGTTCCGTGCAAATTAATTGCCCAGTAAAACTTTATCGGTCCAACATGTGTTCGTCGTGTTTGACACTGAAATTGAAACATCACCGAGAGAATTATGAGTGGCACTGGCAATCGTTAGACAAGTATATGAAGAACGACTAGACATATACCACCTAACCATCATCCGTTGACGCATGCTGTCCCACACACCATCCACAGGTCGAACACGGGGCTCACGGTTGTTGTCTTGACCGTACAGAATGAACGGCGCAGGCAAGACGCGACCAGGTAACTCAACCATATTGGGTTCGACACGCACGTTGTATTGCTGGAGGAATGAGTCTTTCTGGAAGCACGCGGCGGCCATCAGATCTTGAATCTTGCGAGCACGAATATCGGCCGGCGAGGCGGTGGCCTAAAAAATAAAATACTTTGGGCATGGGCATGGGGTCCTCTCGTCCCCGTCCCCGCATGGGACAGCACACATCGGATTCCTTATCCCCCAGAAATGCACACCATGTTTTCCACGTTACGCTTGTGCAACGATAACCAGCAGCAGCAGACAGGGTTTTTTATGGCGTTCTGACGGGGTGGGGTAGCCGACGAAATGAGAAACAGCATTAAAATTCAATGGTTTGACCTGAAAATCCGCGAGAATTCAATGAAAAGCAAGTCCTTATAACACCCACCTGTCAATTTTCTTTAGAAACTTCCACCCGAGAGGTAGGGTTAAAATTTTGGGTTCGGGGAGCAAAAGTGGCCTTTCCCCTGACCAGTTGTAGCTGACTTGTGCTACGGAGCACGGATAAAAATGTGCTCTTCATACAACAACTGAGAATCAAAACAACAAACAAATCTGTCTCAACCGACCCGAATGATAGCCGCGGTAGCCACTTCATTGGGCTTTTTAGCCACCTTTTGCGGTGAATCGACTTCGCACACCTCTATCGGAAAATATATATTGCGTTGAATCGGGCCGACGTGCAGACACGGCAGTCCTGGATGACGCAGCGGCTGATAGCGACGACCAAAGTAATCCGCTACAGATATGCTCGACGGCTTCTCAACACCGGACGAGTCCTTCTCTCGAACTTCAAACCTACAAAAACGGTAAGTAGTTGAATTATAGTAATTCTGAACAATTTGTGTCTGCCTCAAAATTATCGTGTACCATCAATAATACGTTCGCTATAATAGGAGTTACATCATTGCATGGCAACTTGAAGCGACGTTAACCTCGAAAATGGCCCACGGGCCACAACCACCAACTGGGCAAAATAAATCAAATCCCAATTTTTTTTCAAATTATTAAAAAGTAAGAGAAGTGAACCAACATAAGTCGATCGGCCGAATCAACAACTTTGTTAACACGGTACACACGAATCTGGCCTTCCCGATGAGCGACACGCACCTTCAGGCCCTTGACAGCGTCGTTCAATGCCATCAGGTCGGAAGCGTTCAATCGTGTCGCCGCAGTTAATTGTGCTGGCTGTAAATACGTTGCATGAACTTCGGCAATAAAAAATCAATTCAATCAGTTTTCACTTTCTCACAAAGTCTGAGCGCGAAACCTATTAGATTTTTTTCTACAAATACTAACTTGATAAGGTCCTTGGGTTTGTGCCTGGCCCTGAGCGTTATATCCACCACCACGCCCGCCGCGACCGCCACCACGACCACCACTCAACGGACCCGATCCAGATTTGTCATTCAGCACGTCGCACATGAACTCTATCATTGGCATACGTAACTTGAAGAACATCGTGTTGGACACTGAAAAATGCCAGGCATATACAGGGTAGCATTGTTACACAGAAAAATACATGTGACGTTAACATGAGAAACACGATACTCAGATATTAAAATGATTAGCCGACTTAACCAACCATCCACATTGAGAATAGGGGTATGGTTCTCGCCTATGTGCACCGAGGTGAAGAATCCACTCCACAGCTCTTTGCCAGAGCCCAGATCCATCGTCTGATCACCGGGAGTCGGCATTCGATAGAACGACGATTGAAACGGGTAGAAAGACTTCGCTTGTCTGGATATATAGAAGAAGCGTTGTAAAAAGCATAAGCTGTGTTGAATTTCCATACACTAAGCTTTTTAATGACGTGGAAGAAAGTTTCAAATTGAACCAACTCTCCGAACGGATCAGTCAGACCTTGACGCATGACAATGTCGAGGATCTGAACTCCAGTCATCTCACGGTTTTCCACGTTGGCTATACGTGCCAGCGACATGTCCAGACTGCGTTGACCGATATGCATGATGGTGACATGGATAAGGGACAACTCACGTGGGTCCTTGGGCAGATTCACGTGCACGTCGAACTTGACCTAAAAAAATTTCGGTGAAGCGATAATGCTCCTCGCCCAAACCATCCATGGTCAATACGAATTATGATATGAGCTACTAAACTAATAACAGAGCGCAAATACTAAACCAAAAATTTATTTGAGAGTGGTAAGGGAAGGGAACCAATGTTGATACTTAACAAGCACCAGTGATCGCTATCGAAACGAAGTATTCCGGAATCTTCGGAACGAATCTTCCTTTCGGAATTCCGGATTTCGTTCCGAATATTTCGGAACGGAATTCGGAATTCCGAAATCATTTCGGAATGATTTCGGAATATTCCGAAATCGATTCCGATTCGAAATCTCTAATCGGAATTCCGAAATCGTTTCGAAACCAACGACAGCCACCCCCGCCCACAGAAAGGGGAATCTTTCCAAAGAGAGGGGAAATGACGAAAATTAGGCCATTTAGGATACTGAAACTGTATGAAGACACAAATTTCACTTTTGGAAACCATCAATGAGGGACAATCCCACTTTTTCCTTTCTTTATCTTCTGATAGTGACCCCGCCGATAGGATTAGACGCTAAGAAATAGTTCACGTTTCATGAACTTATCACAACATTTATATACAGTTTTACACTTGTGATGCGTGTGCTAAGCGCATACCACGCGGTGAATTGGGCCTAACGACTTCGGAATAATTTCGGAATGATTTCGGAATTATTCCGAAATGGTCCGAATCGGAATGGAGAAATTTCGTTCCGAAATCATTCGGAACGGAATGAAGAAATTTCGTTCCGAAACCATTCCGGAATGAATTTGAAAATTTCGTTTCGTTCCGTTTCGTCCGATAGCGATCACTGACAAGCACGAATGTAATTATGTATATAAGTATTTGAAGGGGTGATAAAAAAAAATAATCAAAATTTCCAACTATGCGTTTAGATTCACGTCACCAACCATCGGTTTCGGCTCGTTATCGGTGGACAGATTCAGTGGTTGCAAGGAGAACAACGCGGCCGATCCATCGTACGCCAGACTATACCGGTGCGGAAACATTTCCGGCTTGTCCTTCACGAAAGTCCAGAAAATCTTGCGACATTCATCCCTGAAGTTAAGCAAACCATGTCAAATTAATTACTTTAGCTTGCAAACGTAACGGTTGATGTTTCATATCGATCAATTATGAGAAGCACAAGTGGGGTAAAGGTTGGACATTATTGTGACAACAGTATAATTTTGTAAAACTTCGTCAAGTGCAAAATTTTGAACTCAAATTATGGCGGGAAAATACAAAAAATCATTTTGGCCTACGTTTTTAATAGTCACAATTTTAATTTTTAAGCCAAAATATGATCTCACAATTCCACACTTGATGAAGTTCCACTACTTTTATTTCTTGGTGCAAAAACTTGTCCCCTTTGAAGATGGAGCGGAAAGAGGGTGAAGGGGAAGTACCGCATGCATACCAACTTTTGAGAGGAACGTTTCCGACATACAGTCGTCACAAGAATGAAGAATTACAGGTCGAACTGTCCCCACCAAAAAACCTCCTTATTCCTAGCTGAGACACACTAGTTATTGTACTTTTGAATATCAACTATTAAGTGATACCGCGAATATTTCAAGAAGACAATATCTTGAGCGTCTCTGATTCGTTCACCTGTCAAGTTTACGATCGCGCTCGTGTTCCAACTTCATATGATACTGCTCGATCGGTTTCTTGGCAGTTGGAAGCGAAATGATGAAAAAGTTGGTGCGCAGATGAACTTGCTGACCGACGGTGCCGTAGTCCGGTCGCCTGATTAGATCGGTCTGAAAGTAGACTCAGACTTTCCACTTTAGATGCAACTGGGTACATGATGACTACCCACGGAATCCAAAAATCGCTTCTTCCCCATCTTGCAGACTTGACTAAACGGTTACGTTCCGATCCGACAAAAATGTAATTGCCATTTGTCTGGTTTATTGAACAACGCCAAACCAACAATATCGAGATCGGTAATCTGCTCAATCAGGTCTGTTGGTGAACGGCGTGGCGACGCACCCGAACCGGGAGATCGACTGCTGGAAGTTGGCGACGTTGAACCACGTGGAGTGCTCGAACTGCGGTGCTCACCAGAACTACCGGTGCCCGGACTGACTCGTTGCGGTGATGCTAAAGAAAGAATTTCACAGTGCTCACTCAGTCACTTATTAAATATCTTTTCTCTAATTAAACTGCTGATAAATAGAGGAAACAACACCCATATCACGTGAAAATGAAGCAGCCTGTTAACCAACATCCTATCGGACGACGCGAACCGCGACCCACTGGTCGAGCCGAGCCAGCATCTAGAAATTCAAACATTGAACACGATTATCAATAAATACAAGCTGTAGTAGCGCGGTGGATTACATATTTTAGCATTAAATTCACTGCCAAAAATTAACAAACATAATTTTTCGGCATATCGCACTATTACTGTTGAAACCTGACCTTTTTGTTCCATTGCCAAAACACCGATGGACGTTCTCTGCGCTCTGAATCCTGTCCTAAAAAACTTGGAAATTTTTTAATGTTATAATTTGTCATAAAAATTACAATTTTTGTGATATTTTTTTAAATTATTTTCAACTCTTAATCTAATAACTTTGATTGGTTTTTTGTTATAAATTTACCGTCTTAGCACAGTGCGCAATTCGGTACAAGTTTTGTGTAAACCAGTGCGGTCAAATCCTAATTTCAATTCAATATCGAGGCGTATAAATGTAGTATAGCTTTCTAATCAATGTAACTGACTTGATTCTCTATTTCATTGTTTTTACTTACTCGTAAAGCTATACTACATTTATACGCTTTGATACTGAATTGAAATTACGATTTGAACGAACTGGTTTACACAAAACTTGCATTAAATTTCGCACTGTGCTAAGACGGTTAAAATTTTGATTTTCAAATCTGGAAATATTAAAACACCCATTGCCGGTGCAGCGGACTGGCATTACTAAAACCCCGCACTAGTTTGTAAAAATTAAGTGTGTACCCATATTTACGGGACTGTATAATAGGGATCGTTCGTTGGCGGAAGTTTATTAGCAGAAGTCTTTTCTCCGTAACTGTTATTTGCGGGTTGTTTGTTAGCGGAACTGTATGGATCGGATTTTTTTCGTAGGAACTGTTCAATCGGATTTATTAAAAGCGGAAGTCTTGCCAGCGGAAGTTTATTTGCGGATATTTTGTATCCGGAAGCGTTCTTTGCGGATGTGTTTTTAGCGGAACTTACGACAGCGGAATCTTAAATCCCGGAATTTAGTTTTGCGGAACTTGGTGAAGTAAATTTTTTTAGCTATTAACAATCGGAGGGCCTATTTCATTGTTTATATGGCTTCGGCTTAGTCATTAGCACATACTGTTCGTCTAAGAGAGATTGCCGAGCATAGGAGCATAGCCTAAGAGTTAGTTTTCAGTTTGGGCTTAGGGTTTGGGAAGGGCTTGGGCGCGTAGCGCGAAGCGGAGGTGTCCAGCGTGGTTTTCCACCCATGAAGGATGCTTTTAGAACAGTTCTGCTTTTGACGGTTACGCTTTTAAAAGTTCCGCAAAAAACTTTCCGATTTTAACACTTCCGATTTTAACACTTCCGATTTTATACTTCCGATTTTTTACATTGAAATATCCGGAAAGAAGAACAAATCCGCTGGGTACAGTTCCGCTAAAAAACTATCCGGTTTAAAAAAATCCGATTTTTACGGATCCGTTTATAACAATTCCGCTGGGTATTGATCCCCACTTAGCGGTTCCCATGCGAACAGTTCCGCTAACATATTTCCGCAAATGAACGATGCGCTTTTAAGAGTTCCGCTCCGTAGGCGCGATCGACAGATTCGGGCCAAAAACATACAAAGTATAGAATTTGGTCAAAGTAATTTGTTTAGTGGAAATCTTACCTTTGACCCATATCTATCCACATACATATAGGCCCTGTGCACGTATAAGCTTCGAGCTTATGATTATAAGCCTAGGGCTTATAATTTACGTGTTAAAGTATATAAAATTATAAGCCCAGGGCTTCTAATTTTAGACGGAGGTATATTTTTACCATACTTTAACACGTAAATTATAAGCCCTGGGCTTATAAATATAAGCCTAAAGCTTATACGTGCACAGGGCCATAGTTTGGTCAAGGTATCATGTTACTAAATATTTTCCTGAAAACCTTATAGTGAAAAAATTTTTAAGTTGGTCATGTTTAATAATGTGTTATACAAAAGTAGTGCGAACAGCTGAAACTTTTCAATAAATTTGAACGCGCGCCGAAATTCAAATGCGCGCCAGAAGGATTACGGTAAAATTTTCGAAGTAACGAGAAACTGTGACCAGACTTTATCCTTTGTTTTTTTTAATTTTTTACGAAATGGGCATTTTTTTGTTTTTTTAGTAAATCTCCCGGTTTATTGTTCGGGCTTTAAAAATTTTAAAATTTAAACAATGGGTGTTTTAAAATATTAAAATCACGTGACTGAAAATGCTTTATGCTGATTGGTTTATTTAAAAGTTTAGGTCTCACCACGAAAGTTACCGTGTTCCAGAAATTTGCTCCCTGCAAAAATTTTTATAAAAATTCAAATAGACTATTATAATTAAGAATTTTTATCACAATACCCTCGCTATTTCTAATTAAAAAATAATAACCTGGATTCGATAATAATGTGTTACGGCGGTTAAAGCCCGTATGTTATTTCTGCAAGCAAACGTACTGCCCAAACATCTGATAATGAAACATCAGTAACCTCAACTCAACTCGGTTGGCACCATAGTTTAACACCAGAACATGGGGTGATGATGATTGGTGTGCGTGTTAACACTGATTGTCTGATGTTTCATTATCAGAAGTTTTGGGCAATGCTTTTGCTTGCAGAAATAACATACGGGCTTTAGTACTATATGTTTGAATGAGTAAGTGAGTGAGTGAAAGAGTGAGTGAGTGAGTGAGTGTGTGAGTGAGTGAGTGAGTGAGTGAGTGAGTGAGTGAGTGAGTGAGTGAGTGAGTGAGTGAGTGAGTGAGTGAGTGAGTGAGTGAGTGAGTGAGTGAGTGAGTGAGTGAGTGAGTGAGTGAGTGAGTGAGTGAGTGAGTGAGTGAGTGAGTGAGTGAGTGAGTGAGTGAGTGAGTGAGTGAGTGAGTGAGTGAGTGAGTGAGTGAGTGAGTGAGTGAGTGAGTGAGTGAGTGAGTGAGTGAGTGAGTGAGTGAGTGAGTGAGTGAGTGAGTGAGTGAGTGAGTGAGTGAGTGAGTGAGTGAGTGAGTGAGTGAGTGAGTGTGAGTGAGTGAGTGAGTGAGTGATAACGGTGAGTGAGTGAGTGAGTGAGTGAGTGAATGAGTAAATGAGTCAGTGAGTGAGTGAGTAGGTGAGTGAGTGAGTGAGTGAGTCAGTGAGTGAGTGAGTCAGTGAGTGAGTGAATGATAACGGTGAGTGAGTGAGTGAATGAGTGAGTGAATGAGTGAGTGAGTGAGTGAGTCAGTGAGTGAGTTAGTTAAATTAGTTTAGTGTGTGAGTGAGTGAGTGAGGGAGGGACTCTAACAACTGAAATTGTGTGCAAACAACATTCGAAAGTTGCGCTTAGTTCAAGGAAAAAGTGGTAACGGATCCATAGAAATATTTTTGATAACAAGATGTTCTACCTTGACTTGGCTAAGCTTGGGTGATGATGATTGGCCGGTTGAGTTGCGGCCCAATCACAGTCGCGCACGTTAGTCAAGAGTGTGGACCAAAAAGTGAATTTGATGTTTCATGGTCTGAGCAAAATGGTGCTTCAAATTTCTCTAGATTCTCAAATTATCTTTAACTAAATGATTAACTAAGTCACCAGATCACCGAAAGTATTACATAATTTTACATATCTGCTCCACGTCCAGCACCAGCACGGTCTGCACCAGCTCAAGGTTATACCAAACTAATAACCATGATCAATCAGGGGTTATTGGGTCACTTAATATCTATCCAAGAATTGGCTCAGTTATTACACCGCAGATGACTTAGTTACACTTAAAAACTGCGTTTGATCTGACTGAAAAAGATTACTTGTTTCATTTCATTGATTCGACTAAAAACGGTTAAACTCAGACTCTTATATAATGAACTGTTGCAGGTTCGCATCTTCTGCGTGCACGAGACTGGTGTGCGACTGGCTATTCTGGCGCACTTTGATGTGTTCGCTACGTCCATACCAAAACACATACTTGAGAAAAATATTCTGCCTGAGGTTAGTTATATTTTGTCCAAACCTACATATATCAGAGAGAACAAGCTTTTTGATTTCTACTTTGTGTTTCATACGGGTTCTTTTATTCCAATTGGTACTTTCAGATTTTTTTAAATACACATTTTACTATACACCAAATTTTATTCATAATTCATATGTATGGTGAAAAAACACAACGTCGGCCACCGTTTGCCAGGTCCATAGTTAACCAAAGATTGCCAGACAGAACATACGATATTTAATAAGTAACTCTATTTTATTTTGAGCTGTTGCTGGGCATGAAGGACGCCAACGACCAGATCGTGGCATCGAGTCTGCATGCCATGGCTCAGGTTAGAACCACTCAATGTTATTTCATTACGATATGATTTTCTGTTTTAAATGATATTTGATATTTGTGCTAACATGGTAAGTATATGTTTTTGCCATACCATAGTTAAAATTCAGCCAGTTTCAGGTTGTGCTATTACTCGGTGCTCCCAACGTCACTGGGTTTATACATCAACAGTACTTCTCGGATGGTCGACCGAAGGTGAGTATTTGTGAGCTATTCACATTTTTATAGATCTAATTTTTATGATGCTAATTTCGCTCTCTAAAGCAATGAAAGGTAGGGAATTTCGCCCTTGCTTTATTTTTCGTTAGCGGTTGACAAGCTTTGTTCAATCAAATAAAGTGTGTGTATACTCGAATTTTTTGGTTACGCCTTTTTTCGGGAAATTTTTTTTTGTGTAAAACCTTTCCCTCACCCAGAAATTGGCGGTCGATAGCAGCAGTTTGGGTTGAAGAAAAGGTTTTACACACAGAAAAGTTCCTAAAAAGAGTCATAATCATCTTTTTAAGAACTTTTCTGTGTGTAAAACTTTTTCATCAACCCCAAAATGCTGCTTTCGACCGCCAATTTCTGGGTGAGGAAAAGGTTTTACACAAAAAAAGTTCCCAAAAAAAGGCGTAACCAAATAATTCGAGTATATGTGATTTTGATTTGACTAATACTGTATGTGTTCATGAATAGGATTGGATCCAGTACGAGTCTAATCAGGTAAGATAACTATTGTATAGTTTTAACGGAAGGTGAATGGCGCATGATTATTCGTGATATTTTTGTCTGTGACTTTGCACTGCATGTGTCCCTACTAGTTGTACTCAGTGATCGCTATCGGACGAAACGGAACGAAACGAAATTTTCAAATTCATTCCGGAATGGTTTCGGAACGAAATTTCTTCATTCCGTTCCGAATGATTTCGGAACGAAATTTCTCCATTCCGATTCGGACCATTTCGGAATTCTGAAATCCTCTTACAATACTATTTATAGGATTTTTTATGAGTATGTTGTCCTAATTAAGTGTGAGCAACGTAGAATTTTCTGTTTAATTTGAATGCGCGCCAAAAGGATTACGGTATAATTTTTGCAGTAACGAGAAACTCGGATCATACTATAACTAGAACAATATCGTATCAGTATTTTTCTGTTTGAAGGAACTTTTCACTGATTGCACCTCATATGTTTGTGTATCGCATGCACGCCAGAATTTTTACTAATGTACGAGAGCACTAGCGGACCCCCTCTTTGGATAAATTCCCCTCCCTTTGGGGGATTAGCTCGTCCGCCAGTGTACGAGAGTTGACTCGTTTTCCGAAAAGGCGCCCAGATACAAACCCGAAATTTCATAAAATGATAGTACAGTCTTCGCCTGATAACGCTTAATGTTGTTTACATAATTTTGGTTGTAGATTATAATTGCGTATAATGTTAGTATAAGATCACAGTTTATAAGTTCCGTATATTATATGTAGATTATAAGTTCCGACATAAGGTCATCATTAATATTTCAGGACCACGAACAACAAAATGATCGTCATTATAAGTTTTTTAATAACATTAGCTGCTGGCTACCATGTACCTGTTCATGTACTTGTGAACCGCCAGCCGGCTGTGCCAATGACCCCGCCCCATTCATTTTCGGACCAGGTTAAAATCTTGTTAACTTTGGGGGCGCCTGACACTCAAATATTCAGTATGAGAAGTAACTTTAGTATGCCACTATTCCATTCAACTAACTAACTCCCTCACCATCTTTAGTGAACCATGCTAGTTGCTGTTTTTTGAAATGCATTTTTAAGGGAAACAAAACGGAAACTGTCACTCAAGGTGTCTTTTTTTAGATTTTGAAGGACCTCAAAAGTCATCATATCACGGCTGTCGATTCCGGAGTCATTGTACCCACCAATGATTGGCACATGACTGTGGCCAAGTTGGACATGTCGTTGCAGCCAGTGTTCGACGAGCTGTTGCATGAGCCGGTTTGTGGAGGAGAGGAATGCGGGGATGAAATGCAAGCGGTTATCATGGAGTTGAAACCGAAGTACGATAAGGTTTGTTGGTTTGTCATGGTAGTCAAGCTCTGTTAACTAATATGATTATCGACTGGCTGAAAAGTGTGTATAACTGACTTATATCGCGAATACCGTAACCCGCAATTTTGCTCAACTGTAGAATTTTTCCTAATCAAAAAGGCACGCAAATAGAATATAAAGGAACATGTGAGGAATGTTTGTATCACTAAACGTTAACTGTATAACAGGAAATGATGCGCTTCCTCAACATCATGGCGGGTGAAATGGCGTACCAGGATGGCATTCAACGTCAACATGGCACATCCACGGACCACATCCACAACGACAACAACCGCCAGAAGCGAGCGGCTTTCTTGATCATCGGCCTGGTCATTGGCGCGCTAACTGCCGCTGGTGTTGGCTACGGTGTGTATGATCTTGTCAAGGTACACCAGATATACACTCATATTTATAACTGTTTTAATATCAATTTATCTTTTAATAATCTACAGCCACACAGCCTATTTCTGAAATAATGCATACTGCAAAAAGTTCACGTAGTTCACTTGATTTCAGTTGAGATTTATATGCTAATAAACCTAAAAATGTGGTGGATACAATAACATTGTTCACGAGTACGATTTTTAGACCAACTCGATGGAGGAAGAACTCATCAACGTGGAGGGCAAGTTGAACACGATGGTCGATGTTGATGTGGCAGCTGATAAAGTTAGTGTTATTGTCCGTCAAAAATAGTTGTATACAGGGTTTTTTTATATAGCATCGGAATGGTTTTCACAATTTCACATCCATTTCCTTTGCTTTTTTGACAAATTTTTGTTAATGAACCTGTAATGTATTAAATAGATGAATACTGAATTTTTTATTTTTTCTTTTTTTCAAGAGGTTCAATGCGACACACGGTGAATTAGAGAAGATCGCGGAGCAGATGGACAGACTGCGTCACGATGGTTTGCTCAACTTCGTCCAGGATCGGGTGAGTGAGCAGATGGCAGTCATTCAGAGTGGCATCCGTGCAATGTGCTACCAGAACAAGATGCCAAGGTGTTAGTGTGACATTTAATAAAATTTTTGTTGGCTTATTTACTGAGGACGCATATTAACTTATTTGATGAGTTATATTTCAGTAAAAAACGGCAAACAAATTTTTAATGTGTAAACACATCTATATACGTATGTATGTATGTTACACAGTAAACGATAGCCAATGTGTAATTTATACAGTATATGTAATGTATTTAATCGTATTTCTACTTCTAGCTGTAATCAACACGACCCCATTGATGAATCTCATTCGGAAGACATCAGGCAGTGCTGATCCATTGGTGTACGACATCTTCCCCCACTTGCTGCACCAGTTGGCTGTCGTACGTGTGCGTGACATCAACGTACAGCGGATGAGCATCATTCTCAACATTGATGTCCCTGTGGCCACCATTGAACGACTTCACCACATGATCCATCTTGAAGCTGATGGTCAGTCAGGACATTTTATTATGAATGAAAGAATGATAAAGGGTTTAGTTTAGAAGAAGTAACTAATTGATTTCAGGGCAGTTTTCTGAAGATGGCTCACATTACCTTGAGCCCCATGTGCCCAAGTTTATTGCCATTCCCGTCGGTGCCACTAGCTTATCTGAGGTGTTGTATCCGTCGGGTTCATGTGTTCAGCAGAACGGGCTGTTTCGCACGTGCTCATCATCGGACTTGCGGCCGACTCCAGAACCGGGCACCTGTTCTGTACTGCAATCCGCGAGTGCATGCCCGCATACCATCATCAAAGTTGACGGACCGTTTGCCAAGGTATTTTAGTTAACCCACAAGCTTATTATTAAGGGTAATTCACATATATAACACACGCAACATCATTCGTCAAAATAAACGTCCAATAAAATGTCAATGGTAAAACAGCGGGTTGATATGTACTTCTATAACACCCTGTATGTACGAGTATAGCATTCACATTCGAGTAGAAAACTAATGTAGTGTGAACAGCTAAAAAATTAATGTTTAATTTGAACGCGCGCCAAAATTTGAATGTGCGCCAAAAGTATTATGGTAATTTTTCACGAGTAATGACCTGACTATATTATGCATATATGACGATAATTGTAAATGTTAACTCAGTGTTGTATATACTCATTTATACAGTACATACAGTATGTGTATTAAACTGCAAGTACCATGTGTATGTTTTATACGAGACCATTGTGCTGTTGAATATATAATCGTAATGTACATTGCAGGCTCTGATTCGGGGCAGCGGGTACATGGTTTCCACCAACTGCCAACATTTTGTGCAGCGGTCTACAAGTGCCAACGTCCCAACTAAAGATCTTTTCGATCACGATCGCATTCATACGCTGCAGCAAAAAACTTTTTTCATCCAAACTCCAGCTGGTTCGGCATTAGTTTTTGTTTTCGAAAATCCCCACAACAGTTTTCTTATTTGGTCATGTACAGGGTGTCCCATCCTTAACCGCCGATGTTGACGGCTCCGTGCTTGAGTTGTACTAGGTCTATATAACTGAAACTTCATTTTCGAACAGAGAAGTCTTTGGCAATTTGTTTGACTCTTACCAGAAGTTTATTGGACGTCTGTAGCTAATTTTACAAGAAATCGAAAAAAAGTCCATTTTTGAACTAGTTTTTCTTCCTTCTGTAAATTTTTTTGATTTTTTTGAAATTTGATAAAAATGCAATTCAATAGCAGAGCATCACAGAAAAATGCCCAACCCACAATGGAACAGCACAAAAAACAATTGAGAAGCTCAATATTCGACTCGGGTACCTCTTTCATCCTGACATCGTTCCCAGTGACGAGACACAGCTTCCACGATTACATAACCTAAGTTCATGGGAATTGCAACCATCTCTTCAAGGATATAGAGAGGTGTGACTGGCCGTATTCCCGGAACTCCTCGGAAATACGTGCTCCTTCAAATCACCCTGGAGCCAGGAGTCCAGAGAGATGAGGTCAGGCGACCTGGTAGGCCACGTACATAAGTTGTCCTCTTCTGCCGATCCAAGGTGAAGCTGGCACAACGAACCATCCTGGCTTTCTTGCAAAAGTGGCTGTTGCCTTGAATAAGGCAGGTATAAGAACTTCGGAAGGTGACTTGTTGCTCTAACAGTACGGTTCTATGGCTCATCATACCAGGTAGCCCGGAATCGTCTTATCGAAACCTTTCCTGGT
Source organism: Daptonema setosum (assembly GCA_964036265.1). Lineage (NCBI taxonomy): Eukaryota > Metazoa > Nematoda > Chromadorea > Monhysterida > Xyalidae > Daptonema > Daptonema setosum. Next base: position 19,611,868 of record OZ038443.1, read on the forward strand.
TCCTGGATCGGCAGAGAAGAGCACTGGGAACGATGTCAGAATGAAGGAGGTACCCTAGTCGAAAATTCAGCTTCTCAATTTGGTTTTTTTGCTGTCTAATTCTGGGTTGTGCTTTTTCTCGTGATGCTCTGCTCTTGAAGTACTTTTTTATAGAATTTCTTGACAAAAAAAATTACAGAATGAAGAAAAACTAGTCGAAAAATGGACCTTTTTTCGATTGATTGTAAAAATAGCTACAGACGTCCAATAAACTTCTGGTAGGTGTCAAACAAATTGCCAAAGACTTCTCTGTTCGAAAATGAAGTTTCAGTTATATAAACCTAGTACAACTCAAACACGGAGCCGTCAACATCGGCGGTTAAGGATGGGACACCCTGTATAATGACAAAATTCACTAAAATGCATATCATAGTTTTAGTTTGTTAAAATTGCAGGTACAGCCATTGAGTTGTGTCCAGATCATCTTGACAAAAATGGTGGATTTCGTTTGTTTGGATTTGAGGGTGTTACGGAGCTCTCGATAAAGCCGTTGAACAACACCAACGTTCACATCCAATTCTCATCAACTTCCACCAAAAGCTGGGCGCACATGAGACAGGAGGTTAAAATCACTCACTCACTCACTCACTCACTCACTCACTCACTCACTCACTCACTCACTCACTCACTCACTCACTCACTCACTCACTCACTCACTCACTCACTCACTCCCTCACTCACTCATTCACTCACTCACTCACTCAATCACTCACTCACTCACTCACTCTCACTCACTCTCACTCACTCACTCACTCACTCACTCACTCACGATTCAGCATAACATAAATTTTACTGGAATGGTTGTTAATTGTTGTTGTTGTTATTGACTAACTCAGTCACTCACTCACTTCCTCACTCACTCATTTATCCATTCACTCATTCACTCACTCACTCTTGAATATTTTTCAGGTTCTTCAGCTTCATCGTGAATACAAAAGTGCTACTTCAGACTATGAGCAGCTACTGCAAACGTTACGAGAACCAGATCAGCAGAAAATAGGTTTGTAAGCTTTGCCAGATTGAATATAGTCTGTAAAACTGATGTTCTCACTCACTCACTCATCCGCAGACTTTGCGAAGCAGTTCATGATAATGCTCAAAAAAATTTCAGGCGCAGACCCGATGAAATGGTTGAGCGCAATTGGTATTGTTCTCGGCTGCTTCAACACAATAATCATCATGCTTGTCATAACATTTATGTGCTGCAAAGTCAACTCATCCGCAGAATCCAACACACATGTAATAAACGTTGTGCCGACGCCCGCCCAGCCGCAGTATACAGACTTTGGGCGTGAAAAGATATACCCCGTTGTGTAAATTTGAATCAATCAATCATGGTGTGCGTAAATATTTTTGTAACGTTTCTCAATTCATTTTGTACCTCACTTTATTATGCCACAACCGCGGTCTCTGTCTATTAGTAATAAGCATAATTATAGTTTAACATAGACCCGTTACGTACAATCTGAACCTTGACATAAATTTTACAAAAAAACATGATTTCGCATGATTAACACATGACTTATATTTATATGATGAATAAAGGTGGTGTTGAATACTTGTTGCGTTTGACTAAAATTTACATAATATCAGCAAAAATTGATTCAATCAAAAAGAAATACAATTCAAAAATGAATACATCATAGTATAGCATCAAATGAGAAAACACAATGACATGAATTTACTGAAAGACAATGAATATTAAAATTACATAAGTATTATATGAGGTGTTTTTATAAAAGAATGTCAAGAAAATACAGTATAACATTTTTCTGATCGAAATATAAAAGTCAAAAACTTTTTGGCGCGCAGTTTGAATTCAAATATGTTTTTGGCGCGCTTTCAAATTTTACATAAATAAAATCTTTTTATAGTGTATTTGGACAACTTACGAAAATTCCTTCTACGGGTGCGTAACAGGCCCACAAAATTAACTCTAACCGAGCTAACTATATGAATAAACCAGGCTGTCTTGTTAGTCAAAAAGATTTGGCGCGCAATTGAAATTCAAATCTGTATTTGGCGCGCGCAATGGGTGGATGTTTCAACACACCCATTTGTGTTCACCGAACCACGTGCATGAGAGTCGAACCCTCAACCCTAAGATTAGTAGTCTAGCGTACTAACCATTAAGCCATAGAACCCAACGCACGAGTTAATCGAAACTCACCTAAGAACATAAACTAGTAGTACATAACAGTGCAGTCAACATGGTGGCGGAAGATAAACATGAAGTGAATGTACCACTTATCCATCTTCAAATGAAATGAAACATTAGGTTTTGACTATGCAGCACGTTTTTATTTCCATAATACACCTTTTAACCTGATTAAAATAGCCTAAACCTGTCTATTTATCACTTTTAACAAATTTTACCATCCGCCACCAAAGGAGCTTTTCTAAAGGAGCTTTTAGTCTTTTTGTCAAAACAAAGGCTCCTTCAGATAAGCTCCTCAAATATTTGTGACACAACTCGACTGGAAAAGCTCCTTTTTATGACTATTCTGCCTATCAAATGCACTGAGGAGCTTTTAGTCAATTTGACAAACAAAAGCTCCTCACGATGCATCTCTTACACGGAGGAGCTTTTAGTCAATTCTGGAAATTGACTAAAAGCTCCTCGAGAAAAGCTCCTTTAAAGGAGCTTTTAGTCTTTTTGCCCAGAAAAGCTCCTTTCGAGAGGAGCTTTTCCAAGCAAATTTACTAAAAGCTCCTTTTGCGAGGAGCTTGTCTGGAGGAGCCTATCAAAAGGAGCTTTTCCAAAGGAGCTTTTAGTCAGTGCCTAATTATAATTTCTGTGTTAATTCTACAAATTATTTATTTTAGAAAAATGGCAAATCGAACTGCCAAAGATGCCAAATCGGTCAAGGGTACTAATCCGCAGTACCTGGTCGAGAAAATCATTCGTATGCGAATCTACGACGCCAACTTTTGGAAGGAAGAATGCTTCGCGCTGTCTGGTTAATAGTTTTTAGTTTGGTTGAAGACTAGTTGATCGTTCATTGAAGGCGATTTCTTCATTAGTATGGCTCTGGATGGCATTTATATGGTGCTAATTGTCTGAATCGTTTTCTACTATTAGGTCGATTGTTGTTGTTTTTTTCTCTCAAATTTATTAGCTTTAATGGTTACGGTATACGGTAAGCTCTAAGGGTAAGAGGTTACGTTTGCTGTCAACGAATATACGTAATTACACGTTATTAAAGGTCATTTAGACCCGGAACTTTTTTAATTAAGTGATTTTACTAATTCTTACCTTTTTTCAGCCGAATGGATGGTGGATAAGGGCATGGAGTTACGCTACATCGGTGGCGTCTATGGTGGCAACATCAAACCGACATCCTTTCTTTGTTTACTGTTGAAAATGCTGCAGATTCAACCGGAGAAGGACATCATTGTTGAGTTTATTCGACAGGAAGACTTCAAGTTGGTGTAGTGTTAAATGATTTTCGGGTTTTTTTTTCACCAGCAAAAAGCATTAGTCTCTTATATCCGTGAATTGAAAATTACCTTTTTCAAAGTCAGATGAGAAGACTTTAATCATGCGCTCATTTATGTATGACTTGCTTTGCAATTTCGTGTATTACAGATATCTGCGTGCTCTCGGTGCCATGTACATGCGACTGACGGGTGGCTCGGTCGAAATGTACAAGTATTTAGAACCGCTCTACAACGATTATCGGAAGCTGCGCATGATGAATCGTGAAGGACGTAAGTTTTTGGATACCACAAAACCCCAAAAATTACTTGACTAAGATTTGTGTTGCAGGTTTCGAGCTGACGCACATGGATGAGTTCATCGACAAACTGCTAACTCTGGACAGCGTTTGTGACATAACATTACCACGCTCACAGGTTTGTGTATTTAATGAGAGTGCAAGGTTATGCTTTATTGTTAATAGCAGTACTCATATGGATGGCATGGATTTCTTGAAGTTGACCAAAGCTTAAAATCCCGAAACCTCATTTGAAAATCACAATCTCAGTAACCGCTTTCAATTCTTTTCAGAAACGTCAAGTACTGGAGGAGACGGGCGAGATTCAGACGGCCTGTCAGCCTCTTCATCCGACGAAGAAAGTAAGAAACGCGATGCTGATAAACCGTTATCGTCTTCTAGACATAAGGTTGTTTGTGTTTTGTGTATATTCATGACAACTTGATAAATAACATTTTTTATTACAGAAAATCAGCGCAAATCAAATCAACACAGTCAAATTAAACCTGTTGTGTGCAAAAATTTCGTGATGGATAATTCCGTTTTTATGATATTTTCGTTTACGCGATAGTTAAAAATTGCAGAGAAATAAATAGACACATTCAACGTTTTAAATTTTTTAAAGAGCACACGCACATCGGATCGTCGTCGCTCTGATCATCGTGATGACGATAAGAGGAAGGAAACGGGCAGCAGCAGCACTCGACGGGCACGTCAGCCGAACGGTGTCCTCCGTCGCGCCCAAGACTACGAGAAACCGCGACTGATTCGCATGTTTTACCCGCAGGAGTATCGGACCGTCAAGTTGCCCAAATTGTTCTCGCACTTCGGGTTGGTGATCAACCTTTTTTTAATTAAAAAGATGACTAATGGCTGACTGACTGACTGACTGATTGACTGACTGACTGACTGACTGACAGATTGACTGCCTGACAGCCTGACTGACTGACTGACTGACTGACTGACTGTTGGATTGAATGATTGAATGATTGAATGATTGACTGATTGACTGACTGACTGACTGACTCACTGACTGGCTGACTCACTGACTCACTGACTCACTGATTGATTGACTAACTAACTGACTGACTGATTGACTGACTGACTGACTGACTGACTGACTGACTGACTGACACATTGACTGACTGTATGGCTGGCTTGCTGAGGAAGTGAGCGAGTGATTAATTGACTGATTGAGTGAGTGACTGACTGACTGGCTGACTGACTGACTTACTGACTGACTGACTGACTGACTTACTGACTGACTGACTGACTGACTGACTGACTGACTGACGGATTGACTGACTGACTGACTGACTGACTGACTGACTGACTGACTGACTGACTGACGGATTGACTGATTGACTGACTGACTGACTGACTGACTGACTGGTTGGCTGACTCACTGACTGACTGACTGATTCACTGCATAGTGATTAACTTACCATGAGCTGTAATACGGTCACACTATGAACCGGCTGAGAAAAATCCCGCTATGTGATCTGCTTGTTGAACCTCCGCAAAAATGTTTGTTAATTAATGGCCCATCGCTGTTTTCATGTGAGTATGCAATAGGTGAGTAAGTGAGTAAGTGAGTGAGTGAGTGAGTGAGTGAGTGAGTGAGTGAGTGAGTGAGTGAGTGAGTGAGTGAGTGAGTAAGTGAGTGAGTAGGTTGAGTGAGTGAGTGAGTGAGTGAGTGAGTGAGTGAGTGAGTGAGTGAGTGAGTGAGTGAGTGAGTGAGTGAGTGAGTGAGTGAACAACAGATTTTGCCTCTCTCCAGTATATTCATAAAGATAAAAAAATGTAACATAAAAATTTATCGTAATTATGAAACATAGTTCAATTGTTTGATTTCAGGCCGACTTTTACGAGTGCCATGTACAATACTAAGATGCCATATGCCGCTGATAGTTCCGGTTCGTACTCAGCCATCGTTGTGTTCGAGAAGGGATTCAAATTTAATATGACGGTTGGCAGATATTTTTAGGGATATTTTCACTCGCCCGTTTCAGTTTATTGCATTTGTATCAGTTACAAATGGAGATGTTAATTATGAGTTTATTGTTATTTTTTAAAGTTCGAGAACAATTGAATGAAAAATTCGGATGCTAAAAAAATAATATAATACTATAATTAAACTTGAGTGAATATATGATATAATAATACTATAATAAGATTGGGTCTAGCTGGTTGCAGCATGCCCGTCTTGGCATAACTGCAGGCTTCACATCACCGACCAGGAAGTGATGCTGCCTTCAGGTCACAGCCGGTATATGACGTCGCAGATGACGCATAGGCAGACACTGTACCGCATAAAAGTGTCAATACAAAACAAAAACAGAGTTGAAATGAAAAAATGCTGACACAGAAATATATATTATATAATAATAGTATAATAAGTATTGGGTCTAGCTGGTTGCAGCATGCCCGTCTTGGCATAACTGCAGGCTTCACATCACCGACCAGGAAGTGATGCTGCCTTCAGGTCACAGCCGGTATATGACGTCGCAGATGACGCATAGGCAGACACTGTACCGCATAAAAGTGTTAATACAAAACAAAAACAGAGTTGAAGTGAAAAAATGCTGACACAGAAATATATATTATATAATAATAGTATATTAAATATTGGGTCTAGCTGGTTGCAGCATGCCGTCTTGGCATAACTGCAGGCTTCACATCACCGACCAGGAAGTGGTGCTGCCTTCAGGTCACAGCCGGTATATGACGTCGCAGATGACGCATAGGCAGACACTGTACCACACAAATATGAGTGAGATCACTATATCATGAAATGAGCACTGAATGTATGTTTTATTGAGCATTTAATATGAGCAAAACAATTGAGCATTAAAACTGAGCACTTGATGTGAGCAATATGGAATGTGGCATATTTAATAATATGGTAATTTCAGGTCAGTCGACGACAACGACGACGTCTTCAACTGGTCGCTGGCGGTAGATGCACATGACGATCTTGTCGGGGCTGTCGGCCATAACTTCCTGCCAGGTGCACTGCTTGATGTCCGAGTCGTCGTAGATGACGCACTGCGGTGGTGTCGTAGAGACGTCGACCCGATATACGTAATAGTGGCCTGCAGGTTTGTTTATTTAGACAATTAAACACACGTGGGATCGGTCGCTTAGCTTAGAGTGATTTATTGATTAACCAACTGACCGACGTACTGACTTTGGGACTGCTTGACTGACTTACTGACTGATCTTCTGAATTATTGACGTACTGACTTTGGGACTGTTGGACTCACTTACTGACTGATCTTCTGAATTGTTTACCAACTGTCTGACTGTTTGAGTGACTGACTTTTTAAGTAACTATGACAACAGTATAATAGTTTTTCAATGTTACTTGCGGTGCGGAACTGTAGCAGGAGAATAGTCGGAATTTTCTTACCGTTTTGGTAGTTTTGGCCCCGATGCACAAGAACAGCTTCCAGTGCGTACTCTGTCTGCACGTTCTCGGGTTCTCGAAGCAAGATGCCGATGTCGATGGTAAGACTCAGCTGGACTGCGTCATGACGCTTGATGATCTGATGCTCGTTCCGATCGTCCTCGTCGGGCTCTTCGGGCTGGTCGGGCTCGTCATAACGATTGATGTGAATGATCAGCATCCTTTAACCAAAATTACACTCAACGGACTGAGTGACTTGTCGTCCGACTGACTCATTGATTAACTGACTGAAGACTTACCGTCAACTGATTGGCTACCTTTCGAACCGGCAGATAGACTAATCTTTTGACTGGTCGTCTAACTGATAAACTGATTGACGGGTGACTAGCTTGCTGATTGAGTTCTATCAGGACTCAGTGATTGAGTTACTAACTTGGGTGCATCTGTCAACTGATTGACGTATGCAGGCTGGCAACCACCACCACATAGATTGCAGATCATAAACTGCGGCGGGTGTCGGTGGTACTCGTTGATGGCTGATTGCATGTCTGTCAAAGGATGGTCAGCTCGCAGTCGACGGAAGGCCACATGAACGTAATTGAGTGTGTCGATGTCAGCCAAAAAGTGTGGTTGTTCACCACAATGGACCTCCTCCATCTTCGACACCGACCACACATCACCAAGTTCGCCCTGTCGTAGTCGGCACGGTCGGATGGCATTCAGGAGGATCGTCATCGCCTCTTCTGAGTCCTGTGGGTTGTGTCATTTATTCGCGTGAGTGTTTGTTGTATATGTAAGTGACTGTGGATAGTCCGTCTGAGTTATCAGTGAGATGGTTGTAAATGATAAATGTATGAGTTTTTTCAAGTTTTAGTCTTGCTGATAAATGAGAGGTGACCAACTTGTTGTTGGCCGCGCACTCGGATGTGCATTCGTTCCAGGACAATTGTGAGCAGCTGCGTCAATATCCGATTTTTGTTGGGATTCGTGGCCCGCTCATGTCTTGTGGTGACCAACCGTTTCAGCAACCTGCGTAATCCGTGAAAAACTATGTAGACTATCAGCATTCAGTTACGGTGCTTTCAGAGTTGAGAGGAATGAAAAGATTTTTATGGTTGGAAGTTTTACAAACTATTCGTTTTTACACTTACTTTCTTCTGAAGTCTGAAAGCACCATGATAATTTATTCTGAGCATTTACTTAGCTGATGGTGCATTGAGTAGCCTTATTAGATTTAATAAGAACCTTAGCACGACCCTATCACCCTCGTTCCGTTGATCGGCTTCAGCTGCCACGATGCCGGCTCTTATCGTTGGTGATTGCACCAAAGTCTGCACGACGGAAATCAGAAAACAACGGTTGTCGTTGTTACGGTAGCTAAAAAATTAATTAGTCATTGTAGTTCATTTCAGTTTGAATGATCGGTTGTAATAAACTTCGGTTTTCTCGATACATTAGAATGCAGTCATCCTACCAACCCCATCCGGTCGCCACATCGTGTGCCACAGTTGATGCCCGCGTCCGGTTGCAGGACCGGAGCCTTCTTCTTCGGTTGCCATTTGAAGCGTGGTGTCCCGTCCTTGGGGTTTCGCTTCATCGTCCGTCCTTTCACCTGAACCAACTGTGCTAGTCTTCCGTTGAAGAGTAATCGACCGCGAGCGCAAAGTGTGGCGTGTCGTGGAGTATCCTATAAGTTGTCCTATAAGTATTATGATTCGCAGGCCACATGTTATGTGCGCTTGTTATCAATTAATCATAATTCAGGACCAGGTTGAGTTAAGCTGAATTTCTTATTGTTAATTCTTCATGTAGTAATTCAATGTGTAATAACTCCAATCAAGTGAGTTTTTGTATTCGTGAGATGAGTACAATACCAACGTTATCAGTGATAACACTGCCACCGCCCTCTTCGACGTCCACAAACCGGTCATCAGTTTCTTTGGACCCTGTGCTCTTCTTCATCAGGTAACTCATGGACCGGAGATACCTTTGTATCAGCGTGCGATGCAGAGCGTCGAACACCTGATCATCGACAGCCAAGTCGTTGTTGTGCAGCGGCATGTAAGGAACAGGTAGTCGATTCTGTTGCAGGTACCCACGGCACATCCGAACCAGCACTTGCAGCCATGGTTCATGCCCCACAGTCCCGCCGTTCCATACTGACGATAACCGATCTGGATCTTGTCTGTACTCCTGCAGTACTGCCCGCTTTACCGTCAGCATGTTCTGGCGGGACTTGACCTGCTCGTCAACGGCGATGTAGACCGTGTTGGGTGGATGGGGGCGAAGTTGCTCTTGCACGGCGTTCAGTGTCTGATGTTGGGTGGTCTGTTGACGATGCCAGAACGCGATCACTTTGCCTTCCTTCGCTTTGACGGGGGCTCCGAGTCTGAATAAACAACAGAACATTATGAGACACATTCATGTTGCAATTCTTGAACAATGAATTACACTTATCCACTACAGTTGAACATTCATAGCTAAACAGTTCGAACCGGAGTATCTTCGAGTTGAAGCCTTCAGCGACATTGCCTGTCCGATCCAACTCGTTGCCCCACTGGGACCATATTCTTGGTTCGTGTTGCGCAGTCCCAACATCAATGTAATCGTGCTAGAAATAATATTTTGCTCTTAATATGTGTTTAACTGACAACCTTGCTGGCTGATGAGATGAAAGATTGACGGACTGATTGAAAGATTGAGTGACTGGCCTAATGACTGTCAGTGTTATTTATTGACTCACAGATTGACAATGATTCAAGAAACTCATTGTAACCAACCCTGTATTTAGCCAGCATCTGTCCGACCGTTTGCTGTACATGTGGTTCAAGTCGCCATCGCAGACTGTTGTCCATGCTCAGGTAGCCGGCGTCCCACAGCTCCTGGACTTCATCAGGTGGCAGAAAGATGATGGCCATCACCATTCGCCACCACCGTGCAAACTCGGCATCTTGGTTGAAGACCGGTCGCAACCCAGATGAGTCTAGCCGTCTCATCATGATTTGCCCGTGATGGAAGGAGCAACCGACCACCTGTAAAGTTGGTTTTGTTAGATGGTTATGAGTGAATTAGATGGTTATGAGTTCACAAGAAGAAATAGGGAGGACTGGCTAATGATTAGACAATACACTAGAATATCTTTTAACTGAGTGGTCGTGTAACTTTGGACTGGTACCAACCAACAACTCCACACCGGCGAACGCAATGTGAAATTGTGCTACGAATGAATTCCGCAGGCCCACCTCGAAGTCAACGACCAGTGTCTTCGCTGACATAGCCAGACCCAGTTCTTTGATTGTATCGAACAAATGCTGGAATGCGTTGGTGTACGTGGCGCCTGAGCGGTCGCGCATGAAAATCATGGCCACAGTCGAATACGATGTGAGCAATACCTGAATCACTCATTAACTCAGTCATCAACTCAGTCAGTCATTTAGTCAGTCATTCAGTCAGTCAGTCAGTCAGTCAGTCAGTCAGTTAATAAGTCAGTCAGTCATTTAGTCAGTCAATCATTAAGTCAGTCGTTCAATCAGTAAGTCGGTCAGTCAGTCATTCAGTCGGTCAGTCCGTCAGTCAGTCAATCAGTCACTCAGTCAGTCAATCAGTCACTCAGTCAGTCGTTCAATCAGTGAGTCGGTTAGTCAGTCAGTCAGTCAGTCAGTAAGTAAGTCGGTCAGTCAGTCAGTCAATAAGTCAGTCAGTCATTTAGTCAGTCAATCATTCAGTCATTTAGTCAGTCAATCATTCAGTCAGTCGTTCAATCAGTAAGTCGGTCAGTCAGTCATTCAGTCGGTCAGTCAGTCAGTCAGTCGGTCAGTCAGTCACTCAGTCAGTCAGTCGTTCAGTTCAGTCGATTTTGCTTTTTTCTTTTCCCTAACCCGACAATGCATGAACAGGATCTGTTCGTACCCGACCGGTGCCGTTTTGAACGTACCATCGATGATGATCACTGGGGACCGCGCAAATAGCTCCAACTCGTCGTCTGACGCATAAACCGCAAATGCCAGCTGCTTTCCATTGGGGCCCCGGAACCACCTGCATTTTTATTTAAGGATAGTTTTTGTTTTGTATGTATTTGTTCTGTACCCCATGTTAACCGTATTGGAGATTAAGTTCAGTTTTAGTTAACCAACGTCTGATCGTGTAGAGGGGGTCGAAGGTGGTGGTATTGTGTTGGCGGGTCGTTGAGATCCACGTTGACTGGCCCTGTCTTGGCTCGTGTCTTCTGGAGGCGATCAGCAACAACATGGCGGGCCTGAACTGTGTAGAGCAAGTCCTTGGCATCCACGCGATAAATCTCGGCTGCCGGCATGACCCAATCATTGTTGAGCTGAAAGTTGGTCAATTATAACCTTTTTCTTTACGTTTGTCCTTTATTCATTAGACTCACTCTCGTTCGAATCACTGTGTTGCGTATCGTTTCATACTCTGATGCTTCATACTCTAAAAGCTTATAAATTACAGACTCACTCACATACTGATTTACTACTAAACTGACTCACGCACACTCACTTACTCACTTGAAACAAAGTTAAAATGTGATGAAAGTTTGCAATCTGAAACGTCACAGTTTTGAACGTTACGTTACGCACTCGTATATTTTTGAATGAAATCATCACGTATTCAAGCATTCACTAATTTACTTGACCAACCGCTTGGTCATTATGTTAAGCATACAATGCTGAATATTCCGCGTGCGTTAACAACAACAAACAACAACAACAAAAACAACAACAGTCAGTCAGTCAGTCACACAATCAGTCATTGGTCGGCCAGGTCGATTCGAACTGAGTACAACAACAACAACAACAACAACAACAACAACAACAACAACAACAGCAACAACAACAACAACTACAACAACAACAACAACAGCAGCAGCAGCAACATCAGCAACAACAACAACAACAACAACAACAACAACAACAACAACAACAACAACAACAACAACAACAACAACGACAACAACAACAACGACAACAACAACAACAACGACAACAACAGCATCAACAACAACAACAACAACAACAACAACAACAACAACAACAAAAACCAAAACAACAACAACAACAACACAAAACAGCAACAACAACAACAACAACAACAACAACAACAACAACAACAACAACAACAACAGCAACAACGACAACAACAACGACAACAACAACGACAACAACAACAACAACAACAACAACAACAACAACAACAACAACAACAACAACATCAACAACGACAAGAACAACGACAACAACAACAACAACAACAGCAACAACAACAACAACAACAACAACAACAACAACAACAACAACAACAATAAACAACAACAACAACAACAACAACAACAACAACAACAACAACAACAACAACAACGACAACAGCAACAACAACAACAACAACGACAACAACAACAACAACAACAACAACAACAACAACAACAGCAACAACGACAACAACAACAACAACGACAACAACAACGACAGAACAACAACAACAACAACAACAAGCCACAGTCAAGAATTGCACACTATACCACTATTTGTGCTAACTATGTCTGTGGCCACCCGTGCAGGCACGCCCTGCTTCACCATTTCGACCCGCTTCAACTCCAGCTGTATGGCTGCAATCTGCACACGAGTGTACGTCTTACACCCCTCCTTATGTTGACCCACCCAGGGCAGGGCTTGGCGCCATTCGCCGTTCACATGGTGTTCAGTGCGATACCCGGCATGGCAGCCAACGCACACTAGCCACTGTCGATCTGGGTCCGGGCACTCACGGTTCCTGTTGAAGAGTCGGAACGAGGTGGGGTCATCGATGTCAGCGATAGCCACGGCATTACGACCTCCACGCTCTGTGCGCAACTTCTCGATCCGTCTGAAATCGTGCTTTAAAAAATGCGTGTCATTCTCAATCTCTAGGACGGACGAAATCCACTCACTTACTCCCTAGGTGACTAGAAAATTTATTTTATGTTTGCACATTTCTTTAACTAAGTCAATAAATGTTTTATTACAGAATAGACTCATGTCTTTACTCTACTTTTGTTTTGTTTAACTTCGTTCCTCACCTTTCAGTGACCACTGGGTCAACTTGATCATCCAATGCAATCATTGGGGGGCGACGCCGAGCTCGTCTTTCTGTTGACTTAGCAGCTTTCGGTGTCTCATCTGAATTTTGAGGCCGCTGCTGACCATCTTCATCTTCATCATCGTCAAGGACTGAATTGAGGTAAGCTGTTATTCATTATGATTGTCACGTAGCATAGTGTATGACATGACACTCACTTACTTACAATGGTGTATGTCATTTACTGACTCATACTGCATACATTCAACTATGCCATTCACTCACTCACAAGCATTTATTAAAATATACCATTCACACACTCACATGCATACATTCAACTATGCTATTCACTCAACTCACTCTACATACATCCAATTATGCCATTCACTCACTCACATGCATACAATTCAACTATGCCATTCACTCACTCACATGCATAGAATTAATTATGCCATTCACTCATTCACATGCATAAATTCAATTATGCCATTCACTCAGGTACATGCATACATCCAACTATGCCATTCACTCACTTACTAAACACATCCAACTGTGCCATTCACTCACTCACTCACTCACTAAACACATCCAACTATGCCATTCACCCACTCACTAAACACATCCAACTATGCCATTCACTCACTCACTAAACACATCTAACTATGTCATTCACTCACTCACTAAACACATCCAACTATGCCATTCACTCACTCACTCACTCACATGCATACATCCAACTGTGCCATTCATTCACTCACTCACTCACTTACTCAATTACATTCAGCTAAGCAATTCACTCACTCACTCACTTACATTCAGCTATGCTATTCTCTGACTGACTCACTCACTCACTCACATTCATTTATGCAATTCACTCACTCACTCACTCACTCACATTCATCTATGTCATTCACTCACTCACTGAAAATCATTCAAATCCAGCTGTGCCATTTACTAATTCACTCACGTACATTCGGCATGTCATTCACTCATTGACTCACTTTTTCGCTCACATAAATCCAGTCATGCCATTCCACTCAGCTAATTGCAGTGATTGTTAACTGTTTTTTTTTGTTCGTGAATGCCTTTGCAACTAATTTTTCAGTGGTAGACGTGAGTGCAAGCTGTGGAAGCCGTGCGAGTTGTTGCCGTCGTCCATGCCCGGCCTATCTTTCTTTTTGATTCAGTGAACATGTTGATAATAATAAAAATTGTTTTTTAAACATTTGGTTGTCGTTTTGCATTACATTATAATTACAGAACTACGTTAACTAGAATAAATAATTGAATTCACACTTGTTTTTCTTTACTTCTTTATTACTGCAGTCAACAGGCACACTGATGTTATTAAGAATGGTGTTTTGGCCGATACCCTAGATCAACGGGTCAGACAATCTTCGACTCAAGTGAGGTTTCTAACTCAAGACCACCAGTTTCCTATGCTAGTGCCCTACGCACTAGATTAGAGGCAACACATTTTTTGCGTCATTCGTTAACTAATTTCAGTAAACAGTATCATGTTGAATAGATCAGTTGAACAGTAAACAGTATCAGATGATGCAATAGTCTGTATAAAAAACAGTCAAAAACATTTTTCCGTGAGAACCTTGGGCTTCATCGTCAGGCAGAATGGTTTGGCCTCGTCGAACTTCCGAAAGAAACGTGTATAAAGCCCCTATACCATCCACGATGCCCATCACTCCACATGCATCTTTTGCACTTAATTGGTTTCTGAGAACTCGACGGATGATTGGCAGGTTACGCAAGAACGTTGGTCTGAATCGTTGTTTTGGTTGACGGTTTGCAGGTCCCACGAGGAGAGCGGCTCTGCCAGGCGCTTGCTGAATGTCCTGTGGTGTGGGAGAACTACACTTTTAAAACGGTAAGATTCCATTTGAAGTTGAGTAAAGCGAAGCATTAAAAAATTTTATGCAATTAAAAACAAGAAAATGAACTAGAAAAGCAAAAGAAAAAATTAGTGACTAAATAAAGCGTTCTCCTCCGTTCATCAGTTGTTAGCTGTGTCATAAGTGTTTGAGATTTTGATCTGTAATGGGGCAAACCTCTGGATTTGGCGGCCAGTCTTTTTTTCTGTCTTTTATGGCCTTTACATAACGGGCTAATTGTCTATACTTAGCGCTATTGTAGGCATAGCCTAAGTGTCGACACAGATCTGCTATCGATCTCCTTTCGTTCACTACTGATGTCACACCATCTATGAAGTCCGGTGTGAGTTCAAAGTTGTACATTCTGGAATGAAATAGTGAATCGTTAATTTGAGGTTGTTTAAATCGTATCTGCCTTTGAATCGTAACATTATATTCCCTTAAGTCTTGCAGCTAAACATCTGACTAATTGATGTCCTTTTAATGCATGCATGGAACCGATTGTCTATAATAACTGCCAAATAATTACTTCATTAGTAACCTTCTAGATTATGTCAGCCCACACCAAATAATCAAATGCAAATTATCAAGTGAATCATAAGCTGATGCGAATGCGACAGATTATATGCAAATGATTAAATATCACAATAGTATTAGGTGCGACTTCGAGAATCCATCAGCCGTCAGCGTCAGAAAAGAACACGAGAAACGATACGGGTCCTGAAAAAAAGGAATATAAAGTGAACGTCGAGAAATTAACTTCAAGAAAATTAAAGGTAACTATAAGAATTATAGGAAAATTCTACGTTGGAATAATATTAGAAGAGGGTGATAACCCAACGCCTTGCGCTAAAAAAACATACCAATCACACAGCTCAGCTATCATACGATACGAACATAAATGAAAACACTATTAATTCAGCGACTTACTTTCAATATTGACGGCGAGCAAGTATCACTGGTTTACGATATCAGTTTTGTCCAGATTTATTGACTTCGTAAGGTGAGAGTGGCCAATGGGAGGTCATGCAGTAGGTTATATCTGAAACGTTTAATATTGAGTAACTGTATAATTGCGCGTGCCTGTACACCTACATAATTTTGTTTTTTTAAGAAATAGTGAATTATTGAGCTAACATATTAATCCGGTAATTAAGTTTAGATATCCGATACTAATTATTTTAATAGACATTCAAATGGTTAGGTCTTAACTTACGCATACCGTTAGTAATTGTTTGAACATACGAATTGGCTGGCTCACTAAATCTTACGCTTAACTTAAGTGCCAACTGACTCACCAGTCAAAGTATCCGGTCGTCCACTGTTCTCACACACAATCTGTTCACAGTGCACGCCTTTGTAATGATCGTTCGAACACTTGCAGTTATCGTCCGCTTGCAATGAACCACCGTATAAACACGTTTTCTGAAAATAACAAACTTATCAGATAGTCGAAATGAGGTAAACTTTTTTGAAGGTTAAGCATTTTTAATTGCAATAATTACGATACTGCCGAACTAAGTGATGTTAAAATAGGTAAAACGGCTTCGGCTTACTTCCGTAAACATATATTTTTGCGTCACTTGAAATATCACATTCCTTTCAATAGTCATATGGGTATGGGTAACCATTATTACATATGGGTAAACTACAATAACCTCATTAAAACTTATAGAACAATACAAATAATCTTTTTGTTTTAGTTTTATTGGTTTAACTACAACAAACCCAACCGTTTCGCATAATTTACCGGTCAAATGTGGCATACACGCGCAGTCACCGGATATGAGGTAGGTGCCGCCTGAATAGGGATGTTTTAAATTTTTAAAACAGAGGACGCCGACACTGAAATGAAAATTAGATTTTCGTATAATTGATCTACAACCTGAATAAATACATTTCAAACGGCGATGTTGAAGAAGAATATTCCCGAACATTTTTATGCACAAGGCAAGGAAACTTTATCCCATCGAAAGGCATTTAACCTATGTGTCACCTGGATAAAATTTATCAAGGAACCCCAAACCTTCGTATCTGGACTGAAACAACTTTATGTCATTGCTTCTAATATGAAAACAAACCTGTTGTTACAGTGGTTTCCGGTATGGATGTCAATACTTGGCTGTCGTTGGTGTAAAGTGCGTTGAAACGGTGCGGAGTTGGGTTGTTATATTACCTTTGCAAATATTTAGAAGGTATAGATATACAGTGAGAATGAATGATTATGAAACATATAAATAGAATACCAAATATGAACTATATACCCCCGAGCTACACACAGACACAGTCATATCCCACTAGCAGTCAAGGGACGAACGGAAAAGTGGAATTCTTCCTCTTTGGCATTTTCAAGTAAAATTTGTACTCTAAAGTGTAGAAAAATGAATTTCAAAGCTACTAATTTCTATGGTAATCTGATTCCGCACATCCGCACATCCATCCAAAAACCGCACATCCGTCCAAAAACCGCACATCCGTCCAAAAACCGCACATCCGTCATAAAAATAATCTAATTTCAGCCAATTCCCCCCTCTTTGGAAAAATCGATATTCAGAAAGTCTCACAAAACCAGAAACGTAACAATTTATAATAAAATATAATAAAACACGGCATAAACATGGTTTTCTTAACATTTCAAAACAAATTTTTATTTAAAAATAAAGCAGCATATTTTTTCGAAGTCGATTAAACAAACATCACTCAAATTTTTTTTGGTTTTACATACCTAATTTTGCCGCACAGCAGTCTGTTATTATGACACTTTTTTTGTTCCCTTTGTGCGGCCTGTTATTATGACAGTAGTCAGTATATTTTTAACGTGATTCCGCACCGCACATCCATCCAAAAGTTGCACATCCGTCATAAAATACGACAATTTAAGCCTAAACCTAAGCCTACAGATTACGGGACATTTTTGGATGGATGTGCAGAATCAGATTGCCGTGTTACAGATAATAAACGGTTTGGTTTGAGGAATCCATATTCAAATAGGGGCAGACAAGGCAGTAAATTACTGAACAAAACAGGATAACTTCAAACATTCTCATTTGAAAAAAACTGCTTTTCTATTTTAATTCTATTTCAGGCCTATACGAAGATGGAAGTCAACGAGATACGTGTGCCCGATTTTGGTGAACTGTTCGCCTACACTCTTGAGATCTCCGACGAACGTCTGCACGCCTCGCAATCGCCGTCTCAACTACAGCTGAAAATTGCACGGTTAATGTATTTAATAAAGTAGATGGCTTGCTAATAGGAGACGCCCTTTTGTGGCTATCTGAAAGTGTTTTTCTAAGGGGTCCATGGCACAAATCAGGGAGATCTTCGACTCTTATCCGGGCCGTCATGAGCTGAAAAAAAAGAACCAGTCCCCCGTTCGAGCTGGAAGCTCGATTGAAACAACTGTCAGTCTGTTACCGAAAAAGTTGCTGTTTTACACCAGACTTTCCCCCAAAAATGGCGCTGCCAATGATTCAAATCCTGAAGACATTTTTTCATTGTTTTGTTCGCTGCTATGGAAAATCATTTTCCTGCAGTGCCGTTTTCGATTCATCACTTTTCAATGATCACGTTCGGCATGAGAAATGTTAGAAGGAAAAGTATACATTTTTTTTTATTTAAGCCTGGCGAAACTAGACCGGCGGTTACAATCAACATCAGACATGTTTCAGTGACATTGTCGAAGACTTTTCTGATGTACTCGTCAACCCAAGTGCCATGTCTTTCACGACCATTTACATGGTATCCATGGGTCGCAATGCTGTCACGAAGAATGCGGCTTTGTTGGCTCTGATTAATAAACATGATGTCAAGGTTTATTACTTACAAATAGTTTTTTATAAGTCGTTTGACCTAGATTCTGTTAAAGTTCATTATTTCACATCACCAAAGATTGCATGATCTAACGGACCATGTGCATGAATTTTGAGTTGTCTTCCTATTGATCGATGTGAGTCAAACGTAAACCAATCATCGCTAACTCGAAAAACATGTATGCTCATTATCAGATCAAAGATGAACAGCAAGCTACGAGTTCGATTCTGGCGGCAGCCCTCAGTTTCACAGTGACCAGTCGCATGTCGCCAGAGTGGAATCGCGTTGGCTCTCGTTTGATTCAAGGTGAAGCGTTTTTCAGTTATGGACAGTTGTTTGAGATTGTGGTGTGACCCGAGATAATACTACTTAATAAGCAATCAATATCACTTAAAGAGCGCGTGTCGAGTCATGACATGTGTTGCACGTGTCGAGTTCGTTTTTCTTTCAGGTGTCAACTTCCTCGAGCGTGTCATGGGCCGGAAATACCGTCAAATCGGTTTGTTCTAATTGTTAGAATATAAATCGACGTCTGGTAATAATTTCTTACCCGCAGTTGATTGTATGAATGATTACACATGGCACACTTTCATCGTATGTTCAGAGCTGAGCGTGACCTGCTTGTCCAGTGGCACCGTTACACTGACAAGTAAAGCCGAAATTGTGCGTATGTATCCCATGGAGACTTGGCAACTCGATCTGCCATCCAAATACGACCCTGATTTCTGGTTAAATATAACTACCTTAAGTTTGAAACGATATTATATTATATTTTTCAGCCATCCTGCGCCCATGGATACAACAATTACAGGGTGGTCCAAAAAAAATGACAACACTTTGAAGCTGAGTAACTCTCGGCACAGAGATCAGATTTGATTGAAATTTTCAGGTATTATCAACAACATACTAACTTAGAAAAATATATAAAACCAAGCTGATCAGACAATCACAGCGGCCACCACGCATTAATGTTTGGAAAAATGCGTGTGGGTCAAAAACCGAGCGAACAATTAGGACATGGATTACACGTGATTTGCGAAAAAATAAACTCAGTTATTTTAGCCTGTAATCAATCAAGAGTCTTTTTTACTTATGCTGAAACATTTGTAATATAAATTTTTTGAATTTTATTTTTCATTAGATAAAATCTTGTTTCAGAGGTGAAAACTGCGTGTATCTCCTTCTGACATTGAAAAAGCGTTTAGTTTGCTAATTTAAAATGAAAAAATAAAAAACAATTTAACAAAATGCTTAAAAACCATCGATAAAATTTAAGTAAACGTGGAATGTTCACCATCGACTAGCAAAATCTAATATTTCATTTATTACGTGCATATCATCCCTTGAATATGCATGCACAATGTAGGCGGTTTTTGACCCATGCGCATTTTCGCAAACATTAATGCGTGGTGGCCGCTGTGATTGTCCGATCATCTTGGTTTTATATATTTTTCTAAGTTAGTATGTTGGTGATAATACCTGAAAATTTCGATGAAATCAGATGCCTGTGCCGAGAGTTATTCAGCTTCAAAGTGTTGTCATTTTTTTTGGACCACCCTGTAGTAACGTTATGGGTGACGCCAAATCAACGTATCTGCAGCATCCACATTGGTGTGTGGTCCTGCCAAAGTTGGTTGGGACGTAATGCGTATCAATCTATCAATACTCGGTAAATAATCTAATGGTGGTATTTTTTCTGCCAAAACCTTGTTAGTTTTCAAAACTTTTAGATTGAGTCGTGGTCAGGTTGTGGCTGTCCGACATCGGCTGCGCTCTGATTCGCCATTTGCCAACTATGCTCAGTTACGTCAGTACTGGCGAGACTCGGTCAGTGCATTCATTACAACCGTTACTGTGGTTATGACCCACCACCATGTGTATCAATTGTTTAAATAACGTAACATTTGTTGTAACCGTCAGCACAAATAGTTATCTTAACCTTATCGCCAACGCCAATTTAGAGCTCATGTAATCAAATTCTGGCTAAGTTGTACATTTTCACTGAGTGATTACATTAATAACACAATAGTTAACATTAGTTTGTTTGAATTTAATAAATTGATTTCACTTTTAAGTATGGCTATTCGTTGCCGAAAGATCCTCCGCCGATTTACTTCGAATTGGAATTCTGTTTCGGCAGAAAAAATGGTCGACCATCTGATCTGTTCACGTTGGTTCCGCTTTTTTAATTATCTATTCTTAACAAATGTTTGATTTTCGTATATTTTTCGTGAACTGAGTTTCAGGTACCCGAGTTACTGCGTATTGAGCGGATTTCCTTCTGCCGTACCGAATGTTGATTCGCAGGAGCTGAATATGGTCTGCTATGCGTTTTCACAGGTTCAGTTAACTAATCATGCGTAATAATTATTTATTTAAATGATTAATCATCATTCAATCGATCATTGTTGTGTTGATCAGTCAGTGAATCAACCATTGGCTGAAATAGATGTATCAATCAGTCCTTTACATGCTGCCGCTGAGAGCAGAGCAAATCCAAACGCCTAAACCCTCGTGTACGTATTAGATCAGTCAATCAATCAATGTTAGACTAGACATGTTAATCAGTCATTTAAATGAATAAATTATTAACATAATTTAGTCCTAATTTTAGTGGATAATTTGACAGTCAGTCAATGAATTGGATCATATGTTATTTTAGCTGTTACGACGTAAGCTGAGTCACGTATTTGGTGTACCCAGTCAGTTCTGTCGTACCAGGACTTCCTACCACTGTGTGCCTCGACCTTTGACTGACCACAGCACTGCACAGGTTAAACCTTAAATTGATTTGTTTATTATTGTTCCTGAAGGTGGTAAACTGAGTGAAGGCAGTTTGAATGGATGTGAAGTATATAGTAATCAGTCGATCGCCTTTTTAGAAAACCGTTATTTTTCAAATAAAGACCCGCTTATACACCAGGATATCAGTGCCATATCAAACGGGTCGGATGGCATTGAGGACGGTGTGCCGGTGGTGCAACGATCACCCTATTTTGCACATCATCGCAGTGGCATGATACCTGTGGACCTGCGTGCTTGTTCGTTCCACTATCGAAGCTCTGATAGACTCAGCTTGAATCTTGGTTTTGCTAGACTCATCTTCACTCATGATAATAGTTCAGTAATGAAGAAGTCCAAACGGAACGTATGTTGTTTCAGCACCTCAAATATTCGTACGTGATCGACGTCGCTCGGGTTGTAGTACTCCGTTGGGTTGTGACACGCCATCAATTACTAACGGTTACAACCAAATGTTTTGCTTTATGACTCCCAGAACAATTTCTTCTATAATGTCATAATAAATATGCGTTTTCGTAGGATCCGAAGCGCCGCCGAATCCGACCCAACTGTTCAACCAGACCAACGCTGTGCGAAAAACTCATAAATTAGCACCACCTGTTGCGTCCTCAACACCTTTCGGTTCGTTGTTCATTATAAGCAGTCGTGATATATCATATCTGTTAAGGTTAAGTGTTATCCATAGATTTCCAGTTATCACATACACATTCATATCAACGGCTAAATTTTGTTCTACTGTAGCCTAACATTTAACTTTCAACATTGAGGTTAACGTCCATTACCGTAGCTTTCTCTTCGATTTTGCAGACAAGCAACGTGAGGCGCGTTCCGGTAACGACACATCAGCCGATTTAGTGATCGGTCCCTCACTGACAAGTCCTATGAATCCAGCCAGTCGACCCATACAGGTTCTACTTCATGAAAGTCGAAGCTTTCAACTTTTAACTATACCACGTGAATGCGGTATAACCAAATACATTGTGTAGCAATTATAAACTAAAAGTATGATTTGCAGTCCTCAGCAGCCGGCACACAATACCGGCCTTCTCCGATCGTGGCACAGGCGCCATCGTCCAGGTCGTGTCAGAGCATGATGAGCACACCACAGGCACTGCCTAAAGCCATGGCTCAACCATCACGACCCAGGCTTTCCGTCGATCTGAATGCCAAAGGTGCTGCTGGATATAGTCATGGAGCGGGAGGGAATAGCAGAATACGATCGAATTTTGGTCGGAAAATATGCGATATGATTTATATTGTGATGCCCGCCTTTTCAGTCAACGATGTAACTGATGGAATGTAAATGGTTCATTTTCATTACTAGATCCGAATCCGATGCCGTCAAAGTTTGATCAGTTGACAAGCGTTTCTACTCTGGGGCGACCAGCTGATAGCACCAAAACACCCAACCAGTTGCCACCGTCACATCAACACGTTAATCCAACACCCCACCCCAACCGCGACATCATTCCCAGTCTCAGCTACCTGTTGCAGGTAATGAGTTTTACAATAATGAGTTGTTTATATTTTGCCGCATATATCACCCGGTTTTATGTACCCGAAATTCATTTCCCTCAGCCTTTTATCACGTATTCATTGAGTTTGTTCGTTCGTATGTTGTCCAAGTGCCCTGGGAAAAAATATTTTTCCGAAAATATGAACGCGCGTGAAAACATTTGAATTTAACTTGCGCGCGTAAAAACTTTTGAGTAACAAAAATCCCTATGATATGATACGCTGTATCTGGGCTAGAACTGATTATAACAGAAGCACGTTCAAAACACAAACGGTAATAAAATCTATGGTGCCCACCCAATTTTAATTCCAGGTGTTCCAGCGGTGCCCAAACTGCCGAAAGTCAGGGCCCCGACGAATAACACGCACAAACCATCAGTTGCTAAGCCCGATGTCGTTGGTATCTCGGCGCATGTTCGACTACCGGAAATGCCAACATCGTGTGGTTCAGTGTCACAGATCAGCGCAGTTAAACCTCAAACAACATTGAACACAGGTCAAAAGCAAATACAAGTAAAACCAGTGCATGCATCGTCTCAGCAGCCACGAGCCAGTTCGATCAACTCCATGTTCGTGCCAAGTGCGTGCTCTACTCCGTTGGACGTGGGTAAACTCTGTGCTCCAGCTCAAAGTACGGGTTTGTTTAATGAATCATTCAAATTTGTTTGAATCATGCGAATACAAGTTTGAGTTTTCAGCGTCGGTTGGTGAAGTTTGTTCAACGCCGGCCGTCAACTCGAATGTGATTCCATCGACAACCACTGTTGTGACACAGACAACCACACCCGGACTACTTGATGTGACCAACACGTTCGCGGTACCGCAGGCTCCCCCGCCTCACAGAAAACGTCAAGTTAGTTAATTGAGTCAATGAAACAACGTTAGTTATGAACATATTAATTGTAGTCACTGTTTTAGAAGAAGGTCAACGCTAAGGAAAACTTGGGTACAAAACCTGTGCGTAAACAACCGACATCCGCCAAGAAGCAACGGGTATTTAAGGCGCCGGTCTTGGGTGCACAACAGCCGAGTATCACCGAATACATGGATGTCGTAAAACGATAAATCGTATCATTCATTTGTTTTAGTCGCACAATGAATATCTCCAGAGTGTTAATATTCAATTTACCACTGCACCATAAGTAAAAGTAATATTAATGCATTGTTTAACATTTGTTATTTCATCTCACCACATTTGGATATGCATTCCATATTCGGTGTTCGTGAAGTTGATTATTTTCACTCTGGATTTTGTTGGTCGCCCTTCGTTTATTTTTTAATGCGGTCTAGCAGGCAGGTGTACTTATTGTTCTTTGTTTCTTCTGCTTTCTGCTTAGCTTGACAGTCATTGCGGTTATTGTTCTTTTATCAGTTTTTCGTCGGTTTGTTCAGATTTGTTTTGCTGTTAATTCAAGTGCCCGCTTCTTGGTGATTTTTATCTTTCTTTTCTGTGTGTGAAGCACTAATCTCATTTATTGTTATTTCATTTCAGCTTGTTCTGCGCAAATATGTTATTGTTGTTTCTTTTTGTTTTGTCCACTTATCATTTCCCTTCCCTGTTTAATTTTGTTTGCCTTGGTTCTGTATAATTGTACACAGTGCTACTTTGTTCCCTCTTTGTTTCGTTGTTTTAATGAAGTTTCTCGTTTTGTTCATGTTCATATAAGATAACTTAAGAAATTATACGGTAAGCGATAAAAGACATTATAAAGTCCAACTGTTGAGGAAAAACTTTGAAAAAATCACAATCTCTTATGTCGGAGGCTATGTGAAATTCTGTCAATTTTCTTAGCCATATCTGTGCGGATTTCTTCTATTTCATCGCCAAGTTCACGTCCCAGCTCCAGCAGCTGTTCCTCTCCCGTGCCAAGTGGGCCGATTTTGAAGCAACCCAGATCGTATTTGACCACCTTCAAGTGGCTCAGCGAGAATTGCACCTGGAAATGCAATAGTCGGAGATAATTTATTTGTAATATAAATAAATAAGCAAATAATGTTGTGAATTAAGTATCATTGGTATCAACCTGTACGCAAGCAAACAATGTATTATCGGTGGCCGTTATGTTGTGGATCCAGATGCACACAGACGCTGAAACAAACAAGTTGGTGTCTGCACATTTGTTTATCCGACTCGGTGTATAACTGGACAAATGTACTGTTTGATTGTGCATAACATCCACTTCTCTGAACATGCTATTTTTTGTTATAATATAGCGGTGTATGATTCTTACCTGAGTCTTCCACATACGGTACATTGGCGCATAGTGGTGGCGGATTGCGAGCTGGAAGTACAAACATGAACTACCTATATCTATGTAACCACCGAAGCTGATTGTTGTATGTTCCGACCGCTGAATTGTTTTTTTTAATAGTGATTCTGTCAAGCGGAAACGATTTAGCTTACTTACCTGATATTTGTTCGTCAAAGAACACGACGTCATTGAGCTCCATCTGCACGCGAATACCGTAATCTGATGGCAAGTACGTTATGTTGGCACAACCTGTAATGAGGTATGCATGCATCAATGGACTTTGTGAACTCGTAACTCCTTTAACAACTCACCCCTTTTCGCTCGGTGTAATTGATTACTTGGATTGTTTGATTTATTTGTATTACCATTTCTTAGTGTAGGTCTTTTTTTATAAAGCAAATATATATCTAGTTTCTATTAATTACCAGTTTCGTTCAATGATATTTCCGGCACATCAAAGTGTTCGCAACAGCTGCACGTTTCGGACACACAACCACAGAAGAAGGGACTCAAACGCTCCACCACTGAAACAACAATGAAATTTAGGAAAAACACGCATGATTTTAATATAGACTTGTGTGGAAACTGCGTCACGTTTAATTCAGCGATGTTTTAACAAGGTTAAATTACGATATGCTGCAACTTGTTTTTATACCATACATATTCGATAAAATCTTACTGGGTAAAATATATTTACCAATACCAACATATTTCCTTGTGATTCCTCCTGGTGACAGTAACGGTCATGGTCATGGCACCGGACCTGACCTTGGCGTGGTCAACTGCTGGCAACTCGGTCGAACCCACCACATCAGATATGTCCATTATGAAGTCACCTGTTCGTTGTATACACTGACTCTGACTTACTGGTATTGAGAATAGCATGTTATGTTAAAATACATATATCCTTATTTTATAGAGTGTTTACAATTGAATGAGAGGCACAATTTTTACGCTCAACCTGGTTCTTTGTGCTCTTCACGAATTTTCTTTCTAAAAGGAACTTCTTGCAAGACAAAATACTTTCACCAATATGAAAACAGTCACGGAAACAAATCAGCTACCTAATCAATCACTAAAGCAATGTGAAAAGACGACTAAAATGTGAATAATCAATGAATTCAAAAATAATTAATTTTAAGGAGCATTGTTCGTGATTCTAACTGTTTTCATAAGTGGGATGTCGCAGCCATACCCTGGCATAGTAGCGGATGCCACCTACAGCCAGATGGTGGTGTGGCCATGGCACATTTATGGCTTGTTTGGCCGTGTAATGGTGCAGCGACAACGCATGTCCCGTTTCACGGGCAACTTGGTCACCGTTCGAGTTGGAGATCTAAAAGTTATTTTGGATAATTGTGGTTCGTGATGGCATAAAAACATTCTGCTTTGTCTCTCTCTGTCTTTAATTTGCTAAAAATGTGACTAATTCCTACCACTATATTTTTGTCTGACTTGGAAAACCCGAATTTCTGTTTTTTCTAACTTAATTTTCAATGTTCGGGTAAAAACCACAAAACGTTATCGTTTAACTGTTCTTCCTAACTGTGAAGTGACTTTTGATGTCAATCAGTGATATCGATTGATTAAAACTGAACATTGATTGTAGCGATCAACTAACAATAATGGTATATTCAATATGATGGCAGCTACCGTCACCACAGACATTGGCACTCAGATTAGCCGGCAGTACGTGCAGGTCAACTTCGAGTGGCACAAAGAAACTGCGTATCTTCGGTTGTTGACCTTGGCACAGGCAAAACAGAGACGACACCAGTAGTACATTGAAGTTAATTTTCATGGTTGTTGATTAGATTCTATGAATACTGTGTTGGTTGATAGACGGTTAAAATGTACAAGGTGAAATTTGAAATTACAGTATGTCTCAAAATCTCATATCTCCGCATATGTTTGCATATAAAATAGCTGGCTTGTATTAAATTCTTTGTTAAGAGTTTTTTTCGGGGACTAACAACTTTTAATTTAACTTCTGTCAAACTCGGGCTAAATATGTTGAAATCTTTATGCAGAATTTCTGCGTTAACTTAGGTGGTGCGTTAAAACGAACATTTATCTGTACCTTTAACCGTATGTTCAACAGGAAGTGCTGGTTTATGGACTTATTTTGTTCATCATATACAGGAAACTTTTTTTAATTCGCATTAACCTTGTTGTTTTATTAATGTGGATTGTTATCAGTAACCGGGCAGGTGAGACTGGCACCTGCCGTTGGACGGATGTTGTCGTTTCGAACAATCAGTTCAATGCATAAACTTGTGTTCTTAATGTTTTCTCGTTTATTATTGTTGTTGTTTGTTGTGCTTTTTACAAACGCCAACGCCATTTGAAAGAAAAAAATACAAAAAATATATATACCCAACGACAGCCATCTCGATTTCATCTGCTCAACTAGCATCCATAAAACAGTTCACGTTTCACTCACACTACCAATATTGACTGTAAGTGTTCTCATAAACTAACCTGGCTGGGGAGCGTCTGTGATCATTGAGGCAGAACTCCTGGGGTGAGGCCGAGTCATTGCACATCGACTCGGTTGACCTCCACCGCTGCTCCGAGTTGGGGTAGGCGGACAGCGGAATTTTTGCGTAACGGGGATTGCGTTCGCGCAGCCCTGGCTTGCTTGGTTATTTCATATTTGGGTGAATTATGTAAAGTTGTGGAATGGCAACTTTAGCCGCTCAAGAGTAGACTTGCTAATATTCGCACTTGATTACATAAACCCTATATTTGAATCCAGTCATCATATTACTATTTTGGATTATAAATATTCATGTTCCTGAAGATCGCCGCTGAAGGCTGGGAATAAACTGAAGGCTTGGAATCGAACTCGGACCGTTCTTTTAACATCTAAACCAATACCTTTGGAGCTTAGGGCTTATTTTCACTACTTGGCGCTCCTGTTTTTTCGCTGAATTCCAACCTAACGGTGCCGAATTTTCAAGTAAAATTCCAAAAAATCCAGCCTCAAAAAAATTAAAAATTCGTGAAGAATTCAAAATTTATAAAATAAATTCGTGAAGAATTGCCAATGCCGATGAAAATAAATTCGTGAAGAATTTATTCGCCTACAAAATCGACTTTGGAGGAACCGGTGTACCTGAAGAATGGCCGCCGCACGCAATCGTCCGACATGGGAGTATGATTTGAAGCAGGATAGTGCTTATTTCTTATTTTATGATGTCGTGAAGACAAAGAATGTGAATTTTGCCGGTCGTTTATTTCAAAATTTGGTGTCAGTAATCCAGACACATTCTTCACTCAGTCACGTAGAAATTCCGGCGTTGAATCGATCTGATAATTTCTCCAGTTTTTGTTGCCGTATTGGATGGATGATTGAGGAAATCTTTGCCACTACAGAATCGATTCCGTGGCCAGAGCCGCCGCCGAGCGTTGGACCAGACGTGAGCGGAGATACGGACAGTGCCGTAACGCCGGTCAACCTGAGTGCACTATGGGATGAATTGGGCGTTCGTGAAGACGTCATGGGCCACGAATATGATGCAGAAAACAGGTGTAGTATTTTTAATTCGGGTCAGGAAGTTGCCGAGTGCGGTGGCAAGGGTTCTGGTACTGGTCGCCGCCCTTACACCTGTGCAGATAGTGAGGTGACTTCTGGATTGTCCGGTCCGGTCCCCACTATGGTTATTAAGGATAAGGATTCCAGCGTCAGACAGTTTAGTAAGAAGCCCGTTGAACCTGGCACCGCTGTCGAGGTGAGGGCATGCAGACCCGTTGAACCTGACACCGCTGTCGAGGTGAGGGCAGGCAGACCCGTTGAACCTGACACCGCTGTCGAGGTGAGGGCACGCAGACCCGTTGAACCTGACACCGCAGTCGAGGTGAGGGCACGCAGACCCGTTGAACCTGACACCGCAGTCGAGGTGAGGGCACGCAGACCCGTTGAACCTGACACCACTGTCGAGGTGAGGGCACGCAGACCCGTTGAACCTGACGCCGCCGTCGAGGTGAGGGCACGCAGGCCCGTTGAACCTGACGCCGCCGTCGAGGTGAGGGCACGCAGGCCTGTTGACCCTGACGTTACCGGTCAACGTTTCGTCACGCCGTCCGCCACAAGAAGACCGTTGGTGCAGCTCACATCACAGATTGGTCAGGATATGAGCTATCAAGAAGCTCATCGACAACAAGAACAATATGAGGTAGCTACACCTAATTTTGCGAGGCAGACAAATGTCACTGGGCAACGTGACATATATGACACCCTAAACTTCACGATTCAACGTCTGACGCTACAACAAGAAGAATCTACGCGTCTGCTACTACAACAAGCGACCCAGCAAAACGCTGAGACAGTTCTAGCTGGTTCCGGGTTTGAAAAATTCGATGGGTCCCGACCTGATGAGTTCAAGTCTTGGCTATTTGGCCTTGAAAATCGACTGCGCTTGACAAAGACAACAGATGATGACGTGAAAGTGGGTCATCTAGTTAACTGTCTGACTGGCTTGGCACGCCGACAGTTTCATGAAGACCTGGAAAATCCCACATTCTACACAGCCGTCAACTACCTGTAGGAAAAGTACGCAGATTCAAGATATGAAGCGCTAAAGTTCCAGCAGTTTCGCAGCAGAGTACAGCAGCGTGGTGAGACAATCGAGTCTTATGCGAGAGATTTGAAACTGGCTTTCCCGTTTCAACAGTGTGACTCGCAGCAGTCTAATTTAATGCTGATGGAGCAGCTACAGCGTGGCCTTCAAGAAGCAGAGTACAGACAGTACGTCCAAGAACGTCTGTTAAACCCGAAGAAGTCTTTTGATGATGTGGTCAACAAACTGAGCCTAAGGGAATTGGCTAAAAACACAGCTGATGTTAAAGAGCGTGGCCGTAACTATGATAGTCAGCATCACGAAGCCAGAGTCAGGCTTACACGACATCAAGCACAGTCTGACAAGAAGACTGTTCGGTGCTACAGATGCCAAGAGTTCGGGCACTATGCGTCAACGTGCGACAACAGTAGAGTTTCGCGATCATATTGTGAGCCGTATTTGAGTCATGAATACGCCTATGCACCGCCGTGTTACTCGCACTATCAGTATGATGCGCATCCGTACTGGTATCAGGAACAATACCCAGGCGACTACAACAATTTGAGGGAGCTTGAGTATGAACAGATTGAGAGTCAGGTGCCGAAACCGACTATAGAGTACCCTCCCATGCCAGCGCAGCAGCAACAGTCTGTCACAAAGTCGGTGGCATGCGCAGCAGTAGGTCAAGACAGCGAGCAGAAACCGCAGCGAATTGGCGTTTGTAGAGTGAGGTCAGTTAAGATAGCGAGCGCACGCAGCCTTATCTACATTAACAGTCAAAAAGTACCTGACCATATGTGGCACCCAGACACTGGTGCGCACTGTAATCTGGTTACGTCACAGTTTCTGGATTCCATTGAGGGTCCGCTGGTTGAGAAACCATGCACTGAAACTCTAACGTGCATCGATGGACTGAACACTCAGTGCCGAAGTTCCATAAAGTTAGCTGTATCGATCGGCAAGCTTACTAAACAGATACAGTTTTACGTGATTGAAGAATTTCACGGTAAAATTGGCCTTGTTTTGGGTATGCCAGCGTTAAATGCGTTCGGATTCAGTCTGAAGAATAACAATGGATTCGATCTGACGCCCAATATTAGCGCCGCTAACAATAAGAATTTCGTTGGTATCGCTAATTTTGCTGCATTAAAGAAGGGAGGAAGAGGCGCGAAGCCGCTAAAACGTCCAGAAAAGAAGCGCAAAGATGGCGTTTATTGGAAAAAGTTCGCAGGCGAATGCAACTTTGAGATGCGCGAACCGAAAAGTGAGCATTCACTTAAAGCTGAGACGCGCATGACTAACTACAGCAGTACGCAAGCAGCGCAGAATCGACCTGCAACACTGCAGCCGCATTATAAGAGCTGTCGCCGCGCGCCGCAGACCAAACCGCAGAATGTTAAGCAGCGAGGTTATGAACCTGAATGGGCCAAGTCGCAGAGAATGCGCCATGAGGTTAGAATTACGGTGACGAAACCGTATCATGCGCCGCTAACCTACGTATCTGACTGGTCGAGATCAGATTATAAACCAGTGGCTAACAGCGAGCCAGGTTATGACCCACGCTTTCGTGTAAAGGAGAAACCGACAGCGCACACGTTCAAGGCGAGGTATCGAGGCGACTTCACGTAGCTGAATCATCGTCTGCCGCCGTCATCATTATTATCACCTTAACCTATTTCAGCCATTTAAAGTAGAATACTTTTCTTAACTAAATTCAGTTTAGGATGATATAATTCTTAAATCTTGCCTTAAGCTTAGATCAGACTATAACTATTCTCATGCTGGTACTGATTAACCTATATTTCAGGTCTTATACTACATATTAGTACTTTAGTTAGTGATCTAATTATGCTGTCGAGATCTATTACATTATTAATTTGAAACACACATAATTCTTATCCATTAATTAGCATTCGACTATATTCTAGGGTGATCCTATTATAATCGAATTATCATACTATGTGATTATTCTAGTCTAATTATATTTATATCATACACTTTAACCTTCTCTTGTTGCTTTTAAAGAGGAAGGAAGTTGTGGAATGGCAACTTTAGCCGCTCAAGAGTAGACTTGCTAATATTCGCACTTGATTACATAAACCCTATATTTGAATCCAGTCATCATATTACTATTTTGGATTATAAATATTCATGTTCCTGAAGATCGCCGCTGAAGGCTGGGAATAAACTGAAGGCTTGGAATCGAACTCGGACCGTTCTTTTAACATCTAAGCCAATACCTTTGGAGCTTAGGGCTTATTTTCACTACTGTAACTCATTGAACTTGTTTCGCATGCTCTCAAGAAGCAATGGCACCCCCAATCCAACTTGATTCAGCATCCCAATAACACGAAGTACAGCCATTAGTACTTCACGGTAGAACCATTATGACAATGAAGAATGGAGTCTTATGATTTGTTAGAACGAAATCCCGAAACCACATTCATTAGCCCGTCTGCCTGTATATCAGTCAACAATACAGCGTTGTATTACAACATATATATCTATACAATAATGATCACTCGGTTTGACACACTAATTGTCATATATATAAAGTACATGCGAGCCCGCGTTGCGTAACAAACGTTTTATCCAAACATCCGACCCGATGTACAACGAGACAGCTTCTGAAACTTATAACAGCTGACTGATCTCGTTTATTTCGACACCAGCAACAGAAACAACCAGCTTGAGCTGAAGCTGAGCGCTCGATACTAATCAATGTAAAACAGGATCACATCAAGATCTATGTAAAATATGTAATGAAGTATAGTGACATGAGTGGAATGCGGCTTGAACGGCAAATCAAAGTTCACAGCAGTGGCGGATCACTGGCGGGACAACCATAGAAGCTTGTTCCTTTCATTCAAAGGTAAATAAGAAAACACGTAAGTTTGTTGGTTGCTACATAATCGTTATACTTTAACGTATATTTAGCCGGTCAAGACTTTATACGTGTGACTCCGAATAAGTATAAGTAACAGTCAACCGATAAAAAGAAGATAAAGCGGTGGTGATTTACGAGTACACTCGATCTTAAACTTAGTAACTACCCATGTAAGTGTCTATAATTCGTACTGTTGACATTCATATGCATATGAGAATAGAGTCCGCTTGCAATTATTTGATGCCACCGAGAGCCACTAAACGAAAGCCAACTTTAAATCATAAACACTCAGTTGCTAAAATTTCATGTTAATCTAGTTTAGTTTAGTGATCCGAACTGGTTTCAGTTTAATCCCAATTGATTTTCCCAAGATTTTGTTATATGAGAAATGTTATCTGTAGATGTTCACCAGTGTTATTATTTGAGAACAGTCGAAGCTTTCAGATAAATACCTCGAACATCTTTTTACCTGTGTATTTTTATCATAATTCCAATATTGAATTGCACATTTATTGGAATTCAGGTGATGTAACGCGGCTGAGTTAAGTATACCTTCATTTTAATTATTTTTTATACCCCCTAGAATATCAATAAGCCGGAAGCACGTGTGAGATGCGTGCAGTGCATTAGCTAAAACTTTTTTTCTGATAATATTTTCCTGTGAAAATGTTTTATATTCGACATTGGGTATCACAGGGTTACATTAACGATACGTAATGACGTACGTCTTTGGATGCGTTTGTCT
This sequence comes from Daptonema setosum, assembly GCA_964036265.1. Taxonomy (NCBI): domain Eukaryota; kingdom Metazoa; phylum Nematoda; class Chromadorea; order Monhysterida; family Xyalidae; genus Daptonema; species Daptonema setosum. Next base: position 19,645,560 of record OZ038443.1, read on the forward strand.
GCTGGTTGTCATTGCCCTTTGTATTATTTACATTTATTAAAAGAAAGTGAATTACGAGTCACATAATTAGTATTTAGAAGATACATATGCATCAAACCAATAAATAGAGATGGCAGCTATGTATTAGATATACCGAATATTCATATTCAGCTGGACACGTGCATTCATTGTTCGCATCAAAAACTCGCATGCTCATTATAAGATT
>OZ038443.1:19650764-19653920 GCA_964036265.1 Daptonema setosum
TTTCCATTGCAATTTTTTCTTGTCTTTTCTCCTATACTCTATGATATCTATCAGATGTTAAACAGTGAAATTTTTTCTCTAACGTGTATGTAAAATGACCTGAAAACTGCTTTCCCCCCGTATTTGAAAAAGTTCCCCAACATGAGAGTTGGCTTGTCCGCCAGTTGGATGTTTACAGTTGGCAGAATGTCTGTGTTGTTGTCTCCATCATGTATGGCGCCGAACAGCGACATCTACGGACGGGTCTGTTTACTCCATGATCATCATTTAAACATCAGTTATTCAGTTGACAAATCGACTTGTTGATGTTATCTGGATTGAGAAAAATGGTGAATATACAAATTCCTTTGATGTATTCAAAAAATACGTCGTGTAAACTGATCTGTGTATGTGTATTAACCTAGCTTTTAAAGATGATTACAGTGTTGACCCTAGTGTTTTCTTCATCGTTAGCAGTCTAGTTAACATGTATGTATAGCTGGCTCCTGTTATACTAAATTAAATTTCAAACCCCAACAAACTTACTCGTAAGATATTTTCACCTCCATTCATGACTAGACATTTACATGGTATAAACATAAGATTTATATGTAAGTATAGAAAAATGCACAAATCAGAGTTCAGCTAATTTAATCTGTCGTATGCGCCTAACACGACTGTCGATAAAATTAGTAAAAACGGTTTTGTTTCGGTAGACATCGAAACCGAAAGAAATTGCCGCCGAATTAGCTGAACCTGCACAGAAAATTCCTAAATTTGTGGTTTTATTGACATCAATTTGTTTGGTTAGAAGGACGGTGGTTAGGAATGTAGTACATAGACAAGAAGTAATGTAGAAGAGACTGACTCAAACTAATGCGTTGTAAACAACAAACAATGAAACTAGGACTAATCTGTAAACAGCTCAACACCAGACACTGCAGAATTCAATAAGCTCCATGTTGTTCGTGCGAATTAGAAGTTGAAATCCTTCTGGAACTACTCCTCTTTTGTTTAATATTCATCACTAAACTTTGAAAACCAGTGTTATAATTTTTAAATACATAAAACATTTGATGAATTCCAGTGCAGTTTCAACGCCAAACATTAATGAGCTGCACAATACCGTTCAAGTATATTCATTCAATCACATTACTGTTCTAACAGTTTACCATCGTACATAAATGCCGATTTAATTGTGCCGCCGCCATTAAAATGCACGTTACAGCGTCTAATCGCCCAAGTTCAGAGCACTGGCGGACCAACCAAACCTGTAAAAGGAGAAGAATATTGTCAAAGATGGAGGAATTACCAGTTTTGAGATCATTTATCCTACATCATAGGCAACGAATTTCAGTTCTTGGAACCGCCAAAGAGGGGGAAATTCCACTTTCTTTCCACTTCTTGTCCGCTGGTGGTTCAGAGTGGTTTTTGTGAGAGTAGTCATTTACATGTCACGTCACATGTACATACATGCAGTTTAACGAGTTAGTTTTATCAAATCTGCATACCATTCTAAGTGGAAGATTTACTTTAACAAAGTTAGTCTTTATTTCATTTATTGAAATCTTTTTCAACTGGTTCGAGGAAATTGCTCGATTACACAATCTTAGTGCTCACCCCGGTACAGTGCCTCAGTAAAATTTATTTAGTAGAGATTTTTTCAATCGACAGTGTGACCAATTTCAACGCTTGATCTACAGTATAAAATTAGCTGAAATTAAGTTCGATTAAATTTGAAACAGGAATAACAGAAACAGACTGGTTGCACCACTCGCAATTGGCCTCCATGCGTGCGGTTGTGTAATCGGATCTGTGTAAAATGAAGTGTATGGATGTGAGAGCATTGCGTATTGTATATAAATTATATTATTGTATGTCACCAAAATCGACTCACTTTAATGTTTGCTAAACATAAAAGAGTATAAGTTTATAGGGACTCGTTTTTTACCATATACATAATTCTTTCAGGTATGTGAACTGATTGAAATCTGATGGGTACCTTTATTTTTACATGTATGTCTGTAACTTAGAGAAGGCTTTCAATTAATAAATAATGAATAAATTAACGAGAATATTGATTGCAGATCAACAACATCAAGCAAGATCTATATTTCTGTAACCCACCACGAACTACATCACAATTTATAATATCAGCCATAATGCAGTTACTCAGCCCGTATATCTGTCTTTCTATACTTTCCTTGACGTGTGCGCTCCCGTTCGATCGCACGAATCTTAATGAACTCAGTGAGGAGGGGTCCGGTTATGGATGGGAGGTCAGAGACAATCAAAACATACAGGTTAACAAAATTAATATTTAGCTTTATATTCCATTGTTTTTTTTCTTTAAAAAATTTATTTTAATCTTTGTATGTTAAGAAAATCATTAGATGACATCGTCATTTATCTGCAGACCATCTCCGTATCAAACACGAACATCGATGATTTCCTGGACACAACAAACATCGGTTACGTACCCGATGTCACGGAGGGACCGATCATTAATACGGAGGTGATCTTCCAGGCACCTGTTGTACCCACTCAGGTTAAAACCGATTGCCTTTACTTTTTTTAATCACTCACTCACTCACTCACTCACTCACTCACTCACTCACTCACTCACTCACTCACTCACTCACTCACTCACTCAACTGACTTTGAATTCGCACAGCACTTCAAGATCATTACAATGGAATTCAATAACCACACCACGATTAACTGATTTTACTGACTGATACGCCTTGTTGCAGGTCATCTCGTCCAGCAACACTGTGCAACCGCCAATCTCGGCAGCCGCCCAGTACATCAACAAGATGTTGTACGATAAATACATCAATAATCGAGTAGATGAGGAAAACCTGGAGCCAGGTCAGTCATTCGTCCAGTTTGCAGTAAGTCAGTTGGTCAAACAGTATAAAGCCAGGAAAAAACTGAGCTCAACACCGGGATCTTTAAAAAAACATTTATTCTCGATCTCTTTGAGTGAGTGTGCGTGAGTGAGTCCGTAAGTGAGTAAGTGAGTCCGTAAGTGAGTGAGTAAGTGAGTGAGTGAGTGAGTAAGTGAGTGAGTGAGTGAGTGAGTGAGTGAGTGAGTGAGTGAGTGAGTGAGTGAGTGAGTGAGTGAGTGAGTGAGTGAGTGAGTGAGTGAGTGAGTGAGTGAGTGAGTGAGTGAGT
>OZ038443.1:19654120-19724120 GCA_964036265.1 Daptonema setosum
AGTTGTAGATGACTGGTGGTTCCCAGATGATATAACCGGATGGGTATATATGGGCTTTGGTCATAGTGGTCACTTGGGGACTGCCGTGCGCGCTGAAGTCATCAACACTCCCTCACTTGCTAATTCACTCACTGATTGACACACTTTCAGTCACAGTATCTGAGTATGAAACATCGGAAACAATGATTCTATATGTGTAGATAAATTTGGTTATGACTAACTCATAACTGACTCACTCACTCACTGAACTCACTGACTCACCGACTCACTTACTCACCAGCTGACTTACTGACTTACTCACTTACTTGTTATACAGAATGATATCGGGCAACCATATCATGTTTGTTGGAATGTGCATCACCTTCACTCCACCGTACTCTGCTCTGTCCCACATCAATCTGTAGTCATGCCAAATCTGAAATAATGCCCATTTCTTGATGGTATTGCTTGATTTATCAAGAGATTTGAAATTAAGAAACTACAATTTATGATAAACATAAATGACTAACATGCACCAAGTAGCCGTTGATCGTTACTACCTGGTTCTTCTCATGCTGGAAAAATGTCAGTAAGTAAGGAGTGAGTGAGGGAGTGAGTGAGTGAGTGAGTGAGTGAGTGAGTGAGTGAGTGAGTGAGTGAGTGAGTGAGTGAGTGAGTGAGTGAGTGAGTGAGTGAGTGAGTGAGTGAGTGAGTGAGTGAGTGAGTGAGTGAGTGAGTGAGTGAGTGAGTGAGTGAGTGAGTGAGTGAGTGAGTGAGTGAGTGAGTGAGTGAGTGAGTGAGTGAGTGAGTGAGTGAGTGAGTGAGTGAGTGAGTGAGTGAGTGAGTGAGTGAGTGAGTGAGTGAGTGAGTGAGTGAGTGAGTGAGTGAGTGAGTGAGTGAGTGAGTGAGTGAGTGAGTGAGTGGGTGAGTGAGTGAGTGAGTGAGTGAGTGAGTGAGTAAGTTAGTGAGTGAGTGGTGAGTTATTTTATTATAGGTAACCACATCAGCCAATTGGGTAAGCCGCATCTTGAACATGATCTTAACTGGACATGATGCATTTCGTACAGGACGCGCCAATTTGTTGTAATTGGTCATCAAATCTTCGTATAATCGAGCCACCTCTTGGCTCGGAGAACCTACAAAATAGTGATTGCACAGAAGTTTGTATTCATTTTTCTAGTTAAAGCAAGCTTTATGGTTAGCTATAGAACTAAAGCAGCGTTCCAGTCACCAACCTAATTCACAGCATCCGACCAGCCAAATGATCACTATGGAAATATTTGAGAACCCTTGCTTCATTTTGTTCATTTATCTTTCTTCATGTAGTTAATAAAGTATGATGATTGTAAATTAAACTGTACGATGTACGAGGCGTGGATAGGCATCAGGTGTCTGTCTATGCACACCAAACCAGTACACCAATAAATGGGCACCATTTACTCATGTGGGTTCTTTTCAATGGCACCCCAGAATCCAATCAAATGCCAGTCTCATTCGTCTAATAGATGCGCTCCTTCAGACTACAGGGTGTACAACACTTATCCGTTTTGCCGTTTACCACTTTGCTCAACGCTAATAAATTGAGTTATCACCAATCTCAGAAACTTTATATCCATTTAAATGCCCCACCTACACAATGTATGTTGTTTTTCGATAGTGTTTAAATTAAGGGTCACTTTATGTTCATTGCTTGTTTCAGTTCTCCCTAAGAAACGCGTGCGACACAGATATATTTGTTCAAAGATTTCGGCACCAGTTTGAATGAGTGATTGACTGACATACGGTTTGGTTGTATTGAATATGATTATAAACACACCCTGTAATACGGACGTGCCTGTTGTATTGCATGTACTTGCGTTATATGCATGCACAAGTAATCACACCCAAGTAACCAAGTCCCACTCAAGGGCTCTATTCGTGTCATCCCATGACTTTGAATGATTGATCGAGTTAATTGGATAAATCGATGATTAGAAAGGGACATTCGGACCATCTCTAGTTTTCCGGGTAGTACATAATTCACCCCTCAATAAAGGAAAAAAACAACCACGCATATAAAACTGAATCAGCATACGAGCAGATTAAAAGTCAGAAACTGCTGGAATATTTTAAATTGACACTAAAACCTCAAAAAATGTGTGTGATTTTAAAAGTGCGAAGAGCCTTCAGCCTTGGTTATGTATATCTTATCACTTGTTTTCCCAAACTTTTGTGACGGTTTTGCAAAAGGTTACACGGTTAAACTGTACAGTTCGCATATTTTTATCAATTGACGTATAACACGAGGGAATAATAACAGATATAACATCACATATTATGTAGCTGGCTAAACGCTCTGATTGGGCGTATTCAATCAAGCTGGGGAAGCCCTTTACCATAAAGCAATATGATTCACATAAATAAACTGTGTAAGTGTGTGTGATGGGGAACGTGGTGAGATATTGTCTCGAAATAAGCTCGGTGTACCGATAAATTTTATCACATTTAATGACGTTTGACATGGATTAATTGTACTCCCAGTAATTCAATCATTTGATAATAATGTTTTCATCCGCTCTATGAATAGCAATGTAACATGAAATAGGTGTGGATGATTAACTGATATGATCCCAAACATGATGCCACCGGATTACACGCATGTCATTGGCTTCGCTTGTAGGGTTACGGTAGGTTATGGGATACGGTAACATGGGCGCATGGATTATTGAGATATATGCACCTACCCTTTGTCACCTGTAACACAACCTGTTCGGGGATTGGCGATAAAGTTAATGTCAGTTTTCACAGCATTGTTGACGAAATAGGTTGGGAGAACAAAAAATATTGCTGAGATAATAACTTTCTTAACCACACAGCAGCAGCAACAACAACAACAACAACAACAACAACAACAACAACAACAACAACAACAACAACAACAACAACAACAACAACAACAACAACAACAACAACAACAACAACTCAAGTATGCTACCAGCGCACGCCCAACCACCGGTAGCCGATGGTATCGATATCTGGAACACGACATCTGTACCGTACCATCCGGCAGGTGTCTACCATAACCATATTGAAACAGGACGTAATGTGAATCGATCATCTGTAGGTGCCGTGGATATGCCACCCGTGCAGGCACATGTGCCGTATGAACCGATGACCAGCGGTGGTTAGTCAGATGAAACTAGGATACCTTAACAAGATGAACCAATTAACACTTGATCGTTTTACGAATTCTGGATCGTTTCACGAGAGTTTAACGTGTGATTCAGAACTTTGAGAATACGTTGTTGTGGTCAGAGTGTACGATAGAGTGTGTAACAACTGATAACATCTGTTCAATCCAATACGAATCGAGTTGTCCGACGTTGGTTGCAGGTTTCGGCAGCCAGTTTGGTTGACTGAATCCCAACCACTTGCATGCACTCACAGGCACTCCATTCCAAGTGACCATTAAGGCTTCTGAAAGTAGAACATTTAATACTATTGAACTAGAAACCGTATTGAACCACAATTAACAGGTACATCAACTTATGTACACCCTACCCTATCTCCTCATCAGTCTTCCTCAATGAAAATAGATGTGCCAACTTAAAAAAAAATACAAAAGTCATTTACCGTAGTTCCCATTATATATGTAGTAGTTAGGGCACCGTCTTCGCTTCGCAAATCTGGGTCGATACAGTTTTAAATGGTTGTTGATTTGTGATTCTCATTACATTTCATGCAAATGATGTTATTTCATTCGTTACTTGGTACCCGAATTTGATATGATATCGGGCATGGTAATAGAATAAATATGAATGATTCATTTGAATAATATTTTGAACTCTCATAAACACATCGTTATAAGAGGAAAATATCAGTCATGCTTCAAGTGTGTGTGTCAAATAAACAAACAAAGATATGTATATTTTACATAATTGTATTGCATTCGTTTAGCAATTTTTCGGAACCAGAAGAAGAACTATTGCAAACCTGATTTGCTGCTCACGTTTCAGGTGATTTGCATCGTCCCCCAGTGAGCCAGTTGCCTCGATGTGTACCTACATCATTGGCAGACGTTCGTGGCACAGACGGGATGAGTTTGGATGAGGCTGGCGTGTGGCACAATCAAGCTGCCAACATCAACGACCGAATCAACATGCAACTCACCATCGATACCATGGAACAAGTGGTTGGCAATGTGTTCGTCATCGCACATATGTATGTACACTGTATATACAACATACTGTACATAGCTTGTTCAAAGTTTCTTGTCTTTGATATTTATTTCGGAAAACCTTTTACCAATATGTTGAATAATTGGGCACGTTTGTTAGTACGTATTGTATGTTAACTGCATGTCCTGTCGAAAGCCAAATGTTTTTCTTCATTTCGGGCGCGCGCCGAATTTCGAAAGCGTGCAAAAAATACGTTATCTTTTATTGCTTTCTAATTTCAAAATACCTTCTGAATTAACCCGTAAACAAAGATGGCACCCTTTTGAGTATAAAAACAGTTGCAGCTGCGCTCGCACTACGGCGGAGAACACCAACCCGTCATCACCGAACCACCACCGCTTGACTATCATGGACAACAGCATCATTATTTGCAACAACATCAACAACAACTCGACCTACACCAACAACATCAACATCTCAATCCGCAACATCATGCTTATCATCATCATCATCATCAACAACAACAACTCGAACAACAACAAAAACAACAACAACATCCACAACAACAACATCAGCAACAACAACAGCTGTTACAACACCACGAAACGCCACGGCAACGGCAGCATGATATGGAACATATGCATCATGAGCAACACCTTCTGCAACAACAACAGTTTCAAAGACAACAACAACGTTACAGACTGTTCGATCAAAGTAGACATGATTCAGAAATGGATGAGACCGCGGTTGGACCCGTATCGTTCGAAGACCGATGCCCTGATTATGAAGATGAGTCCGATCGAGCTGGTGCACTGCAGTCACACAACATGCAGTATCAATCTAATTATGATATGGTTAAGTCACTTCTGTAATAAGACATACTTTGTACTTTGGGAGAGGCATAGCAGCTCCCATGTTGATTTTTGAGTAAGTATAGGCACCCAAGGTCCACAACCAGTATGAAACGGGTGAGCAAGTTTGAGTAAATACGTGCGCAAAATCCACCTACGAAGCAACATTTTTAGACCCATTTATTTATTCTACGGATGCGTAAAGTGCCATAGCTGTTGCATGTGCAAGCTTTATTGTTCATAAAAGAAACACTAGCTTTACTAATTTGAAAAGGCGATATGCCAATATTGCCATTGGTTTCAGATGTCATCGTCGGATGATTGGACTCTGGATGCTGCCGCTGTGAAACACTCGGCCTACCACCATCACGACTACACGACCACGCACCAAGTACAGTTGGTCATCGTTTCGTTCAGTTTCCTAATATATGTATACATATTCATGTTCAAGTTTGCCAATAAACTGAGTGTAAAATTAAACTAAATCCAAAATGTTTTAATTTTCAGATAAGTTCTGTACGTGTACGTACATATTTATGTACATCAAAAGTAAAAATTACTGTAAGATACATAATAAAACGATTTAGGTCCAGAAAATTATAATTTTTTGTTATCTTGCACACTTATTGAGATAAATAGTTTAGATTTTTTAGGTTACCGATAGCTAATCGTGCGAGTCGTGTGCTGCCGACACCCACCCTTCAGTGTCCTCTCTGCCACAAACGTTACTGCCGCAAGAGCACTCTTCGGTCACACCTCAAACACCATGATGGCAGGAAACCATACATTTGTCAAGTTGGTGTCTGAATACCAGCTTCGATCACATCACGTTTTATTATATAAATTTATGTCTATTCACGTTGTTAATTCTCATTTCTCTAAAGATAATTGCCGCGTTGCAATTGCGTTTCAGCACTGCGGCAAGGCGTTTTCGCAGACAGCCAACCTGAGTGCACACCAACGAATCCACACAGGTGCAACGCCATTTCGCATTTATAGATAGGCTAGATGTAGGGTTTAATTGGGTAGTTAATCGACCATGGCTGGCCCACGGTACTGGAAATAAAGTCTTAAATTTCAAACCGCCGAAATACGCTGTTTACCACCTCATTACTTCAAATTTTCTAACAGATTTAAATGAAATATTTTGTTTCTTCGCTTTGTTATTGTTTGGCACAAATCACTGTCCCATTGAAGCGAGTATGTATTTCAGGTGAGAAACCGTTCAAATGCAGTATCTGTGCCCGACCGTTCTCACAGAGCTCGTCATTGGTGACTCATCGTAGAACTCATACTGGTCAGGTGGTTATCATTTTGTTTGAGCCATTTTTACTGCAACTTCTTCCTTTACTGGGCGTTGCTGATACATAACATAAAAATGGTGGTTTTGTAGAATGACGGGCAATGAACATATTCCATCGTAAACTAGTTTAGAGAATTTCATTCTCTTCATTGGATCCGAATTTCAATGGCATGCAGGTAAGTAAACTTCAAGTTGTAATTGCAGGCGAAAAGCCGTATCCATGCGTGCACTGCAGCAAGCGGTTTGCTGACAGCTCGACTTTGGCCAAACATGTGAGGACGCATACAGGTTTGGCTACTTACTTTAGGAAGAGAATATCCAATAATGAGTTAGAATATCGTTTTCCTAATTGGTGGGTTAGATGGTTCTTCTATATCTTATTCTATTAGAGGTGGGGGCAATACAAGTTAGATTTGTGTAGTAAGTTGGACGAACATGCATCTTTTTGCCAACCGGTTAATTAACCAAATTGTTGTTGAAGGCAGCAAACCGTACGAATGTGACGTTTGTGGACAACGATTCTCGCAGTCTGGCAATCTGCACCGACACGTCAAGACACACAGACAACCCGATCCATGACTTAACGATCTTGTATTGACTATTGTTATAGTTGTTCTGAGTTACTTTTTAACCATTTTGTTGTAAAACAGTACTGTAAATAATGTACACATTTAGCTTTGCTCTGGTGAAAAACTCGATATTAATAGTGATATTTATTTTTACTCCAACTTGAACTTGTTGTGATAAGTTAAATCTGAAAAAACTACAGTCGCTTTTTTCAATAACAAAACTTTCAACAGTAATCCGATAATGAATTTCATTTTAAGTTCGTATATGTACCCGTTTAAATGGCAGATTACAATAAATCAGTACATAAAATCATACAATATCTTGGAAGTTAAACATGGTGGGTTATTATGACATAACTAATGTAATATTTTTTACGCTTAACAAAAACAATTGAATTTATATAATTACCGGTAGATTGACCAAAACATTTTTTAAAATAAAACTTTTAATATCTTAAAAAGTGAATGAGTAAATAAACTATATTTGATTAAGAAAGGGTGACAGAAAAGTATGCATGATCATCAACGTATTAACAGCACATCTTCGAAGTAAAATTTCACAGTTGTGAACACCATCGATGAATATTTTATAAGATATTAAGGTTAATCTACAGGCTGTAATGTTCGCAAATTATATTACTAAAAGATAAAATTAGAATACGACTTGACTTCCCACAAAAAATACCGAGTTTGGGACCGTATATAAGCAACGAGATCACCGGCAATAACACAAAAGGAAAATCACTTAATCAAAGAATAGTTCCAAAATGGAATTTCCATTTGGTATCTACACAGATAAAATGTATGCCATTTCGCTACAAGTAATCTATGTATTATATCACAAACATGTGACAAGTAGATTCATCAGGTAAGTATTATACGTTTCAAATAATAGTAGAGAGCAATCGATGTAAACTACAAACGAAAAGGTTTAAAAATGACTTTCCACGACTTTCAACAACCAACGAATCAAAAACATTGTGACTCCAATTCGACTGATTTTCGTAATTAAATATCTGTATTCAAAAATGGGTGAATAAAACAAAAACGACGTGAATGAATCCAACAAAGTTTTCACAGCTGATTTCCCAAAAATACTAGGTTAGCCAAATCACATAATGTTTTACATAAGCGTTCTACGATACCCGAATATATTGTTTCATACATATAATAAGCCAGGACTTAAATATTCTTCTATGCCAGCGATGTGAGCCCTGTAGCACCAAAGCCTTTCTCGGGTGCCCTTGATGCCACTGCCTTTTCCTGTTCTGCTTCCAGTTCATCACGTGATCGCTTGGCTTCGGTCGGGATGAGCGCAACCAAGGTGGCGTCGGCTGGGATCTGCAATTGATAATCAATTGTTAACAACAACAACAGCAGCAATAACGACAACAACAACAAAAACAACAACAACAACAACAATATCAGCAACAACATTAGTAACAATAACAGCCACGGTACCAACCCTGTGTTGTCCCAGCGTTTTGTCGGCTTCCTCCAAAAGCCTGTTATTGAGGAACAGCCGCTGATCGTTGGGCATCACAGCCTTCTCGTTCATAATCTACAAATATATGAAATCATTTGTTAACGAAATGAGTCAACCAGGAAATCAAAGGTGAGCAGGTTTTGAGGAATGAAAAATTAGTGTAATGCTAGAAAACGTAAAGTAATTGTCAACTTGTTTGTGAGAAAACTGGATATTGTCTCAAAGAATCGAAAACCGCAAACTGATGTTCTTCACAGTTCTTTTGTGTAAGATTTGCTATGAAATGTAGATCTCACCTGGACTTTAATGGCTGACAGTTGTGTATCAGACGACACGGTGGCCGTCATCGCGTTCGCAGCGGCCCGTCGTCGGTTGGACCTGAAATGAAAAGTTAATGATGCATTCATGTAACGTAAAAAACTAGCGTAAGTTAAGGAAGTAAATAAGTAACTATACTAAGTAACCATGTAGGTTAGCAAGTAGTTAACAATCGATTTGCAAACCAATCGACATATTATTGTAACCGACCTGCGCACACCGATGCCGGCAGCATCCACAACATCGTCACCCGTCGGTAGATCTGATGAACACTGCAGCATCTCTTCTTCCGTGTTCTGCGAATACAGTTAAATAATGTCATTATTTACTTCTATCCAGAACAGAAAAATAAACAAAAAAGCCAATAACCAACCACGAATTTGACATAAATCTTTGTGTTATAGTAGGTGTACAGCTGTGCCTCCCTGTCCACTACGCACTGCTCGCACTCGGACACGTTCAACGATTCATCACCTCAAATCCAACAAACCCTTGCTATACGTCTGTCTAATCAGTCAGACATGCTGCGATACACATGCTAATTCTAAAAATCCATGCGCAGAGACTACTAAAAAATCTGATTCAAGCTTTCAAGGCTGAGAAAAGCAGATAGTAAACAAACCATCAGCAGTTCGCCCAACGCTCAACACGTGGTCAATGTTTACTGTACCCAGTACCTCACTCAGTGCCGCCAGTTCTTCAGGCTCAACGAACGTTAGCGGACATTCGGACGCTGCCACCACGTCCAATCCTAAAATGTTATTACAATACATCACATGGTCGTCAAATACAACTCGATTCAATAGCAACAACAACAACAACAACATAAACATCACTGTCAACCTGCAGATAAAGGAGTTGACTCCGAAAGTTCTTGGTTGTCGTTGAACAGATGTTTAACGGGGACAGTGAGTCGGGGTGTTCCATCGGTTGTGTGATTGGGGCACAGTACACACCTGTTGCATACCTGATCAGGGATGTCTGTCATAGTCGTACCACGAACTCGGCCACTGAAATCATCAACACTTTCATATAAATCTGACAACCATCAAACATTGAAGTCGCAAAAAAAATTTTGATGTACAACTTACTGTACGGTATGTTCATAATTTAAAATATTTTACAAGTTTCTAATCGGAACAATCGATGATATCATAGTCCATGGTTATAGTTTGTTTGGCCTAAACACATTGAAAAGTTCAATTTACATTTTGTCTGCCCCAACCGTGGATATGCAGCGAATCGCACCAATTTATCGATGTACTGACTACACACAATCCGGTATTCAGCCATCGGGCCGTAGTCCAACAAATGGCTGAGTCGACGTTCACGACACTTTTCGACGAGCTGACTCGAGTTCAGGTATTTGAGCAATTTGATCGACATTTCCTGACACTCTTGACGCGTCGATTCGTCTTCCTGGACAGAAAAAAAGCTGGTGAAATTACGGTCAGACGCTCGTTACATTCGTTATTTTTGATTTTACTCTTGTTCATGAAGTAGAAATCTTGAAAAAAACTTGATGTAAACTGCGGAAAAATTTTAATGGAGGAAAGCTAAAGTAACGGACAGTAAAAAAGCAGGTAACATGCCAACTCACCTCGTTTCGTTTCAGACACAAGTGACACTCGTCTGTATCAGCTGTAAATCCTTCGTCCACCTCACCACCGGCCACCTGACACAGCTGACGGTACGTTTCCAGTCTGATCACCACTCGGGCACCTTTGGCCAACGAACGGGGCAGCAGACCACCTGGCATATCAAAATGGTTATGGTCGTATGACACTTTTGTCATGTGTACTCATGCTTTTGTATGTCCTGGGTCTGACCCTAAAGAGAAGAACAAATGAAATGTATACAATAACACTTACTTACATCGTGAGATTAGATTTAATGTTAATTACAGTGTTGGACAAAAAATGTGGTGAAAAGTAGAAGCTTATAGCAATATTAGTTCCGGTTTAAACTCGATAGCAGCACTTGTGTCACATAAATAATGGCGTATCAAATAAATGTTGCAAATAATGAATGATGCATACTTGTTGAGACAAGCCAAGTTGAGCGTGTTAGTAGCTATGAGTGATACCAACCATGAGAGCAGCGCAAGTCTCTGATTAGCACATTGACGGCCTGTGTAGTTGTGCCGTTTGTTGTCTGCGATAGACCATCGTCTTCTGCAATTACCATTTAGAAACTTTACGACTATTTGACTGACTGTTCGTGTCGTCATAAATTAACTTACACTTCAAACCCTCTTATTTCGGTCACAACTCGTTATCTTTCACCCACATTCCAACTAAACGTAAAGTTAAACTAGCCTGCATCATTGGAAGTTGTAGCATTGTTCTCGGAGCCCTCACCTCCTGCCTCTCCGTCCATCCCATTCTGTTTCATTTGCTCTCCATCCTGGGCATCATCAGCTCCATTTTGCTTTTCCCCAGCACCATTTTCATCCTGCGATTCGCTATCCACTATTCCATTAGTCACCTGCTTCTCACCATCAACATTTTCATCGGTAGGTTCAGCGTTCAAAAAATAAAGGGAAACAGTTGATAATTACTACTTGACAACTTATAAAAGAAACTATTGAGAAGTTCTAAAAAATTTGCGCAACCTCAAGAATCTTCTCAGCAATACACTCTTCAATTCAGCAATCATGAAGCTCCAAAGACATTTAACTACTAATATTTAACACGCAATAGCTTACGGTGGTGGAACCTGTGATTCAGCGTTAACAACATCTTGGCCGTCGTTTTGGTGCTCACTGGTTGTCGTTGTCACGTCTTCAGATTCAGTACTGCTTGATTCCGATGGCAACCATTGGAACATAGCGAATGACACCTGAATAATAATGAAATTTGGATAATGATTCCATGGTGTACCATGTAACCCGCTAAATTAATTCAAGCTACAATACTTTATACAACGTACAATAAAAATCTGCTAAGGCTCGATGAATACAAAAATGTTTTTAAAACAAAGCAAGAAAACATTCGGGTACGGCACCTTGGGTTTGGCAGCTTTTGATTTCTTGAGGAAAGTCTGTTTGCTGATGACATCGATTGGCACAAAGTACCAGAGTTTGGGATTACCTTGTTCAGTGCCCTCAAGTGGTTCCAGGTCGGGCCTGAAAATCAAGGCTGTGTAAATTGTTGAACACGAGGTCAAGCCTTGTAATTACGGCTGACTAATAACAACAACCACAACCACCAACACCAGTAGTTCATCTTTCAGCAAGGCCCGCAACTTGTCAATATCATCCGCCCGCTGGTTTTCATCAACGCTAAACGCACATCGTTCGCACAACAAATCGAACCTGAACATAAGAGCATGGAAACTTATTAGCGTTCACCGAAATAAATTATCATATGAACTGTGATATCTGAACATAAAGTAAAAAACAACATCTATAACCAGCAAATATCAAAAAGTTAGCAACGGCGACCACCAAGTTGCTTTTGATTTTGTTTTATTCTCTCAGGTTGCATGTACTCATCGCAATTCAATTCGTGGTCACAAGTATGCAGTCTGGTACGCACACATACAGTACTACGTTTACCACTGATAATCGTGCTCGAGTTCGGAGCTACCTCCGAGGCTCGAGTGGCAAGCCGTATACGGATGAGAGCACGGCAAATACCAAACAACCGTTCCCTCACGTATGTTGTGAATTAAGGGCCATACAAACAAACAAAACGGTCTGATATTTGACTAATAAAGCGATGAACCAACATGGGCACAACATTGATTGTGTCGAGAGCGTATTGCTGGCAGAGTGCCAATAACGCCTTCCTATTAACGAGACGAACGGTGCCCTGCTTGACTGCAGTCACCGTCAGGCACTTGTGCGAACAAAAGTCAACGACCAGCGACTGCTCGAGTGCTCGACTTCGCGACATATGTCGGTCCGTAACCTCATCGCTCTAAATACAATGTTCGCTATGCTAAAATTTGATTCTTAACTTCATTGGCTTCCGTAATTTTAAATAATTTCTTATCATCATCAATTATGATGACGCCTTTAATTGATGAAGATTAATTACAGAAACATTAAACTGAACAACCTGCATCAACGCGATGTCCTCGTCATCGTTGTTGTTTTTGCCATAACTGGACACGAAGTCGGTTTCGAGCTTGACGATCGTGCGCAACAGAGCAGCCGGCATGAATGACGTGGCATCAGGTTCCATGTCACCCGGTTTTACCTGCATTGATAAGTTACTATAAAGCAACAACAACAACAACAACGACGACGACGACAACAACCAACAACAATGACAACAATAACCACAACAACAACAACAACGGTAGCCAACCTTCAATTCGTTGAATATAGCCTGGAGTCGTTTGTACTTGCTGGCAGCCAGTTTATATCGATTGATGCGTATTCGCATGTCACGCACTCGTTCAGTCTCGAATTGCAGTCGGATCGGGGCCAGATATTCTTTGAGGAGATCATCATCAAAAACAACAAACCGTTATGCTTAACTTGTTAGCAAATAGGCAGATTCGACAGAACATATTTGAACCTAACTTACAGAACAATAACAGCTCATGAAAATGAACGTTCGTATTCAGTTTATTCGCGATTATATAACAGCCAACCAATGGGTACATCCGGAGTACCGGTAAGTCGTATGTCTCTGTACACGAGCATGTAAACACCCCGTTCATCCACCGTTGACGCCTTTTTACCACCAGTGCTCTTGCCAGTGTCCAATGCTAGAAAACAGTAATTCAGTAACTAAAACCAGTGCATGTGCGAATGACCCAAACTTTCATGAAATGTTCCTTGAAAAAATTTGCAGCAAACTTCAAAAATTTTAGTATTAGGAACATTGATGATATCCGGGTATCAGAACATGCACTTGTATAGTGCTAGTGCGAATGCAATCACTGCTACCTCAAGACTCGATCCATGAAACTTCGAAGGAGTAAAAAAATATAAAACTTGTAGTTTTAACACAAACATGACTGTTTACAGAGGAACATGCACCACCTTGATGATATCCCGGCATTTGTTCGGCCTTGACCAAACTCACGGCATCGTCGCTGTATTTGTACCATGTGTTTTTGTCGGCATCCCTGATCAGGGCGTAGTAGTGACCACCACGGTCTGTGGCACCGACATGCACCAGGGCGGCTACAAGTATAAGATCAGTCTCCTCACTCACTCATAAGATCAAAGAACAAAGATCAATTGACTGGTCAAACCAAAGAACTGCTCTGCTCTGCTCAAAATATACAATAATAAGCCAGATCAATTTATTGATGATAATAAATACACAACTGGAACGCACAACTATAACATACCCATCAATTCAAACTGTTTGGGTGAGTCAGCCTGCGCCTGTTCGCTCATAAACCCGGTCATGTCCAGCACGCGAGGAAATTTCAGCGCCGTTTTGTCCTTGCGACGAGTGCCCGTTTTCCTGAAGTTAAGGTACTGTTGAAATCTAGATTGAAGTTGAAACCTAGATTGAAGTTGAAACCTAGATTGGAGTTGAAATTTTGATTGACCATCATGTATAAAACAGTCAACTTCACTTTTGTTAATCACGAAAAAAACGCATTTGATATGTGCGCAATGAACACGAAAGAAGTAAGTATCTGTTGTAATCAATGAAACGAACACATCATAAATGGATCGATTAATCTGCAGCACAAACAGCCCGGGCAGTCTGACAGGCACGTACGCTCGTTGACCCTGCATACCCCCGCATCCACCTTCTTCCGGTGCACAACGACGCTCAATTCTAAAAGTACGAGGAAGTATACCATAGCATAGGCCATATGCTGATTCTCGATTCTTGAATCAATTCATAAATAATGTTTATTTTCTGTTATTAAACAAATAAATAAGTGAAACGAACTGATCGACGGCAAAATGAGTGCCGAGCAGCTCAGTGATGTCGGTCTCGCCATTGAGAGTGAGCAGCATGGCACCGCACTCCTCTTGCTTACATCGACGCATCGAACACTTGGGCGAACAACAACTCACTTCTGAGCTCAGCACACCCTGAGAAAATACAGTGATAGAAACAAAAGTATTATAACCACAACAACAACGAAATTCACGGTGAACAAGAACAACACAACAACTTCTCCACCTCCAACAGTACGGGATATGGGCCTATCAACAACCACAACCAGCATAACATTAACAATAACAACAACAACGCGAAGATGACTACCATGTTGGTGTTAAACAATTGGTATATACATATACATACCTTATACTGTTTGTTGAGCATATTGATCACTGGTTGTCCATTTGGGTGCACCCCTAACCGCGACCTCATCATGTCTATGAACAACGTGCCAAACTCGTGTATGTCCTGCTGTTCCGTGTCCAGATGCAGCGAATCGATGAGACCCCGGGCTTCGACGGACGGCTGAAACGGTTACTTATTATAACCACGATTACATACAACCACCAAAAGAGCAACACGAAACAACAGGTAACAACAACATCATCAACCACATCAACAACAACATCGTCAACAACAATAACAACATCATTCGCCACAATAACAACAACAACAAAATCATCAATCAGAATAACAACAACATCATTCGCCACAATAACAACAGCATCAACAACCACAATAACATCCACATAATATACCCCAATAACAGCATAAACAAGCCAAACGTACATAAGGGGTGTATTTGAGTCTCACGAATATGCATTGTAGGGCACTCATCACGCACTCCATGTCCACGATACTCGATGTCGGCACCTGCCAGCTCGGGTGTCGGCGCCAGGCCAGCACCGAATCACGGAATGTACGGTCGTTGAACAGTACCTGATTACATAATTTTTATATAAATTCTTAGCACCAATCAATCTCTCACTGAGACGCAACAGTAAGAATAGCATCAATTATTGAACTTTATCACTAGTTCATTAAAACACACTAAAACAGGTTAATTTCATTTTGCAATGCATCAAATAACATCATCACAATAGATGGTGTTCAGGTACAGATATAGATTACCCAATAGATTTACCTGCAGAAAACTGTTCAGGTAGCAGGTATTACCGGCATTGGAAATACCAGCGGGCAGTTGGGCACTCCTTGGCTGGATGTCTTCAGTTTGGGCGTCAGTCTCGTACTTGGTGAGCAGTGTCTGCAGTTTGTCCAGCCCATTGCGTGCCAGGCAGTACGCGTTCTGACGACACGACTTGGCACTGAAACACATTAATGATTCAGTTATGAACGGGTTTATGCCATAATGTATTTATCCCGTAATGAAACACTTCATTTCAACAAAAAATGCTTTTGTTACACGTTTACTAACCGATATATATAAAAAAAATACATGTACACCATCAACTCCATCGAACTTCTCGAAACGGTGAGTACTACGGAAAGACTAATGATAACAGCTTACATTAGCCAGGTAACCAAAAAATCTGTGAAAACACTTAAAACAGGCGTATTTCTAGTTTAAAATAAGGTTTACACAACACAATCTTGAAAGATATCAGCTGCAAAAACTCATTTACCTGCAGGTTGTTTCATCACAAGCCGGTTTATCGAGTTTGTATTGAATGAGCAGTCGTCGACGGAGCTCGGATTCGGCTGCCAAAACGTCTTCTGGGCCCATACTCACCCGACAATCATTTACTGAAAAGAAACTGCTCAGTTATCATAAAATAGATAAACTATTATTTATCGTCATGATGCACACAAAACGAGCATTTTAACATTAACAATAACGATCAGACGATCAAGTTATCTGAAGTGCACGATTGAAAGAACATATCCGAATGATTAGGAGAAGAGGAGAGTGGTTATTTAGGGACAAAACTAACCAGGAAGGTCCCGATCAGGTTTTTTGGCTGCTGGCATTTGTGATCGGGTTCGGGTCCTAATTGGGAAACCTGGTGTTGTTGTTAGTGTTCTTGAACAGTTTAGGAACAAAATTTAGATTTAGAACCCAGGTTAAAATAACATAGTGTTATAGCAAACAGAGAAGCGGAAAGAGCATTTAGTATTGGTTTAAAAACAATTGTGAAATAAACAACAAAAGAGTGCGACGGCTCTGAGATCGTCTAGTATGATATCATAACAACAAAACCCAATGTAATCAACTAATCATCTTCATTTGATAACAAGAAAACATGAACAAATAAACAGTTATCATATTGACCACATCAATGCAGCTAAATCATATTTTATGTAACAAATCATGTACTTGTATTATAAAAAAATTTATAATAAAAAAATTTTCGACCAGCATTGATCCTACTAGAAAGCTATCAAACTATAAAAAATGTTAATCTTCAGATTTACAATAATCCAATCCATAGACTCTCAAACCAGAACAACGAGTGACCCATAATGAACCACGGAACATTCGAAAACTTGAAATTACAAGAATCACCGGTTCATATGAATCCAATATATCTACAAAAGGCTACTAATTAGAAAGAACTAATGATTCACCTAAAACACTATACTTTTTAACAAATCACATTCAAGTTTTATGCTCCGAAACTTTATCGACTTTACCGAGTCCGAGTTTGTGGAACTCTTCCTGGTCCATGAGTCCATTGCGCATTCTGCACTCCAGGTACTCGCGAATACGCGGTTGGCACTCGTGGTTAAGACTCGACTTGTCGTGCATACACAGCATGAACTCAAGCATTTCCGTCTGAAACAGTTTGAAACACCATGCCTTACAGATTTTTCACAGATTTGTTGATGAAACACCGTTCATCGATTTCTCTCATAATTACGAAGCATTGTGAGTGATTAGGTGAAAAAATTATAAACTCAAATAGTACAATGTAAAGGAGTGTTAACCTTACACAATCCCTCTTTATCCAGAGGGAAGGCACCCTTCAACGGTGGTGTCGGAGTGAACGAACGTTGGTAGTGACCGGCGGATGCCATTCCCAATTGTTATTATGTTGCCCAAGTCTGTGCCCGAACGTTACAACCGATCAGAAATCAGTTTTCAATTTGAATCCCCGATTGTGTTCTTTGGATTCGATGTTCTTGAAGGCGGCAGTGAAAGCTTCCTCGGCTTCGTCTTCGGACAGCAGCGTGCGATAGACGAATGGCAGAGACGTGTAACTGCAAATATAAACAACGAAACATCATCATCATCAACAACAACAACAACAACAACAACGAACTCTGCCCAACAAAACATGGAATTGAATTACATACAAACATTAAGAACACAAAAAATATCTATCCATCGCATCGCAAGAATTTGTATTATTAATTATATTAAATATACGAATCATGATGGAACTAATGATATCAGTGTGACGCACTAACTTTTTATACTTTTCAATGGCCTCGGGTGGTAGATTTTCGGTTGTTTTATCTGGGTGATGCCAGTCGTATACGATTCTGAATGCAGCGATTAGAGAGCAGCCGGCAAACGCTGAGGCCAGGTTGTTCAGGGTTGATGTTTTCACCATAAATAGTGAACTCGTAATGGCGATTTCAAGTCAGACGAGTGGAACGGAATATAAATTATCGTTAGTATACTGTTATTATTATTATTTGAGTTCAACGAGTAATATTGTTCGTTTATAATTAATACGTTATTGTGCAATGAGTCCTTTCTTGACCCAGGCGTCGTAATCGGCAACCCGTTCTCGATCACCCCGGTGTTCGACCTGGTCGGAGAGAACGTCGAATGCGTTCAACAGGTCGTAGTGCAGATCGAGAACCTAAACATACAATAAATAGTTTTGTACATTGATACTCAGACAGACGTTACAAAAATCCTTGAAACAGTGATGACGATGATGATGAATGATTTTGGGTTCTTGTCGAAAATTTGAATATCAAGCCAAGTTATAATAAATGCCAGCTCCTGGAAAACATCAACTCGGTTATAATCAAGTGTGTTTACGAAGCATTATAAAAAGATAAACCAGATGCAATTATAACCTAGATAATAACTTAATTATTCTACAAGTTTCAAAACTCGTCCCAATTAAACAAATCGACCGCGAATGTTTGGCTATTGTGTAGTGTAACGAAAAATAACATCAGCCCGACAATCATGTTTCACATGAGACCAAAATAATTTTCGTGCATTAATATCAATATAATTTATAAATACCAACACGCGGAGAGTGGTTATATATTCTGAACTTCTGTTCGGGTGTGAGGAAGACGATGCACTTGAGGGCAGCAGCGCCGAACAATATGGGAGAGACCAGGATACCCAAGTTACGGACTACCAGACTGGCCTGTTGTAGATAAACAGTTACAATACAAAATGTAGAAATGGTGAGAAAAAATATTTGTTCAAGTATTTTAACATTCACTTTTTGTCCGTTATGATTACACATACACATTGCTTTTAAAAAATTGTGCATCCACCCCTCGAACTAGCAATTTGAATAAAATAACGAACTCTGTGCGTGGAGTTGAGTGTCTGTGGTGGCTTGATGCCGCTGCGACGCCAGGTATCGTGACCGCGACTTCCCGTTCGGGTACCGATCACCATCTACAACTGTACATACATTACATTACAATCATCTATGTCTGAAAATCTTTACTAATAATTAAAAACAAATCTCCTTTACTAAACGATATATACCCAGTGAAGTTATTCCAAAATTATCACCAACTTATTTACTGCGAGTCGTTCTCTGTTAATTTGGTGAGTTCGATGAAGGCACGAGCGTCGTCCGTTCGGTCCGTGTGCCCGACCTTGTCCGAGATCAGGTAGTAAGGGATCAGACAGTCTGCAGTTTAGATTTTATTTTTTTCCCGGCAGAATGAAAGAAAACAACATTTATAAATCAAGTAATGAAATAAACGAACACCGAAGTAAACCAAAAAATATTTGTGTGTGTGAGTAAATAACTAACAATTAGCACGAGTGGATGCCAGCCACAACCTGGTTGACTGGTGGTGATGCAAATACGGATAACTGCCTACGATCACAGCAAGCTCAACAGCTGCACCAGCTACTCTGAAAACCGCTCGACCATCAAATAAACAGAAATCCGAATAATTCTATTTTCAGTATAGAGTGTTGCTTAATTCAAATCTAACAAGTGAACAGGTTAAAAAAATGTTCGTAGATATGCATCATTCTACAAAATCACATGCAAGATCAAATAAAATAATTAAAAATTTATCTTACTAACGTGAAATATACGTAGTATTTCCCGAGACGTTTAGCGAGCGCGGATTTCTCTGATGACATGAACAGCTGAACCTATGAAAAAGAAATCAACCAGAATTCGAATAATGATGAACACGAAGACAGTCATAGTGAACACTTTAAGTGGTTCTGCGGACATTTCACAACAATATTTTTTATTGAGCTTATAAACGAACGTGAATTTAATCGACAATGGCCCGTTTTTCTTCTCGTTCAATGCCGAGTTTGTGGTCGAGCTCTCGCAGATCAGTCAACCGCTTGCGAGCACCGTCACGATTGCCTGGCAGATCGAGCAGCCAGTAGTACGGACCAAGAAAACCTGCACAAAAACAACGGATATTACCCTGTTAAAGTGACTTTTGTCTCAGAAAACTATGCCTTTATTGTTTTGCTAGATTCACAGAACTCAACAACTGAAACGGAAGAGAACTATAATAACAAAGTAGTTTATTCTTTCTTATTAGGCATTACCCAAACAAAATTTTCTAATTAGAGTTAGCGGAGGACTAGGAAAATGTTCCATCAAACAAGTTATGTTAACTTGGCAGTAGTTCCAACGCGTTGAGTCGATCGTCCTTATTAAAGTGCAAATCGGTCAAGCAAATTGTGTAGCCGATACCAGAACCGAAACCAATCGCTTTGAGATAACTTCGCCAAAATCCCATAAACTTCTGCGAAAATTAATAGTACGATAAACTTGCGAAAACGTCGGTACACCAACTAAATATTTGAAAGAACTCAGAACCTTTCGCTGAATGAAGAACTTATTATAACAAAACTCAATTTCCACTCCATTTCTCGTAATTATTGCATTTATATTAAAAGATAAATAGAATTTATGGAAGAACATAACCTCAACGAGTAAACACTAAATGCAAGCCCGATTTACTTTCACACAACCGTGTTCGATTTTATTGATAAATACATTAATGTAAATAGTAAGGCGCTGGAATGCAAAAAATTACACAAATTAAGAACATACAAAATATGTACAAAAATAGTATCCACCATCTTTTCAAAGTAATAAAGCACAAAGCACTAATAAATTATTCTAACTAATGTACACGAATCGAGAAGAATGTCTAACCAAAACAGCCAAACAACACGTAATTATCAAAAGTAAGCAAACCGCCGTAAGTGAAAGTATAAGGACTGACAAGTCTAACCTTCAATATAAGTTATATATCAATGGCATTTGAAACTAGCAATGTAGGCACACAAATTGTGTTTGTTATAGATCCACAGAGAAAAAAAATTATTGCTTGAATATGTTTACAAGTGTCGACCTTAAAACTGATACTTTTAAAATAACGACCTTTCATATTTCTCTAATCTTTTACTGAAAATTAGAAGGTGCATTCAATGTGATGTGATCATGAAGTGTGCACCTTGCGTGTATGTCGTCGTTGTGTGTACCACAGAAACACTGACAACAACACGGTCACTACGGTCAGCACTACGAAGAATATCACGTACGGAAATTCGCCCTGAAGAGTTAAAGTATTATAGAGTGCAATTATAAGTGAAATTATAAAGTATAATTATAAAGACAAAAAGTAAAAAAGAAGCTTGTATGCGAAAAGAAGGCAATAATGAGATATTAGTAACCTTTTGCAGACATTTATACCCGTGGTATCCGGGCGCACAAAGGCACTGCAGCAGACCGGGTCCATCGCTGTGGCATTCGCTCCGAGTCTCCGTGGCCGAAGACGGACATTTAACTGAATATAGTCCATCATTCAACGGTTTACAGCTACATAAATATCAATCAAAGATCACAGCTACCCAGCGAATAATGATTCTGTATATCAAATTCAATGTTCAAAATTAAATAAATAAATAAATACTTATGTCCGGTACATACTTCGCAACAACCCAAAGATTGAAATATAAATATATAAATAAAGATATGGCTAACTAAACCAACAATTTTTAACACGGCTGCAATAATTATTCATTAATTTGCAGGTTTGCAATGCACCGACTACAGTCGTATCATTCCACGATTCATCACCACCCGGACACTCAATGCCCTTGTCCAGGTTTACCTCCAACAACCCAGACAGTCCACGGAATGTCTCATCGGAATCCCAGCTGAGATTAGGATTCAATGACAGGTCCCTGAAATTTAAATACTTAAACATAGTCGACAACAAAACTGCAACAACTTTTAGACTTAACTTTTAGACAAAACTAAAACAACTCATACTGAAACCAACTAGAACATCTGCCGTTAATTGTACAAAAAGTGAACTAATAGGGCAAAAAGTTTAAATGTTTCTGTCTTGATAGAATAGTAATCACTACATTTAGCTCACCAACAAGTATTCAATTTTTTCCAAATTTCCAGCCAAATGGGTGTCATCAGCGAAGAACGATACGTTCAAGTGTTCGATAGAACAGCCACGCAAATCGATCCTGAAATTACAACTAAACTTTAGTACAATTCGTATGCTTTTTTATATCTATACTTTTGTTTCAGGCTCCGTCTTCTGGAATCAGTGATTATTATCAACATTTGCTGGTCTAGTCTGGCTTGTAGTGACCCAGAACCAAATAGTTTGTGTTATTGTCTGTCAGTTTATTCAACTTTCTCAAGATTACGATCACACCATTCTGATAGGTTAAAATTGCGCTTTCTTGATATCAAAAAAAATCCCGGTGAGAACACAATAATTAGCAGTCATGATTCAAGAAAGTAAACTTGATAGCATGATTGCATTAGTTCGAAATAGGCGACTGGTCGGTCATAGATGTACTCAACCGGATGACATAATACGCCTAGTCCCTCCCTATCCCTGTTATAGCGTAATTGACAGCTGCTCTCAGTGTCCCACCATACATACCATGATAAACCCAAATGGCGGATGAATACGCCAAAAATATAATTAATTCTCAAAACTATGTTAACAATTATTTTACGTTTTACGTACTCAATGCAACCGTGTAACATGCCCATCTAATGTTGTCCCTCAACTCAGTACGTAACGTAACCGAGCGGCACATTCCAGATTTGCAGGCCATAGACGCCCGGTCAGACCAGATGTTAGTGGCTGACACGTTCATCATTAAACGTAGTTTGATCAAATAGCACTGATACAACTACGACTTCAATCTTATTTAAAATCTGAATTGTAGCTTGGATATTGACGAGAAAAAAATATTATCAACTAGAAAGAAGAGGTTCATTTGAGTTACTGCAATGGCTTTAAAAAGAACATTTCTTATCAACTTATGAAGCATAAGCACACTATAAATAAGTTACTAATAGATGCTTATAAAAAACGAATAATGAACCAGGTACAAGAACACTTGGTATGGTTGGACTATGAATGGGGATATATTATGTAGTATATGCACTCCCTCACATTCATATACTCGCATCCGGAGTGTGTATACCCCTTGTACGTACATACACACGTACCTAAATGTATAGATCCACCAGTTCAAAACTACATTCAACTTCATTCTCTCACTCCTGGTTTTGTCATTACGCCAGACTTTTTATGGGATGCCGCGCTCGCGACCAACATACTAACACTGCGATATTTTCACTAACAAATCGTTGTGTTACTAATGTTTACTACTGGTACATATTTGTAGTATAGCCGTTGATGAGTTAAATCAGAAAAAACACTTTATATTTTTTACAAAACGATTATTTTGGTATGATTTGTCTAATTGACATTTTACTCCCTTTGAATTCATCCACATGAAAAATTACAGCATTTTGGCTCCGGAGTAATCAAAACTACGTTTCAGAAAATCCGATCCCTTCTACGTGGTATCAGATCATCCATAAGCAACTGACTATTTAGATTATAATGCACTTGATTGCGAACACGATATAATCTCATATTTTCTGAATACAACGGTAGGCAATCTAATTCAATAAATGCGGCTTAACTACTGGGCTTGTGTTACATGTCCAACCGTAATAGCTTTCTTTTCATATCTCTGCGAGGTACCACAACCACGTTCAGTTTGCTTTTCAAGTACAGCCGAAAACACGTTCAGTCAAACGTACGGTTCACGACTTCTTTCAGTTTTGTTCGAAAATAATCTCAACTCTAGCATTTTAAAGTTGGAAATAGCCATAAATTCGGAAAATTTTGCTGAAACTATGAGAACGACAACCAACCCGGCGACGTGTGTGTTATTAGACGAATCAAAACAGCAAACGTCATTGACGTCCATAGTTGACGGGCATTCATCTTGTACGAATCCACGGGCTGGTCGTTTGGAGCACACTTAATTTACATAAGATAAGCATACATGTCATTTCAAACATAAATTCTTTCTTCTTCGTAATTTATCTCCACAGGCTTTCAATAATCAGAGCACTTACCTAGCGGCCCCGAGTCCAGCTGATGATCGCATATGCTCTGTGTACCACCATACGCTGATGTCACGTAAAGCTGCAACTGAATTGTTATGCCTATTATACTAGTAAAAAATGTCGTGTAACATTGATAAGCGAAATGTAATGCAACCAACCGAACACAACTGAATGAAGTGTGTCACCGTGAAATGCATTTCTGAAACAAGAATTACTTTTCAAAAATTATATTCCTGAACAATTGAGAACTACAGAAACAACAGTGCACCCTTAGGTAGAATAATAATCATCTTTAAAAAAGATGAATCAGATGAGAAGAACTAGTAGTTCACGTACACCAAAAGCTAATTACCAAAACTGTCAATTAAGTATTTCATTTACACCGATTCACATTTTATACACAAATATACAAATAAGACAACATATATATCAATAAATATATGTATTAAATAAATAAATGGCAATGTACCGCATAAACAGCAACAATAACGCAAAATTAACGTGTTCAATAAAAACTAATACTGTCCAGTAGTAAAGAGTGTGACAACAAAGTGGACGCGCCCATCAACATACTCGACTGGTTTACAAATTACCATCATCAAACATTTACACGTATGAAATTTAGAAAAACTAGTTACAGAGGTTAATTCTCAAAAGACAAGGATTCCACCAATTTCTAACTACCATACCGCCACCCGCCACACTAATCCAGTTGATACTTTTTACGTAGAAAATCTGTCGATAACCAACAATAAAAATATTCACTGATAAGACTTTTCTCACACCTCGACATAGTTGAAAGATGATAGCGGACGTTGGTCCAAGTCAAATTTAACTGGCGTTACGCTTATACAGTCATTCACAGTTTTGCATTTGTGTCACTTCATTATTAACGCAGACTGTTTTTTTTATAAATATAAAACTTTCCAAGATGAAAATCATACTTCAATTGGGTTAGTATTACAGTTTTACGTGTTATATTATAAAGCTAACCCCTGAACTGTAAAATGGATTGTACAAGCTAGGTCATGGTGTCATCCCCATCCTATTTGCATCGGAATATGTCGAGTCCCATAGGACTAGACGCACCCCCAATGTGGATGCATATCCGTGTCAGACATGTTTCCGCGAGTTTGCTTGATGGCTGGTTGACTTTTGAAACAAGTAAGCGGCATAACGCGGAAAACACTGAAGACTCCTATTTACCAGTGTCCAATCAAAAATTAATCATAAGATTAGAAAAGTTTTGTGTTAGTTGGTTGCCCAGGTCTAAATATTTTCATCTTATCTATAAACACGGTCGCTATTGGGTGCTCCACTATGCTGTATGATTATATAATTAAGCATAACATCAGTAAGTCGTACGCACTTTAATAGGTACATGAAACAAATACAGGTATTGTTGACATAATAATTTGACTTGGCGATGGCTGGCATGGCAATAAATAACTTCTGGAGAATAGAACTCGAAAATAATAAATTTCTTATCTGTACAAATACACAAAGACTCAATGGATAACATAACAAAAATGGCAGATAATGATCGATTCAATACCGAGATCGATAAAGCAGATTATTTTGAATAACCTACAGCTTTGATTCTTCGTTGATATTCCCTATTACGCCATAAACTTGTGTTTTTATCTTGAAAAAAAACTGGTTGGAGATTCTCAAGTAATAAACGAAACTGCTCCTCAATCCAAATCAGCAAACAAAATACTGACAAAGGAAGCTCTCAGATGAGAAGAATACACTGAAAAAAAATTTGATGAAAAGTTAAAGAATAATCTCGCTGGTCATTGGGCATGGGTGACAGGGAAGGCGATAGAACATAAAAACCACTTCCATTAGGCTGATATTATTGACATTGACATGAAATACAGTAAAAAGAGAAACAGATATTACATATTATTACTCTTAACAGTCTACACTTAATGGAAATGTTCAAGATAAAACACTGGTAGAGAGAGAGAGCTGTGCGATTCAGCATAGAGGCGTTGAGAGGTAAAGGCAGAAGTTGTGTGGTGAATAATGGCATGATAGTAGTAGTCATATTATTACGTTATGGTTATAGAGGCCTACACAAACATACTATTGCAGAGTGACATGGCTATCAAGTGTGAAGGGGAACACGGAAAACTTTAAAACCAAGAATTAAATAATGTCCGTAATAAAAAAATCTAATAAAATTCTACCACAACACAGCAAATAATTTAATCACGATAAGGAAAAAAACTAAATGAGATTGCACGGCTGTCAACTTCGTAGCGAAAATCCCAGGAATTTAGATTGGTCAGAAAAACCTGTTACTAAAATGGTGTTCCTCTCTATGAAAACATTTATAGCAGATCCAATTAATTAAAGACGTCATTTAATTCAATTGTTTCTCAGACGTCAGGAAAAAAATAAATTGAAGGCGCGCAATCAATTTATAAAATATTAGAGTACCAAGAAACTGTGAATACGCAATAACGAGATGACTATTATTTGACTATTGACAAACATGGGATACGGTGGTCACGCATACAATCCGAGTCGATGCACTTTGGCCGACAGGAACGAGTGCACAATGAACACCACAGGTTTGGGCGAACCGAGTAGATCCAGTTCCTTGAACACAAAAACATCGTTCAATTACTACTCACTCAAATAATTCAAACTCTATCCAATTTGAGATAGGAATCAATTTTCAGAACCTCTTTAAAACTAAAAGATATAGTCCATTATTTTCTTATTGACTCCTTTTGTGCCAGGTCAGACAATCAACCAACATGTTCTCCGCCAGCCGGCTGTCCGAAGTCGATCCAGAAGAACCGTTGGCCATCGTCGCCCGTAGACTTGATCTCATCAAACTGATGCTGCCAGATGACCTGCTCGCCAGCCAACAGCCTCAATCCGTCCTCATAATGCAGAATCAGACGGCAGTCCTGGTCACTCCAAACACACGCTGAAACGATGCTTGTTTCGTTTACAGATTTATAAATCAATCATGACTTATAATGATAAAATAAAGTAATTAACAACCAACTTTGCCAGAATCATCAAATTTTACAGCCAATTTTATTTCCAAATTTTATCTAATGATCAGCTTGAGACACCCGGGGAACAGTGAAAAAACTTACACCGATATATACTTTTAGTAAATGAATATAAACGTAGCAAATGAGGGACCAACGGCAAACGACTTCAGTAACGAGCGCACATGCATCGTAAGTGGCCTGCACGATTAGTTTTACCCAGTTGGCCAGATCCCTGTGTGTTTCCACTCTGAGCACGTGTGTCTCAATGCCCTGTTTGGTGCCCGTGCGCGTCGTCACCGATATTATGTCTGTCAGTCCCGAGATCACCGGATTACTACGAGCCGTCGTTTGCACCAGTCTAGAAAAAAACTTCCAAAATGAAAATGAACTACAAAAAACGAGCTGAACAATAGATCACAAAACAATGAAATTACAAAACACTTTGATTATTGAGCATGCCGTGAATAATCTCTCGACAGTCAACATAGTATTTTGAACCATTTTCGTGAAGTCAATCGTGATCAGTAGCAAACGTCACATGTGCCAAGAAGCTCTAAGAGCAAAAAATCATTACTTGTTGATCCCATCCCAATAAGTGATATGCAACTGCAACTAAGATTTGATCGAATTTATCGAATAACGAGCATAACCTGGTGGCAATCAGCGGTCGACTGGCGCGGGCTTGTGCCCAATCGGGTTTGAGGGCGGGAACGTGATCGTAAATAAGCAGGTCAGTTTGGGTCAACGCTACAAACACGGGACGGAATGCATCGCTGCCATCCAAGCTTGACACCTGCAACACCAACAAGCTTTCAGTTTTGTAATCTTCTCAAATCGTAAACGCCACGGACGGGACTGCTTAAAACTGAAAAATCAAAGTATTGAATCAAACAACCTTTTCACCCATCCATGACATGTATTTAACTTCTGGGTTGCCACCCAACATGAGATTAAGTTCAGCGTTTGCCTGGGTGAGCAGTGAGTCGACACAAGTGTGTAGACACTGAAACCATGCATCCGCGTCAGTAGGATTGGCACAGCGTATGGTTATTACATGACGACCTGTAAGTATTCAGATCTTGTGGACTAATTATCAATAATTCATAGCAGATGTACATATATAACTACGACTACGAATAAGGTACAAGTAAAAAATATGATTGCGAATTGTATTACCGGTTGAAACAAAACTAAAACCACCACATGATAATCAGGCCCAGCCCATTAACCAACTGAACCGACACCAACCATTCGGAGAAATTAATTCCAGCAACCGTTGCTCGCGATCGATTTGTGAATAACTCCCCCGAATCACGTAGCACAATTTGAGCGGCACAATCTATAAAAACAAATGGAATAACCTCAGCTCATTAATAATTGCATGATTTTAAATTAAACATGATTCTTGTTTGAATAAAAACTTGAATTCTTATTCAGTCGAATAACCTTAATATCCTGGCGTTCCCTGTCTTTGAGTGTAGATCGTGGTGTCGAATACGGATCTTCATCCCATAATATTTCACTGAGCACGTTTTGACGCCGAAAGTAAGGCATAACTTCGCGAATGTACCGGACCTCCATTTCCACAACTTTACCAGCCCGCTTCAATGCCCGAACTGCTTCATCGTGAGTGGCGTCTCGTAATGATTCGCCGTTGACAGAGATTATTGCGTCGCCTAAATTCCAAAGAGGAAAATGACATCACGTCATGATCACAGAATTGTTCATTAACATGTCATGTTCAGTCAGCTATGCACAAGCTTTTATTCATATAGAAGAGTTTGCGAGTTGGTAACATAACTAAATCGAAATAAATCTAAATAATTTTGAGCTAGACATAATCCACACATTAGTTTGTTCAAAATCAGTTTCGAAAACCAAACTAAGCACGAAAGAACTAACCAACAAACAGTTGGCCCGTTAGATCAGCAGCCATGCCCTTGAAGATTTTGCTGATAACGATAGGCATTTTATTTTCACGCCCGCCCTTAATACTGATGCCTAAACCATTGGGTTCGTGTTTGACAATCCTGATGAAACGTTTATCACTGGTTGTGGCACCCGTGGCGCCCGAAACTACGCTTCTCACATCTTCCGACGTACCGGCCGCTAGCTGAGTTCCAGCGTCTTCAACTCTATAATTAGAAGCGAAGAAGTTTACTGGTACCTGGATAGTGACCGTGCTTAGCGATGCCATAAGCTTGAGGCTCACTAGCTTTCTACAATATTAATATAAAGTATCTGTATCTGTATCTAAAAAATTTTTAGATACCATTTTTTGGTAGCCAAAAATATATTTTGGTATCCAAAAATTTGTATCTGTTTAATAAAAAGTATCCAAAAAAGCTTCGCCGAAAATCGGTAACGTGTATAGGATAGTCATTTTTTTCGGTGAACGAATTAATAAAAAGTATCTGTATCTGAAATTTTAGCATATTTTCAGATACTTTATATTAATTAAACAAAATGTTTCAATTTTGTCGAAGTATCCAAAAAATTAATTTGTATGGGGGAATTAATAAAATGTATCTGTATCTAAACATAGTTTAAATGATGTGCAGGTGTTACGACAATTACGGTAAGGGATTTTAATTTAAAAACGTTACGGTAAATTACGGAAAATTACGTCGGTAAATCTATGTTCCGGAATGTCAAAAATAATGTAGGAATGATTATTGATTTAATTGTTGGTTAATTTCGTAAAATGTTATTATTTTATTTCAGGTTTAAATCGCAAAATGGAGGCGGAGGCATTGTTATAAGCGGATCCGTAAAAATCAGATTTTAATAGACCGGATCGTTTTTTAGCGGAACTGTACCCAGCGGATTTTTTCACTTCCGGATATTTCAAAGTATAAAATCGGAAGTATAAAAATCGGAAGTGTTAAAATCGGAAACGTCAGAAGCGGAACTTTAAAAAGCGGAACCGTCAAAAGCGGAACTGTTATGAAAGCGCCCTTCATGAGTGGAAAACCACGCTGGACACCTCCGCTTCGCGGTGCTAACGGTCCAAGGCGGGGGCATAAAACTTAGGTTTCAGTGTAGGCTTAGGCTTAGGCTTAGCCTTTAGAGAAGGGCTCGGGCGCTACGCGCCCAAGCCCTTCCCAAACCCTAAGCCTAATCCTAAGCCTAAACTGAAAACTAACTCTTAGCCTCATACTCGGCGATCTCGCTTAGAACGAACAGTCTGTGCTAGAGACTAAGCCGAAGCCTAATAAACAATGAAATAGGCCCTCCAAATGTTAATAGCAAAAAATATTAACTTCACCGAGTTCCGCAAAACCAATTTCCGGAATTTAAGGTTCCGCTGTCGTAAGTTCCGCTGAAAACACATCCGCAAAGAACGGTTCCGGAAACAAAATATCCGTAAATAAACTTCCGCTGGCAAGACTTCCGCTTTTAATAAATCCGATTTTAACAGTTCCGATGAAAAAAAATCCGATCCATACAGTTCCGCTAACAAACATTCCGCACATAACAGTTCCGGAGAAAAGACTTCCGCTATTAAACTTCCGCAAACGAACGATCCCTATTATACAGTCCCGTAGATA
Organism: Daptonema setosum; assembly: GCA_964036265.1. Classification (NCBI taxonomy): domain Eukaryota; kingdom Metazoa; phylum Nematoda; class Chromadorea; order Monhysterida; family Xyalidae; genus Daptonema; species Daptonema setosum. The sequence continues at coordinate 19,684,848 of OZ038443.1, forward strand.
TGGGTACACCTTCATGGAGCAGTTTATCATCATCGACTATATAGTCGGCAATGAATTACTGTTCCAAAAAGGAGCGTGATTTATCGATAAACAACCTGATGTTTTAGGGGTGGCACGTTTTTTGTCGATGAACATTTCGTCTGTAAGGGGAGAAAAATCACATTTAACCGGCGATATCTTCATCGAAAACATAATTTATGCAAACAAACGATGCTTCACGATGACAGATTTTTGTCAATGAAGATATCGTGAGATAAAGGTGATTTTTCTCATTTGTACAGACGAAATGTTCATCGACAAAAAACGTGCCACCCCTAAAACATCAGGTTGTTTATCGAAAAATCACGCTCCTTTTTGGAACAGTAATTCATTGCCGACTATAGTGAATATATACATGATTAGCAAGTTAAGGGACAATCAGAATTTGTGTCCCTGCAAAGGCTCTCTTCAGTCAGTCACGTGACTTCACGTGACTCAATAATGTATCCAAAAAATTTTGTATACCTTATATAGAAAAAACTGTATCCAATTATTTATAGATACTTTATATAGCTATATGTATCTAATAACACAATAACACTTTCTGGATACACCGTTTTGGATACAAGTTTTAAAGTTTTTGGATACGGATACCGATACATTATATTAATTCACGCTGGTTTTTGGATACATTTTTTTTGGATACGGATACATTATATGAATACTGGCTTTCTATGCCTAAATAGCAAGCATAAAGAACCTGCCCCAATGGTCTTTAAATTGGTCAGTCGACTGGCTCACTTATTTCATAGTATAACATAACAAGAGGTAACGAACCCGAAAACAAGCGCAGTTTCATCCAATGTGACCGACACCCGATGCCACTGCTGTCGGGCTAAAATCTCCAGATATCCCGACCTTGCCATCCTTCCGTGTGTTTGTCTTTACGTCCTCCTTTCTATTGTCATTGTTTTGAATGTTTAGATGTTCTGTAGCGTATTTTTACAGCAACTGGTTTTTTTCGATTGGTTTCTTTCTATTTTCAATCACTGCTTCCCTCCGGATCCAAAATTTATTTTCAAATCCGTAATTCACCGTTTGTATTTTGGATTTGGAGAATGGTGATGTAGATTGATGTCATTTCCTTCCGTTGCTCATTCACTCACTCACTCACACTAGCGGACAAGAAGGGGAGGGAAAAGTGGAATTCCCCCCTCTTTGGTTATTTCAAAAGGTGAAGTTTGTTCCTTAAGGTGTAGGTAAAATGACCAAATTTCAACAAATTCCCCCCTCTTTGGCGAAATTCCCCTCTCTTTGAGGGTTTTGCTCGTCCGCCAGTGCTCACTCACTCACTCACTCACTCACTCACTCACTCACTCACTCACTCACTCACTAACTCACTCACTCACTCACTCACTCACTCACTCACTCACTCACTCACTCACTCACTCACTCACTCACTCACTCACTCACTCACTCACTCACTCACTCACTCACTCACTCACTCACTCACTCACTCACTCACTCACTCACTCACTCACTCACTCACTCACTCACTCACTCACTCACTCACTCACTCACTCACTCACTCACTCACTCACTCGCTCACTCACTCACTCACTCACTCACTCACTCACTCACTCACTCACTCACTCACTCGCTCACTCACTCACTCACTCACTCATTCACTCACTCACTCACTCACTCACTCACTCACTCACTCACTCACTCACTCACTCACTCACTCACTCAATCACTCACTCACTCACTCACTCACTCACTCACTCACTCACTCACTCACTCACCCACTCATTCACTCATTCACTCATTCATTCACTCACTCACTCACTCACTCACTCACTCACTCACTCACTCACTCACTCACTCACTCACTCACTCACTCACTCACTCACTCACTCACTCACTCACTCACTCACTCACTCACTCACTCCCTGACTCACTCACTCACTCACTCACTCACTCACTCACTCATTCACTCATTCACTCATTCATTCATTCACTCACTCACTCACTCACTCACTCACTCACTCACTCACTCACTCACTCACTCACTCACTCACTCACTCACTCACTCACTCACTCACTCACTCACTCACTCACTCACTCACTCACTCACTCACTCACTCACTCACTCACTCACTCACTCACTCACTCACTCACTCACTCACTCACTCACTCACTCACTCACTCACTCACTCACTCACTCACTCACTCACTCACTCATTCATTCATTAACTCACTCACTCACTCACTCACTCACTCACTCACTCACTCACTCACTCACTCACTCACTCACTCACTCACTCACTCACTCACTCACTCACTCACTCACTCACTCACTCACTCACTCACTCACTCACTCACTCACTCACTCACTCACTCACTCACTCACTCACTCACTCACTCACTCACTCACTCACTCATTCATTCACTCACTCACTCACTCACTGGCTCACTCACTCACTCACTCACTCATTCATTCACTCACTCACTCACTCACTCGCTCGCTCACTCACTCCCTCTTTCACTCACTCTCTCACTCACTCCAGTCATCCAAAACGCAAGTGAAATGCCATTTCGCTAACCTGCGTGAAAACATTCCCCTTTTTCTTACACTCAAACTGATTATGATTTATAATCATCATGTCCACGTTGGTTGTATTTCTTCATCTGACTTAACTTCAGTCCTTTCAATCAGTAATTTTGAGTCTTTTGTTTTGTAAAAAAACAGCAAGTACTTAGAATTGTAGTTACAAAACTGAAAATTAGCTGCATTGATGTTTTAATTGAAACGAGTGATGGGGATCAAGTAATCTATTGCAGTAATTGCCCAATAACAGACCTGGCTATGATAGCCAACGCTGTGCAGACCGTTGCTTCACTGCTTCTCGTCGGCTTGATTGCACTTTTGTTCTACCTCATATTCAAGAATGAACGCGTTGCCGTCAACAATGTTGAAATGGCCACTTATCCGGTTGATTGATTAACTGAATATCCGAGTGTGTTGATTAGGTGATGTGATTGTGAACTGGAACCCGATAACTGGTTAACTTACAACTGTCATGTTATGTATGTACTTATGTAGGTCATGGACGCAGCACTTATTTATTCGTTCCCCATTCTCGTTGCCGAAGCACTCGGATGTAATGGCAAAGATACAACAAATGCAGAAAAAGAGGTTACTCGTGGTGGTGTCATGTTGTTGTGGTGGTTTTTTGTTGTTGTTGTTGTTGTTGTTGTTGTTGTTGTTGTTGTTATTGTTGCTGTTGTTGTTGTAATTGTCGTCGTCGTTGTTGTTGTTGTTGTTGTTGTTGTTGTTGTTGTTGTTGTTGTTGTTGTTGTTGTTGTTGTTGTTGTTGTTGTTGTTGTTGTTGTTGTTGTTGTATTCTATAAACTGTATTTCAGGCGCACAGGCGTCGTATTAAGTTGATGAAGGACACGGTGATGCATCCCAATGGTCCTGGCATGGTTGCGGCATCGACACCCAAGCAGAATGTGCCCGTTCAAAAGGAACCCGCCCGAGCTCGGGTTAAAGATTCGGTGGAACGTCAGGATAAACAGGAGCAGGAAGAGAAGAGGCCTGCTTCCACACCAAAGCCTGCACCTGTAGATGTCAACGCAAGTGCACCTGCTAGGAAATCGACGGTTATATTGGACTGTAAACATACTTTTTGTTGTTGTTGTTTTGTTGTTTCTTCAGAATATGTAGCTTTTTGGTCGTACACAAGTTTTTCCACTTATTTCAGACCACTGCCGAAACCAATGAAGTGCCGCTTGCTCCTGTAAAGAAAGAGGAAGAGAAGGAGGGTGGTGGGGACAATCTCTATGACGACGTGGTCGAACCTGCACCAAAACCAGAATTCGTACCGAAACCGCCCGACCCTCCGAAAGCTGCGGACCCATTGCCGCCGACGCAACCAAAGACGGCCAAACCTGCCGAAGAACAGGAGAAAAACGAAGACCTTTATGACGATGTAAATGCTTGATGAGCATTGACTACTGTACTTGTCGACTACTGGATGTATCCAATAGGTTTTACCTGACTTGCATTGACACTGTAACACAATTGAAATTCTAATAAACCCGACTCATATAAAAGCCCAAGTCATTTTCTTTGATTTATCATGAAAAATGTCAGATTTATGATCCAGCCTTCCGTCAATTGCATTCATCGGGTACTGATTTGTTACAGTTTCCAACATAAAAGACATCAATAACTAAGCTTGGTTTTCCCTGACCAAATACTAAATGCACCAAAAAAATTGGTCTCTGAGACTGTGAATATGAGCCATTTCAGTTATGAATTGAATTTTTTCATTCAAAAACCACGTAATTGGGGTTTTAAATGTGCGATTGCGGGTGTGACTTCCGATTTTATGTACAGAACAGACCCATGATTACTTGTTCTAACACATACATACATACATATACATATACTACTTTTATTCACTCACCATGATTAATTGCACTACATACATCAGTGATCCACGGATTTTCAAGCATTCATTTCCATATCATTTCAACGACACCAGTCAGCCAAAAAATTAAAAACTATATCGCAATATTTTTGAGATGCTAAGTTGTTAGTTGTTATAACCTTCACCAGTTTGGCACCGTTAACAAAGAAAAAGCACTCCATTTTTATACCACCACCGAGAAACTTAATCGAGTCGACCTGACAAACATTTGATTGAGACAAAAGCATTTGAACAATTGTAAAAAATCTGAATATGACCAGAACGATGCGATCAAGTTAACAAAGGGATGTAAACCGCTTTTTTGTCGGACAATCAAACAATCGATTATCGATCATTTGAATGGCTACTGAATTTGTGAGGAAGATTCTCGGTCAACGGATACAAACAATCTGCTGGTTGATAAGGTTTACAACGGCTGACCAGGACCACTGGCGGACGAGCTAACCCTCCAAAGGTAGGGGAATTTTGTCAAAGAGCAGGAATCGGCAGTTTGCAGACCGTTTCATCTACACCTTTAGTGAGCAAGTTAAACTTGAAAACGCCAAAGACGGGCAATTCCACTTTTCAGCCTCCTTCTCGTTAGTTACTGCGACCGATAATAAGTAGTTAATCCAAATCATTCAAAATTATACCTGCTCATTTAATAAAACAATCGCCATCTAGTTTTCTATCGTAAATTATGTACAATTGCTGTTCCCCATTGTTGGTTAGTTGTGTAATTACCGGTGTTCATATACCTATTCTATTGTATTGTATGTACATACATACGTGCCGACAAAATGTCTCAAATGTTGTGAACGCCGGGTACGGTAGCTGTGGGTCGGGTGTCAAATGACTGAAACCAGCTTCAATACTCATTTGATCCATTCAGCAAACAACAATTTAGAGGCCTTGCACTTGCAGTCAGAGTCAGGACCATTCAAATTGGTTGTCATTTTTGAACTTATAATCAAAAATTTGCAGTATCTTCACAGTTCACGTATTCAAATAAGCTTATTCTCATTATGCAATTATTCTGCCAGACAGCAATACAATCCCCATTAAATGGTTGGTCATCGAACATACACCTACAATGAATGTAATGTTGACGACAGTACGGTGGCGGCCATCTTGATCCCATGTTTATGGGCATTATTACAATCCCATACCTATTCCATCTTCATATGCCACTAACAGTGTTTTATTACCACTAAACATGGCCACTTTCGCTTTTTGTAACAGATCTTAATGTTGAGTAATCATGATACCACCAAATTATAGTGTAATGAACTTAGCCGTCAGTCGGATTGTCTGTGACGTGTCAGACGTGCCGTCGTTTCCCATCAGCTGGGGGTCTCGGATGACCATGGGTCAAAGGTAATGGTCACCCGAGTCAAGTACCCTTCAAACACCAATGTAACATTAGCTCGTTAACAAGCGCACAATTAACGCACAATCAAACGCCCCATTAACGGGTGTCAAACGCCGGTAAAACATGCCTGATTGGAGGATAATGGGTGACGAGGGGACTACTCGTGTACCGGGTGGCTGATAATCAATATACGCGTGAAGGACGTATGTTTTTATGTTGTTTCAATTTGTAAAGTATTGTATATAGAGATTGCAGGATCCATTTTTGAGATGAAGTTAAAATTATTTCGGTTATGAGACTTTCCGTCTGTAAAATGCATTGTCAACCCAACCCGTTCGGCTCCGGCAAACACGAACTTCAAAATGTTGGTTGTTCTGACTGATTAGATTTGAAATCCTTTCCGCTGGTTAGGGATTTTGGTGTTGGCAATTACGGTTCTCTAGAAATGAAACTTCAATTTAAAGTGAAAAAGTCACACATTTCAATCTTGAAAATTAGTGAGTTAAACCGGACACTATTTTCCATGCACCCTGTAGGAAGGAAGGCAATCTCCTACGGTATCTGGGTAATACATTGATCATATGACTTGCCGACAGGTTAAGGTGTTCGATTGGGCCCATTGACTTGTGCTCTATTAGTACTCCATTGTTTCCCTTTTCACTGCTGTCTTATGAAATCACCGACCAATTGTTATAGCGGATGAGTCTGATGAATTGTTGGATTACTGGTGTTTGGGTAAAGCCTAAAGGTGTTTATAGGTTCATGAAGAAGGCTTATTGATCTGATTAAAACAAAAAACTATCTCTCCATTAATACCATAACGTTCGTTAGGACATACTTACTGATACATGAACCACTACCGTAACCCGAATCAGTAGTGTAATTGAATTGACAGAGACAATCAGTGACTGTTGGATGAGCTGATTGACTGATTGATTGAAACGCCATTTGTGTATGTCCAATGGGCTGGAAGCAATTTGGGTGTCTTGCAAACCGAACATATGGATGAAATTTTTGCTGGTAACTAAAGGCAGTCATAATCATAAATGAGAAAAAAATCATTGGTGCCCCCTCAACTGCAACGAAAATTCTTCCCAAAAGACTGCCTCAAAGTTATTCATTCACATGTTTAACTCAACTTTAAATACCTTCTCACGCTATAATGGACGGTAAATTGATCCATTTCCATTGTAATTCAATGAAGCAACTGCAAATGAATTCCTCCCGAAAACTGAAAACCCACTGGTAATTGACACGATATCTCGGCCTAATTCAAAGTTTTTGAGGCGTGCGCGTAACTGATTGATATAAACAACTTTGCACTTCGTGAACCGTTAAAGGGGAATTATTATGCTTTGCAAATAAATTACAAAAACTATTTAATGATTGCAGGCATGTAGGTGCCGTCTATATCAGTGAATTTAAGTCATTCGAAACTTTGTCGGACATACCGTAATCACTTAGACCTCATTATAAACAACTAATCATCATTACCCCACAATTTTCAATAGCGGCTGGGAAACTTTTTATGAGTAAAGTTCAATTCTCACTACACTTGCCATGATAAAGCCAAATAACTTATTTATTTAATGAAAATCCCGAAATTTCCAAGTGATTGCGCCCGCGCTTGTCAGGATCCTATCCAGGAGTTGCCGTAAACAACTTTTATACTTTATTATGCAAAAAGCCCACTCATTGAACTCATTGAAACGAAACAGACAGTCGTTAAGTGACTTAAACTGTCCGGTATTGACGTGGTTTATTAGTGCCATTCTAAAACACTGCTGCAGTCACATGTGGGTTACGGTAGGTTATTACTGAAACGAAATTATTATGTTTTCATCCAGCCACAAGTCCGTTTTTATCCTCGATAAATTGTTACCCTCGGATAGATACATCATAATTAACAGTAATGAGTATAACTGTTTACTGGCTTGTCATGTACTGAATTGTATTAGTTTTATCATCTCACAGATTTATTCATTGATACGGCATTAAGGCATTTAAAGTGGGCGGTGACAACTATTTTAATTGGAGAAAATTAGATGGTATCATAATTTTGTAGTTGTGGGCTTGGTGAGTGTTGTTTGTATAACATATAACATAGACATATACATATATATGTATGTTATAAAACATATAAGTATTCTTCAAACATTGATAAATAGCAGTTTACATGGCATAATGTGCCGTAATACGGCATAATCGAGTACACTACGATCGCGCATCAATCACTCACCCAATCTGCACCACCAATTAGACAATCAACTTCCGCTCTATTCTACTTTCCGGCCAAACTGACAAACTCGCTCAAATGGCCTGCTAATTACTGGCCTGCAAAATTTGATTGAATACCCGACGTAAATAGGCGCCATTATACGCCCCAAAGCCAGAGTGCCCCCTTAACAGTGCAGAGGTGCAAAGCGGATGGTTTGCATAATTATTTTTAATGATTTTTCAGAGTTACACTCGTGGTTAAAACTTTGCGTAAACTTTAATAACTTGTATTGTCTTATAGTTGTACTGAACTAAGCCAAAAGATGTAACCCAACATTATGTGAAATAGCCGACTTCCTTAATGTGAGAATCCGCCAACCGCATACCTAAACTGCAACCATTACTAAAGCACGACTTTAATCGAGTTTCTAACTACCTGCGTCCCCAACTGTACCATGCGCTATATTACTACCGGGCTCATTGCTACCGTAACTCGGTCAAGGTGGCCATTAAGTCATGAAGTGTAGCCCCACAAAAACCTAGTTGGTTATCATGTTTTGTATGACTGTATTGTTATGGATAAATCATGAGACATAACATGGTTTGTGTTTCTTTGGTTCTTATACGTTGAGACACTAACCCCCGTATCACAGAAACTTTTGGCATTGGGTGCCTAAATTGGTGCATCTTTATGCAAAAAACTTGAAGTTCTATAACTCACGATAAAATCGGTTAAAAATAAAAAACTTTTCTTCAGAGAAAAGTTCGTTTTTTTCCTCGTAATGCATTCACGAAAAACTCAAAGTAAAAACATTTAATCGGATAGAAAACATGCACTTTATATCGCACTCAGTTTTCGCTCCGTGACCAGGTGCCAAAGGACGCATTTGTCATAAGCAGCAGTGCATAAAGTTTTGCCATACCATTTTCAATGCATTTTATTGTGTTTGTTTTGAGCTTCTTATTTTTCTCAAGTGCAAAAATAGACGATCTCACCTCTGAACAAAAGTTTTCAAATTAAAACCAATTCTCATATGAGTTATAGAACTTTAAAGTTTTCTTGCATAAAGATGCACCAATTTAGGTACCCAATGCCAAAAGTTTCTGTGATATGGGGGTAAGTTTGGGTAAATTGCGCGCAATACAAGCACCATTCAGAAACAATTTCTGTAATATTCTTACAAAAAATGTCACTTTAGGCGAGTTTTCATGACGTTCGTTTACAATAAGGTTCTAATGGGTCTTGACTCTTGGATACGTAAAATTTGTGGATGAAAGGATGTGATGTAGATAATTATCGAATTAAAATGAGGTGAATTAAAGACAAATTGTAGCCGTTGGATGTGATGATGGCATAATGCCGACCAGATGTACATGCCTAAGTACATAATTGACTGGTAGTAAAAGATGCCTGCCGGTCATCAACCAGTCAATCAATTCTTATAAATAAGCGTGACACAATCAAACGCTTGATTAGCTAGTGATGGTCGAGTGACGGATGAATCGAATCGTCTAGATTAACCGTGATGTATCATACACAAACGAAGGTATTCCAAAATCTTCCCGATTCATTCTTAACACGAAGAAGAAAAAAATGAAAGTGTCGTTTGAAAACGAGTGATTTGTGTTGTGAGATGAACCGCTGTTCATGTTTGCTGTTTGGCTGAGGCTGCATTCTCACAATGTTAGCAACCCTGCTTCTGTAATCACCTAATCAACCATTATAATTGGTAACAAACGCCAATTCATACCGACATGATTACGTCTTGTTGCAGCATTATTGATGACTGTGTTCATTGTGGCACAAGCTTCCAAGTCATAAAACAATGAACACAAATTGGTATAGTAAGCCAGTGGAGTTTTTCCAACGGCGTCAACGTTGAACCTGTGTCCTGCACTTTTCCTTGATTAAATCAGATATGCACTTTTTATAATTTTCTCAGCTGTTAAAATTATGTTGAATTTCAAATTAAATGGCGTGTTTAGAAGCCATCTCTCCAATAAAACGTTTATCTCAGTTTACACTGTGTTACTAAAAGTGTTTATGTCGACAAACAACCCGTCATCGAATTCATGTTTTTCTTTGTATAAATTTCATCTCTATAATCGGATGTGCAAAATATATGTAATATACGTGTTTTAATATTCATAACAAAAGCAGGATATACTGTATTATAATGTAATATAATCATGGGCCAAGATACGGACACAACCAAAACAATACAAACCTATCAAAAGCACTCAAAATAGCAATCGAAACAAGACAAAATAGTAATCATTAAAAAATCACACAAGATAGCAACAACCAATGTTTGCAGTAAAAAAACATAAATCAGTGCAATACAAATCGTAGTGAAGAAGTCTGTTATGTGGGTGCAGGTGGGGCAGAAAAGGTAACTTGGCAATCTCAATAATACAATCAACAGTGAACAGGTCGGTTTTTATAAACAAAATTCCACTAGATAAACTAACATTTTGTTGTAAAAAACAAAACGACCTGATCACGCTGAATCTGTTGCTACTGAATCACGTTTGAATATCAATAGGTAGACAGTAGAAAATCAACAATAAAAAACCATCGCCGTAAGGAATGATAATGCATTTAAAGCAAGTTTGGTGTAATGATATTAATGAAATATTTTTTTGGGAAAGCTGAATGAAATCGAGAGATCGATAATGATTTGGTAGAAAGTGAAGAGTGCATATGCATGAAGGGAGTGTACGATTATTTATAAATGAAGGAATATACTGGGGTGGGCGAGATCAGGCTCAGTAACAAAAATATGTGCAAAAAGGTAAAACAAGTTCAATTCGGTATAATGAAAAATAAATTCAATCAAACGGAAATAACCAAAATACAAATTATACATGAAGTGACATTGGATGCTTGTATTGTATGTAATGGAACACTGGCAACAAATCAACCATGATCATACTACGGCATATATGATTGGATACTGTAATATGAAGTCGGGTGTTGGCTGGTCCTAGCATTTCAAGCAACATTTAAATCAGAATTATTGTCATTCAATTCTCAACAATGAGTATACTCCTAACATGTTACATGAAAAGATAGGAATCCCACGCCCACCGAACCTAATTTCCAACAAATTATCCTAATACAACTGGTAACATTAATGGAAAAACAGTATAAAAATAAGTATATATAACATTGTGTATCACAACCAATAACTGAATCAGACACCTTGAAAAATACACAAACACAAGCAATCAGCAAAACGTATACAAAACTTCTATTAAAAGCGACTTACATTATCACAAGTAGAAGGTGGGGACATTTCTAAACTGGCTTTCACGAAATGGTATTTTCGATATTCGGTTCGTAAATAAGGAGCTTCATTTTTATCAGAAAATGCATCAGAAAATGCATCAATTACAAACTGTAAAATGAACAAGCTGATTCAGTCGGATGAATGGCTGTCCTCCGAGCTGGTATTGCCCGCATTCTGCTCGTCATTGTTCAAGCCGCTATCCTCATTATTGGGTGACTGCTCATCCGCCCCCGAGGTCGACTCAACCGGAGAGCGCAGTACTGTCGTCGACTCCAAGTTGTTGTTGTTGTTGTGGATACTGTTGTTGTTATTATTATTGTTGTTGTTGGCTTTATTCTTTTCATGTTGTCCTTTCATCTTGGCCAGCTGTTGCTGATGGTTCATATGGGATAGTATAAGCATATGCTGTTCGTGCTGCTTGGCACGTTCGCGCAGCGCATCCAGACTCAGTCGGTTCGGGGTGCTCGTTGCGGTGGGAAGTATGTTCGTACTCGGTGGTGATGGTGAGCCCTGCTGCTGTTGTTGTTGTTGTGATGAGGACAACAGTGGTGAGTGCGATGTGCTGCTCGGCCGATCATGTTGTTGTTGTTGCTGTTGTTGTTGTTGTACATGTTGTGCAACGGCGGCGGCTTGCGCGAGTCCGGCCAACTGTTGTTGAAGCATGGACTGCATCGCTGCTTGACGCAATAGTTCAGACATGTCCAACCCACCAGCACTACTCACCGCTGGTTGTGGTGGTGAACACGTCAGTGCCGAAAACAAACTGTTGTTGTTACTGTTATTGTTGCAATTGTTGGTATTCACAGGGCTGACGCGATCACTGTTGTCCGACATGTGGGAGGAAGGAGAGCAACGAGTGTGTTGTTGCGGTTGTGCCATATTGAGGCCGTTGTTGTTGTTGTTGGCGGCAGTGGACGGCTTGTTGGCTGACCAGGCGGCTGCGTTCAGGTACAAAAGCGGGTTGGATGCCCACAATGCGGCGGCCTGCAACAAAATAATTCATGTTACACATACTGATACGGTATATAAACATACATTATGTTTGATTCTTTAATTTTTTTATAAATAGTAAAGTGATATAGATGTGATTGAGTGAAGGATTGTAACCTGTTGCATTCCGGATGCATCACCACCGGCTGCGAATACGAGATCGGGTCTGGCACCCATCAACATGCTGGCATCGTGGGCTGGGTTGTGCTGTCCGAACATGGCTGCTGCCGCTGCCGCTACTGCCGGGTCGTGACCCATCGCCTTCTCACGCTTGCGCCACTTGGCACGACGGTTTTGGAACCAAACCTGCAACAAATTATTATTTAAAATATTTATATTTGACATTCATCCTTATGAACGGTTGCCCTAACTTTTCGTGTTCTTTGATGAAATTAGCTGACATTTTGTAAGTAGAAGCCTTATGCTAACACATTTATATTGGATTAGTAACTTGCATGGCTTTGAAGCCTTTTTAATGAAGCCAGCTAATAATTTCGCTTAGCATGTGATTAGAAGCCCCCTCCCCTCTTTCACAACAATTTATAGCTAAAATCACGTCGAGTTCCCATCATGTGTGCGTGTGCGGAAGATAAAATCACCGTGTGTTTTTTTCTTTCCGTTGAAGTGTGACCCTGCATTACTCCGAAAGAACCATATTTTCAGGCTCACAGCCGTTGCCCTTTACCCGATTTGCATCATGTGTCTAATAACGATGAAATTAACTCAATCGAATCTGTTATTTCAAAATTGAGTGTGCCATACCAAGCAATTATCCAATTACAAAGCACGTATAGCAAGAACCGTTAGCGTTGACCAACATGCAGCTGTAATTCAAATTGAACAATTTTTTTAATTTAGCTTGGTATTTGACCAAAAAGTGTGACTCAGTTACTGCGGTAGCAATGTGATCGAAATGTGACTACAAAAACAATTTGGTGGCTGGTGGGTCGTATCATGTTTTCTTGTGACTTTTTATAAACCACACAAAATCATTTCAGTGGTTGTCCATCAACAACGCATCAAACCATTTTTCCCATTCAAGTGCCTCCTATCCACAGTTTAGTTCACTTGATTAACGAAATGAGTAGTATCGTGCCCCACGATAACTAGGATAGATAAGCTGATTATGAGCATGATGTGGTGCGTCTGCGGTCTATATATACTACACATGCCGATGCCAGAGCCGGAAAGGTATCTGATAGAGGGTAACGTATATAAGCCAAATGCAATTACGCCCAATCAATTTCAATATGAGAGAATATGAGCTAACAAGAACGGGATATGAGCTCAGAGCTCAGCAGTCAGCCGACCATAGCGCGGATTCCAGACATAGCTGCACTCAAATGGTGCTTGTAACCACCACTTCATGTCCCACTTTCTAATATGTACTGTAGAAACACGAAATACCAAGTTGCCAGGAAAGAATGACCATATAATAAAAATAGTTGGGAATGTGATCCGCCGTCACCAATAACGCTAGTCACTTATCCAGATCATTCATTTTCTCCAGCCATTTATCTTGTTAAGCCCGCATCCGTCATCAGCCGTGTTATGAGCTGCCGATATGGCTAAGTATTGTGCTAATGCGATTAAGCCACGGCCATGAAACCGGCTCGCCTATATTAACTAATCTTGAGATCACGAGTCGCTACTTTCTGCTTATGGTTGGTTGGTAATGAATTCATCAATATCCTGGCAAGTTTTGTATTACAACCCAACCCATTAATGCAATGGAAGTTTTGATTCTTAATTATTTTCATTGACTTAAGGTTTTCCAGTTCCCTCCCTCGAAGCACGGCAGAACATCAACAACAACCATACCCATGATAACTTTAAAAACCCAGAATTCAAATGCAAGTAATGTAAATACGCATAACGCTGATCACAAGACTTGGCACCCCTGCCCCACACATACCAGGTATGTATGTAACGCCTTATGCCATTATTTCTATATAATACCCATTTGGTACATTATACCCGCCGACGCAGCGCAGCAGCACGATATCAAAGGAAATGAACCCAATTACGTGAGTTGGCAGCGCATAACGCATTTCCTTGTGCTTATAATGTGCCGATATCTGAGGATAATGATACACGTATCAATCACGTTATGGCTGATTACCAGCATAACAACCAGGTGTGCAAATCCGGCTTTGCTTTGGGCGGTGAGCCCGCTGTCGATGACGTACTACTTTCACTCTCATCGCAACTTTCATAAACGAAGAGCAAACGCATTTGGAATCCAGAAATATTTTGACATAACTGCATAAAATCAAGAAAACGATCGAAGCACTCCAGTTTTGCATTTCAGTAGTCCGCCACAGTACAATCAATTATGCCAGCCACTCAAGCATGTGTACAAGCATTTAAATGCCCGGCGTAATCACCAGAAACAGCACCATTTTACGATATAAGCACAAATCAATTAAATGGCACCGATCATGATTATACGTTAACACTACTGGATGTAAGTGATCGACGTCGGCTGCTGCTTGTCGGGCAAACGGACATCCGTTTCGGTGAGCCAAGCCGCCAACCTGACGGTGCCCTACCACATCAGTCTGATAAGCACATAGTCAAATAACTCAAACCATTTGGGCGGCGATTTGATCACATTCCAATCCCAACCAACCTAATGGCTGATTCTTTTACTGCTGACAAATGGGTGCCATTTTGAGACAAGCAGCGGATGATCACATCATCTGCTATAAGCTATACCATGTTCTAGTTGGGTTAGGGTTCTACGTGTTACCCTGAATCGCATAAATGAATACGTTTTCCAGTGGTTGCAATATTCCACCAAGCATACTCACTCACATTCCACTGATACGGTAAAGGTATAGACCGATCTCAGACAACTGCACTGATTGTCCAGTATGGCTCCGATCAGGGGAAGTACCGGGCACACCAAGTATATAGCCCAATTCAAACTTATATCATGGCCATAAAATACCCAACCATAACTAACTAGGTCATTTAATCGTCAAAGGAAACGACAAAATCGCCACTAAAGTATCTTTAGTTGACTGGCAACGGATCACAGATCGTATTAATAATGTGGCATGGTGCATATATGTACATAGCCAAACGTTTATCTACTTGTCAGTGCCGGCGGCCCACTCAAATTTAGAATAAAACCCCGATAAAGTTGGGCATTTAAATTTCGCCGGTCGCGGAGGGCGCGGACTGAATGGAGCAATGGAAATACCACCGTAAACTAACAGCTTTCATAAAGATGAACTCGTGGCGACGGTTGGACATGATGATGTTTATGATAACTAATAGAAGCATCTGTCAACGTGTTATCCGTCATATCAAACAAACAGTAATGCCACATATAAACACAAAGTCAAGCAATAGGATGCAATTATGCCAGTGCCAGTCAAAACGGTTATGAGCCGGAGTCGTTCGGGTCGGTGGTCATTCTTCAGGTACGTGTGTCCCAATCAAGTGGTCAAGTGGTCACACCGGAACCAAACAAGATTGATAGACATAACAAAACTGATTACGGTAACTCGGACTATACTTACGTCAATGAGGGAAGGCAAGGGCCAAATCAAGGGTGCGTTTTGGTATAAATGTAAAGTAAAATAGTTTGATAACCATGCAAAGCGGAACTCTAAACTTGAACCAATTTGAAGATGAATTGATTAAATGAATAACCTGAACACGGGCCTCACTCAGCTCGAGTCGCATGGCCAGTTCCTCCCGGGTGAACACGTCCGGGTACTGGGTCTTCTCAAACGCCCGTTCCAACTGGTGCAGCTGGTAGGTGGTGAATGTGGTACGTGAACGACGAATCTTACGTGGCTTATCGTCGCCGTCCGGTGAATCTAAAATAATCAAACACTATAGAGATTACATTTAAATATCTCATTGAATATCATTCAAAGCTCAGGTCAAAATGTCTAATAAATAAAAACAAATTAGATAGAAAAATTTCACTCACCCAACGGATCGAGTTCGGTCTTCATTTCGGGCGACGTCTCGTTGGGCACCTGGACACAGAGTCGTTTGGATGTGGGCTCGCTCAGATCTGCAATTTATCAAACACGTAACCATCAACACTTTACTTGAAATTCTAGTTCCGTATAAAAGCAACGTTTCTTGTCAATGTACCGTACAGTTGCCCATCATAAATGAATATGATTATTTTAACAGGCAGATATAAGAAATTATCATGTCGGTGATGTCATGGACTCATGGTTACTGTAAGTGATCGAGTTTCGGTAGGAAACAAAATAGCACGCCACTAATTTCCGGTCAGCAATGCATAATATTGCATAACATAACAATTAATACAACGATATTGTTTTGATGATTCAATTGAGTCGGATAAACGCTTGTTCGAAAACATCACCATTACCGTAACTCATGATAGGCACTCACTGACTAACTCTCTCACTCTGATCTGAGTCACTCACTCACTCACTCACTCACCATCATGACTAGCCGGATACACGGTGGTGGCATTGACAGTCCGACCGAGAATGCTGTCCACGGAGAACATGGCCGATGTCTTGGCACTGGTTGACGTGCTGCCGGCCGTTGAACTGGCAAACATCATCATTGCCTGTTTTGTTGTGTTGTGGTGGGTTGGGATGACGAGTCAAACAATCGATTAGCAAATGATTCTGTAAAGAAAAACAAGTTAAATAGTGGTAGTCAAATTATGAACAACGCTGAATATCATAAAGACTATAATATAACACAAAATTCACTAATAGTATTAGATTAGATGTAACTGAAGTTGAAGGACAACAAGTTTATAAGAAGCAGTAATAAAAATAATTAATTTAATTTCATCCTTTAGGTATGTCTCTATTGCAGATTATAATTGCATAAATGAGCTGTTGCACCAGAGAAATGCTAATCAAATTCAAACATGATAAACTCGTTAGGCAGTGAGATGAAGCATTATGTAGGTGCGGTCAGTAACAAAACGAGGCAGATCCCAATTAGGAAATCGAAGTGCAGGTCCAGTGGGCCCGTGATTCAACAATTTCATACTGTACATACTTAAATACATTTGAGTCCATATGTAAATGCAACAGTTTGAAGGCGCCAATACACCGGAATGGTGCGCCTCGGTAACTACATCCTTAGGCAGTCAATTAATAGCGAGAAATGCACATCTGTACGTAATGCAGTACTGCACCCTATACATACATACATTTACATACATACATAATACTACAATATCACGCTCATAAGACGAGCGGCAAATTTAATTTGCGTCAAGTAATGCAACTTAATAAAGAGCGCCGTCAGTCAGCATCAACCAAACAAAGTTGATTACGTTGCCCGCGAGGACACTGCATAACATTACAAAACGCAATATCATATCACAAATCATCAACTTAATAAGCCATTACTTGACCATAAACCCGCATTACGTCAGTGGCTGCCCGGCTTGGTATGACGATTAGCTTATACTGCTACACTACAGCTAATTAGTACACATTTGAATTAGTTGCACTGCAATGCGCAACTTCTCATCGATGTTATTCTGCTATACACCTGGAATGATTAATCATTAATATACTAATTGATGCTTTACTTCCTACTGATTAGGACAAGTAAGTTTATTATAAGGTTAAGGGTGAAATAAGAAGGCGCAGGTAAAAACATTGTTAATGACTAATGTTAATCTAATTCGGTATTGTTCACGTATGATGTCTGCTTGAAACAACTGAGCTGATTATAATTAGTCATCAGATGAGAATACAATTAATTTTTTGAGCGTCAGCACAATTTACTTTGATGGGAGATTGAAACTTAAAAAGCGCTGTTGAAATGATGCAGGGAAACAAAAGCTAAAGTAAGACTTTGAAATTTGGACTAATTATGCTAAAAAGGTATGTTCCGCAAATGAAAATGAACAGAAAGATGACGACGGACGACCGTTAATTACTCAATTACGCATTATTATATAATAAACGTCCGATTTCTAACGAATGGCAGGTGGCCTAGTTGGGTGACAGCACCAGAAATGTACTGCGTAATACAGCCATATTATAACACACAAGTACACCGGTAGTCACCGTCGGAAACACATCTAATAATACGTAACCAATTACAGAAGCAATCGATACCCAGCCAAGAGAAATCGAATCATAACATTAGTGATGTGGACAGGTTGAATGCAGAAACCAAAACACAAATTGCCTCAAGTCAGGTCTGTTATCCTTTTTATCCTATATTCCTAATTTTCGAATCCAAACCAGAATGAAATTAAGGAAAATCAGTGGTATTGATAAAAACAATGTGCCAATGTTTGTGCAACAAACGACTATATTGAGTCGGGTGCTCTCAGCCAACCCAAGTGATGGATAGCAACATAGAAATAGAGCAATAAACGGGTGCTGCACTGCATGCATTTGCGCGCTGCACGCTCATTGGCTGCACGCACCGACCCGCCCACCAATTCACTGGTATACGGTAGGTAACAGTCAAGTAGTATTGAATGCACCCGATCGTTAATTGGTTGGTGTTATGCTCGAGATGCGGATGAACTGACTACTTGCAAAGTGGATTGGTTAAATATTCTACTCAACCATGAAACTTTAGGTTCTTCATTTGAAGACTCAAGTTAAGGGAAATACGTTCAAGTTAAGTGTGAAGAAACACATACCATAATGTTTATGTAATAATAGCTACCTGATCGCTGCCTAATGGTTTTGCTTTGGAGTTTTTTGATACCATTGCCGAATGCCGACATCAATATGAAACAACTCACTCAAACTGTTTTCGCGCTTCACATCGATGGACACACAAATTGGTATATAAAGCCGAGCGGAAAAATAATTACACTTAGGCTCTCAGTAAATTTCAAACGATATTTGCGTAGGAAAGGGAGTGAGGAAGGAGTTATTGAGAAAATAAATCTTGCCGTTTTCAGGGTAAACATTGCATTGAGCTAGAACTTCGAGGATGGAGGGGGCTAAGATTTTAGGAGAGGACATCCACCTGAATAAAATCCGGTCCTGGTCACATTGGATACCTAAAATGGCTCCATTCCATCTTCAACTGCACGAAAAGTTAAATTATTATACCAACAAACCAACCTGAGTATGGAGTGTCTGACCAAAAAACTCAACTGACTAATTTTCCTCCGAGCCTGCCATCATTTCATTCAGCTAGAAATCTCAGAATGGTTCTAACTTCTATCCATGAACTAAGAAACAACATAACTTCAGCTATAATAAAAGGAAGTATAAAACAAAACGCTTTTAATCAGAATTTTTTATAATAAAACTTACATTTTTTGAATGCAATAGAAAAAAAAATTGCATTCCGAAATTTCAAATCCATAATTCTAATTACCTTTTTTTTTCCTCATCAGAGTTTTTTCAGAATGTTTTAGAGTATACATGCATTCATAGGTCGTCGTCGTCGTATCGTATCGTAACTGAATAAAGACCATCATTCAAACTGAGCTAATTTAATGAAGCGAGACTCATACATTCAAAGAGCAAAGACTGAAGACCTAGTCGAAATACTGAAGGAAGTCACACATGGTCTCTTATTAGACTATAATTGAGTTGCGCAAGAGTGCGAAACCTTTGTGGTAGTAAAGTCAAGTATTTTCAATGAGATTAGGAGGGAACCCCTATAGCGGTCTTTATTAAATGAGATGAGACAAACACGGATAATCATAGCCAAAGGCTACTTGTCCATTGATTGACCGCGTGCAACAGGGCTGGGAGAAAGCGAACAGGCATTGTTTTCGTGTTGCTGTTACATACACAGGTATGGGAAGCAAATTGAGTTCACATTGCTATGATCATCTTACAATGCTACCTGTTATCCTGTTCCCATTATGTACAACATATTAATTTCAATGTAGCACATCAACACAGTATTATAGTGAATTCAATGGACAAAAAGTGCGATGCATTTTTCGAATTGGGGGACAGGAATACAAACTTTAATACTCACATATACATTTACGTTAATAAAATTTATCGTCTCATATTGTCATGGAAAATTAAGCGGATTTTGTGTTGGAAATAATAACAATAACGAGCGATCATATTCACTAAATTAATGGCTTAGCGCACAAATAATCATCGGTAAATGCATTGCTATTGGGGACGTGTTTCGCAGTCGTATTCACCGACCAGTTAAACAGAAAACTAGAAAGTTCTGCTTCATTTTCATCTTAGCTATGATATCTAATAATAATTTTCACTGAGTACTCACAGTTAAAACAATAAAAAAAATCTATTCTATTCTGCCTGATTGTCATTGTTTGATCCGATTATTAGTATGAAGTGCATTAAATTTGTATTACGGTAGGATGTGATGCATTTGATTTGCATTTCAACACAACCGAATAAAACAGAGCCGATTAAACCACACATTATTTGCGATGCACTGAATTGTTCACAATACAATCAAACTTGTCATAATTTGCTCGTTATGACTGTGAAATCGCACGGCTGGGCTGTGAACGTTGACAAACTTGGCCCGTCGTAGTTTTCATAAATAGCTCAAACATTCAGCATTAACTATTCAAAAATGTTTCGTGAACCACCTCTACTTAGGCAGATGAACAAAAACTACAATAAAATTGACTTTCAATATCAATAATAGTGTTTTGATTATGAGCATACTCTATGAACGTTTGCCAATGAACCTACTGTATCAACCTACCAATGAACATCACCAACAGTCACCCCGGCATTTACCACTAATTTTGGTCGGTTTGTGTGATGTGAGTATCAATGGAGTATATGGTCTACTATTACCTTACCCGAACTGCTCATCATCATTATCACAATCGACAATACATTACACTTGACAAAAGAATTAAGTAATGATCGGTTTGCGCACTGATGCCATCAATATTGTCGGGCCGCTTGTTTGGGCGGATGGATAGATTTGCTTAACTTAGAGCACAAGCAGTATAAAATAAACTGTTTCACAAATTTTTTAAATGTACACCAGAACCTAAAACGAGAAGTCACAGGTTCTGATAATTGTTTAGTGAGGCTAGTTTTCCGCCTTTTTCCTCCGCAGTAATTTTAATTTTTAAAACAAATCGGCAGTGCCTTATAGAAGAGGGCGATTGACCGATAATTGGTAGGCGGACCGACTACTGTATTAATATTCACATTTGTATTGAATTTAAGCATTATTTTACTACAATGATGATCAAGTGAAAATGGTAAATAGTCAATATCTCTACTGATCGATGTACATGTGACCTTGTTATTTGTCGGCCAATAATTCCATGATTGCATCCGAGTCAAGTTAGGTAGTCATACTCTTGAGGAAAGATAATATAGTAATAACCGACGGATATTTACAACAAACCATTTAATATAAGTAAGCTTTTATGTTTTCTTTTTCAGCGAAACTCAATCAAGAAGGAATACATGGTAAATTTCAATGCATGTCCGTTCCAACTATAATATGGCACAATTAAGAACAGTGGATAGGGATTCAATAAGGAAACAGTGTTTTGACCTATCCAGACAACAACAACGTATCTCACTCACTGGTTGCTCATTTCCTTGACGAAAAGTGGAAGCGGCTTAAGTTATGGCATCGAGTTAAGTCCGATTGAAGGACAATCAAGGTCGATTCCTTGCAAATGGGAAAAGGAAATTATGTAGACGATATGCGATAGTTCGTATGGATGTTCAAAGATTATAGTATTTATCAGCACAACATCCGTCTCTTTTCACCGTGATGATTTCAATGATAATCGGTCAATCAATGAATACCTAACACGTACAAAACAATCTCAAACAGAACATCAGCGTTGTTATGGCAGACACCAATACGGTATTTCTTCCAATATTCCATCGCAATTAATAAGTATACTAACCAACCTTTCGATGACGTAAATCAATTAATCAGTGCTAATACAACTTACATACAGTACAGACTCTGCAAATTGAGTTACAACACTAGAGATTGTTAACAGCTTAACGATATTAGAAGGAAGTGCATGGATTGTTTCCATGAGTTTTGCTCTCGTCTGCTGGTGGCATACAACATGTACATGTATTCTAGTTGAGAGATTGTTTAAAATTGGACACCGTTAAAAAGCGATACTTTTCGTGAAGGAAAATAATTTAAAATAAATAACCTTTGTACTATGTATCTTTCGAACAATCAGTGATGAGCTAATATAAAAATGTGTTTAGTGTTTTGAGAGTCTTTATAAGAACAAGAAAGATGTGAGCGCCGACTGGTTGTGTATAAATGGGCGAGAATGGCGGTTATTGAATTGTATGTGAATTGTGAATCAAGTGATTGGTATACAGGCATTGTATGTAGGGGCATGGTATATAGGCAATCAGTGGTCGCAGTGCAAATAGATCTAAATCAATGATATTACATGCCGGGCATTTTACTAATTTGGTGGGGCGATATATTGGATTTGCGAGACGCGGGTCTGCCAGGAAGAAGAAAACGATTTGATGGTATTGAAGCGAATTGGGCGAGCGGGTTGAAATTGCGCAAATATGGGGCCGGGGGGCACAAATAGATTGGCCTTAAATTGAATCTCGTTATATTGGGTTGGGCGACATCAAGCACCTCTTGGCGACCTATACACATTCCGGGTGCCCTTAGGCCCTAATAAGCTCTAATAACATTTGGTTTGTTTGTTTTGCAAACATCATTTGATTAACGTATTTTCAATCATACTTTGAATACAGTAGGGCTACAGTACATCGTTATTGGAATACTTACGTGGCTGTTTAGTAAACTACTACTATGGAGAAAGAAACAATCAGGTTGTTTTATTGAACTTATTGCAATAGTTGGTGTATGTAACACAGATTTGTAAGGCTTAATGCACTTTGACTAAGCAATACTTACGCTTTTATTGGTGTTGACATTGGTGGCACGCATTACGCCTCTTTTTGTGGTCTATACAGCACCATTGAACACGTTTTATTGGATAAGTGGACGGCAGATTGGGCAAAGTGAGGGCACTGCTTGATTGGGAGCGTCACCATTTTACACATAAACATTAACAACTACATACGTATGATAATATACATTATTTTTATCATCTTTACAGCTACATATAATAATATACATAGTATGTCAGCATCACCTCTGGTTTTTGTTTTTCATAAAAAATTCGGTTGAAATATGATTATGATCTAATGGATATGGTTAACTGGAGTTTGTGCGCTATTAATTTTCACTGAGCGGGAGCGGAACGGAGACGACAGTTTGTTCTGAAGGTTGATTTTTTTACTCTTTGGTTTTATATCACTAATTATTTTCGGTATACATCATGCTTCCCATATATTTTCTATCATGCAGTAATCTCCATGTTGTACAATGTGAAACAGTATAACTGGATTATAAAAGCTCAACTGAACTTTGATGGAATCGATAACTCAATCAATCAAGGTAAATACTAACTTTAATGCGTGGAATTTAATGAAAGAATTAAATTATCGCTTTAGGCATAGTCGACTTCAAACCACCTGCTACAATTACGAACAGGGTGGCTAAAAAACCTGCCACTTTTAAGAATATATTGTGAAATTTGCTGAAATTCTGTGACACCGCGATATGGCGCATTCGAATGAACACTTTTTATTGAGCCACCCTACCCTGTATGTAAATGTATTACAGTAAATGGAGGGCTAACCTGTACTGTACATAAATTAAATTATGTACAAAAAAATCTTCGTAAGTCGTAAAGCAACATTCAAAGGAGTAGAAATTCAGCACAGGATCTCCGATATGAAGTTTGTACGTTTTACGTGCAAGTATATGTATATGCATGTATGCTCATCATAATGTATAAAGCGAGATTTAATTATTGACAGTGCGTTCAATTAAATCTATTATACGGAATTTGGCATGCGGATCTACTAAAGTGATCTACTAAGTGCATATATGACGGATGTTGTTAATTTTTTTGTTGTAAATTCCGCACGAGTGAGAACCACATGTCTGCTCAAACACATTACAGTACGCAATGTAACCTTTGAAATTCATGAATACAAAACTCAATCGTACAAACGAAGAATCCAATATGTACTATACCGTAACCCGTGTATTATTTTTTACTTTCACATCATGTGGAAAATAATAAAGTCAATTAGTTCTAAATATAATATGCTTATGAACCAGATAATCAACGAGAATCACCAGCAAAAACCAATTTTACAATAACGAAACGAGTATAAATCTTAAAGGATGTGGTTTAATCCACCGGTGACGACAATGGGAGCAGACATTAATTTACCTGAATTGAGGCGTCTAGTCTGATATCATAATAATGATAATGAGAAGAATGGACGTTAAAAGGATTGACCGTAATTTGGAAGATATAGCAATAAGTCCGGCTTATCTGCCTACTCAGGTATATATATCGGCTAGCATGTGGCTGTGGCGGGTGCTATTCTTCTAATTTTGATTGGGTTGCATACTTAAATGAGTCAATACTTCATTTTTTTGTTTTAATGTGTTCTTTGTTTATGTATCAAGTTTTTTTAGTTAAAACTGGTTAGCCGACTGAATCCGTGGAACGTCTGTGACGCAAGACGCGATGTACGTAATGTATGGTAAGTTGGAGTAGCATAACACTGATTAGCTTAATATCAGCCACTGCTAGTAGGTAGGATACATATGTACGTACATGCATAAGTACGTACTGCACAATTGCAGCAGTTGCCAGCGATAGCTTAATTTAATCAAATAATTGAGAGCCGCAAGGGTCTGTTCACAGTGAAACTGTCCTGCATTTGACATTTTATTGAAATACTGTTTGTACTTGTTGTAGGGTCCATGCAAGGTATAACGGTGATAAACTGGTTCTTCAGCTATTGATGAACTCAATGCAACCTGAAACGAACCACGAACCTACCAACTCGGGCTGCATGCAAATCACGTTGAGTGAAAAGCAATCCTGTTTCACAGCAAGTGAGTTCTGCTTACCCTCCAAATTAAGGGAAGTTCGTCAAAGAGGGGGAATAGACAGTTTTCAGACCATTTTACGTACACTTCAGGGAAAAAACTCTACGTTTTGAAAACGCAGAAGAGGTGGGAAGAGTGGAATTCTCGGCCGTTAGTAAGTGAACGGGTCTACCTACATACATACGGGTACACGGTACGAGCTTGTTCTGATTACGATAAACATGTCAATTCATTAAGCATGCATATATGTATGTATGTATGTATGTATGTGCCACTAATTTCATAATATTACGCAGACAACCACATCCCTGTAATCTCACATCATCCGATATGTCCACGACGGCACAAAAGCTCATTTAACTGATCGCTGATCATCGAGGCTTTAATACCTAGAATACATACCGCGTTGTACGCTGACGTACATACTTTCACTTATTAAATGCCATCATCACATACTTACACAATCCACAATACTCTATTTCGAATCACGAACTTTGTGTTCGAACTAAAACGTTGAATGTTGAGCGCATAACCGAGACCATTTCGGGATTCAAGAACAGACGTTCCAGACCGTGAAACATTACCTTATAATGGTAGAAACGGGATGGTTAAACTGAACCTAATTCACCAGCTCCATGCTGTAAAACTTATGTAGGCCAGGCGTCTTCTTCTTATTTGCTCATGAGAAGGGGAAAAGCTGGAATGCAGTCTCAAAACGGTCTTTATTAAAAAACGATACAGTATAACATTTTCATTTCTAAAACTTTTACGCTGAAATGCTTGACTGAAATTTAAGAAGAAAACCGTGTCAGACATTGGTATGTATGTATCTCAAATGACAGGTGTCTCTCAAATGACATGATGGACTCAACTAATCATCAATTAAAATTTAATTAGGTAAATAGAATGGTACGTGGAATTCTTCAAACAAGATAACTCAAGCCGGATCAAGTTTTTTCAATACTCTTAATCTGACTTTGCCACTTTCATAATTGGTGTGGCAGAAACACAGGTGCCAGTATTACTGTGATACGTGCACTTTATAATGATTAACATTATTACACCAACGTATGATATCAACATACAGTATAGTGTACGAATGCCATTAAATCTGGGAAAGTCTGCTAATCAAGGCAACTTCTTAGAATGAGGTGTGCTTGATAGCTGCTAAATTGGAAACAAGATTGTTCAATTAGCTTAATCTGCTATTTGTCAGAAGTATGAAAATAGCTTCTTGGGATTCAAGTGAAAAGTTGGAGTAGCTCTGACTATTTTGAGCATTTAAGTACAAGGACCAGATGGGAACAACACGCTTGATAGCCGGATAGTTGAGGAAAGATATCGCTAAATTTCAATTAGTTTTTTATTATACAGAGTGAGGAAAATTTAATAAACAAACGGTACATATGTCTATTAAAATGGTTAATGATTAGATCTAATGTTGTTGATGTTGTATATAGTGATTTACCGTGTACTATGTAATTAAACGCCCATTAGCTTAAGTGATCCGTGCCGCTATCGTTACACTTTCAGTATTTATCTGATAAACTAAACGATAAGCTCACTGACACGCATACGGTTCTGGTCAGAGTGAACCAACATTCCTGGTTTACAGAAAATTTCGGATTATGACAGACACAGGTGCGGGACAAAACGATGACAATACAGTACATAATATGACTGCTTTACTAACGATATATTGACTCACTCACTCACTCACTCACTCACTCACTCACAATACTCACTCACTCACTCACTCACTCACTCACTCACTCACTCACTCACTCACTCACTCACTCACTCACTCACTCACTCACTCACTCACTCACTCACTCACTCACTCACTCACTCACTCACTCACTCACTCACTCACTCACTCACTCACTCACTCACTCACTCATTCACTCACTCACTCACTCACTCACTCACTCACTCACTCACTCACTCACTCACTCACTCACTCACTCACTCACTCACTCACTCACTCACTCACTCACTCACTCACTCACTCACTCACTCACTCACTCACTCACTCACTCACTCACTCACTCACTCACTCACACACTGGCGCTTTCTCGCCCTCACTTGGTGATCGCACCCAAAAACAAACACATCAAGGCTATACGCATCAATTTCACTGTTATAAGTGATTACAGTTCAATTACCCGTAATTAAAAGTACCGACGCAAAATCATTTTTGAATGATTAATGTAGATTTTACTGAAAGGGGTGATGCACAGATTCAGTAATTCCACTGGTTATTGCATGATTGAGCAAAACACGCAATCCGGATTCTCGATTTGTCAGATTACCTGATTGATTATTAAAATTATAGTTAAAAATACATATTTAAAAGTTGTTATTTTAATCACATTTCAACTACAAATATAAGTATTTAATTTCTTCAATCTTAAGTAAGTGTTGAAAGACACTTGACTGATAAAAGATAACCTTAATATACATCCCACGGCTGATTCAATATGTTATTTTAGGTTTATGCCATACATGTACTTGCTCAGTCGAACCCTAAAACAAGGTGATATCAGCACACCTTTCGTTTCAGTGCTTCAGTGTTTCAGTAACAATCGGATTACTGAGTAAACCAAAAGAAAATATGAAAGTCTGATTAAAATGCTCTATTAATGGAATCACAATTAACTTATGCAACCAGTTTTGCCAGTCACTAATGTGTCATAACTAATCAACTTTACACAAGGAACATACCAGGTTATACGGTAAAAATAGTTTAGAGGACAGTATCGAAAAATGTTAACTACTTCAAATAACATGATTGCACTTAATTCAGAATGAGATGCACTCTAATTACTTAGTACGACTTTGAGTACATCAATTATGCGGGTGTAAATGGAGATAAAAGTTAAGAAAATGTTGAAAAGTTCACCGAAACATGCAACGTTGAACACGCATCCCTGGCTCTCACCCCGCTTATTAGCCCTAATGCTTTACTAATAACCAATCATCAAGTTGATCTGTAGGTATAGCACTCCGGTATTTATAATTACCAATCCTTACCGAGTC
This sequence comes from Daptonema setosum, assembly GCA_964036265.1. Taxonomy (NCBI): domain Eukaryota; kingdom Metazoa; phylum Nematoda; class Chromadorea; order Monhysterida; family Xyalidae; genus Daptonema; species Daptonema setosum. Next base: position 19,713,119 of record OZ038443.1, read on the forward strand.
TGATGACACATACAATTACACGCAGTTTACTAATAGTTCATCTCACCAGATGGTCGAAAAAAACACAGAACCATGTCAAACATATGCAAAGAAACTACACACATACATATGGTATGTTTGAACCTGAGGCGTACGATAGCAAAACGTCCTTTCTGAAGATCATTTCTGAAACATGAAGTTTGAGATCAGAGTTCGAATATTAAATCATCATAAGAAAACTTTATCTAATGATATTCGATGACAAATCGGTTGGGGTACAAACACTTGCTGACCCATTAAATAGCACTGCCGTGCTTTTAAAATGTAATAGTATGGTATTGGCCCAATTAATAAACAATAAGAAATGTATGTTTATTTGAAGACAATGCAATCTATTGCTCTGTATTTTATGATTATTAGACTGTTCAGTTTCTCATCAGTTGCAGTTATAACAGCCAATTAGCAACTAATGGTAAGTTAATTAAGACCATGAGATACAACAATGGATTGTAAACAGCTTTGCGAAAAACGTTTACTTACCGATGGAAGCACATATTGTAGATACGATTCAGTAGATCAATGAGTAGATAAATGTTGTTAATTAGTGATAAAAAGATGTCGAATATGACGGCCCAAAAGTCCTGTTGCCCTTTCTGAGAACAGACTTGAAAAGAAATCGTGAAAGTTGCGTAGTGGCTTTTTGAAAACTTAATGTAATTCTATGTAGTGTATGTATCAGGATGTTACACTAGCAGACAGAAAGGGGTGGGAAAAATGTGATTCCATCCTCTCTGGCGTTTCAAGAAGTATAATTTGTTCCACAAGGTGTTGGTGAAAGGGTCTGAAAACTGCTGATCCACCCTCTTTGGCGAAATTCCCCTCCATTCGGAAGATTAGCTCGTTTGTCAGATGTGTGGAACTGATACATTTGCAGTGTACAGCCATATTAACGTTGACATGACACGCGTGGCCGTAGAACGTATTAATAATGGGTCCAAGCAGTGCCATTATTAATCAGAATGGAATGTGTGATTTGATAGTAGCTGTTTGCATCAATGAAGGTATGATATCATGTAATGCTCATGACACCTGCCCCCACATTCCACAAACGCATGAGCACATAAATCAATCACATGTATTTCACCCGTTTACGAAAGGTTATGTTCTAATTTTGACATACTGGTGAAACTCTATACCCTGGTAGTCGGGTACCTTCAATCCGTAGGAATTATGTTTCATGAAGCTAAATGGTCATCCGCCACTGATTAGTTACATTTGTGGTTTGATTGAGTGGCATAACAAAGCATATCATGATACCGATGTAGAGCACATGCTAATGCGCATTAATAATGCAGCTAAATGCATTACAATCAAATTATGGTTGTGGTTAGCTTGAACAAATTTACGTGAGTATAGATTTCAGATAGTTAGGGTTTGAATATTCAAAAAAGTCCACATTTTGGAATCATAAAACTCGTTAAGTTAGAATGGTTTATGGCTATTACGCTACTTTGCCTGGGCTTGCCTAAATTGTACGTACCATCGGATATAAAACATACAACCGAAGTTGTCTTCCAAAAAAAACTATTGAACAAAAGATAAATGACATCACTTAACAGTTTTATATTAGTATATTAGTAAGTGGCAGTTTTGAATCGGTGATTTCAGCAGTGAGTGAGTGATCAGTGGAACACGATTGGATGCCGTCTATAGGCCAACGTGCCAACGTGCCTATTATGGTCTTGATCAGTCGGCTAACATGTTATCATCGCATATGTATACGTACAAGCCCTTGATCCGACTGAACAAGCTTAATTCAATTCACTAATTATCAATCACCACATACGACGGGGCCTAATGAGCCAATGTGAAATTTGATCCGTCAATGAATGGGGTCTGAATATTTTGGTGGGTCGATTGGGGCTGCTGGAGTAAATGATTATTGAAAGCACTATTGAATTAGTAGTATTTAGGTGCTTAGGGTATACACACTGCATTGAATGGACTGAGGTATTGCTTGCTTGCGGGTAACTGTAAAACAAAAGTGATTGTAGTAATATTCCCATGGTTTTGTTATATATTTTACATATACGTAGTTACTTATTTTTTTATAAATTCGAAGCGCATGAATTTAATTGTTCTGTATAAAAATCACCTCGTAATGGCATTTATCAATGGAATTTGTCATAGTATTTATATAAACAAGGTTATGTATATCAGACCATTTGCTCGGTACTGGTGTGTTCCCTGTCAGAATCATTGAGTTCATTGGTGCACCTGGTCGCGGTACCATAACTGTCGAATACGGTCACGATACTTGGGTTGCCGTTAACAGGTTCTTTGTGATGATTGGTAGATGTCAGGCTACATCGGTGCTGATTCGAGAACTGGTTGGATGGAGTTAGGCTGACTCGATGTTGGTTCAAGTTCTGGTTGCATGACAAACTATGATGTACGTTCTGAATGGTCGTGTTCTGACGGGACGGTAAATCGGTGATCGGTTGTTGGATCGGATCAATTTGACACGATCTATTAGATTGATCAGCGTCGGCATCCATGGAAAACAATTTCGAAAATATCGAACGTTTGCGTTTTTCGGTTGCAGTTGAATCGACACTCAGATTGTTGGAGATGGGAATAACCTGATCTATAAATGTAGAGTTACATAGAGTTGCATAGAAGTGAGAGTGTTTGAGTGAATGAGTGTGAGTGAACAAATGAGGAGAGAATGAATTCGTTAGTTACTTAGATTATAATTTTTATATGTGCTTACATAATTAGTTATTCAGTGATCACGAGGGTGATAGAACGAGAAAGAAAGTCAGTAAACGAGATAGCTAAATATAGTTTTCTGTTTGAACGAACATACCCGCCTGTCAGGTGAACGTATTTGAGTGAACGAGCGATTGAGTGAATAACGCAATAAAATTATAACCAACGTGTTGATTTCTCGTCGAATTCATTGCCATCGTTTGACTGTGTATCGGAGTTAGTGGTTTCATCGTCGCTGTTCACCCAGGCCATCCCCCTCCACACTCCGTTCATCACGCTCAATGCCGGTGCAAACAGACCCAGATTGCGCTCGCCTTCCCCACTACAATCACTATGTTTTTCTTTTAGATATAAAAAACTTACATATGTATATGATCTGATGTACTGTGATATGACAGCGAAACTTAACAATCACCTTCCTTGTATACTTTTCGTCCGTCGTTGTTTTATATTTTTGGAGAGCCCAAGTCATTCAAGCCCAAGCCCAAGTCCAAGTCAGTTAAGGAAATTCAAAAAGTTTAATTGGACCGTGACCACAAGTTCGGGATGAATGAAAAAGTAGCCGGTCATAATTTCGTGGTTTATCCACAGGTATATGCACACATATTCTGAATAAATGAATCTACATTTGATTAATGTGCTAAGGTAAAGGCAAGACGTAAAGGACGGCTAAAACATGTCACTTTTGTACAGATAAAGTAAAAGTTGTAGAAAAGCTATAACCCTGCGGTATAGCGCATTCGAATAAGCACGTATAAATTAAAAATTTATGCCATAAGTGGCACATTTTTGAGTCTCCCTGTATGTGGTTAACGAACGTGATGGCACCACCGGTGGCTCCGATCATCACCATCCGAATGTGGTTGCCAGTGAACTCGGGCTGCTGATGATTCGACTCGCCCACCGACATTAACCAAACAAATAATCTCTCCACCCTGCAATCCAATCACATCATCATTTATAGGGAAAACAAGTTCAATTTCATATTTATTATTCGGACATGTTTTTTTCCATGGCAAATTTTTCTTAGACGTATACGTATGTATTTATTTATTCCAGTGTACGAACGCGCGGAAAAATCGTACAAAAAGATGTACACACTAAAATTCAATAATCAGTATTACACTGTTAGAACACTGTTAAAATAGCAAAAAAAAATCGTTATATCACCAACTCATCGATGATGATGCTAGAACCAACCATTTTGGATTGGAGCACATGGTTGGGTTGGCGACGCACACGGCACACGCCAGGATCGTGCCCATCATGCACAGTAGAACGACGAACAACGAGAAACTGAAACATTATTACATAACACAACTTTCCTTACTTTTCAAATCCACTAGGTTATCTTGCCCTCATTCAGATCAGAGCTCAGGAAATTTCAAAAGCCTAACAATACCACAGTTACTTAACAACAAGAGTGTCAGCTTGTTTTAACGTTACTCTTATTACTTTTCAAATAGACTAAATTTTTTTGTTATCATTCACATTAAAGCTTAGAAAGATTCGAAATCTAAAAAATAGCTCAGTTATTTATCAACGGGAGTGTCAGCCTTGTTAAAACATGCGAGGTTGTAACCTGTACTGCTCCAGGTCAATGATGGCGAGAACGAGCATAGTGATGATGGTAATGAGCATGAGCAGCATGGCACAGCACGGGTAGAACATGCTTACAACAAATATCAGTAACCAACAAATTATACAATTATTAACCGATCACAACGTATACTGTAAGTATAAAATTAAATAAGACATACGTAGTTACTATTTATAAACAACATATAAAATCATACATAAGTCTAACTAAGGTGTTTATAAAAAAACAGAACAGTCTATATCCAACAACCTAGAAAGTATGTTTCTAAGTTAGAACATATAATAGAGTCTAGAACTATGTTCCTTGTGTTGTGCGAGGCAAATGCGGCCCGACACGAACCGTCTTGTCCCAGAATTTTAGTTTGCCTTTCAATTAGTTCTAAATTATTATAGCCCCAAGCAAGGATCGGTTGGTTTCATGTATTGAATGTTGGTTACTTTGTTGAAACTTTTTTCAAACAAAGTTAGCCATTACATGTAGTCGAACAGCGAATGCTCAAAACGGACTCTATGTGTGGGGAAGTACATAGGGTGGTGCGGATATCAGCACTGCCGGACATTCAATTACTACAACTCAGTAAATTCAGTACTTCGAAATGCTGCTTCACTCAATACATTCTTTTTCACTCGAATTGAATTATTTCACCTGATTCAAATTTCAACTAATAACGAATGAATGTGAATTAATTCCAAAAACTTATTTATTTAACAAAAGGCTAAAGGCAACGAAAAGCAACATGTACATCGGGAAGGAGTGTGTCAAGTTCACGACAGCCAGCATCATATTTAACATGATTATAGTGTCAATGCGACATTCTATTTTCGGTTGCAACACTGCAAACATGCCTTTACATAATAGAGAACGTTGTCAAAACTTCACGCCTATTCAAGCTAAAAAGTACTACTAAGTTTGAGAACTCATTTTTTATATCTAGGAAATGTTTTGTACTACCGATCAAACCGTACACGGATAAGAAAGTATTCTGTGACCGGAAAAGTGTTGTGCAAGACACAATGGTCGTCTGATTGCATGACTGGTGATCATGGTCTTGGATGCATACTGTCATTGCCTCACAAACGCTACTGCCACCATTAAACAAACTGCCAAGAGCCTGTTCTTATAGGAAACAGTATTGCGATGATACCAATTGGGTAAACCATATTCAATAAAATACTTTTTGTTGGAATATCACTGGCATTCAAGCTTGTTCTCATTCGCTACTGAGTGAGTCCATACATATTTTATGTGGGCAGTGAATGGAAGCTGGTTGAGTGTGATTCTCACGCACTCAGCAGTACAATCGAGTGGACATGGACACCGTTTACATCCAAGGACTTGATTTAACACTCGGGACACCACTCATTTCTTGCTAACACCAAAGTTAAAAGTCCGAGATTGATAGTTATTTTTGCTTCATTTGACAAGGCGCTAAATTATCAGTTGATTTCTCTTGAGGACTGGAACCAACAAGCTTAGGGGTATAGACATGATCTATCAAACTCATGATCTTTGTTTGATAACAAGAAACTATATTGAGATTGAAAACTAAGCTTTCCCATCTCAAGTTCTTTTTCTTACCGCATAAGCAACGAAGAAACATTCTAATATCACAATTAAAAGTATTTTCCATACTCTTTTTGTACCCGAAGCATAAGACTATATAAGAGCCAACCATAGGCAATGTTTCATTGTCGAATATACTTCATGGATAGAAGTCTGCAGAGGAACATAAACAGCAAACAATAAAATCGAAAAAAATTATAACAAAAACGGAACAGCAAAAAATGTGTGATCCATGAGACTCAAATCAAACAACAATAGGCACGTCTTCATCGTAAAATATACGTGAGTATAGTTAGAAGTCCGCAAAAGAACATAGCAAACCATAATAAGTTTAATAAAAAAAAAACTACCAAAAACTATAACAACAACGTAACAGCAGTGAAATCAGTGATCATCATGCAATAGCGGCCAAGAAGAGGGAGGAAAAGTGGCTTTCTCTCTTTTTGGCAGTTTAAAAAGTAAGAGTTTGTACCTTAAGGTGTAAGTGAAACGGCCTAATTTCAGCCGATTCCCCTCCCTTTGAAGGTTTGGCTCGTCCGCCAGTGCCATCATGTAATACATAAATCAATCAATTTGTCAGCTTGGTTCGCAGCTGTTGCAACTGCAGCAGCCATTTGCCTCGTACGTACTCGCTTTGGCTCTCGGCAATCGGAATCAGATGTGTGAGTAGCAGACTGCAGTGGACCAGCGTCCAATCATCATGTTCCTTGCAGTTATCTGAACGAATTAATTATATAAACGAAGGCTAATTGTGAAATAAGAAAGAGACAAGCTGGGTATTCAATGCTTGATTAACCGGTAACACGAGTGATCAGCAAAACGGCCACATCAAAGAAATGACTGACGGTGTGAACATCGCGGGTGTCCGATACAAACGAACCGAGCGCTGCCACCATCCACGGAATAATGCCCTGAAACACACCCAACTATTACCTGCATTCTGTATCACACAACTCACTGAGAAAACAAAATAATAACCTGCATTGAACGAAACTATTACTTTACACTCTATTTACATACATAAACTCATTGAGCGAAAAGACAAAATAATATTTTTCCAGTTCCGCTATGAAAGATTATGAAAAACAATACCATTCATCAACGAACCATTGAACATAGCTCATTGACAACGGTGGTACCGGGAGCACACAACAACGCAGTCTTGATACATCTGAGTGACAACAACTTGGTTGTGTCGGTCGTCGTGGAAAGAGTAAGATGCACCATCAGCTGCTTGAACACCGATCTGCAAACAACCACAAAGCCGGTAAGAAAGTTAGTCAGTCCAATAAGTTGAGTTTAACATGAAAACACTTGATAAAGTGGGATTACATTAGTTTGGTCAGTAGATCAATGAGATGAGAACCAGAGATAGAAGTCTATCTTAGAATCTGAACCGATAACGAATCACTTAAATTCACTAACGACTTCTGCATTATTTTATAATCGTCGACGGTGCGGAGTGAATCGGCGAGCAACTGCAGAATCCACTCTTTCTCCCTGTATGCCTTTTCGGGATTGTCAGACTCGAACATTTTGAAGAACTCTGGTACCGTTTGGAGACACAACTTGGGCTTGAGCAACATGAACTGATTGAGCAGCGAGTAGATGATGTCCTCCGGGTGCATGTACACCTTGGACATTCGCGCCAGAAAGTGAGACATGACTGCAACGATCAACATCAGGTAAACAACGTCCGATAAAGTGGGAGTCAAATACTTTTGAAATTACAAACGAAAAGACGATTGAGTGATGAAAAGACAAGCTGTACTGCCCTGTCATCAAGGTGGTTAACGATAACGAAGTTGAACAAGGATTCAAATTTAACCATTATCTATTTTTTGATTAGATTCGTGCAACGAATTCTTGAAGAGATTGATCATGTAGATGTACTGCGACTTCTCGGGAAACGTGTCTACCGTACAGCCCACCGATTTGAGCTGGGATCTGAAATACATACTTGTATTGTATGTATTCATAAAAACTATGAATCAACATACATAAACTTAATTCCGTTCAAACTGGATGGATTAAAACAAAAAAAGCTAAGTTACCGGAAGAATATTAAAACTGTTTAGCATCAAATTATAGTCAATTATTTTATTCTTATTCACTCAAGTTATAAATAAGTTATAAGACGGTGAAACATGAGGTATGAATGGGTCTTTCCTTGCACAGAATAAAATAAGCATTTTGAAGATGAGCTGACCTGAACCTAGACAGAGCGGCGTATGCCATGGCCCGTATCGTGTCATCATGAGCACTTGTGGCAGCAAACAGCAAAGACAAACAGTTGCGACATACAAACAGACGGCAGTCCAGAGGTCGATCCTCCGAACAGATGTCTAGCAGAACAGCCAGCATAAACCGCATCTAAAGAAACGAAACAAACGGTTACTAATTTGACAGGACTAGTTTATAGTGTAATTATAGACCATAGTTTAAGTTTAAGTTTGTGATTAGTAGTACCGTATTGACGACCTTCAAGTATATCAAAAGTTTTTTAAATTCTTTCCTCAGGTAGCATCAGCCAGTTTCAAACTTCAAAGTGTTTTAATCAATTACCAAAACTCATACGTAATCACCAACATCATATAAATCAGATCTGGTCTGTACCACGTAATCATCCACTGAACTCATGTCTGCCCGAATATCCAGCGGAAATCCGATCAACGTGTGCCACATGATTTTCGGATCCAGACTATTCAACAGCTCAGTGCTGGTGGCACGCTGTAGTTGTGCACCTGGAATACGGGAATACGAGTTATAAAAAGTTAAACGATTTTACATTTATAATACCATTAAAAATTCAGTCAGGCAGTAGGCAAAGTCTACACGTACACTACCCATTCGTTGTTAGCCCACATTACGCAACCTATTTTTAATGATGTTTAAATTTTTCTGAATGATCTAACCGAATTTGATGAAATCAGCATACTTGGCGGTGGCACAATCAGACCAGACAAGAGGTGTAAAGCGATGGAATTTGATGTGCGGTAGTGTGTCGATGTTGGTGATCAAGAAGAGCACACCCTGATCAGATTCGTTGCAAGAGGCCTGAAGAAAGATAATTATATATAAAGTTTAACGAAAGGACACTGAACAGCATAAAGTCGAGTTCTAATTTGTTAATCATAGTTTTTTTACTAGCCAACGCCAACCGTATATCGCATCAAAAGCTTTGCCACATCCGAGTCTTTGATTAACTGTTGACCATTGGAATCAGTCGATACGATTGCAGACTGCCAAGCGGTAACGGCTCGTTGCACGGCAGAACTCCAATTTCTACCAGAGCTTGGCATCCCGAGCAACGAATCCAGAGAAGTCCTGAATTCAGGTGATTCATTTGACATCTATGTAACTATCGGTAAAAACCCATTTGTTGAATATTATAGTTGGATGATTGGACGTTGGATGGAAAAGTGGGTAAGTAAATGAGTGAGTAGTGAGTGCATGAGTAAAAGTGAGTGAGTGATTCAGTGATTGAGTGAGTAAATGAGCTAGTCAGTATGTGGTTGAGTTGAGTGAGAGAGCGAGTGAACGAAAGATTGAGTTCGAGAGTGACTGAGTGCGTTTGCGAGTGAGTGCGTGAGTGAATGGGCGAGTGACTGAGTTAGTAAGGGATTGAAAAGTGTAACGTGAGTGAGTTAGTGATGAGAGAGTGAGTGAGTAAGTGATCAAGTGAGTAAGTGAGTGACTAACCGTCTTAGCATAGTGCACACACAGTGTTTTTCTGTGCAAAACAGTGTGGACACACCTGTTCCCACGGGTTGGCGTAAAGTCGGGTTCAAAAATTTCTTTGATCGGAAAAGTTACAAACGAGTTAAAAACAATAAAATTGAGAATCAAGTCAGTTACATCGATTAAAAAGTTTACTACATTTATACGCATCTATATTAGATTGAAATTACGATTTGAACGCACTGGTTTATACAAAACTTGCACCAAAATCCGCACTGTGCTAAGACGGTAAGTGAGTATGTGATAAAGTGACTGAGTTAGTAAATGAATGAGCTTTAAAGCATGAAAAACGCTCTCACCCCACTGTTATCATACCTGACCCCACCTGAAACGGGCTCTGCTCTTCCAACTGATGTGTTAAAAAATTTAATTTGGTACAATTCCACTTTAGCGGTCCTTTCGAAAAAAATGGTGACAAAAAATATGGTGACTACTTAGTCACCTTTTATTTATTTTAGTCACCACATATTTTCGGCGGTTTTGTCACCACAAAAAGTACTGACAACGGCTGTTGTCAGTACAAAAAGTACTGACAACGACCAATGTCAGTACAAAAAGTACTGACATCGACCTTTGTCAGTACAAAAAGTACTGACATTAGAAAAAAAATGTGGTGACTATATAGGTTGTCACCACATTTTTTTCTTATGTCAGTACTTTTTGTACTGACAATGGTCGTTGTCAGTACTTTTTGTACTGACAATGGTCGTTGTCAGTACTTTTTGTACTGACAACGGCCGTTGTCAGTACTTTTTGTGGTGACAAAAACTGTTTTTTGTCACCTCAAATTTTTTATTGTCACCACATATAGGTTGTCACCTTATTTTTTGTCACCATATATGTTGTCACCATTTTTTTCGAAAGGACCGCTAAAGTGGAATAGTACCAAAAATTTAACCTGAATTCTTTCCATTCTGGCGATTCAGGACGTATTGATGACGATGGTGGGGTGGTTTCTGACTCTGTTAAATGTTTGCGTTTTTCGGGCTCGACATAGTCGTCACCGAATCGCTCACGCTTTCTCTGTTCTTCTCTAAACTGTTTAGGACGTTTGCCCAATTGGATTAAATTGGCATTTTTCGGCTGCATGATGGAAGAAACCTGAGAGTGAAGGCTTTTAGAGTGATCAATGATATAAGTGATGTGTTGATATGGTGAGTGAATATAGGGTAACAAAAACCTCATACTATATAATACCAAATTATATTTGGCACTAACCCACTAATTAATTTTAATAAATATTATAATCTCCTCAATTAATCGTTAAAAATATACTTACTATTGACATATAACATAATTTTGATTTATAACATAAATTTGATTCATAACATTATTTGAAGAGCAGCA
>OZ038443.1:19726620-19780381 GCA_964036265.1 Daptonema setosum
AGTTGTGCTTCTGTGCGCGCTGCGCGCGCTTTATCGGGTATTCTGCCGAGAATTAGGGCCGAGTATTAGAGATCTGGGTATTAGATTGTTGTACTACATTGTTAAACACTGCTCTATTGAACCAGTTAGTTTGGTGGAAGGTAATCTATCGAGCCAGTTTTAAAGTGTATGCACAATGACAGGATTATAATGTAGTAGTGGATTATAATTTTTTGATTCTTCTAATTGAGAACGGTATTCATAACTGAGCAACACGCAATGTCCATAATTTTAAAATATACCAGTCGTGAAACGTGAACAAAAATTTACATTTTTATAATTTATTATTTAGTGTCGTTTTGGAAAGTAATCTATTTCCGTTGCAATGAATATCCCGTGGAAATAATATATTGAGCCATTAGGACTTTGGCTGGTAAGTTTACCAGTTTTCTCTATTATGCTACATATTTGTCACGAGTGACCCGCTCAAAAGTTTTACGGGTTTTAGTTTACAAAATTTCTTTGTAACTCAGGTTGCGGTGTTCAGGGTTATCATGTCATTGATTGAGATGTGTCTGAATGAAATTGAGTGTTCAATAGTCACTAACTATTAACTGACTCGTTATACATTGAGCCCATGTCCCGTTATACATTGAGGATGATTGTGCTTTGTTGTTTACTTTGTAAATGAAACAATTTTTTCTTTGATGACTTGCCTCGGTATTAATTTTAACATTGTTTGCGGATTCACAATCCCGTTGCAATGAATATCCCGTGGAAATAATCTATTGAGCCATTTTGAAGCTTCCCGTGGAAAGTAATCTATTACCGTTGCGTTGATCATTGCATGTAAAAATATTATTAAAAAAAATATTACTTTCAGTATTGGATATATCCCGTGGACACTAAAATCAGATTAATTTAGCATATGAATAATCTATTGAGCCATTAGGAACTTCCCGTGGAAAGTAATCGATTGCCGTTGCAATGAATATCCCGTGGAAATAATCTATTGAGCCATTTTGAAGCTTCCCGTGGAAAGTAATCTATTACCGTTGCGTTGATCATTGCATGTAAAAATACTATTTAAAAAAGTATTACTTTCAGTATTGGATATATCCCGTGGACACTAAAATCAGATTAATTTAGCATATGAATAATCTATTCAGCCATTAGGAACTTCCCGTGGAAAGTAATCGATTGCCGTTGCAATGAATTTCCCGTGGAAATAATATATTGAGCCATTAGGAACCTTCCGTGGAAAGTAATCTATTGCCGTTGCAATGAATATCCCGTGGAAATAATCTATTGAGACATTTTGAAGCTTCCCGTGGAAAGTAATCTATTACCGTTGCGTTGATCATTGCATGTAAAAATATTATTTAAAAAAATATTACTTTCAGTATTGGATATATCCCGTGGACACTAAAATCAGATTAATTTAGCATATGAATAATCTATTGAACCATTAGGAACTTCCCGTGGAAAGTAATCGATTGCCGTTGCAATGAATATCCCGTGGAAATAATCTATTGAGCCATTTTGAAGCTTCCCGTGGAAAGTAATCTATTACCGTTGCGTTGATCATTGCATGTAAAAATATTATTTAAAAAAAGTATTACTTTCAGTATTGGATATATCCCGTGGACACTAAACTAAAATCAGATTAATTTAGCATATGAATAATCTATTTAGCCATTAGGAACTTCCACTCAGATTAATTTAGCATATGAATAATCTATTCAGCCATTAGGAACTTCCCGTGGAAAGTAATCGATTGCCGTTGCAATGAATATCCCGTGGAAATAATATATTGAGCCATTAAGAACCTTCCGTGGAAAGAAATCTATTGCCGTTGCAATGAATATCCCGTGGAAATAATCTATTGAGCCATTTTGAAGCTTCCCGTGGAAAGTAATCTATTACCGTTGCGTTGATCATTGCATGTAAAAATATTATTTAAAAAAATATTACTTTCAGTATTTGATATATCCCGTGGACACTAAAATCAGATTAATTTAGCATATGAATAATCTATTGAGCCATTAGGAACTTCCCGTGGAAAGTAATCGATTGCCGTTGCAATGAATATCCCGTGGAAATAATCTATTGAGCCATTTTGAAGCTTCCCATATGAATAATCTATTGAGCCATTAGGAACTTCCCGTGGAAAGTAATCGATTGCCGTTGCAATGAATATCCCGTGGAAATAATCTATTGAGCCATTTTGAAGCTTCCCGTGGAAAGTAATCTATTACCGTTGCGTTGATCATTGCATGTAAAAATATTATTTAAAAAAAGTATTACTTTCAGTATTGGATATATCCCGTGGACACTAAAATCAGATTAATTTAGCATATGAATAATATATTCAGCCATTAGGAACTTCCCGTGGAAAGTAATCGATTGCCGTTGCAATGAATATCCCGTGGAAATAATATATTGAGCCATTAGGAACCTTCCGTGGAAAGTAATCTATTGCCGTTGCAATGAATATCCTGTGGAAATAATCTATTGTGCCATTTTGAAGCTTCCCGTGGAAAGTAATCTATTACCGAACTAAACAGGTTTTTGTCCCCATTTATTAAAATGGGGACAGATGTTAAAACAGGCTTTTGTCCCATTTCATAAAATGGGGACATACGTGAAAACAGGCTTTTGTCCCCATTTATTTAAATGGGGACAGTTGTGAAAACAGGCCACTGGTCGCTACTGAAACATTAGCTCGTTTAGGCTCATGAAACATTAACTCATATAACTTTTATGTATGAAACATTAGTTCGTTTTGACGTTAATATAACAAACTGCATTTTGTCCCCATTTCTTAAAATGGGGACAGCTGTTTTCTACTGAAACATTAGCTCGTGAAACATCAACCCACTATCGGACTGAAACATTAGCTCGTTTAGACTCTTGAAACATTAACTCATTTATAACTTTAATGTATGAAACATTAGCTCGTTTTGACGTTAATATAATAAACTGCGTTTTGTCCCCATTTCTTAAAATGGGACATCAGTTTTCTACTGAAACATTAGCTCGTGAAACATTAACCCACTATCGGACTGAAACATTAGCTCGTGAAACATTAACCTACTATCGGCCTACTCCAGACTGCTATTGCTGCACCATACGTGAAAACAGTGCTCGTCGCTGATCCGGGCTGGCGTTAACTGTGGTAAACCGGGCTAGCGTTACGGACAGACGCACACTGTTTCTTTATAGTATTAGATATTGGGAGTGTGTTTGAAACGTGAGCTATACGTCTCATGTGTCTATGGAGAAATCATTTTCGAAACTGAATCGAAAATAAAAAAAGTTTCGTTCCGGACCGAAACGAAAATTAAAATTTTCGATCGAACGTCAACCGGACGAACATTTGAAATTTTTTGTTCGAAAGATTTTCGGTCCGAGACCAATTTGTCCGTTTCGGTTCGGTTCGTTCGAACTCGATCACTGGCGGGATAGTCAGTATATATCGGTGCTTGGAGAATAGATTAATCCATAAGTCCTCTACAGTGTTCCATAAGTCCTCTACCGTAATTTATGGATTACGGTAAATTACTGTAATTTTAAGTTTTTTTTCTGTTTTTATGATATTTAACATAGCTCGAAAACAAGAATCATGAATAAGGGGTTTTCGAGGGCGCTGAATCCGAATATCATATTCATTTTTGAATCCGACGTCTTGTTGATTTTCAAACTGGATTTATTTAGAAGTGATATAAGTGATGTGTTGATATGGTGAGTGAATATAGGGTAACAAAAACCTCATACTATATAATACCAAATTATATTTGGCACTAACCCACTAATTAATTTTAATAAATATTATAATCTCCTCAATTAATCGTTAAAAATATACTTACTATTGACATATAACATAATTTTGATTTATAACATAAATTTGATTCATAACATTATTTGAAGAGCAGCACAATTTCAATCATAAAACAAACGAACAAGAACAAGAAAGTTGAGAGGTGTTAAGAAATGTGATTACATTTACACTTTTAACATTTTACCGTAACTAAAAAATATTACGGTATTCAAATTAAATTTTATTGTGAATAGGAATAATTTTATTTTATACTAACCTTTTACGCTTTGCAACTCACGCACTCATTCATTCACTCACTTACTCACACACACACTCAGTCACTCGCCTACTCACCCGATCACCCACTCAGTCACTCTGTCACTCAGTCACTCAATAAGTCACTCACTCACTCAGTCACTCAATCACTCACTCATTCACTCACTCACTCATTCGGTGACTTCCTCACTCAATCACTAACTCACTCACCCTATAAACAGCTTACTCAGTTACCGCACTTACTCACCGCACTCACCCTACTCACTACCGCACTCACCCCACTCACTACCGCACTCACTACCGCACTCACTCACCGCACTCACTCACTCACTCACTAACTCACCGACTTTTGTTATATATATATATTGGGAGTGTGTTTGAAACGTGAGCTATACGTCTCATGTGTCTATGGAGAAATCATTTTCGAAACTGAATCGAAAATAAAAAAAGTTTCGTTCCGGACCGAAACGAAAATTAAAATTTTCGATCGAACGTCAACCGGACGAACATTTGAAATTTTTTGTTCGAAAGATTTTCGGTCCGAGACCAATTTGTCCGTTTCGGTTCGGTTCGTTCGAACTCGATCACTGGCGGGATAGTCAGTATATATCGGTGCTTGGAGAATAGATTAATCCATAAGTCCTCTACAGTGTTCCATAAGTCCTCTACCGTAATTTATGGATTACGGTAAATTACTGTAATTTTAAGTTTTTTTTCTGTTTTTATGATATTTAACATAGCTCGAAAACAAGAATCATGAATAAGGGGTTTTCGAGGGCGCTGAATCCGAATATCATATTCATTTTTGAATCCGACGTCTTGTTGATTTTCAAACTGGATTTATTTAGAAATCTTTGAGTCACCAGAATACCTAATGCAGACTAATAGCTTGAAAACGTTGACTACAATGTTTCCAAAACTTCTGAGTCTAACTATGACACTATTTGTAGAGAGCTATGTATCAATGAGGCTCAACTCTCAAGTGAAAACTCACTGCCTCAATCTTATGGAAACTGAAAGTCATGCTAAGTTAAGTGTTAAATAATTAAATTAGCTGCTCGAAAAAAACATTCTTTGATTGAAAATGTGTAGATGGAGAGCATAGCTTATCTTCTTTGATCAGAAAGAGAAGCTCCAATAAATGTCAAAAATTAAATCACTATATAGAACGACTCTTTAACTCACCATATACTAAATAAAACTAATTGTATTTTATTAACCTTAGTGATACCATCTGAACTTGATGACTGCAGGTCATATCATAATCGAACAGCCGGACGTCCAGAATCACCTTTCCAAACATTTGGTTTATAAGGCAAATTTCAGTGAGCTTTTCATTTAATTCATAAAATAACTCTCTATCACTGACTCATGAAGAAGCGCACAGTCTTTTAAAGTGGTTATTAATAAAGTTTTAACACAAGCAGAAAGGTTGAAATAAGTTGAAGTTCAACAAGTTCTTCCACTTCTCTGATAGATAAACATTTCGGGTTTTGAATACTGTTAAAAGCGCTCTTATTTGCCTCTGATGGCCCTAGATTTCCTGTCTCACCTAAGAGTAAAAGCTTATATAGTTAGCTTAATAATCCTTGCATCGTCGGAGCGAGTTTCGAGTGCACAGCATAAGACAAGAACATAGAAGTTTTTAAAGTGTTTCACAACAAAAAATCCTGGATAGGCCGCTAAACTGTAACAAATTTTGGCTTTTGGTACGGCTTGCGTTGACGTTATTGGCACTGAACACTTCACAATCGTTATCACCTAGTTCACAGCTAAGAATAAAAGGTTCCTATGTTGCCAGATGGTTTTTTCACTAAATTTTCTTTTTTTGAAAATTGAAGTTCTAATCAAAAGTTTAACAATCAGAGATTGTGAAGAATACCGTAACTTACATAAAAATAACGTATAATTTTATATTCCGTAACCAATACCGTAATCAATACCGTAACCAATACCGTATACTTGATTACGGTGGAGGACTTATGGATTAATGCGTTATCCACACGCCTATATATCGAACCCAATTAATCCCAAAAACTCAACTGTAAAAAACTGAAGTTCCACAAAAAATATTTGTAAACTTTTAGCTATTGTTTAGTTGTCCGAATTGACGTTTGCCCGAATTTGTTCAAAACACTGTTTTAGGTGATTCGATCAGTTGTCCAAATACGTGGTTAAAGTTTTGTTATATAGGCCCTGTGCAAGCATAAGCTTTGGGTTTATAACTAATTTTTACGTGTTAAAGTATGGTCAAAAAATAAACCTCAGTATACTGTCAACCTCCGCTCATTTTATAAGCCCTGACCTGGGCTTACAAATATAAGCCCTAGGCTTATAATAAGCCAGGGTTCACCTTTGCAGAAGAATTTTATCATCATTTTCGTTTCGCACAAGTGAACTTATGGCTTCTTTATATAAGCATATTATAGAGCTTATAATTATAAGCCCAGGGCTTATAAGTTTATACTGAGGTTTATTTTTTGACCATACAAAAATTATAAGCCCTGGGCGTATACGTGCACAGGGCCATAGTCTATTCAGGGTTAATGTTTAGCCAAAAACTTTTTCAGTGCGCAGTTTGAATTCAAATCTGTTTTGGGGCGCTTTTAAATTTTCTGAAAATAATTTTTTTCATTTCATGTTTGAACAACATACGAAAACGGCGTTTAATTTATTACATACTTGTTTAACCGACTCCAATACAATTTTGATAACAAGAAACCCTGACCAAGCTATACAAAGAGACAAATTCAAGCACAGATAATTTTTTTGTGAATGATTACAATGTGATAAAAAATTAAACATATAATTTTATTGGTTCCTCTTGAAACCTTGGATCGTTTTCAAGAAAAAAGGCATCATACCCTCGTTGCGCGGTGCTAACGGTCCCAGGCGGCTTATTTACAGAAACTATAAAGTGCTGGTTCGCCCGCGCTATTATATAGCGTGTGTGTGCACACCATAGCCAGCCAGCGTGACATAGTGGTTTAGCGCGTCACTTTTTTGAACGATGGGGTGAGGGTTCGAATCTCACTGAATTATTTTTCGCTCATTTTGATCATACACTGTTCCTATGAAGTTCTACTGTTCGTTAACCCCGATAACCTATCGTAAGGCTTGCTTGTCCGAGCGATAGCGAAGACAAGCGCGTTAGCTACTCACTTTCGTTAGCCCCCCTCTAGGAGCCATATTCTGACATGTAAAAAAAGTGATGAACCTTCATGAAAAAATTAGAACTCCTATAAAATTATGTTCTCTATGTCCTGAGCTTTATGCAGAAAGAAAAAAAATGTAAATTGAATGGATTTTCCACAAATGGGAAACAAAAATAAAAACTTTATAGTTTCTGGAAATATGCTCCCAGGCGGGGCATAAAACTTATTTTTCAGTGTAGGTTAGGCACGTATTTGGCAAAAGCTTGAGCGCTGCGCGCTTAGCCTAAGCCTAAGCCTAAACTGAAAACTAACTCTTATCCTGTGTTAAAGTATGGTGAAAAATTTTAAGCCCCGGGCTTATAATTTATTTTACGCACGTATGCAATGGCGTTGTTCATACTCGACGCGCAATTTTGTGCGATTCACGCGCGATAATCACACAAGCATTGAACAGCGCCAATGATTTAAGCACATGCCCCGTGCGCATATTTGTAAACTGCACCCACTTTTTGTCAGAATTCGTGCAACCCAACGACAGCTAATAACCATTTGATTGTTTGTACGGCTTAGGCTTAGTTCCGAGCATAGACTGTACGTTAGTGAAGGAGATAGCCTAGTTTAGCCTCTCCGTGGATCCAAAATGAAAAAGTCGAATTTGGGATTTTGACAAAAAGTGGGTGCAGTTTCCAAATATGCGCCCCGTGCACGTCCAACTACCGGCTCTCGATGAGAGCTATCGAGGCTCTTCTCGAGACCCCAGTTGGTTAGTGTTAAAGTACAGGCAGGGCTCTCCTCGAGAGCTTCGTCTCGGGCTCAGCAGCTCAGACTAGTCTCTCGAGGAGAGACCTGCCCATACTTTTTAAACATTACGACAGGGCTCTCGAGCTGAGCCTCGAGGGTTCTAAACGAGAGCCCTGTCTATACTATTTGGGCTCAGCAGCTGAGACTGGTCTTTCAAAGAGAACCCTCGGGGCTCTCCTTGAGAGCCCAGTTGGGTGAAACTATAGGCAGGGCTCTCCTCGAGAGACTAGTCTCAGCTGCTGAGCCCGAATGAAGGGTCTCGAGGAGAGCCCTGCCTACACCTTAACACTATCCTACTGGGCTCTCGAAGAGACCCGAGGGTTCTCCTCGAGAGCCGGCATTTGGACGTGCACGGGGCGATCGCGCCTACGGAGCGGAACTCTTAAAAGCGCACCGTTCATTTGCGGAACTATATTAGCGGAACTGTTCGCATTAGGAACCGTTAAGTGGGATCCATACCCAGCGGAATCGTTTTTTAGCGGAACTGTACCCAGCGGATTTTTTCATTTCCGGATATTTCAAAGTATAAAATCGGAAGTATAAAAATCGGAACTGTTAAAATCGGAAACGTCAAAAGCGGAACTTTAAAAAGCGGAACCGTCAAAAGCGGAACTGTTATAAAAGCGCCCTTCATGAGTGGAAAACCACGCTGGACACCTCCGCTTCGCGGTGCTAACGGTCCAAGGCGGGGGCATAAAACTTAGGTTTCAGTGTAGGCTTAGGCTTAGGTTTAGCCTTTAGAGAAGGGCTTGGGCGCGTAGCAAATCCAAATCCTAAGCCTAATCCTAAGCCTAAACTGAAAACTAACTCTTAGCCTCATACTCGGCGATCTCGCTTAGAACGAACAGGCTGTGCTAATGACTAAGCCGAAGCCTTATAAACAATGAAATAGGCCCTCCAAATGTTAATAGCAAAAAATATTTACTTCACCGAGTTCCGCAAAACCAATTTCCGGAATTTAAGGTTCCGCTGTCGTAAGTTCCGCTCAAAACACATCCGCAAAGAACGGTTCCGGGAACAAAATATCCGCAAATAAACGTCCGCTGGCAAGACTTCCGCTTATAATAAATCCGATTTTAACAGTTCCGATGAAAAAAATCCGATCCATACAGTTCCGCTAACAAACAATCCGCACATAACAGTTCCGGAGAAAAGACTTCCGCTAATAAACTTCCGCAAACGAACGATCCCTTTTATACAGTCCCGTAGATATGGGTACACCCACGGGGCCACAGTTTTTTTATGTTGTCCAAATAAATATTATGAGAAAAAGACTTATATATAGCTTGGTCGGGGTTTCTTGTTATCAAAAACCAAATTTGTGGGACGGTTACTCACGTATGCAATGAATTAGGGGCAACTTTTATATGTCATCTAAATGTTATGTGAAAGAAAACTTATTTTTAGAATTTTGGAAAACGCGCCAAAAACAGATTTGAATTTTAAACTGCGCGCCAAAAAGCTCTTGAGTAACAAGAAATCCTGGATAAGCTATAGCAAAAAATTTGAACGCGCGCCAAAAAATTTTTTGGCTAACAAAAAACCTTGAGTGGATCGGATCGGCTATTTCTCAACTGTCTGTCTCTGTCAGCCACAGTTGACTTCAAAATCACTGATTGCTGGTTTCTCATGTTTTGTGTTCAGCAAAAGTTTTACAAGTACTTTTTTGCAGAACTTGGAGTTTATTAATTTTTTAGTTTTCGTTTGAATTGTCTGACGGTCTGACTGCAATTGGGACTATTTTCACTGAAAGAAGCGTTTGTTTGGCTGGAAAATTGCGTAGTGATTGCGATGGATGATCGATTCGTTAAAGAAGCTGAAGTGGAGGAGGCGAAAAAGAAACGGCAAGAAGAATGGGATCGTGTACGGAAACCAGAAGATCCGGAAGGTTGGTTTTTTATCTATTAATTTGTATCCCTCATATAAAAGAGAAATTAATAAAATAAAATAAATTAGAATACATGAAATATAACCACCTCTACCCAGCTGCCCCCAAAAAATTAGTTTAACTTTGTTTCATTCAGAGGCACCTGATGAGCCCATCGACCGTCGTCCTCTGTGGGCTCGTCTGCAGGAACAAAAAGAAAAAAAAGACGCTGATAAACAGGAGGAACATGCGCTAAGTTGGTTTTTTTAAATATATGATAATTGCTGTGTTCCGAGGGTACAATTTTGTTGTTGTGAACAAGAAGTTGTAGTAAACTAAGATTGTGCCATTCTAAAATTGCAGTTGCACTGCAACTCACTCACTGACTTATTTCGGCGCTGTTCATAGTAGCTTACAATTTGGCGCGACACACTGGCGACAATCGCAAAAAAAAATTAGGTTAGTGTATAACATTCGTGGCTCAGCCAACATGGCAGCTAGCTATTGCCTGAGTTTCTGGGCCACACGTGCGTGCTATATGACAACCTGATGTTTTTTGCGATTCACGCGCGAGTGTCGCACAAAGTTGCGCGTCAAGTTTGAACAGCGTCTTACTAATAGGCTCACTGACCGACTGATTTCTCAGCCTTACTCTCCCGCGCATATAAACTCATTTACTTAGGCTCACTGAATTACTCACCCGTTCACTTAGACTAGCTGTATTACTCTTTTGATCTCGCTCACACGCTGAGTAACCCTATAGTGTTGTGAGTGATTGAGTGAGTTTATTAATAAATGGGTTAATGAATTTGAGCCTGACAGTGAGGTGAAAACATTTTCATGTTACTTTATTTACAGAAAACAGCATACGTGGATTAGAGGAGGAAGAATGCAAGTTTCTCGAGTTTGTCGACACTGAGAAACAGAAGAGGAAGCGTGAACTTGAAATGGAAGAGAAGAATTTGCTGGAGGAAATGAAAGAGGTAATGGTATTTTCACTGTCACCTCATGTTCACTCACCCTTGTTAACGTTTTTAACCAAATGGCTGATAATTTAAGAAAGCGGCCAAAGCCACATTGGAGATGCAGCAGCAGGCCACCACTTCGGCCACCGTCGTCAAATCAGTTGCCAAATCCAACAACCCTAAAGTTAACAAACAAGCCGCTTTGTTGGGAGCTGCTATCAAACGCAAAAGGTAATTGATATCAGTGATGGACGAGGTGAGAGTTAAGAATGATGTGGCAAAAAATCAAGCATGCATGCATGGTGATTTTGGAAAATAGCTCCATGCCTCCATGACTGGTTAATATCGCGTGTTATCTTGAATATAAATACGAATCTTGTTTAACTGAAACTGTTCCTGAAAATAACTATTTAGAGGCACATTGATCCCACACATAATAATACATAGCTTCAGCAACGCCAGCAATGATAACGGACCACAAACAGAAAAGAGACGAGTCCCAGATGCAGATGAAAGCACTACTGCTGATAGCAAACATTCTAATGGCGTCATCAATGTAAGTTTTTACACTAAAAATATATTTATGCGTGACAGGAGAGTGTTACTTAGATCAGGTGTATACTTCCTCCCCGGTCTCTCAGGTTGAAACGTGTCAGTAAGTTTTTACATATAAATTATTAAATTTAATTTTACTTAAAAGCATCAAGTTTCGTAAATTGACTCTTTTATACAGATTTCCATCTCCTAACATACCTTTTCACAAAAAAAAACGATATTTTACCGATTTACCATACTCTCTCTACCTGAAGGTTATTCTCAACTGTCAACCCTCAAAACGTAAAAAACCCTACTCCTGTTATTTGCAGGTAAGTTCAGTGAAGCAGCCGTCACTTATCGTGGCTTCGGGCACCATTCCAACTTGCATTCAGGTTCGGCATCGTCCACTCTTCTTTTTTTCTGTGATTTGTTCAAATTCAAGTTGTTTATTGACTGAAACTCATGCAATAAATAAAAACGCCCAGAAGCTCAATTAGTTTCAAATATGACTTTTTTATCTGAGTGTAAAAGGGAAAGCAAACAGTTCGATAATTTACCAACTAATTGTCTCATATCAGGTTGCTGGCTACCTGCCGTCATTAGTTGGTTACGGTGGTGGTGTATCGGACAACGACGCCAGTACGTCCGACAGCGACTCGGACTCGTCCGATGGTGGCGATCAGGTTAATGGGGCGGACAAGATGAAAAGCTCTTCGGGTGATAAATCTCAAAAGCAATCTGGTCAAGAGAAACAGTCATCCGGGCAATCGGGTGGCGGCGGCGGTTCGGGCAAATGTGAAGGTGGATGTGAACATAAATGATTTTTGTGATTGTACCATGGGTGATGTGATAACTGACTTTATGTCCGCTTACATATATATGCATATTTTCGGGCTTTTGAAGTACCTTTTAACTGGCATTTCACAACGCCCGTTTAAGTGTGTGTCATTTTCTATCCGAAATGCAGCTAGTATCCTGTTTAGCTGGATAGATAATACAGTAAGTTGGCCTCAGTTACTATTCACGCACTCACTTC
The DNA here is from genome assembly GCA_964036265.1 of Daptonema setosum. Classification (NCBI taxonomy): domain Eukaryota; kingdom Metazoa; phylum Nematoda; class Chromadorea; order Monhysterida; family Xyalidae; genus Daptonema; species Daptonema setosum. The sequence goes on from OZ038443.1 coordinate 19,739,057, forward strand.
ACTTTCTGTTGATGCTCCTTACTGGTTTCTGAAATATAATGGATTGATCGCTGTTTTGCTCACGTTTTCTTAGAATGAATTTTTTCATTTGTCGGTTCACTTAAAAGTAGTAACTTATGCAAACAACCATTGATTTTCATGCAAAAAGTCGAGTTCACAATCATGTTATCTAACACCTACCGTATCAGCAATTGGTTTTCTCACGTTCCGGCGTCAGCATCGCGTGGTTTAACGTGGTCGGCCTCGGGTGGCCAAAAAACAGCTGTGTTGCTCAACATGACAAATGTGTGATACAAATGAATATGTTGTAGTGGTGTGATGGTTGGTTGTATTACATGCTGTGATCACCCATCATTATACTGTATGTTTGCGATGCAGGGTAGTCAGCCATAAAAAAATTCACGTGTTTGGAAAAATAATATACTACATTTTATTACACAAAATGTGTCAAGTGAACGATATGTAAACTAAAGTCGATATTAAACCTCTTGAAAAAATAAGTGTTACTAGATTTTAGCTGAAATCTAACCTGCGAAGTATGTGAAGGAACTCCTAGTTCACTTACGTATGTTTCTGAATCAGATGAAAATTTGCTCACAGAGTACTGTTGTATATGTTGACTGAGTTCGTATTATTAGTTGTCGAGCGACATGATAACGTGGTTGAAATTCGAGGTCCATGAGGTGAACAGCCAGGTCTAAGTACATTGAAATCATGTGAAAATCCATGAAAGACTTTCGTTTTCACATATAATAAAACAGTTGTAATTGTAAAATAACGATTGGAAGTATTTAAATGGTGCAACACGTTATCAATAGTCAAACAATGCCCGCCACTAAATCAGCCGGTGGGCGGAATATAAAAATGAAGTCGTTGGTAAGAGTAGGGGCAAAACGCAAACGTTTTGTCGTTCATTTTGTTGATGATTTACAGGTTCGAACGCAGCAAACAACACATCGCTTCGTTTCATCTCCATAACAACCGGCCGAACAACGATCGTTGCGTTTTTTGCCACCGAGTGAAGATGTTTTTTTATGTTTCATGTGAAAATGCAACACCGTCAAGGCCGCTTGCATCATGACATGATGTGTTAATACTACTTACAGATAAACTCTAGCAAACTAAACGCGGCTCATGTGAACAATCATGAATCACTATACTTTACAACCGTATCATAATCTAACATTTTCATAATTTCAGACTAATTCTGGATATAGATTGTGGTGAGTCTCTAGTTCATGAAAGAAACAAGTATGATCTTGACAAGATCGCCCGAGCGTCTGTCTGTCTGTCTTGTCTGACTGTCTGACTGTCTGTCTGGTCTAATTTGTATGGTCTGGTAATGGTGGAGCTCTCCATAATTTACTCAGCGATTTGTGTCAGTAGCTATAATCAACTTCTATCTGTTAAGCGGCATTTGTTAAGTTACCGGGAGCACTGGGCTTTCTTGTTTCGACATAAATATTATAAAATTTGAAGTTTATATGTATTATAATTTTTTACGTGTTCTATAACTGTCTAATCCGTAATTTGTGTATAAATATTCCTTACCATTACCAATTACATGAATTACAAAAAATTATGTACATCTCAAATAGGGAAAACGTGATCATTAGCTATAATACTATTTATCATTTTTGCTGATTGTTCACCTGTTCAACTCGCGTTTTGACCACACCATGTATGTTTCCGTACATACAGTATAATTTATCCATATATTCAAATCAAAACCATATTTAAAATTTGCTTATTCGCCTAACATCTTAATTTGTCTATAATTCAATTGCAGCCTATGACAATATGAGGTTAAAATGTGAGCCATGATAACAGTAACAATGTTTAGTGTCAGGTGATTCGACAGCTTACTATGGTGAAGTTAACATTGTTTGTTCAACGTCTGGATCACTATTAGTACTAAACTAGTCTACCCGGTCTTGTACTGACCCACCTCTTCTGAACAAAGGTTATGATGGCTTACCGCGTCTATTTCTTTTGGCGAACATGATACAGCCAGGTGCTATCGGATTGTCAGACCAATCTTTTTGCTGGAAAATGATCTGGTAACCCATATCTATTCCTGTTTTGATTTTATTTCGGTTTAAAATCTTTTTGTAAACATTATTATTACAGTATAAATGTCTAATTTTAGGTTATACAGATAACTACCGATTACTTAAACAGGTTCCTTCAACGGAAAACTTCGGATGGCAAATACAGGGTGAACCACAAACCCGTTTGGCTTTAGAGCAGTTACTGGAAAAGTTGTAAAGAAGTTTTGAGAATGCGGTATAGCGCATTTGATGTGGCATGTTTTTTACTACAAAATGATGTCATATATGATTAAAAAGTTTATAGGCTGACCATAGCAGCGACAAACATTTAGGGATCTTTTCGCCCAACGGAACATGCGGTCTTGATCAGAGTGAGAACGCGTTTTTATGGTGCTTGGTTCAAAATACTGCTTGTCATTTTTTCATCGCTCTTTTTAGTATTTCATAATCAAGGAGTGTTGTTTTTTGCCCGTCATCTCCGTAAACAATCATTCGTAACCGAAAGACCAACAATGAGCTCAAGCCGCCAAGGGTGCCTTCAGAAATCTGTATCATGATTCATGAATGGTCAATTGAAAATACTTGCGATTGCAGGCGTCCATAAACCCAAACAAAGCGCCACCAACCGACCTGTTTTTGCAGTCACCAACCCTGTGTACTCGCTAACCGCAATTACTCCCCAATAACCACACACAGTCAGTCAATATAAATATTATCTTTATTATTTTATTGCCTAATGCGATTTGGGTGCGCTCGATCCTTCTGCTCTTTCACACCGATCATCGATGTCCTGACCATCGGCGGATGGATAATCGACAAGGAGCTTGCATGTTACCGTAGAGCAGGGGACTTAAGCAAATCATAACTAACAACATAAAACGAAACATTTGATAAAAATTATTATTGGAGTAAATTTGATGGGGTGATGTGAGCACTCCACTACCGAATCGCTCCTCCAACCATATGTATTATGCAAACATTTAGTCTGACGGATGCGATTATTGCACGCCCGTTAACGTACAACTTGAGATAAGTATTATTCCTATATTGGCGCGATACTGTTGCACGCTCGCAGTGATTCCGCCAACTCAAACTGAATAACCGTAACACAATAAAAACTATAAGTTATAGTTTCACAGTTTTTTTCCTTTAAGAAACAACACCATGAATAAGTGATCAAGCATAAAAAGTTCTTCTGTTTGACTTAATGTATCATATTACATTTATACTGTACAATTCTTTGAAACTATTTTAGAATTGCGCAGTGTCCGTAACATTAACATACATATAAAAAATATACGTTTGTACCTCGTGGTGTAAAAAAATTTATTTGTATTTTCGTATAAAAGTTTAACGCGTGCTGATCGCGGTAAAAGTTGAGTGCAGCTGCAGCATAACTGTGACTGTGATCATCGTTGATAGCAGTTTTGTCCTACCTGACTGTGCGCTTGTTGCGCACTCACCCACCGCAATCCAAGATTTCTTGATGCTTTGCACTGGCGGATGATAAAGAATTCCTGTAAAAAAATTTATCTTGTTTTATGTCTCATATTACAACAGCAATTGATTAATACATGAGACTAATTGAATAAACCATAAAATTTTCTCTTTTTTGTGAACTTAGCACTCCGCTGCCGGCAGCACACCGTTTTTGTCTAAACACCATAAAAATCAGCATAAAACGACGATGATAATCCGTGGCGGCGGCTTACCTTGGTTTGTAGTTTATCTTTACTCGATATTTTGTGAATCTTAGTTAAACAACCGACTCGGCACTTTTTGTTCATTTGGACCATTTGGACCAGGAGCAATATGAAACACCGCATTTATTATATCACCTGTTCTGTTGTAATTGAATCTAAAAGACTTCAGGACTAGCTAAGTTACCGTATTTAATTGTTATTGTTCTGGAAAGTATTTTGCGCACTTGTTATTATGAAAAATGATATGGACCGGCCCCACCAATTCGTTCGACTTGTTAAAATAAATTCAACGCTTTTTCAATCAATTAAATTAATGGAATACTGCGTGAAACAGTATGTATGAGTACAGTACGATCACGATGTTGTTTGCCATCACCAAGTGTCTGCATTGGTGTGACCACCCTGGATGACATGACAACTGGTTGTGACCATAACCATAACCATCACACCATCATAACCATAACTATTAAACACAACACCATAATATTCTGATTCTACACATCCAGGCAAACGCGACTACCTGAATCACCAACTTGAGTTGAAAAATAAATATACAGTTCGTGCAGAGAGTTCTGTAAACCTTTTCCTAAAATCTACTTTTTTAAACTAACTGGAATATGATGAAACATTGGTTTGTAGAATACATTAGGTGTCGTATAATAGAAGTATTTATACGTAGCGGTTTTTACCTGGAAAATTTTTATCCCGACAACCACAACAGCTGTCATAAAAAATATGGTTTTCTGTAGTTCGAAATTTATTTCGCGATGACTGCAATTAGCTGGTAGAATGTGTCAGTAATTGAGCACGTATTACAGTTAGTCATGTTTGCATGCATTAGTCGAGTACTGGCAGACTCGTTGTCGTCTCCGAACCTGATTCAGCAGCTCGGATGGCGTCTGCCAAGTTCGCCCGACGTGCACTCAGTTCACTCGTGTGTACTCTGTACTCGCATTTGCTTGTTGTTTCATGTGTTGACAGATACATCGATTCTGTCAGTTTGATTGACTGTATTTGTATTTGGCTAATAATGGGATATTGTTGGCTCTCGACCACTGACTGCGCATCTGTGTTCGTTGGTTGGTGTTTTTACCAAGTGCGTCAATGCGTCAATACGTCAATCAGTCAATCAAACAGTTTCACAGTGAGTATCTGTCCTCGGGAAATCCAATGTTGCGCTGGCACATATCCATAAGCCCATCCACATCGCAGTCAATTAGTGTGCAACACTTCAGAAATTGATGCTTTGAAACTTAGTAATGACTGGTCTCAGCTCAAGCAACAACTCGTCCGCAACAGCCCGTCCTTGTTCGGTGTTGCACCGCGTCGTCAAAGTTTGCACAGTCGCGCTCAGATCAGGCCAGATTTATGTGCGATTATGAGACGATCTGTGGGTGATGATGATGATAGCCAAAAAACTGTTACAAGACTTGCTTACCGGCGGTACATCAACATGAATTGTTGCAAATGTGAAATTTAAAATGGATGGAAGGAATGAAGACTGTTTGGGAATTTCGCCGTTCATTGGAAACTTATGCCTTGAAGATATTTTATAATCCGCGAGCAGACATCGACACTCCTCCATAGTATAAATACCTGATCTAATTGATTATCTGCAACGATAGGTTCTGTTTTTTTACAGTTCGCTCTTATCAACGTCATTTTGACAGTTGGGCAGATCGTGTATCGATGTACAGGGAGTTCGGATAATCGATATCCTGTGTTTGAAAAACACGTAAACCATTAAAACTATAAATTGGCTCTATTAATTTGAGCATTAATTCTTGATTTATGGCTTTGAAATTCTTCCAAAAGAGCCGGTTTGTCATTTCTTCTGGTGTTCGAATAGATTTCAATTTGAGTTCAAAAAGAGTGCAGTGTAGTCAGTTAGTTTCGATGTTGTATTTACATTTGTTTTTAATATAAAATTAAGAAACCGAAACTGTGATGCACAACCCGTCGCACAACACCCTTTTGACTGCTAGTTGGTACTGTTAAGCTTTTATAATCAGATCTAAAAGTTTTTTTCTCCGAGTAAATATTTTGAAAGATATTACAGTCGAACGGAAAGTCTTCCGAAACTCATCTGAAACACCATAAAACGTCTCTATATCCAAGATACATACATCATGTTGTGTTTTGTTTAGTCATTGATTAAAAGAGTTTATAAAATAATGCTAAATATCTGCTCCACAACCGTTGTTAAATGTCAACTTTGGCTCACATAAATCAGATCATTCAAGTCTCATACAATACAAACTGTCTATAGCGACTTGTGAACACTATCCGGATTACGGTACACCGTATTATATGATTTTTTTGAATGCACTAGATTAGAATCGACTGATGTTTCTAGTTGTTCATACAACCGACGCATGTACATACATTTCCGCTTATCAACACCACATCTTGAATTCGGTTGTAGTGAACACTTGGATAGATTTATGTTTAGATATCAAGTGCATAACCGCAATTTTTTGGGTTTCTACGTAGGTTGCAAGGTCTGAACGATATCCATCCATTCATCCATCCATCCATCCATCCATCCATCCATCCATCCATCCATCCATCCATCCATCCATCCATCCATCCATCCATCCATCCATCCATCCATCCATCCATCCATCCATCCATCCATCCATCCATCCATCCATCCATCCATCCATCCATCCATCCATCCATCCATCCATCCATCCATCCATCCATCCATCCATCCATCCATCCATCCATCCATCCATCCATCCATCCATCCATCCATCCATCCATCCATCCATCCATCCATCCATCCATCCATCCATCCATCCATCCATCCATCCATCCATCCATCCATCCATCCATCCATTCATCCAAGTAGTCAGCCAGTTTATCATCATCATCCCCTTCTGAAATGTCTGTACCATAGTTACTTAGATGCACCTCTGGTCACCGGCCAAGAATCGTTGACATCAGAGTAATTTGGTTTCTTATGTCATTGGTTACATTAGTTATTCTTATGTTTTGTTAGTTTTGTTTCATTAGTTCATTTCAATTGACGAATTGCCTTGTGCGCGATCAGCCGAACGGCGAAACGTTCGTGAATCTTGAATCTGCGCCGAATCGGCGACAGACAACCAAGTTGACAGCGAGTTGCCAGACGGATCTCTACTTGTATCTACAGGGTGACCCAGAAGTTTCGATGTTTTCAATGTTTGAAAAAAACCTGAGGTTTTCAACCTTATTTGGTTATTTGTCCACAACTCGAAATCAAATTGTGAAAAAATGGCTCGTATCGAATACTGTTCCCATGTTGGAAGTCGGGGAAACCCAGCAAAAATAACAGCCAAATTACATAACTCGTAACTTTAAATGGGTTACTCTGTACTCTATATGTGTAATATACATATATGTACGTATTTTTGCCCCAACTGCCAGACGCATTACATACATATATACATGTACATATGTAGGTATTTTGCATCTTGATCGCCCGATCCGTTTGGCTTTGATCGTATCAAAGTGCAGAAAAAAGCCGAGACAGCATTTCCATGCTGGGGACACGGCACCATCGGCCAGGTGTAACCATTTGCCGCACTGCTGCTACTGAGGGTCACCGTTTTTGTACACCCATCCGTTCTTACCGTCGTCAAATATCACCGACTTTTTGTTTAAAAAAACACACGCATCTAAGTTGGATAATTATCTCTACGCAACATTTTATCATCGTATTCGCATTTAGGTTTCCTCTCACTTTGCCTAACATAATTAACCCACTGGTCTACCGTAGTTTTGATTTGAGTCGAAGAAAATAAAGTGGAATTTTGTTCATGATTATACATACTGTTACCGTATTCCTTTAATCGATAAAGCAAATATTTGCCAATGTTCGTCGCATGTTCGTCGAAAACATTCGTTATTCCATTCCGTTCTGTATTCAATCAACGAGTACTTTGCTTCGTGAATTACGGTAGGATAACTCACACTATGTACGATATCATAAATAAAAAACAACAACATGGAAGTCAGAAGAAAACGACATGGGAAGCAATGGTTTTAATCAATCATAAAAAATCATCTGCTATACAACCTTTTGTCCTGAAAATATTTTTTCTCCGTGTAAAGTATAACTGAGGTTCGAATATTTCGCGACAAAGGCGACAAGTTGACGGATTTTTTTAAAGACTTTTCCCACACACCTTAAATTAAAAATTTTAAATTTATGTGCCTGTCAAAAGTGATACTAAAACAAACAAAAAACAGTGTGCTTGAAATTTTTTTACAAAAAAACTGTCCCGACAATGTCCCGGAAAACTGTCGCGAAATATTCGAACCTCAGTTATACAAACCCAAAAAGTTTGAGTGATCTCGCGTTGACTTGTCTCTGATAATCCAAGAGAAGTCTCTCATCCGTGAGTTCCTGATAACCCAAAATGTTGTTTTGGATGGAGATCCAGATTACGTTTACTATGAGGATCCCCGTAAAACACTGCTAGAATGCTGAGTACGTTTGGTTTGGTCCCAATGTGTTGAAGAATAGGCCATGGCGCTTATGTGTAAGCTTATAAACACCGAATCACCTAACTAATCCGATCACATCTAAATACCAGATTTTTGCCACCACAGTATAAAATACTCCTCTCTGTACTCACTACATACTGGTCACCAATTCTTTTCATAGCATCTGGAGAGGTGGAATATTTTTCATTCACGTTTATGAGTGTCATTGTTTCAGGGTACATATGATCAATCAGCAGAACCTGCATGCATCCATAGTTGAAATTCGTAACAGACGCTGAGTCGTTTTAAATAAGTCACATATTGTTTATATAGTCATCAACTTTTGTGACATGATGATCATTCGTACGTCTGTTGTTATTATCATAAGTTTATGTTGCTATTATGATATGTGTTGGACTGTTGTAAATGTTAGCCGACCCGGAACATGGATGGATGTATCGGAGTCTGCCAGCAGCCTGATCGCCTGCAGTCACCAACTGCGGCCGTCGTTGCTTCATTGTTATGCGTTTTTTTATTTCTACTTGTTCTATTGTTGGTGTGCGCTCGTCTGCTGCTGCGAGTCGGCGTTTTGTATTGTTGTTGTTGTTGTTGATGTTGTTGTTGTTGTTGTTGTTGTTGTTGTTGTTGTTGTTGTTGTTGTTGTTGTTGTTGTTGTTGTTGTTGTTGTTGTTGTTGTTGTTGTTGTTGTTGTTGTTGTTGTTGTTGTTGTTGTTGTTGTTGTTGTTGTTGTTGTTGTTGTTGTTGTTGTTGTTGTTGTTGTTGTTGTTGTTGTTGTTGTTGTTGTTGTTGTTGTTGTTGTTGTTGTTGTTGTTGTTTTTGTTGTTATTGTTGTAGTTGTTGTGTTTTTTGGTTTTTGTTGTTGTTGTTGTTGTTGTTGTTGTTGTTGTTGTTGTTGTTGTTGTTGTTGTTGTTGTTGTTGTTGTTGTTGTTGTTGTTGTTGTTGTTGTTAATGTTGTTGTTGTTGTTGTTGTTGTTGTTGTTGTTGTTGTTGTTGTTGTTGTTGTTGTTGTTGTTGTTGTTGTTGTTGTTGTTGTTGTTGTTGTGGTTGTTGTTGTTATTGTTGTTGTTGTTTTTGTTGATATTGATGTTGCTATTGTTGCTGCAGTTGTGTTCTGCTGTTTGTATGCAACATTAAAAGGCTGTTTGTCGCGTATCCAACGACAAGCATGATTCCTGTTCGACTTGCTCTCAACGCGGCTTTTTGTCAAAGAGGCAGACGTACATACGTGTGTCAGGTAGCGGTTAGAGAACATCGATCAAAGTAGCAGATGTTTGTTGTTTCATAGAAACATCACTGAACAGGTAAGTTCAACATAACGGAGTATGCAAAGTAAAGGTATTGTATTGAGTGAAGTGAATATGGTCCGCCACCGAGTGAGTCGAATACTCGTGGATGCAGCCAACTTGTTCCGTCGTCGACAACCACCAGAAACACGTTCAGCTGTTGAGTGCATGATCGTCCATGAATGTCGTTTAGTGCTGCTGACACAATCCTTGACCAACTTAAACAAACTAACACATAGACAATCATACTAGTATTGAAACTTGAAGCTAAATTTCAAACACCCTCTTCTTTACCAGTAGACTGGATAAACTAATATTATACAATTGTTTTACACTATATATTTATTTACGTTGGGTGATTTACTAATTATTCAGATGAGGAAAAAACACTGTTGTTCATTATATGATATAAATAACGGATGTAAAATACGGTTTTAATTTAATAAAAGCAAACATTGAAAGTGTATCATATTTACGGTCGAGCTTTGAAATGATGGTGACGAGCGCTTGTCTTCAACTGGACGCTGGCTCATTACTCATTGTGGTTTGTTACGTGCCATGCCATGCATACGTCGCCATACAAATCAAATGTTACTTCATGGAATGTCATGAACATTAATATCACTGGTCAGCGTTTACTGTTCCATCCATATAAATATTTTTCATAATTTTTTTTGTTATGTATATTTTCGTAATTTATTTTGTTCAAAATGAAAGGCTCACATTGCAGCGACAGAACATGAAGCTTCATGAGTCAAAATAAACTCAAACTGTGATGCGACCTCAGATTGTAAGGTGCTATCGTATGTATCTATGAATGGCAGTGACCTCGTGTACCGAATCCAATCTTACTCTGTTCGGTCAATCGGCCAACACCTCAGAATTATGATTATGATCGTTTATGCAATCAAGCCTGATCGCTGTCTCTTTGCTCGATTCATCAATCAATTGGTCGTTGTTTACCATTGCCATGTTGTCTGCCATCATATCTGCCTTTTGATTGATTGCCTTTCCTTGATGCCAGAGATATTAAAGTCGATATATCTCTTAGTTATTATTTTCGGTGACTTTTTCGGTGTCGCGTTTTCGGGTAAAAACTGTGGTTATGGTGACGATGGTCAAAGAGTGAACCGCCGGTGAAACAGAACACCCTGATCGCTAATAATAATCACGGTTAATGGTCCGGCCTGCCTCATAACCTTTATTGCCAAGTACATAGTACAGTAGCTTCTATGTCACACAAACGGACACTGCCGCTTGTGTACAGGGTGCTCCATTAATATGTTAATTTTACTTCTTGCGTGAAGCATTAATATTAACCCTAACTATTGCAGACACCAAGTTTTATATGCTCATTATTCTGTAATTCATATAGACCGGATGAATGTGTTGACCAAAATTAAAAAAACTATACTGTAAAACTATATGTACACTAAAAATTAAAGTGAGTTTGATTGTTGATCTTACTTTGTGAAGGGCATTGCCGTATCAACTCACCTTCATCTTCGCTGCATTAACGTACATTTTTTACATTCATATATGTTTTAACTCGTTTATTTTTTTCATTCCCATTTTGAAGAAGGTATATGACGTAGGATAGCAGTTAGTCCGGCGTTCTGCCAGTATTTGAGACACATTTTTTGAGTTTTAGTATATTTACATCTCGCTTACAATATCATTTATACCTCATCGTTATCTCTCCTGTGCCAAGTGTACATCCCGTGACTTGAGACACAGATCCTGACGCATTCCTCTGGGTTTTCATTGCCCGTCAGTTAAATCAACCTCTCTGGCAATTAAGAAATCACCATACTGGTATTAGTATGTGATTAGTGTTCCTGAATTTTTAAAAATACTAAAAAAATCGAAGTATAAAAAATTATATTTGTGTAACGATTATTTCTCAACAGCTTCGATTGAGGCTGGCCTTGACGCTGCCATGTACTGTATCGTCAACTTGACATCTCCATTACTTGATCCATTAAATACTACGGGGAGGTCAGGTCGGTGCGTCGGTCGTCACACACGAGTTATGGCCGCCACAATCATCGTTAAATCGACACCGATTATAACGGCTTCATGTACAACCAATTGATCACAATTCAAGTATAAATCAAAACTTTCCGGCCACATTTGGCGCCATTTCAGGCTCACTTAAATTAAAGGTATTGTTTGATAAAAAAAACAGCACCGACAGGACTTTCATCGATAACATCGGTTTTTATATTCATGGTAAAGAGTTTTGTTGCTGCAATATTTAGACTACATTGTAGGTTCTTCGGTTTAATTAAATTAACGACGATGTATACTTACATATGTTTATGTGCTTAATATATTATTTATTTGCATTTCATTCTTACAGATCACAAAAAATAAAACATATGAAGCCCACCAGAATTCAACGTTACTGGCCGATTACTAGCTGACAATTGTCAAACGTTACTGGTCACCACATTAACTGGCTCATTTGTCGTTAACAAACGGCACGCTTTGAAATACAATACATTATTACAGCAGACATTACACAAAACTTATCATATTTGTTACACGACTGCTAAATTACACATGTAACGTGTCACCCAAATGACATCCATTCACCATCTACAATAAGACACAGAATGAGGAACACTTCATCGGGATAATATCAAATTGACACTCGATCAAATCACAAAAATCTTTATTGTATGGATTACGGTATCACTAACATCCGGTAAACGATCATCATCGACCCAGGTAATCAACTAACTGACCGCAACATTCGAAGTGACAACCTACTGACTGACTGCCATTGGATCGGTGGTCACCCGCTGAGCGTGCATGCGTCCGGTGCGCCCTGGTCATTCCCCGAAATGAGGTGAGCATCACGATTCACCATATCAGCTTTGGTTTAGGTAGCGGATGGAAGAGGAAAAATAAATTTAAAAAATTTCACATGTCCATAAAATATTGACCACATCGTTTTTTAAGTTCTGATTCATTTGTCTTCATGACTCTTCTTAATAACCATTCAATTTCCATCCGCTTGAGTGAAGTCGGTTTGAATTGAGTTTTGAGTATTTGACTCATTTCACTTGTTTCCTGCTCGGCAACTATCAAGTCCAATTACTGTGATGGCGTCTATGAGCTTTTGAATGGCACAACTACAGAATGAGGTAGGTTACCGCTCTTTGACCTGACCGCTTTTTCCTATTAACTTCCTTTGAGGTGAGTTGAAAACTCAGTTTGTAGTTTTAAATTCGATTCACTGTTTATGAACCACTTCCCACTGAATCTGGTTATTATTCTCTTCATTCCATTGAAGTACATGAACACGAGCTACATATCATACTGGCTTACCGTAACCACAGCCTGAGTGTATGAATAATAAGATACATAATATGTAGTTGAATTCACGTTGTTTGCAATCTGACTACCTGTTTCAGGTCAATCTATTGCTGAGAAAGAGACAATAGCTAAATGTTCTAAAAGTCTACTCAGTTCCGAAACCATAATTGACTCAGTATAACGGTAACAATTTAGCGTAGGTGAGCCTCACCTGTTGACCATGCCATGTCCCAGATTTCTGGAAGTCAAAATGGGAGCTTCAATGAATCATTACTTTATATTACTAACTTGTACTGTCATGCGATATTCTGTTTCATACGTAGGTGTAAGTTAGAAAAGTCACTGAACATGAAGCATGTTTATATGGCTAATCACACCGGTACCTATTGTTTTGGATTTCACGGCATTTCCAATCCATCATAATTGTTTTGCTTAGTTATTGCTGACCTGAAGCAAACTTCATGTTAGACATTTAATATGTGATGAATCGTTATTTTTGCTTTATAGAACAAAAGCATTTGCAAAAATACAACAAAGGTTCCCGGTAATAATATTTTTGGCTGGGGGGTTTTGAGTGTATCGGTGCCGGTTTTCAGCCGGTGCCTTAGTCATACTCGACCCAATACGCCCACTGATCTACATCTCGGTACAAACAGGTGCTATGTATGTATGTTTTCCTATTTTGGCAAAGTGACCTGCTGGTAACCAACATAATTTCTGAAAACTATATAATATCCAATACACATATTATTTTGCCGCTCTCCATTCAATGAAAAGAACTTGCAAATCAGCGGCATTGACTTAAAGTGGATAAACCATTCGTTCCGTAAACATCTATCATTCATCTTTTTCTCATCGACTCCATCGTATCTGTGGACCACCTCTGTTATAAGCAACCAAAATATAAACCTGATAAATAGTGTGCAACTGTCATACGGTATTCACTTAGGGCCATAACCCTCTGTGGACCCTGCAACAGTGCATCCATCAATATATTACGGTATCTATACAAGTATCTCTCTACCGTAATCTGCGATCTACTAGCAGTACCGGCAAAGAATGATGACCGAACAGCCTCCGGTGTCCATGTGATCATAAATCAACACAAACACACCGTGAGGCCCCGACCGTCGTGTACCATCGACTGCAAGTTCACACGTGTGCCATTCAGGGTTCATAGTTGAACAAGACATGTGAATATACATTAATGCCATTCAGGGTTCATAGTTGAACATGACATATACACTACACACTTGTGCCATCCAGTTTTCATAGTTGAGCATACATATACCGAAGGGCATATGCATACGTTGTTGTACCTTATCTGAGGGATCTTCTTGGCATACATCGTACATGTACCACACAGGGCAAATTAATACGGGTGACTTACATAGTTGAACATGACACGTACAAATGTGCAGCATCCGGTGTTCAAAATTGCAGGTAACATTGCCAGTACAAACCGACCCTGCGTTACTTACATACGGTGACGATTGAGCATGGTGGCACTGAGTCGAAATGTAATTTATATTACGGGATTTATATTCATTTATCTTTAGATCTAAAACGGTAGTTCTGAAACTGTGAAATGTTAATATATTTGAGGCTCTTTGTTTAACTGCTTTTTCACAACAACTAAAGCCATCGAATAACGGTTGTTCTAGTTATCCACTGGCACTTCTACACTCTAAGATTTACAACCGCTGAGTAAATGAATTTTTTTATTGAACATGTTATGTTTAGTTATATAATTAATTTGGATTACGGCTGATGTGTGTTGTGGCGGATGCGAGTGCCAGAACCATGTTCAAAGCCACCGTGTTTCGGTGTGTATGTGTTTCATGAACTGCGTTCCCACCGGACTCTGTCCACTCCAGGCCACGTGTATCAAACCATCATGACATTGAAAAATCTGTTGGCCCGGTCCCAGACGGTATAGTCGGTGTGCATCTGAGGCGAATCCCAAGGAACACCTCTGAATTCGTACCATTTTGTTACATTCATGTACAGGGTGAGCAGAAAGTACGTATGACGTAGTCATGTATGTGACATGGTGATTCACGACGGGAAATTTGTTCGAGTTTCCTTTGTTAAATCAACAGTTCGAGATCACTGGGGAAAGTGTTTTCTCCATATAACATAGAAGAGAAATACTCTTATTTGTTTGTCACTCTGTGCTTAACATATCCATGAAACAAAAACGTGCATTCAGGGTTTCATAAACTGCGCCATGTATAGCCACAGCTACTAAATGGTGTGTTTTATGTGGATGTGCTGCGAAAGGACATGATTGAGTGAAGCTCGTTTGCTGGCCGGCACATCACAAAACTGAATGCATAGGCGTTTTACAATGATATTATTGGATGCCACAGAAGAATGTTACAAAAAATGTGCTTCCGGAGGGATTCAAATTGAAAATTGGAATGATACATAGTTCTTACAACTTTACTTCATTTGCAGCTTCAAATGAAGGTTAAGTACATAGTGCTCGATCGCTGCGAAGCTGTGCTGCACAATTCAAAAGAACAGCTACATATAACATGCAATCATCATGTTCAATGGTGTTACCCGAGTTTATAAAGTAAAGCTGTAACCGTTAACCAGTCAGAAGTTTTTAACCATCATGATCTAAGTGTTCTGTGAATCAACCGAATGAACCCTTGTTTGACGATTGTTTTAAGACCTGTGTAGGAATTACATTAGTCGCTCTCTAGGTTTATGTGTACATACATATGTTCTAAAATACAATTTTGTAACCGTTAATCTTCTGTTTGACTGTGGTATGGAATTGGACTCGTCGAGTTGGTCATAGATGTGGTATATGTGTCATGTTTTACTGGAACCAATTTTCTGTTTCTTGTTTGTTGTTTTTTTTGCCATTGTATTCATAACCAAACTTATTATGTAGTTATTTTACCAACTGTGAAATTATGGTAAAACCTGTCCTGTTTAATTTGAATCAAACGTTTCCTAATATTGAGAGCAAAAGCCAAGTCTTCGTTGCTTTTCATTTCTTTTATTACCGATATCTGAAGCTAATTCCTCAGTATATAATCAGATCGTTTCGATAATGTTTTCTGACCATGCCCCGGTGAAACCAAAACTATTAGGACTTTCAAAATAAGTTTGTAATTCTTGTAAGCGTGAAAACGTCGGAAATCACAGCATATATTTCAGCGAAAACTTATTGTAGGTAGCATAAAACACACCACATGTTCTTCAAACTTACGGAATCCACCATTTCTCGGTTAACCAATCAATTCTCAAAATATATACATTCAGCACCACGAATTAGAGAATTTCAACTTCCACGGAAGATTTTATTGTTATAGACTAATAAATAGATGTGATTGAGTGTGTTGTCTGTGATGGTGTCGTGTCGGTCGATCACCATCAAACTAACGACCTGTCAGACCACCCATACATTGCCTATCAATACCATCGCATCATCGTTAATGACTCTGTTCCTGTGGTCGAGTGGCAAGTTCACCATCAAGGGACATTCTCCTAAACTGGGAACAATACGGAACACCATTTTCACAGTATTTTATTAAATTTGTCAATTGCCGGGGTTTTCCTTATCTTATCCGTTACTCATCTACTTTGTTGTTCGCTAAAGGCGACAGAAACTCGTAAAACGCCGTGTAAATTTTATGACATATAGAACACGAAACAACGCGTAAATAATGAAAAAACATCTCAACATAAAGTTATGGACATAGTAGTACATAGTCAAGGTGTGCATGTTTGGCGACGCAGAACCGTGTGCTCATCCATCCGGACTGACTGACTGACTGACTGACTGACTGACTGACTGACTGACTGACTGACTGACTGACTGACTGACTGACTGACTGACTGACTGACTGACTGACTGACTGACTGACTGACTGACTGACTGACTGACTGAATGACTGACTGAATGACTGACTGACTGACTGACTGACTGACTGACTGACTGACTGACTGACTGACTGACTGACTGACTGACTGACTGACTGACTGACTGACTGACTGACTGACTGACTGACTGACTGCCTGCCTGACTGACTGACTGACTGACTGACTGTCTGTCTGACTGACTGACTGTCTGTCTGACTCAGTGACTGACTGTAAGGGACAGACTAATGTCTGATTCGTTGGGTACCTATACACTTGCGACATATGTAAATGTAATACGAACATATTGAATAACAGTTATGAACAGAATCGGAAACCAAAGAAATTATGACACTGAAAGTTTAAAATTATTTCTTGTTTGTTGAAAATGTTCTAAATGTCAATCATGTAGACTAGCTAAGATAATATCAACAACTCGGCGTGGTTTTGTAGACCATTTACAAACTTTCTTTTATACTTTTATGTCATAGAAACAAATATGATTCAGGATCAAGTGCAGCTGTTTTCCGATAAATCCAGATTTTTTTAATGTCATCAAAACAGTTATGTTAGGTAGTTTGCAGCCATGATTTGTTTATTCCATATCCGGTATTTGTTACTGTATTTTTAATTATGGTATCTATTAATGTATGTTTTGCAAATGCATAACCTTTATCGCATTTCAAACTATAAAACAAAACAGCCTCTCCATAATGATTCAAGCTTTTATCATATTTACAGTAAGTGGATTCATTTGGTGAATCAAACAATTCAACAGTGTAACCGTGTAAAACATTTTGTTAAGTTTGTCAATGTTTTTTTATACAGAACAGTATTCCCTTATTTCGTTGTTTAACTGTTTTTATCTATTGAATTTTTAACTCGAAATAAGGAGTTTCTGTTCTTTTTGTTCATTAATTTTGTTACTACATAACAGCAGCTGAATCGTTGAACGGTGCTGGTGCTCGACGCTGATTGGCTGCATGCCTGACTCCACCCACCCACGGCTCTACAGTAGTATGGCATCCATGTGCAGTGCAGTACCCTGGCTTAGTATTATACAGCTAGATGCTCCCTTTATTTATACTAACTCGCTTAAACGACTAAGCAGAAATAGGAATTTTCCGAGTTCAGAATTTTTCATAAATCAATATATTTAGACGCGAATAAGAGTATGTTTTGTACGTTTACTAGTAAGTCTAGAACAGCATAAGTCCCGAATCATGATGATAAGCCGGTAGAACCGGTTGTTTTAACTTCTATATTTTTATAGTATGTATCTCACGAAATTAAATAGCTTAATTTTAAACTTTTCCTAACCCTTATTAATCCACGCATTCCAAATATGCTATTTTTAATAACGGCACTTGAGTCATGTAGTCATTGTTGGAACTTGTGCCACATAGCGGTGACAGTGGGTGTAGCAGGTCAGGCACAATTATTCAGTTGTTTGCGGAAACTAATTCAGTCAAATTTATTGACAGAATCACCTGCGTGTTTATTAGCAGGCGGTGCTGGTAATGATTAAGTGCGTAGTAATATTACTACTATTGTTGTGCATTTACATTGACTGACAGATGATAATTTCATGTATAATTGCCGATGTTTGTAAATACATTAATTATATTATAAACAGGAACCGTGTATTAGAACGATACTTGCAGGTGTACGTAGAAGTCAACAGTCACTGATACGGTAAATTTTACTAGAATAATTTATTATCTCGGTATTGATTCAATCACCTTTGTTTCTTTGTTTCAAGTTAAGCTGATGCTGAATTATTGTTATTTGCAAACAATTGGTGCCATATAAATTTTCTCGGATGAAACTAACTGTAACAGTCAGCCTAAGTTTTCGTAGAATATACAGATAGATATATAATGCAGATTGCAGAATAAGTGGTTAATTTGTACATGCATCGTTTCCCTGTCTGTTCCGAGCTGGAATACAGTACTGCTTTATCATCTCTAGTTTCTACCTACCATATAAACTAAAAATTTTACCAATGATATTACTCTGCAGATCATCGTCTTCATCAAATGCATATTGTTGAGGTTTTATCGTCAAACTATATATTCTGCTGCTATGATTTAGTATACTGTTTTTCATGAATCGATCGTCAATAGTAAAAAAAAATACATCGAAATGCAGCGGATGGTTTACCTAATAAGCCATCGGTGCGGTGACATGAGCACCAAATCACCAAATTTTTTCATATATGTATTCTTTGGCTGTGTGTTTTAATTACAAACACTAATGAATAAATGTTGTAATGGTTTACTGGGCTTCTCACCCGCCAACGACAGTATCTCCCTGACGTTTATCGTACTACGCTATCTTTACACATAAATCGTCTGCCAGTAAAAGCGGCTGGCGGGCCTGACCACATTTACACGTTCCGATTTGTTCGTTGAATCACTCGCTGCGTTCTGTGCGGCAGCCTTCGATTCTGGCTGTAAATCACAATCATTAAACTATCTTTCGCCATAAAATTTTTGCTCGTGTTCTGTCCGACATTTCACAAATTAGTAGAAATCATGGGCTGACCTGATTTATGTAATGTTCATGCTTTCATACTTTTTTTCAACTTATCCAATACCATAAAAAGTTCCGATTGAACGAAAACGTGTTCGAACCCAGTTATCCTCGTTTTCAGGTTGCATCGCACGTGCAAGTGTCGGTGATCGTGCTGCCTCAACCAACAACCAGGTGCCGTGACGGTGGCAGACTCGGCTAACCCTCCACAACGTGCATTACTCGACGAATCGGACGACGATCGCCGTATGTGTGCCATGCTGCTGCTGCCCACTGGCCATACGGGCATGCCGGGCTCGTCCAGTCACATTTACCAGACTAACAATCCGTCCACATCAAACCCAGGTTCGATTCAATATTTATCATAATCATGAGCTAATTCATGCCTTTAGTCGCCGTCTTGTCTAGTCCTGAAGTAGAAATTTGACTTGAGATACGTTAACTGGGGTGTTGCACTGGGTTTTCTGCCATTGCCCGTCAGTTTATTCAACCTCTCCGGCCACTACGAAAAACACAATCTGATATGGTTTTAGCGTGCCTTGATATGGCTTCAGTAATAGAGCCCCAGTAAAAAATTCGTAGAAAAAATGAAATATAAAACAGCATTTGGTGTTTAGGTGTGTCACCATCGTCGGTTGTGTGCCATTCGACATCCCAGCAACAGGTCATGTCATCCACGTACATCTGTGCCGGATGCCAACTGCCCATCCTGGACAAGTACCTGTTCAATGTACTGGACAAGTGCTGGCACTCACACTGCATCAAGTGCGTCGACTGCAAGATATCACTACTCGATAAGTGCTTTACGCGCAACGGATACATCTATTGCAAGGACGATTTTGATAAGTTAGTCCGTTATTATTCTTTCTTAGTTACATTTCTTAAATACATTTCTTTATTAGTTTTGGCAACTTTCCTTGCTTTTAGCTACATAAAATAGAATAACAGACGTATTTTTAAAATGAAAATGTTTAGAATTAAGGATCATTGCAAATACATTTCAGACGTTTCGGCACGCGATGTATGGGCTGCGATCGGTCGGTGGGCAAGGAGGATCTGGTCAGGCGGGCCAGAGATAAAGTGTTCCATATTGACTGCTTCAGGTTAACTCTTTTTTTCAAATCTTTATCAAATCGATAAACTATTTCTCTCAACATCGCAAACTTGATAACCCAAATTGAATATTTTTTCAAATTTTAAATATTATTTTGTTTTAGATGCGGTATCTGCCACAAACTGCTGGACACGGGCGAACAACTGTACATCGTGAATGGCAGCAGGTTCATCTGCAAGCAGGACTACCTGAACGGACGACAAAGTGCCACGACTTCGATAGCATCATCCACACCCACGTTGATGTCACCATCCGTTACCCAGTCAATTACTGTATCAACCAGTGGCTGTGGCAACAACATCAGTCAGATGGCTGTCAATGCCGGTTGGTCCATGTTTGCTTGCTAGTCTCCTACTTCATGTTTATCATCTACTACTTCTCCTGGTTATCTTCATACAAACTGACTAAGTTGTTGCTTGTTTCCCACTTTCCATGTGATTGACTAGTGTTTCCTCTAACTTGCTGGGGTTGTTGATGTCACCAGACATAAGGCCATGATACACGAGCAGTAGTATTTATAATCGGATTGTTGTTCGATCCGCCAGTCCGTCCAGTCCGATTGTTGATCAATCGTAAATCGGCTTCCACATATTTAAACCAATTCAACAATACACACCCAACTTTACAATGGTGTGTTGGGGGCTGGTTCTGGTTGTTTCATGATATCGCATCCGTGTTATTTATTAGCCAGTCTGTGAGTGAGTGAGTGAGCGAGTGACTGAGTGAGTGAGTGAGTAAGTGGTTGTGTATGTGATTGTATAAGTCGGAGCCGACCTTTGTTGTGTTGATGATCCGTTTACATGCACGATGGGCATGCACACGCACTCGACTGCCTGACTGACTGACTGGCTATAAACACCCGTGATCTGGGTGTTGCGGTAACCATTTATGGTCGGGCTGAGGGCCACTCAAACGTTTTGTTAAACCGATCCGAGGTTGTCCGGGTGTCTGTATCTGGTATGTAGGATACCACATTGGTCTTGCTGGGTTCGTATATTTAACAATGGCAGGAGGGATACCTTCAATCATTATTAACCGTGGTGATCGATCGAGAACATCACACAACTGGGGATCCGCTAGTATTGAAAACGCTTTAGAAAGGCCTGGAAAAGTGTGGAGTTTATTTACTTCATTCCGATTTCAACACTTCGACCGAAAATTGGCTAAGCTCCATGTGCTATCTCTATAATTGAATAAACCAATCAGATACGTAATGTAGTGTTGATCCGGTGAGCCTAAGCCCAGCTTACCGCATTTCTGTTCCCATGTTAAGGAGTCAAACACATACGTGGTCAAGCAGGCAGGGTAAGGCGCAATTATGAGATGCTATCATCACACCCATAATCATATTAGATATATACTGCTCCACCCACAACATCTCTGGCTAATATATCTTCTTCAGCGGATCACTGGATTCATCGAACAGAGATTAAATTGCTAATTTTTCTAGTGCTCGATTTTGGAACCCTTCATCTCTAGACAGTGAAATTTAAGTTAGAGCATAACTTGAGCAGTTGTACTGAATACCCTCACTCGTTGGCTACAATCCTGCGCCCTCAGGGAGTTGGGGCGACACCCGAATTACCTCCCAATTATGCCAGCTGAGCCCGAGATTATCATTAGTTGGTTGCTTATCCATTGACACCCCTAATACGACCCGGATAATAGGCAAAATGGTGGGTCATGTTGCAGCTGCTCGAATGAATCATGTTGTTGCTGTTGATTATCTTATCTACATATGTGGGATTAAATAAAACTACCAGTTTTTTATTCCAGGATCAGCAGTCATTATTATTCTATGTATGTAGATAAAAACACCTTCGTGATAACAAAGCGAATATATTTTATAGCTATTGTTATTAGCTTTATCAGTCACAGAGTATTGCCTGTACGGTACATGTGCCAGACAAGTACATACATATATGTATGCGTGCCAACAACAAGTGTGCTTTTGTGGCACAACAACAACAAGAGGGCATTTAAGCCATGATCCAGTAGTACACGGCTCAATGGCACTTGCACAACCATCATCCAGATATTCGATATCAAACGCGACTTTGTTGCGCCAGTATAGGAAGAGAGGGTGGTGCCCCTCCTGGTCTGTTTAGACCTCAAACATGTACACTCTGATCCTGAAAGAAGGCCCACACAAAAAGAGGGTGACCATTGGTAGGGACCCATTGGTCTGTTTGTATGCCAGTCAGCTCACCGGCGTAAAACAGCCAAATAAACTACTGAGAACTTAAAACCTGTTGGATGGAGTTGTTGGAGATGGATCATTTTAACGAGCACCTGAGGATGAGAACCTGATTGCAATTGTTCGATTAAAAGAGTTTAGCTTTGGTTTTGTTTGCCACCCGCCCCGACGAGCGTCAATGCAGCATCACAGTTTTATCTGGCATGCTTTATCTTCATATTTCTTTTGCGATGGCACACGACTCAATACTGGCGTATATGTGCCAGATCCAAACGCTTTATTCGGGGGCTCCATGTATCGTCGCTGGTCGAACGCTAATGTCAAGTCCAGTAAGACATCCAACAAAGAGTCATGTAGTCGGGCAAACTGTCGATGGTTAACTAAAACGTCACTTTAAAAGAGAATTACCTTTTGAGAACACCCGCCAAAGCTGTGTAAAATCCTGACGCATCTGAGAAATATAAGAATTAGGCATGTTTGAAAACAAGTAAAAATTTGATAAGGCAATATCCACAGTTTTATAAACTGCATAAATTCACACCAGAATCGGCAGCACATTCGCACTACCCCAGTCGACCATTTACAGCCGAATC
This sequence comes from Daptonema setosum, assembly GCA_964036265.1. NCBI lineage: Eukaryota > Metazoa > Nematoda > Chromadorea > Monhysterida > Xyalidae > Daptonema > Daptonema setosum. The sequence continues at coordinate 19,762,231 of OZ038443.1, forward strand.
TAACAGCAGCGAATGAGCATTCAGGTAAACACGTGTTTTTATCTCCCTAAATAACAATAAAACGTTTTCCTTTTCAATGTATCGCATTAAAAGGTTTTGAGCAATCCTATATTTCTCAAACTTATCTTTTGACTTGTCATCCGCCAAAACGAATGCGGTTATGAAACAGCGTCGAATGAATCTCAGCGCATAAATCAAGATCAATTGAGTATGCAGTCAGGCATTGGGTCAGTCTGTCACTCATTGAGCTGATAGTTATTTATCTAGTTACTCAGTGATTGAGTCAGTCAGTCATTGAGTTAGACAACATGGTTATGTAACGATTTGTGTCGTGCTCGTGATCACTGGCGGTGAAACCAAACCTCCAAAGGGAGGAAATCTCTTAAAAGACGGAGGAATTAGCAGAAATTGAGCCATTTTACCTACGTCTTAAGGGAAAAAATCTACCTCTTGAAACCACCAAATAGGAGGGAATCGCACGGTACCCGTCTTCCGCTAGTGGCAGTGATTGAATCAGTGAATTGGGTACAGTACACCTGCCCAGCCCACCCAACACCATCCCATCAATCTGCCACGGCCCGCAACATCTACGCGCAGCAACACATCAATATTTCTATTACCCAAAGACGGAATTATTATCGTTGTTATTATTATAATGCGTAAGTGTGTGTGTGTGAATTTGTTGTCCAATCAAAACACAACCAGATTCCCAGGATTGCACATCGTATTCTCTGATCGTTTTTAAAATAAGGTGCAAGTGTGATGGTGCGTAACGTGCAGATGCCATTTATCATGTTTCATATTGTGTGTGTGGTCGGGCATGTCAAATCGATTCCATCAACAGGCAATCATTCAAAACCCATCTTTGGTAAACCGCGAAACGAAGATAAGTGGAAATTTTTTCGTTTTAACTTCAAACATGAAAAAAATTTACACGTAGAACACGCCTCAAAATCTATCAAGACGGAACTTCAAGCAATCACGTACATGTTTTTTGCTTCACACAAGAAACCTCTCCTACAGAGAACAGGTTGTTATTATTACAGTAACCCTGCATAAATGTACATACATGTATGTAGGTAATGCAATCTTGACCACAAAGATGCTTAACGTCTTCCACTCGTCAGCTGTTCTACCTTCTCACACGTCGTTTCGGGCTACGGTAAGTACATCGGAGTACGGTAGCCGAACGATGTATCGTTGCGGGTACAAACGCTTTGCCGAAACAGAGCTGTCAACAGTTTGGCGGTCGACCATAAACAATCGGATCGGTCCTTTTATTTTATGTACTACTGACCGGTAGTCGTACAGTAAAGATACAATAAACAACTTATCGTATGGAAAAACTAAGAATCCTGTGTTTCTCTGGACGTCCAAATAATAAGGTAACATTCTGTCCCGGTAGGTAGGGAAGTGAGAGCAAGACGGCATTGAGTTGACTATTCATCCGCCCGAACACAGCAGTGGTTATCACGGTTGTTAATAGGCCGTCTTTTATGTGGTACGCGCAATTGACAACTCGTATAACAAGAAGCGATTTGTAGATGTACTTTACACCCGGTAGTGGGTGAGAGATTGGCTGATTGACTGGTGACTGGTGACTGGTTGACTGGTTGACGGAGAAAGCAGTTTTCAGAGAATTGATGCATTAGAAGTTGTGAAAAATGTGAAAGGACCCCAAGAGCATTCGGATTTTTGGTTTGGATCCATTCCGTAGTCTACCCAGTAAGTAACTTACACAAGCTACAGTTTTGGGTTGAGACGAAAATGTTGCTGTATAAAAGAAAAAGACGCAGATTACTGTTATGGCTATTCATCGTCGGCTTTAAGCAACAACATAAACTACACATAAAACCAGATAAACAATAGAATACGGAATAGTTTTATGAGGCCACCCAACCTGCAGTACGCATTTACATATATCCGATCACAACAGTCATAAACATGAAAGCACATGGTATCCATATCCTATACTTTTAAATAACTAATGCTGATAAAGTTACAAAACTTATAAAAAAGTCTTTCTCTAGCAGTTCGTATCTCATTCTGTATAATAATAATAAGAAATTAGTTATCTTGAAAAGTGATTCTGGTTTGGTCAGTTCGTTAATCCGCAACCTCGATACCGGGTGGTTTACGACCACTCCGCAGATTTATGGTCCGTTTTAGTGACAGGTTCTGCGGTCAGGTACAGAAATATGTTGATGGGCATGGTGACCTTGCAGTGACGAGTTGCAGGTGTACAGTAGGTGCAAGGTACGATGTACATACATGAGTTTAGGGGTGGTCGGAGAAATAAGTAATTGAGGGAGTAGTGAGTTGGTGAGTGTGTGAGAGAGTGAGTGAGTGAGTGATTGGACACATTATGAATGGGCCATAATGAATGCACTCCCTCACTCACTAGCTCAATCACTCACTCACTCACTCACTCACTCACTCACTCACTCACTCACTCACTCACTCACTCACTCACTCACTCACTCACTCACTCACTCACTCACTCACTCACTCACTCACTCACTCACTCACTCACTCACTCACTCACTCACTCACTCACTCACTCACTCACTCACTCACTCACTCACTCACTCACTCACTCACTCACTCACTCACTCACTCACTCACTCACTCACTCACTCACTCACTTACTAACTCACTCATTCACTCACTTACTAACTCACTCATTCATTCAGTGACTCCATCGTGTGCATCTGACGACGAAGATGAGTTGATGGCAGCGTCGACGTCCGACATGAGTGCGGGCATGAAACAGGACCTGGACATGTCTTTCGGGGTAGGTGAGATGTCACCCAACATGTCACATACTCCCCGACCCAGCAGTGATTCCTCACATGATTCGCCCAGTAAAGGTTTGTTGAATTGAGCTCAGTAAAGGTTCATTGAGTTGAGTTCAGTGAAGGTTCGTTCACTTGAGCTCAGTAAAGGTTAGTTGACTTGAGCTCAGTGAAGTTTCGTTGATTTGAGCTCAGAAAAGGTTCCTTGACTTGAGCTTAGACTTGACCCATGTTTGAAGCCCAACTTGCAATAGTTTATTATTATAAAAAATCTAAGGAGTGATATGTAGAGGCAAAATGATTTGAGGTGGCAAACACGCTACCCCGGATGAGAATTCGTCGCAAAATGGTGCCAAACGACGCGGTCCTCGAACCACGATAAAGGCCAAGCAGTTGGAGACGTTGAAGTCGGCATTCGCTGCCACACCCAAACCAACCAGACACATCAGGGAACAACTGGCACAAGAAACAGGGCTTAATATGAGGGTCATACAGGTCAGTTCCATTAAATCAAAAACACATTTATTTAGTTTTTTGTTTTGTTTTTGTTTCTTTCTAGTGTTTTACTATACTGTGTCTAAGTCATTTTTCACCTTGTCATCATTTTTTTTCATCTGATGGTGCTGTGTTTTGACCGTAACGGCAGTTGGCGCTAAGGCTATCAACGCCCAGTCCAATAACCATCCAGTCAAATGGCATGTTCTCAACCATTCCGAAGTACATACCAGTAAATATTACTGTAGGTATTATCTGCTGTATCACCTCATTTGGAAAATGAGAAGTACCCGCTAAATAAGATATCCTTATAAAGTAATATTTGAAGCTAAGTATAAATATGAGTTGACAAATGTTCGAATTTAGTGTGTTGTTGTATGGCTTGTTGCCCGCCACTGCATCGTCCAGTACATAAAACGGGTGCGTGCAATGCTCCTATCTGCCTGCTAATCCTCTTTCGGGCAGTCAAATGAGCCAATTCGGCGGGTCGTCATTCGGCCACCAAACAAACGTGTTTTAGTAAAGCGGGTTACGGTAGCATACAAGTGTTTCGTTAAGGTGGCTGATGAGGCATCGAACGTTCGTCGTGTACTTACCATTTTAGTTTCACTGCCATTGGTGCACTGGAGTGAGCTTCATTATAACTTCTTAATATTAATATGCTGAAAGCATCAGAACTTGACGCTCAAATTTATTTGTTCTTGGTTATTTTTGTGTATGCGAAGTTAAGGCCATTTTAAATGGTTCATACGAAGAGCAAATCTACCGTATTTTGCTATGTTTTGGCAAGTTCTGTACGTGCCTGATGTGTATGTGGGTGATGATGGTATGTAATGAAGCAAACCCGTACCACTGGGGATTAACCCTCGATGGCATGTCATCACCCAGACGTGAGGCTCTGACCCCCTCAGCCCCCACCGTCCCCTCCTGACCTCAACGTCCTTTTCTGAGGCCTGTTTCCTCTCAATACCAGGAGGGCCATCTTCTTTTGATTAGATTCGCTCGTGCAGATAATTCGGGCGGCCGGTGGGTCTGAACCGGGGGTCTATGGGTACCGGCAAATGGGCATTTCGGGTACAAAGGGGTACTGGGAGGTAATGGGGTCCCTGTTGGACGGTAAGCACTGATGTACTCGACTGGAACCGAGTGGCTGCTGACAAGCGCACCTGTGCCCCCATGGTACATGGTATGTTGTGCCACATGCTACCGTAACCCATGGCACATGCCAATCGCATGTACACGTCTACAGATGGGGTATGCCAAATAAAGACGATTTTTTTAGAATATAGTTCGGAAATTAGCAATGAGGAATTTTGTACTGCTGTTGATGAACATAATGATCTAAAAAATAGGTTTGCGACAGCCTCGGTACCTGCCATGACCATGACAAACAGTAATATAGTTAAGCGATCGTGTATATAATCACGTGTCAGTCTGTCATTATCGGTCCAGGTTCATCCGAGTATTGCATACAGGTGCAAAACTGCTAATACTCCATATGTACGTATGTACATGCACACATACTTGCACTTTACTATACAAATATGTAGTTGGCTGATACCTACATGAGGAATGGAATGAGGTTCACACGAATTCATAAATTTACAGAATTAAACAAACGCAACAGTGATAGTGAAATATAGTGAGAATTACACGGTTAAGGATTTAGCAATATGTATATAGATAAACATTAATTCTGTTATGTGTATGTGCTATTATCATTGTTGAAGCAGATGACTTGAACATCAGGTACATTGGGTACTTGTTGTATGCACATTCACATTGATTTGGGTATTGTTCAGCGTGGGCAAATGCATACTTTATAGTCGGAACAACATGGAAGAATTTTTTTAATTGCCATTCGACCAGTTGCCAAAAATCAAACAGTGATTGATTGTCAAAAACAGTACAAATTCAATAAAAAATGAGTTACTTGCAGGTCTGGTTTCAAAACCGCCGATCGAAAGAGCGTCGAATGAAGCAGCTGAGGTTTGGCGGGTATCGACCGGGCAGACGCAATCGGGCGGGAATGCGGGACGAACCGATGGTGGCACCCATGTTCCCAAATGTATATGGTTGGTTAATGTCATATATTAGTTATGTTTTTTCATTTATTTTCTAATTTTGAATTTTTATTTTTAATGTTCTGTATTTATAACCTTAAAATAAACCTTATTCTGGCTTTACGGTATTTTAATGTTCTCAGCTGTGAGTCTTGTCTGTGTATCGTATACAGTGCAATGTGCCGAATTCCGAACGTTTATACAATTTTCCTATTCAGAACACAATCATTTTCAATAATAACAACGGATAAATTTAAATTTCTGGTAATTCGAGGGTTAAACGCCATGATGATGTGTATGGAACGCATGGCTTTCGATCATTTTTGTGGCGTAACAGTGATGTGGTTGGGAGTGTAGATGTGCACCAGCTGATAATAATATCATACACACAATCGTCGTACATTCAGTTCGATATAGTCCTCTAATGTAGCGGATTAGGCGGCAACATGCCAATCAAAATGTGCTCTTGCGTTTTAGCATTCGATTTTCAACCCAAGTTTATGGGTAAAAATGGAAAGTACCTTGTTGATGGAACTGGTTTGTTGATTAACCAGACGACGTTCAGACATACATATGAATGGGTTGTTGGTCTGGCAATGTAGACGGATGCATTTGGCCGAGGCGCCCAGCATTCGCGCCATCAAAACACAACATTTCAATGAACACAATGAAAGACTTGGACCACAAAAACGTGAGTCAGGAATTCCGTTTCATATATATAGGGGTTATGAAACGTCATTCATTGAATCGAGTTTGGGCGCGTCGAGCTGGCGGTACCCGAGTCAACAAGCGTCCCTTTTTATATAAGCAACTTACTCGACTGATACCACTAATCAATTTATAATATTCACCCAATACTGATGGTATTCGCTTGTACACTGGCGCCACACTCACTTTCCTCATCAAAACTGAACCTCGCTAATGAATTTCCGAACTCCACAGGCGTTTTCTGAATGGCGCCAGTGGGGTTTCCACAAATCATTGGATATTTTTGGCGAATGAATTACCGATCAGGCGGTCGAACACCTGATAAGTGAGAATCAATAGATGAAAGTGAACAATCTATTATTATTTTTCATGTTTCGCTATCTTAAAGACAGACCAAATGAGTTTTGGTGAACAATTGATAGGGGAGGGGTGTGGGTTATCACTTATAAATACTGTAATGTCCCGAATCGAATATTACATCCCAATGAAACGCTGTTGAATTCGTTTTCGAGGGAAACTGAAATCAAAGCTTTGTTTGTTCTGAGTTGTAAGCCAATAGTCCAACTGACCCAAACTTGTTATCGATCCAAACCACTGGTCACTGCATTTTCATGTGTCGTGTATTTATGCAAATGTGCTGGTACGTGCGCGCATGGACAAGAAGCTGACACGAATTGACAGGGCTTGACACCCTTGTACATCAGACAATGCCAGTTGGTGGGTGTGTAGTTTTGTTGCATTCCACCACCAAGTACAGTCTTGCAGTTATCCAAATGTGTTGAATTCAACTTTTATCGAGTCTCGAGACATTTACACTATCAGATTCGGCAAAACACTAACGGTTCACACAAGTTGAACAGCCTATGTACTTACTGTATTTTGTACTGAATGCTGATTCATTAGATGTAGTTTGGTTGGTTCAAAGCCTGTAGTTGGTATATAAATATAAACGACTGGCTGTTCTCGTTTGGGCTGAATCGGTCGGTTCCAAAAGATCGGTGTGGTCATCTGTTTGTGGTCCATGACATCCAGAAGGCAGTAATTCAGTCCGTCAGTCAGTCAGTCAGTTAGTCAGTCAGTCAGGTCAGCCAGTTAATCAGTCAGTCAACCAAATATCCGCATATCATTGAAAGAACTTAACTTTATTAAACTACAATGTTTTAGCGTTCGATCCGCTTGTGGTGGCAACGTGTTGTGCCTTGTGTCATTGAGCCATTGCTCATTGGGGAATGCAGCATTATGCCACATACATATACAGGGACACTATACCCCGCCTTTTATAGGGCACATATCTGCGCTTGTGTTGAGCGCATGACACCCGCAAATGTTTATATTGGGGGGGATCCGTTCTATGATAAACTCAGCATGGCTACCAGTAAGTGAGTCAGGCATAATTTGTATAAACAGTAGAAAACTTGAAGTTTAGAGGAGTCACTGATATAATTTCAGTATAACATAAAAATATTTTCAGATTCAAACTAAATGTGACGTTTTTGCTTACAAAAAAGGTAATAATCATTTCCGAAATACATGACATCACAGAATATGTTAACACCATGTCAATGATGCAATCAATTAGCTCGTTGCATGCACCAGTGCAGCAGCACACTCGTTTCAATACGTCGCTAATCCATGTTAATCACCCACAACAACATCACTCGTCATATTCTATAATCATCACGTTTCGTCATAATCTCCAGTGCACGTGTCTCTTGTTTTCGATTGCTATGACGGCATGGAATAATCCGAAATGAGAAGAGATAGAATTTTGCTGAAAAGTGAGCTCTAATATATGTACTAATTTTAAATCTCAGCTGATGAAATCTGACCGTAAAAAGTGAATGGAATGGGGTATGAACCGAACAGTCTGTATCGTCCGCTACTGTTTGCCCGGTAAATGATCGACCTAATAACATGCTATTTAGAGAAGTGCATTCGCATTATGTAGATGTTTGAGAGACTGAAGAACACAACAAGCAGCTGCTTCTGATACCCCATTCAGGTTGACCAGTCGGCTGGAAAAAATGACTGATTGTGTGACAGACTGATTGAATTGCAAGTGATTGGTTATCGGGTAATCAGTCAGTGATTCAACCATGTGTTGCGGTAACTATGTAAGTCATCTACATGTCTACTAAAATACCATTGAACATGATGATTCATTTCAACTCATAAATGATTCACCTCTGAACAACTCCTTTACCTAAGTCTGTCATTGAACGACTGTTTCGTCATATTATCGTAATCCCACTGATTTTGTAACCTGGCGCCAACCAACAAATCGTAGAGGTAAATCCGAGTTAACGCACGTCAGGTTTACTGTTTGTTTCCGCCAAGTTTACGATCTCGATTTTTGTTGCGGATTGCTTGACACGTAATTTTTCCTTGATACGTAATTTACGACGTGAATCACGTATAAGGAATGTTGAATCGACTGATTTACGCTAAAAAAGTTGATATTTATTAGTTTTTTACTGAAATCATGAGACGTTTTGGACAACACGGGACTTTGTTGAAGAGAAACACAGGGAGAAGGAAAGATCGGGTAGAGAAAAGTTGGAAATAAAATGACGAAGCTGAGTTGTGTTAAATTTTTTACTGGGGTAGAACAAAAAATATCACACAGTAATTCGAATCGAAGCAAGAAGTTACAGACGGAATATAACACTTCAATACTACACACTTGTTGTTATGAATATCTACCAGTCGACCGTCTTATTTCTTAACTATACCTACAATACAAAAAATGGGTACTGAACGGAACTTCCAAAATGTTTTCAAATATTAATTTCGTGTAATTTCAGATGGAATCGGTCGACCCGACCCGTCCGGATACTTTGCCACGGGTCCACCACCACCAGGTGCCATTCCGTACGGTTACTGCGATATGGGATTCCCAGGTGGGGGACCACATGGCATGCCTGCACCACCGATGGTGCCAAACGGTGATGATATGGTGATGGGACCTGGTGGTCCGTTCATGATGCATGGACATGTAGATGATGATGATAATGGTTAATTTGACAGATGGATGGATGGATGGATGGATACTTTTATGGATGGATGGATGGATGGATGGATGGATGGATGGATGGATGGATGGATGGATGGATGGATGGATGGATGGATGGATGGATGGATGGATGGATGGATGGATATGTGGATGAATGAATGGAAACTTAATGGGCCTCAAATTACAGAAAGCCATTTCCTGCTGGACGACGCGACGGGTATGTCGGCGGCAGTGAACAACCCCTCTAGTCCTCAGTCGTTGTCGCTCAACAACAACAGTTCAGCAGCTGTGACCACAACAACAACAATAACATCAAATATAATTAACAACAACAACAACAACAACGATAGCAACAACAGCACCACCGATGATGCTTTCCGAACACAATTCAAGTCGGATGTTAGTTGGTAACGACAAATACATACTCGCACTAAACCTCGGTCCGTACCTTGGTTTGTTATATATTATGACGTCTACATAAACATATCATCAGGTACCTGATTTGTTCCACATTACTTGACTCGGTCAACTGATCGAACTTTGTTTGCCAACCAACTACAGTACACAACGATACTCAATTCTCAATACTCAATACATCGACCCTTTTATATTTCATATTCGGAGTTTCAGTTTGTTATAAGCATTTTAACAGCTGAATGGATCATATATGATGCCTCCAAAAATAAAAATTGTACACTGTGTTATGTGAACATGAGCTTTCTGTTAAAAATACATACGTAAAACGTTGCTGAAATTTTACAAATGATTTGCAGCTTGATTTCGGTATATAATTACAGGCTTATTACATTAGCTAATACAACATATGGAGTACAGTAATTGCTTTATAACAAAACAACTCAACTTTTGTAATTGTTGCAATATACAGGGTGGGGCAAAAGTAACTATACACTTGTTGGAGGTCAATTTGTCAAAAAAATTATATTGAGTGTATATGATGTTATGAGCAATATATACGTTATTATACCTGAAAAAACCGATTCTGATGTCTATTTGAACGTATCTTGAGTTATTTTCAATTTAAAACAGGATTTTCAGTAATTTCATGGTTTTTCCTCTTTTTAACGTCTTTGAGTGACCTCAAGGTGTAATCAAAATCCTCAATAAAAGATAAAAAGTGTATAAAATGTTTCACTTGATGTATCTGAATAAGAATCAAATGATTTCAACTTCAGAATATCCCTATGGTTCAATTCGATACGGATAAAATGGTAAGGCCCGTATTCAAGATGCCTGAATCAATTTTCGCGGTTTTTGGATTATTGACAAAACAGTTCAAGTTAAATGTTTTAATGGACCCTATGGTACTAAAATAAGTCAATAAACATGAAATATATTGTTTTTAGTTGTTTTAAGCTGCAAAATAAGAGTTTTGAAATTTCCCATTTTCAGACTAAAATCGGTGATTTTTGTGGAAAAAAGAAGCAATTATTATATTCATTATGCATGAATGTAAATTTACTCTCCTGTTAAACGTTTAAGAATATTTTTATACATTCTATATTACATACCAACATCAATTTTCGTCAAATAACAGTTGATATGGCGAGATAACTGACAAAAATCACTGAAAACAACCGGAAATACGGCGAATTTCGAGAAAAAGACGCATAACTCATGAAATAAATTGTTGCAAATTAAAATAAATAGCAGAATCAAAATTTTCAGGTGTTTTAGCATCTGTTTGAATCGTTTAATCATATTGATGCAATATAATTTTTTGAAGAAATTTTGCGTCAACAAGTGTATAGTTACTTTTGCCCCACCCTGTATGTATATCTTTTTTGTAAGCAGTATGTTTCTTAACATCCGTCGTTTCATTACGGTAATGATTATAACAGTGATTAGTTCAGCGAATTATTAATTTGTGTCAAGTTGATTCGCTTTTTGTATGTGTGGATTATAACTGCATAACTTGTATGCCCATCTCACAAGTCAGCTTTAACTTATACGCTCCGATTTCTCGTTTTGATACTCAGCCGATAGTTGATGGAATCGACGCCACTGATCTTGATATACCCATTATGTTACATATAACAGTGTAACATAACACAACGTAAAACTGCTCTTCCTTACCCCTGATCATTAATGATCTCCGATCAGTGGCAGTGATTTCCTCTCTTTTATTTTATAAAAGTTGCATTGCCAAACAATTGCCATCGTCCACCATACTTGCCAGAGTCTATATATTCTAAATTAAGTACCATGCGACAAGACGGGGTTTCCCAAGACAAGTGAAATAATATGTTTCAATGTCAACAGTTCGGAAACAGTGGTTTGTCGAGCTAAAATGTGTTCGAAACGTCAATAACTTCCGCTTATCCTAATATGAAATACACATACGTTTGCTGTGTTAGGAGAAACCGTCAGCACCTTACCGACAGCATGTTGATAATTGGGCCCGGAAGTGTTTTCTTTCTTGGTGCATAATTCATAATTGTGTCTATGACGTGATTAGTCTATAAGTCAATAGTGTAAGTGTAGGTTCTATAAGTCAATGTTAACCAAAAACGAATACGTTCGATTATTAAAAACAATAGGACGAATCACGTCTGTTTCACGTAATCCACTGGGCTATTTATTATTTGATGCTACCAAGTCCCAAAACATCAGTGTCAATTTGCAGAATTCAAAAGTACACAATTATCAACAGATTGTATCATTTTATCATACGATGTCATCATCTCAATTTAACGCAGTCGTATTTTTGTACAAACCGATCGGTCATTTGATTCGTTGAGCCAAAAATAAAATAACAATAACAAATGTTTGATTCCGTATCGAAGGTAAAAAAATATAACATTAAAATAGCAATGTCAAGTGTGTAACAACACGGAGCTGCACTCTTTAGAACTGGAAGTCCGAATTGACAAAACTTCATTACCTTTATAATGAAGAAAACCACTATTGAGAATGACGCAATATTTTAAAAAAAATTGATACAATAAAACCGAGAATAAGAAAATTATGATATAAGGCACATCTTTCAACTACATAAATAACAACAACTTTTATCAGTCAATTAAGCAGTGTTACGTGTAGTCCATAGTACTATGACAAAACTTATCTTATTTTCTGTGGGAAGCAGAACAGATGGCATAAGTAAAAAATAAAGGTATATAATAAATGCTGATGAGAACTATGTAGAATACGCTTAGTTCAGATTCATCGACAATGTTCGTATTATGCTTCAATATATTATAAATAATAATTATCTCAATAAGAATAATAGGCTTCGAATAACTGCACTTATGTAGATCTAAACACGCGATTTCACAAATTTTTCTTCCTCTTCATCATCCAAACATTTTCTTTGTAGTTCATTATAATTTTTTGCGAATAAATTATTTTTTGAAAGTTCCTGACGGTTTTACTTCAATCCAGAACACACCTGTCCCGCTTGTGGGTTTTTAGCCACAGTCCGGGGGGGTGGACTGTGGCTAAAGAGGCTTGTGGCTAAAGAGGAACCGGACTGTGGCTAAATAGTACTGTGGCTAAATGGTACTGTGGCTAAAGAGACATCGGACTGTGCCTAAATGGTACTGTGGCTAAATGGTACTGTGCCTAAATGATACTGTGACTAAACGGAGTGTGCGCGTGAGGGTGCGGTAAGTGTTTATATGATATCGGACTGTGCGCGTGAGGGTGCGGTAAGTGTTTATATGATATCGGACTGTGCCTAAATGGTACTGTGGCTAAATGGTACTGTGCCTAAATGATACTGTGACTAAACGGAGTGTGCGCGTGAGGGTGCGGTAAGTGTTTATATGATATCGGACTGTGCGCGTGAGGGTGCGGTAAGTGTTTATATGATATCGGACTGTGTCTAAATGGTACTGTGGCTAAATGGTACTGTGCCTAAATGATACTGTGACTAAACGGAGTGTGCGCGTGAGGGTGCGGTAAGTGTTTATATGATATCGGACTGTGCGCGTGAGGGTGCGGTAAGTGTTTATATGATATCGGACTGTGCCTAAATGGTACTGTGGCTAAATGGTACTGTGCCTAAATGATACTGTGACTAAACGGAGTGTGCGCGTGAGGGTGCGGTAAGTGTTTATATGATATCGGACTGTGCGCGTGAGGGTGCGGTAAGTGTTTATATGATATCGGACTGTGCCTAAATGGTACTGTGGCTAAATGGTACTGTGCCTAAATGATACTGTGACTAAACGGAGTGTGCGCGTGAGGGTGCGGTAAGTGTTTATATGATATCGGACTGTGCCTAAATGGTACTGTGGCTAAATGGTACTGTGCCTAAATGATACTGTGACTAAACGGAGTGTGCGCGTGAGGGTGCGGTAAGTGTTTATATGATATCGGACTGTGCGCGTGAGGGTGCGGTAAGTGTTTATATGATATCGGACTGTGCCTAAATGGTACTGTGGCTAAATGGTACTGTGCCTAAATGATACTGTGACTAAACGGAGTGTGCGCGTGAGGGTGCGGTAAGTGTTTATATGATATCGGACAGTGCGCGTGAGGGTGCGGTAAGTGTTTATATGATATCGGACTGTGCCTAAATGGTACTGTGGCTAAATGGTACTGTGCCTAAATGATACTGTGACTAAACGGAGTGTGCGCGTGAGGGTGCGGTAAGTGTTTATATGATATCGGACTGTGCCTAAATGGTACTGTGGCTAAATGGTACTGTGCCTAAATGATACTGTGACTAAACGGAGTGTGCGCGTGAGGGTGCGGTAAGTGTTTATATGATATCGGACTGTGCGCGTGAGGGTGCGGTAAGTGTTTATATGATATCGGACTGTGCCTAAATGGTACTGTGGCTAAATGGTACTGTGCCTAAATGATACTGTGACTAAACGGAGTGTGCGCGTGAGGGTGCGGTAAGTGTTTATATGATATCGGACTGTGCGCGTGAGGGTGCGGTAAGTGTTTATATGATATCGGACTGTGCCTAAATGGTACTGTGGCTAAATGGTACTGTGCCTAAATGATACTGTGACTAAACGGAGTGTGCGCGTGAGGGTGCGGTAAGTGTTTATATGATATCGGACTGTGCGCGTGAGGGTGCGGTAAGTGTTTATATGATATCGGACTGTGCCTAAATGGTACTGTGGCTAAATGGTACTGTGCCTAAATGATACTGTGACTAAACGGAGTGTGCGCGTGAGGGTGCGGTAAGTGTTTATATGATATCGGACTGTGCCTAAATGGTACTGTGGCTAAATGGTACTGTGCCTAAATGATACTGTGACTAAACGGAGTGTGCGCGTGAGGGTGCGGTAAGTGTTTATATGATATCGGACTGTGCGCGTGAGGGTGCGGTAAGTGTTTATATGATATCGGACTGTGCCTAAATGGTACTGTGGCTAAATGGTACTGTGCCTAAATGATACTGTGACTAAACGGAGTGTGCGCGTGAGGGTGCGGTAAGTGTTTATATGATATCGGACTGTGCGCGTGAGGGTGCGGTAAGTGTTTATATAATATCGGACTGTGCGCGTGAGGGTTTGGAAAGTGTTTATATGATACCAGGACAATAAACGCGTTTTAATAATATCTGAGTAGAACAAGTTATATTTTCAAAAGACCATTCGATTTTGAAATGTGACGCATGTAATAAATTTATATGTATGCAAAATTCATATAAAAAGTTTATGTGTGTATGGAAAACTCAAACACGCTGTCTAATGACAAATAAACAGTTACCGAACCCTCACGCGCACAGTCCGATATCATATAAACCCGTACCGCACCCTCACGCGCACAAACCGATATCACATAAACACTTACCGCACCCTCACGCGCACAGTCCGATATCATATAAACACTTACCGCACCTCACGCGCACAGTCCGATATCATATAAACACTTACCGCACCCTCACGCGCACAGTCCGATATCATATAAACACCTCCTCACGCGCACAGTCCGATATTATATAAACACTTACCGCACCCTCACGCGCACAGTCCGATATCATATAAACACTTACCGCACCCTCACGCGCACAGTCCGATATCATATAAATACTTACCGCACCCTCACGCGCACAGTCCGATATCATATAAACACGTACCGCACCCTTACGCGCACAGTCCGATATCATATAAACACTTACCGCACCCTCACGTGCACAGTCCGATATTATATAAACACTTACCGCACCCTCACGCGCACAGTCCGATATCATATAAACACTTACCGCACCCTCACGCGCACAGTCCGATATTATATAAACACTTACCGCACCCTCACGCGCACAGTCCGATAACATATAAACACTTACCGGACCCTCACGCGCACAGTCCGATATCATATAAACACTTACCGCACCCCTCGCGCGCACAATCCGATATTATATAAACACTTACCGCACCCTCACGCGCACAGTCCGATATCATATAAACACTTTCCAAACCCTCACGCGCACAGTCCGATATCATATAAACACTTACCGCACCCTCACGCGCACAGTCCGATATCATATAAACACTTACCGCACCCTCACGCACACACTCCGTTTAGTCACAGTATCATTTAGGCACAGTACCATTTAGCCACAGTACCATTTAGGCACAGTCCGATATCATATAAACACTTACCGCACCCTCACGCGCACAGTCCGATATTATATAAACACTTACCGCACCCTCACGCGCACAGTCCGATATCATATAAACACTTACCGGACCCTCACGCGCACAGTCCGATATCATATAAACACTTTCCAAACCCTCACGCGCACAGTCCGATATCATATAAACACTTACCGCACCCTCACGCGCACAGTCCGATATCATATAAACACTTACCGCACCCTCACGCACACACTCCGTTTAGTCACAGTATCATTTAGGCACAGTACCATTTAGCCACAGTACCATTTAGGCACAGTCCGATATCATATAAACACTTACCGCACCCTCACGCGCACAGTCCGATATTATATAAACACTTACCGCACCCTCACGCGCACAGTCCGATATCATATAAACACTTACCGGACCCTCACGCGCACAGTCCGATATCATATAAACACTTACCGCACCCTCGCGCGCACAATCCGATATTATATAAACACTTACCGCACCCTCACGCGCACAGTCCGATATCATATAAACACTTTCCAAACCCTCACGCGCACAGTCCGATATCATATAAATACTTACCGCACCCTCACGCGCACAGTCCGATATCATATAACCACTTACCGCACCCTCACGCGCACAGTCCGATATCATATAAACACTTACCGCACCCTCACGCGCACAGTCCGATATCATATAAACACTTACCGCACCCTCACGCGCACACTCCGTTTAGTCACAGTATCATTTAGGCACAGTACCATTTAGCCACAGTACCATTTAGGCACAGTCCGATATCATATAAACACTTACCGCACCCTCACGCGCACAGTCCGATATCATATAAACACTTACCGCACCCTCACGCGCACACTCCGTTTAGTCACAGTATCACTTAGGCACAGTACCATTTAGCCACAGTACCATTTAGGCACAGTCCGATATCATATAAACATTTACCGCACCCTCACGCGCACAGTCCGATATCATATAAACACTTACCGCACCCTCACGCGCACACTCCGTTTAGTCACAGTATCATTTAGGCACAGTACCATTTAGCCACAGTACCATTTAGGCACAGTCCGATATCATATAAACACTTACCGCACCCTCACGCGCACAGTCCGATATCATATAAACACTTACCGCACCCTCACGCGCACACTCCGTTTAGTCACAGTATCATTTAGGCACAGTACCATTTAGCCACAGTACCATTTAGGCACAATCCGATATCATATAAACACTTACCGCACCCTCACGCGCACAGTCCGATATCATATAAACACTTACCGCACCCTCACGCTCACACTCCGTTTAGTCACAGTATCATTTAGGCACAGTACCATTTAGCCACAGTACCATTTAGGCACAGTCCGATATCATATAAACACTTACCGCACCCTCACGCGCACAGTCCGATATCATATAAACACTTACCGCACCCTCACGCGCACACTCCGTTTAGTCACACTTCACAGTATCATTTAGGCACAGTACCATTTAGCCACAGTACCATTTAGGCACAGTCCGATATCATATAAACACTTACCGCACCCTCACGCGCACAGTCCGATATCATATAAACACTTACCGCACCCTCACGCGCACACTCCGTTTAGTCACAGTATCATTTAGGCACAGTACCATTTAGCCACAGTACCATTTAGGCACAGTCCGATATCATATAAACACTTACCGCACCCTCACGCGCACAGTCCGATATCATATAAACACTTACCGCACCCTCACGCGCACACTCCGTTTAGTCACAGTATCATTTAGGCACAGTACCATTTAGCCACAGTACCATTTAGGCACAGTCCGATATCATATAAACACTTACCGCACCCTCACGCGCACAGTCCGATATCATATAAACACTTACCGCACCCTCACGCGCACACTCCGTTTAGTCACAGTATCATTTAGGCACAGTACCATTTAGCCACAGTACCATTTAGGCACAGTCCGATATCATATAAACACTTACCGCACCCTCACGCGCACAGTCCGATATCATATAAACACGTACCGCACCCTCACGCGCACACTCCGTTTAGTCACAGTATCATTTAGGCACAGTACCATTTAGCCACAGTACCATTTAGGCACAGTCCGATATCATATAAACACTTACCGCACCCTCACGCGCACACTCCGTTTAGCCACAATACCATTTAGGCACAGTCCGATTCCTCTTTAGCCACAGTACCATTTAGCCACAGTACCATTTAGGCACAGTCCGATTCCTCTTTAGCCACAGTACCATTTAGCCACAATACCATTTAGCCACAATACTTTTTAGCCACAGTCCACCCCCCCGGACTGTGGCTAAAAACCCACAAGCGGGACTGGTGTGCTCCAAAGGGAGGGGAAACTCTCTAAAGAGGTAGGAATTGGCAGAGCGGAAATTCAATTATTTCCTCTACACCTAAGGGAAAAACTCTACTTTCTGAAACCACCAAGGGGGGGAGGCGATTCCACTTTTTCGTGCTTCCC
>OZ038443.1:19780581-19885821 GCA_964036265.1 Daptonema setosum
GATCCAAACCACTGGTCACTGCATTTTCATGTGTCGTGTATTTATGCAAATGTGCTGGTACGTGCGCGCATGGAGAAGAAGCTGACACGAATTGACAGGGCTTGACACCCTTGTACATCAGACAATGCCAGTTGGTGGATGTGTAGTTTTGTTGCATTCCATCACCAAGTACAGTCTTGCAGTTATCCAAATGCGTTGAATTCAACTTTTATCGAGTCTCGAGACATTTACACTATCAGATTCGGCGGAGCACTAACGGTTCAGACAAGTTGAGCAGCCTGCTTACTGTATTTTGTACTGAATGCTGATTCATTAGATGTAGTTTGCTTGGTTCAAAGCCTGCAGTTGGTATATAAATATAAACGACTGGCTGTTCTCGTTTTGGCTGAATCGGTCGGTTCCAAACGATCGGTGTGGTCATCTGTTTGTGGCCCATGACATCCAGAAGGCAGTAATTCAGTCCGTCAGTCAGTCAGTCAGTTAATCAGTAAGTCAGGTCAGTCAGTTAATCAGTCAGTCAACCAAATATCCGCATATCATTGAAAGAACTTAACTTTATTAAACTAAAATGTTTTAGCGTTCGATCCGCTTGTGGTGGCAACGTGTTGTGCCTTGTGTCATTGAGCCATTGCTCATTGGGGAATGCAGCATTATGCCACATACATATACAGGGACACTATACCCCGCCTTTTATAGGGCACATATCTGCGCTTGTGTTGAGCGCATGACACCCGCAAATGTTTATATTGGGGGGATCCGTTCTATGATAAACTCAGCATGGCTACCAGTAAGTGAGTCAGGCATAACTTGCGTAAACAGTAGAAAACTTGAAGTTTAGAGAAGTCACTGATATAATTTCAGTATGACATAAAAAATTTTCAGATTCAAACTAAATGTGACGTTTTTGCTTACAAAAAGTGTAGTAATCATTTCCGAAATACATGACATCACAGAATATGTTAATACCATGTCAATGATGCAATCAATTAGCTCGTTGCATGCACCAGTGCAGCAGCACACTCGTTTCAATACGTCGCTAATCCATGTTAATCACCCACAACAACAACACCACTCGTCATATAATCATCACGTTTCGTCATAATCTCCAGTGCACGTGTCTCTTGTTTTCGATTGCTATGACGGCATGGAATAATCCAAAATGAGAAGAGATCGAATTTTTGCTGAAAAGTGAGCTCTAATATGTGTACATATGTACAAACTTTGAAGCTCGGCGAATCAAATATGACCGTAAAAGTTAATGGAATGTGAAACTGAAGATGAAGAGTATGAACTCCTCTCATCCGCTACTGATTGCCCGGTAAATGATCGACCTACTAACATGCTATTTAGAGAAGTGCATTTGCATTATGTAGATGTTTGAGAAACTGAAGAACACAACAAGCAGCTGCTTCTGATACCCCATTCAGGTTGACCAGTCGGCTGGAAAAAATGACTGATTGTGTGACAGACTGATTGAATTTCAAGTGATTGGTTATCGGGTAATCAGTCAGTGATTCAACCATGTGTTGCGGTAACTATGTAAGTCATCTACATGTCAACTAAAATACCATTGAACATGATGATTCATTTCAACTCATAAATGATTCACCTCTGAACAACTCCTTTACCTAAGTCTGTCATTGAACGACTGTTTCGTCATATTATCGTAATCCCACTGATTTTGTAACCTGGCGCCAACAAATCGTAGCGGTAAATCCGAGTTAACGCACGTATGGTTTACTATTTATTTCCGCCAAGTTTACGATCTCAATTTTTGTTGCGGATTGCTTGACACGTAATTTTTCCTTGACACGTAATTTACGACGTGAATCACGGATAAGGAATGTTGAATCGACTGATTTATGCTCATAAAATTGATATTTATTAGTTTTTTAACTGAAATTGAAACGGGACTTTGTTGAGGAGAAACACAGGGAGAAAGAAAGATCGGGTAGAGAAAAGTTGGGATAAAAATGACGAAGCTGAGTTGTGTTATTTTTTTACTGGGGGTAAAACAATAAATATCACACAGTAATTCAAATCGAAGCAATGATTAGAAGTTACAGACGGAATAGAACACTACAATTCTACATACTCGTTGTTATGAATATCTACCAATCGACCGTCTTATTTCTTAACTACACCTACAATACAAAAAATGGGTACTGAACGGAACTTCCAAGATGTTTTCAAATATTAATTTCATGTAATTTCAGATGGAATCGGTCGACCCGACCCGTCCGGATACTTTGCCACGGGTCCACCACCTCCAGGTGCCATTCCGTACGGTTACTGCGATATGGGATTCCCAGGTGGGGGACCACATGGCATGCCTGCACCACCGATGGTGCCAAACGGTGATGATATGGTGATGGGACCTGGTGGTCCGTTCATGATGCATGGACATGTAGATGATGATGATAATGGTTAGTTTGACAGATGGATGGATGGATGGATGGATGGATGGATGGATGGATGGATGGATGGATGGATGGATGGATGGATGGATGGATGGATGGATGGATGGATGGATGGATGAATGGATGGATGGATGGATGGATGGATGGATGGATGGATGGATGGATGGATGGATGGATGGATGGATGGATGGATGGATGGATGGATGGATGGATGGATGGATGGATGGATGGATGGATGGATGGATGGATGGATGGATGGATGGATGGATGGATGGAGTGATGGATGGATGGATGGATGGATGGATGGATGGATGGATGGATGGATGGATGGATGGATGGATGGATGGATGGATGGATGGATGGATGGATGGATGGATGGATGGATGGATGGATGGATGGATGGATGGATGGATGGATGGATGGATGGATGGATGGATGGATGGATGGATGGATGGATGGATGGATGGATGGATGGATGGATGGATGGATGGATGGATGGATGGATGGATGGATGGATGGATGGATGGATGGATGGATGGATGAATGGAAATTTGGACCTCAAATTACAGAAAGCCATTTCCTGCTGGACGACGCGACGGGTATGTCGGCGGCAGTGAACAACCCCTCTAGTCCTCAGTCGTTGTCGCTCAACAACAACAGTTCAGCAGCTGTGACCACAACAACAACAATAACATCAAATATAATTAATAACAACAACAACAACGATAGCAACAACAGCACCACCGATGATGCTTTCCGAACACAATTCAAGTCGGATGTTAGTTGGTAACGACAAATACATAACTCGCACTAAACCTCGGTCCGTACCTTGGTTTGTTTTATATTATGACGTCTACATAAACATATCATCAGGTACCTGATTTGTTCCACATTACTTGACTCGGTCAACTGACCGAACTTTGTTTGCCAACCAACTACAGTACACAACGATACTCAATTCTCAATACTCAATATACATCGACCCTTTATATTTCATATTCGGAGTTTCAGTTTGTTATAAGCATTTTAACAGCTGAATGGATCATATATGATGCCTCCAAAAATAAAAATTGTACACTGTGTTATGTGAACATGAGCTTTCTGTTAAAAATACATACGTAAAACGTTGCTGAAATTTTACAAATGATTTGCAGCTTGATTTCGGTATATAATTACAGGCTTATTACATTAGCTAATACAACATATGGAGTACAGTAATTGCTTTATAACAAAACAACTCAACTTTTGTAATTGCTGCAATACAATGTATATCTTTTTTGTATGCAGTATGTTTCTTAACATCCGTCGTTTCATTACGGTAATGATTATAACATTGATTAGTTCAGCGAATTATTAATTTGTGTCAAGTTGATTCGCTCTTTGTATGTGTGGATTATAACTGCATAACTTGTATGCCCATCTCACAAGTCAGCTTTAACTTATACGCTCCGATTTCTCGTGGCTTTCGTTTTGATACTCAGCCGATCGTTGATGGAATCGATGCCACTGATCTTGATTTACCCATCATGTAACATATAACAGTGTAACATAACATAACACTGCCGTAAAACTGCTCTTCCTTACCCCTGATCATTAATGATCTCCGATCAGTGACAGCGATTTCCTCTCTTTTATTTTATAAAAGTTGCATTGCCAAACAATTGCCATCGTCCACCATACTTGCCAGAGTCTATATATTATAAATTAAGTACCATGCGATAAGACGGGGTTTCCCAAGACAAGTGAAATAATATATTTCAATGTCAACAGTTCGGAAACAGTGGTTTGTCGAGCTAAAATGTGTTCGAAACGTCAATAACTTCCGCTTATCCTAATATGAAATATACATACAGTAAGTTTGCTGTGTTAGGAGAAACCGTCAGCACCTTACCGACAGCATGTTGATAATTGGGCCCGGAAGTGTTTTCTTTCTTGGTGCATAATTCATAATTGTGTCTATGACGTGATTAGTCTATAAGTCAATAGTGTAAGTGTAGGTTCTATAAGTCAATGTTAACCAAAAACGAATACGTTCGATTATTAAAAACAATAGGACGAATCACGTCTGTTTCACGTAATCCACTGGGCTATTTATTATTTGATGCTACCAAGTCCCAAAACATCAGTGTCAATTTGCAGAATTCAAAAGTACACAATTATCAACAGATTGTATCATTTTATCATACGATGTCATCATCTCAATTTAACGCAGTCGTATTTTTGTACAAACCGATCGGTCATTTGATTCGTTGAGCCAAAAATAAAATAACAATAACAAATGTTTGATTCCGTATCGAAGGTAAAAAAATATAACATTAAAATAGCAATGTCAAGTGTGTAACAACACGGAGCTGCACTCTTTAGAACTGGAAGTCCGAATTGACAAAACTTCATTACCTTTATAATGAAGAAAACCACTATTGAGAATGACGCATTATTTTAAAAAAATTGATACAATAAAACCGAGAATAAGAAAATTATGATACATATAAGGCACATCTTTCAACTACATAAATAACAACAACTTTTATCAGTCAATTAAGCAGTGTTACGTGTAGTCCATAGTACTATGACAAAACTTATCTTATTTTCTGTGGGAAGCAGAACAGATGGCATAAGTAAAAAATAAAGGTATATAATAAATGCTGATGAGAACTATGTAGAATACGCTTAGTTCAGATTCATCGACAATGTTCGTATTATGCTTCAATATATTATAAATAATAATTATCTCAATAAGAATAATAGGCTTCGAATAACTGCACTTATGTAGATCTAAACACGCGATTTCACAAATTTTTCTTCCTCTTCATCATCCAAACATTTTCTTTGTAGTTCATTATAATTTTTTGCGAATAAATTATTTTTTGAAAGTTCCTGACGGTTTTACTTCAATCCAGAATGTGGCTGTTTTTGCTGGGACTGGTAGTTGTAGCGGCGAGTGCTGAATGGAAACGATATGATGGGTTGGTTGGTGTACCAATCACCGATTTTGATCCAAGTCTAGACCAGATGCAAATGATTCCCAATATTAAAATACCATTCGTAATGGTAAATTCCAAATATTTCGGTCAACCTTTAATAATGATAACATTTGCCTTCATATCTAGTTTATCCTAACGTCTTTCCATCGTAACGTGCACATTTTAGTTACGTGGTGTTAGAGGTGCATCCCGAGGTCGACCAGCACGTCAGACTCCTGCACCAGTTGCAGCTGCAGTCGGAATTCGCCGTGAGTAGTTGCTGTTCGGACAAAACGTTCAAATGTAAAATGTATTTCAGCCACAAAATATGAACAATTTTGTACATCATGTTTAACATTTATGAAAATTCGTATAATAATTATGTAGGTGGATTTCTGGCGTCCCACGGGCCGAGTCGGCAAGTCAGCGATCTTGATGGTATCTGGTGACAATGCACCTACCGTAACCGGCATACTCGAACGTGCCGGTATCAAGCCAATCACACTCACTCATAATTTACAAAAGTTAGCTGAACTCAACATCAGATTTGTAGTATTATCATTCGGTTAGAATTCTGGATTCGCCAATTTTTTTACAGATATGAATAGAAAGAATCCTTCCCGAAATTATTCAGCCAGTTTCCACTCAAATATTGGTTCTAATACTTGTCATTATTTTTAGTTGGTTGGATTTGGAGAAGACTCGTATTGATGAAAGAGTGGAATATAAAGCAGCCAATGACTTTGCTTTGGATAAGTATCACACTTATGAGGAGGTAGGCTGATTACTACATATTTTACTGAATAGCTGAATGATTGACTTGAATTTCATACTCACGCTCACAGATTTTGGCTTGGATAGACAACGTTGCAGCAGCCTATCCAGATTTGGTAACCGTTGATCAAGTCGGCAAGTCATATGAAAAGAGGGATTTGAAAATATTGAAAATCGGGAAACCGTCAGGTGGGTAACTTGAAAGCGAGTGAGTGAGTGAGTGAGTGAGTGAGTGAGTGAGTGAGTGAGTGAGTGAGTGAGTGAGTGAGTGAGTGAGTGAGTGAGTGAGTGAGTGAGTGAGTGAGTGAGTGAGTGAGTCGGAGTAACCTATGTTTAATAATAATTTCAGATCCCTGTTCGGGAGCATCTGATGACTGGTCTAAAAATCTAGGTATCAAGTACGTGTATACCATCGAGCTGAGACCGGGCCCATATGATAAGGTTGATCAGCCAAAACAGTTCCGTCATTTTCATATAACATGATTCAAATTTCGCATTAATAATCTTTGATGACAAATGTGTTTGTTTGCAGGATAACGATTCTTTTTATGGTTTCGAACTGCCCGCCAAATACATAATACGGACGGCTGACGAAATTTGGGCTGGTATGCTTACTCTGGCCAATACCATTGCAGGACTATGAAATCATATTGTTTGTGATCTTGTTTAAATTTTTTTCATTTTTGGTCTCCTTGCCTTTTATAACTCATTGCGCGTAATTTTTTGCAGTGAATTTTTCACATGCCGGTTTGAATAAAATAACAACAGGCAACAAAATAACACTGTCGATCAAACATTTCCATGTTTCGAATCCGGGTTAACTTTAGGTTACTTCATTGTATTGATATTTAGGTCACCTTACAAAAAACAACCCCTTTCTGCAAGATTCGGCTAGCAAAAAGTTTAACAGGGAGCAAAAACGTGCGTAGAAGTACGGGCCAGGAAACGAGGGGGGATTGAGGG
The DNA here is from genome assembly GCA_964036265.1 of Daptonema setosum. Lineage (NCBI taxonomy): Eukaryota > Metazoa > Nematoda > Chromadorea > Monhysterida > Xyalidae > Daptonema > Daptonema setosum. Next base: position 19,787,702 of record OZ038443.1, read on the forward strand.
GTGAGAACGGAGGCATCGAGCTCTGGCTGGATACTCGTACTACGGAACTGTACTGCGCACGAGAAAAACTTGAAAAAATCCGACTGAATACAATATCGATTAAACTGTTTTATTTAACAATAAATGTCAGTCTGTAAACATTAGGAAAATTAAAAAAAATCCATAAAAATGCAAAACGGTGGTTTATCTCCCGCCACCTCTGGTGTGGGTAGTATGAAGGCTGGGGGTGGCGGTGCCATGAACGGTGAAAGCCTTTATAAGCAGCCTGGCACATGTGCCCACAACCACACAATGTTTGTACGGGCACATACGCAAAAAACTACTAATACCCGGCTGGAATACGTTCCAGGTTGCATACCGTTGTGCCCAGGGGTCTATTCATGTGCCATCACAATACTCGTGTTGGCCATGCACCATTGCAGGTCGTCATGCCATTACAATACTCGTGTTGGCCATGCACCATTGCAGGTCGTCATGCCATTACAATACTCGTGTTGGCCATGCACCATTGCAGGTAGTCATGCCATTACAATACTCGTGTTGGCCATGCACCATTGCAGGTCGTCATGCCATTACAATACTCGTGTTGGCCATGCACCATTGCAGGTCGTCATGCCATTACAATACTCGTGTTGGCCATGCACCATTGCAGGTAGTCATGCCATTACAATACTCGTGTTGGCCATGCACCATTGCAGGTCGTCATGCCGTCAAATATTCACAGTGTTGTACATTATTTTGTTCATATATTTTGTTTTGGGATAAAAAATTGTTGTGTTGTAGAATAAACGCGTATGCGTGCAGCTTGAATGGTACACGGTGAAAAAAACGAAATATGATCTGATACGGTTGTTTCACAATATTTTCTGTTCGTCATCTGCGGTTGGTTCGAATTATATATTACCCATAAAACACAACATAACAAAAAAGTACCTGAATGTTTTGGGTAACCTGGTTATTACTAAAACGAATCCATGAGGCGTAGTAGTTATAAATCTATCCATGTGTCTTTGTAAACAGTTAAATATGTATATTCCGTTCACGCCATGTATGGACGTTGAACACGTTGTTGTGCCATATAAAAAAATAAAGATGCTTCACTCAGATCATCTATGAACTTGGAAAGACAGACGGTAAACCGTCAACACAAATCTAAACAAATATCTTTTCAATATCATCTGCGAATCGACAAACAAAATGGACTAAATTAATGCAAAGAGTTGTATTAGTTTCCTGTTACGTTAAGAACACTGACGTGCTACATATATCATCGTCAGTAATTACTTTCATACCCGGAGCATGGGAAAGAGAACATGTGTATTATCCTATTTATGATCTATTGTATTATTGGTACATATACGGATAATCTCTTGTACCGCTTTGTTTGTATTTTCTTAAGAAAAAATAATGGCTATTTGATCTTATTATACAAATAAATTAATCTGTTTTCATCTCACTTTTCACAGAGTTACATGTTGGAAGCTTAATCAGCTTTTTGTCCAAAATTCACATGGTTTCAGTAATTGCTGACAACATTTTAATATGATAAACTATGGACACAACGAAGTTATGAACAGTATACATAATTGAATATTATAATGGGCAACCTCAATGTTAGCTTTAGGTTTTTCCTTCTTTCAGTCAAGTACTACGGCATATTATATCAAACATAATATTTGTATATGTTGGTATTCAAATATTCAAGTATGTAATACATAGGTAGGTCGGTAGGTACATAGGTACAGAGTGTTCCACAATGCAAATAGATAATAATGGCAAAACAATAACTTTTCTGAATGGTCTTTTTAAACAAAAACCACGCATGGATTTCAATAGTGAACATTACAGCAAGATGCCTGTTATTAGCGCCTTGGCTGTGCATAAAAAACACATATGGAACAGAAACTCATATTACTTTTTACTGTTTCATTACTGATATAAAATACGCCAGTCAAAAATCAGAGTGGTCCGTAATCTTAATTTTGGCAACGTTTTGAATAGATGAATGCCCTGTACATCTATACGTATGTACATGATTGCACGCAACTGGACACATACCGTATTGTATGTACCAATGTTTGTTTTATGCTCGTTGTCGTCACCAGAGTTGATGAGATCCACTTTTGTTTGAGTGTCTGCATCGTATTACGGCAACGCTAAATTTATTTTTTATAATAAACAGCTTTGAGTAACGATGTGTGATTGATTAAGTTAATCAAAGTCTACCCATCACACTCAAGTCATTGGCGGCGGTGTTGTCGGATCGATGGGGTTCGTTCAGGCGATTCTCACGCTGCACCGATTGTTCCATGTTCAGTCTTGTGAAAAAGCAAAAAACTAGATCAATAAAAAACTTTAGTATATTATTTCTTTGCCCCATACTCGGCCACTGCAACCAACTGTCGATTCGTCAGTCTGTCTTTCAGTCAGTCAGCCAGTCAGTCAGTCAGTCAGTTAGTCAGTTAGTCAGTCAGTTAGTCAGTCAGTCACGCCAATATGCGTGTCCGTTAGCGTGTTTCCCACAGCCCCGACTGTCATGATTGCAGATATCAGAACAGCTGATAACCATATAATCGATTATATCTAACTATTGTGACACCCTGTAATATTGATGATACGTTCAGACGTACAGCTCGATTACGATCTTCGGACTAGCTGCGATCACAGTGTACTCATCTACCGTAATTAGGTTGGATGGAAAACGATCTGAACTCTGTTGAGACTTCAGTAAATAACACAGATTTTTATGTATATTATATGTTGGTGTTTATCATTATTTGTAACAATTATTCTGATTTAAAAAATTTGTTCAGTTAAATACAAAATACAAGACAAAAAGAAATGGCACGCGACGCGTAGTTGCGGCTGCACAATGCTCATCCGATATGCACAACCAATCACCGTTATCATTCCATTACACTTACTATATTCACATATAAAACAAACTTGCGGAACACTGTGAGCGCATCCGTTAAAAGTTGTCACAACTCACAACACAATCCGTTTAATGATGCGCCGTTCGTTCTTTATCTGCGTCAAACTACGGGCGGCAAAAAGCCAACTAAACCGACAGCGTAATTCATAGTTTTTGTGCTCACAAGTAGTAGATATCTGACATGGTGGGTATTCCGTGACATAACGTCATGTCCATCAAGTGTTAACGAATCGTTGAATCAAATAATTTATTTATTTTTTCGAAGGGTATTTCTCATTCAACCATAGAAATTTCATTATTTCTTTACAGGCTAATGTGTTCTATGTCCTTCTACTCCATGTTCTCTATGCATGGATTTTTTTTCGTATTGTTCACCTAATTTTTTGCTCGTTCATTCCGGCAACCGATCATTTTGAACATCTTTGAAGCTGCAACACGAACATTTCATATCAGAAATCAGGAAAAAACGTTCAATATCGTAAAACAAACTGTTGAGGACATATTTTTCATAAGTTCAAAACAATATAAACGAAAGCCATAGTCCATTTTGTTTGATCAGCTTTTGTTGACACGCCCTCATAACTGAACATTACCAAAAACCGATTACAATAAAAACTGGCTCACTTAACACCAAATTCAATAAACCAATAAAAATTCTATTTAAGTTCACTAGAAAACCACAACCGTTCACTTTTCCATCGTATCTATTTTTGAAGATGCAGCAGCGATTAGAAAACCGTTGTTTAATATAAAAAATAATTTGGGCAACTTTCCAAGGCATAACGGGACGAGTGTCGTTCCAGTTGTGATAAACTGTCGATGTGGCCGTAAAATGCAAGAATATTGCTGATATTGTAAAGGTTTCAAGCCGTTATCGGTGCGCTTAGTATATTCTATGTAGTATTTCGTGATTATACGTCACTTATTGCTTATCATCATCAGCCCACTTCATACCTCGTTCACTTCACCACAACCTTTGTAAGTATCCTACATACATGAAGACCTCATTCATACGGCCAGTATCATTTTTTCACTATTCACAATTGGCTGAAAACCAAACCACATGTATAGGAGATGTGCTACTTGGATAATATTTTGAATGACAAATGATAGGGTCTTGAAATACCCACTGATGATTTATGTGGGTATATCCACCGAACCAATGTACAGTATGTACAGGGTGTCCCATCCTTTTGTCCCGATGTTGACGGCTCCGCATTTGAGTTGTACTGAACCAATATGGCTGAATTTTTTTTCTGGAATAGAAGAGTCTTTGGCAAATTGTTTGATACCTACCAGAAGTTCATTCGACATCGGTAGCTAATTTTACAAGCCATCGAAAAAACTGCCAGTTTTGGCCAAAAAATTTTCATCATTTTTTATTTATCGAGCAAGGAACATAACAAAATAGCATCAATCACAAGGCACTGTGAACAGAAAATCATGTGTAGTAATCACATTAAAGAAAACAAAACAAATAAACCGACTTGTTAACTTCTGGACTTGGATACACCGAGATCGAGGCATAGCTTTCAGGGCTGCATAGCGTTTGTCCACGGAAATGGCACCCATCTCTTCTGTGATAAAGATACGTAATTGACCTGAAATCTCGGGACTTCTCGCGTACACGCACTCCTTTAGATCACCCCACAAGCAGGAGTTCATCGGGGCCAGATCTGGTGATTACCCGAGATTGGCTTGACGAGACTTTCAACAGAGGAGGACCACTCAATTGGCCTGCCAGGTCATCAGACCTGACCCCTCTGGACTCTTGTTTGTCCGGTGATTTAAAAAATCAGCGCAGCGCATAATCACGTGGAAGGACCGAGAATTTGGGTCAGTTACTTCACTTTATCACCGAAGAGATTGGTGCCATTTCGGTGGACACAGGCCATGCAGCCCTGAAAGCTGTGCCTCGTCGATGGGAACGATGCCGAGATCTTGGTATACCAAAGTCGAAGTTAAAAAGTCGGGTTATTTTTTTTTTCTTTTATGTGGTTATTACCTATGATTTTCTGTTCACAGTGCCTTGTGACTGATGCTATTTTGTTATGTTCCTTGCACGATAAAAAAAAAGTAAGAAAAAATTTTGGCCAAAACTGGCAGTTTTTTCGATGGCTTGTAAAATCAGCTTTCGATGTCGAATGAACTTCTGGTAGGTATCAAACAAATTGCCAAAGACTCTTCTATTCCAGAAAAAAATTTCGGCCATATTGGTTCAGTACAACTCAAATGCGAAGCCGTCAACATCGGGACAAAAGGATGGGACACCCTGTACATACACTAACGTACGGAACAGGAGCAGAAACTAAAATTTCTTCTCCAGGGTACATAGTTCTGGTAAAAATTGTTACTTTGAAATTTTACCCTTAAAATTTCAATTGAAAAAAGAAGACATCGACGGAACATTCATGGAGGTTTTGCCGACTGCCAATGCCAAACGTCACCATAAACCGAAACTTTTTAACACAATTTTTTATAACTGAGTAACCATTGTCCTCGGGGTTTCATGCCTTCTATAAAAGAAGCAAATGAACACAGTAAGTAAGCAAAACGAAAACGGCGTATCGTAAATATTGCTTTCCCGAGAACGTAAATATACGTGAAGATACCAGTTAGCAAACCGTAAAAAACTTTCACAAAATAGCTTGCGTTATCAACTATTACCATTATCAGTTGGGCGTAACGGTCGTACGGTAAGTATGTATTTTAGTAGTTATGTACATATATACATATATTCTAGTTAGATACATATACTTGATAGTCAACTGATCAGTGATCACGTGACCCATTCTCTTTTCTTTTCTGGAAGCTTAAATTTTCTTGCAGTTTTAACTAAGCCGAATGTAAATGATTAAGTCTGGTTGCTGGGAAAATCTCATCATTAAAACAGAAAGTTTATTTAAATTTTCACGTTCATTTTGAACGCTTGCCGAAAAAAACACCGAGTTTCGTTCAGGTTGTCAGTCGTGTTCATACATAACGTACATGCCATTAACGCTAGCAAACACTAGCTGAAATTCAAAAATTTGCTGAATAAACTAAAAGATGATATTTATGATGAAATCTGTGACTAATAGGTTCATGCATGCTAAGGAAGCGTGTTTCATAAAAAAAATTCCTTTTTTACATCAATTGGTTTTTCGTTCTTTGGTTTCCGTTTACTCGTTAGCAAATTTTTTGTGTACCTTTAATGTTGCATGAGTTTGGTATTGGCGTCATCGCTACTACGAATCGGATATTAATGATGCCGGTTAATAATGACGTGTAGCCGTATTACGGTAATGTATTACAAAATGTGTAGTTTACATTGTGTTTAGTTAAGTATATTGTCTTAGGATTCTCGAACACTTTAATGAGAAAAAGTATAACTTATTCAACAAAGTCTCATTCACTTGATTCAATCTACTTCGCCTACTAATAATTACCGGCTTTGGCGAATGCCTTATAGAAACACGACTACTTGCATGCCAAGATCCATGGTAGCAAGTATTATGTACAAACATGGCCACAAAACGCGCAAACGATAATTTTTTTGTCAAAATAGCCATAATCAAGTCTATGGCATTCGTTTAGAACCTGACCGAGCTATGTATATATATAGTGTTCACGAGTCAACCTGTTTACAATCGAATTCCCATCTTAGCAGGATCGCTGCCAATCCGGTTCGACAAGGTTGAGATGGCTAATTAGGACGGTGGCATCATCAGGTGAGAAAGTAGGCCATGTACGGCACAGGGATCGTGTGATCAACTTAACGAGATCCTCAGAGACCCTTGGAGCTTGGGAAGGAAGCCCGAGTTTATACGATTCGGCGTGACCATTCGTTGTTGATGGTGACGTTTATTGCAGGTGTACGGTATAATGACCGGGAGGTATATGGGTCATAGGACATGCAAGTTTTATGCTGCTCATTATTTGAAGAACTATTATTAGGTACTTCCAGGTAACATATGTGAGCACTCATATAATTACTTTGAATCAAATCATGTGATCTGATAAACTCATGTTGTAAACAATGGTCAATCAGGCTGTCAGATTGCAAACATCAAAGCTACATAAACAGATTCACCGTCTCAAAAAATTCAGATTAATATTTAATGCTAGAAAGTATGGTGATATAATATTAGATAACGATCAGAAATTTTGAAAGTACAGAAGCTGTGTTGAACTTAGTCTTTGCATTTCTTATTCTGGACATCAACCAACTACAAAACATGTAAATATTTAATTCTTCAGTCTTAAGATTTGAGTGATGTTTTATGTGCACTCCTTTTTTCTGAATACAAAAGTTTTCATTCTGTGTTCAGTCACTTTTGAATACATTAACTTGAACACGTTACTATTCATGCAGCAGCAACCTTATATTTGAATGGTTGACTATTTCAAAAGTGAGTATGGCACCATATTGAACTGCTTACTTTGGTCATTGGTATATGTACCGTTGATTTGGTCGTGTTTTGGTACATACTTGTAACAAGTACCAGTTGTCATTTAGTGTGCATTCGAGCATACAGTCAGTGGCACAAACCCATTGTGTGTTTTACAATGCCCATATTTCTCCAATTGATCCATTACGCTCGCCAGAGTTCACAATTTGGGTGCGCATGAACGCTTGGCCGGTCGTATTGTAGAGCTCTGCAGTTGCTGGCGGGTAGACGCAGCGCTGTGAGTGGCACAACTTGACCCTGCATTGCAGGTTTTTAAATTATTATATTTTATTTATATCGTAAATAAATAACATATTTGTTTCATTTGTTCATCGAAATGTGATAGTTAAAGAGTGTTGTCAGTCCGCTTCTGTAGTTCTGTGTGTAGCATTGGTGTGTTCAAACAGGTATTGAACGGCAGCAGCCTGTTCACACCATCACTCTGCCAAATCCTATACAACATAAATTCTGGTCAACTTCTCCTGTTTCAAGTGAACTTTAATGATCAGTTCTAACTGTATGTATATGTAGCTCTCAATTGTTCATTTGTGCATATGAGTACAGACAATACTACATAAAGAAACAATACATATCATACCAACAGTGTGATGTAGAAAGTTATTATCGAGTTTATTATTTTGGTTACCATTTATCTTGCATGACATTAAAGAACACAACTTTTAAAACGACATTCTTTTTTCACTGAATCCAGTTGCCCAAAAATCTTGTCTCGCTTTAATTTACACTCGTTTTTTCATTCGAAACTTGGGCACTATGAACAGGGTTCTGCAACGACAGTGCTAACAACAACAACAACAATAACAACACCAATACGGACAACAATACGGACAACAATAGCAACCGCAACAAGTTGCGTGTACACATAAAAATGCGTGAGTACCTGCTCACTCACACGAAGGCGTTCTTCTAGCTCTAACCAGACAAAAACTCTGGAACTTTGTCACCAGTTATACTAAAGTCACGAAATTTAATCTCATCGTTACGGTGATTGTTGTGAAAGAAGCATTCAAAAAATATTTCCCATCATTTTCGGGAAACATAAGCTGTTGGTGGCTTTTCCTAGCACAGTAGCGTGCATTGTTGGGTTTGCTGTGCCGATAAAATTTACAAATGCATGCAACAGCCGATGAGTCGGGTGGGTGAGAACTTGCTAAATGATTAAAAAATATCTCTCCATGAAAAAGTGTTGATGTGTTTTTGTATCTGGATTTCACGTAGGTCAAAACGGCTGCCTACCTAAATAATGTTCTGTGTTTAATAGTCGTTTAGCAAAGCCACTACTAAACACAGACAGAGCACGTGCATATCAAGTTAACACTCTATTCCATACCTTATGAGGTTGTACACAACCATCGTTCCATTGTTGAACGTCGAGTGACAACTTGGTATACGTTTTTTCAAGCATGCAAGTCTTTTATTTACAAATGATAATTACTTAAAACGTTGGCGGAGTCAGGGAATTGATTCAGATAATTCGACATTGGAACTAAAAGTTTCAATATAGTAAGCTGGCAAATTCTTTTTTTCCAACATATTATCACTACTCTATGTGATGCAATCAACAAGTCTGAGATGCCGAAAGTCACCTCAGCATAATCACTATCTATTTTTCGATCTGAATTCGAACATGAACGATATTTTTGCCGAATGAAATTTTTACCCGACGTTCAACCTCAGTATTAATATCGACAAACCCGACATTGTTGTCGATATACCCGACATTGTCGTCGATATAACCGACATTGTTGTCGATATACCCGACATGGGTCAACAAACCCGACATTGTTGTCGATAAACCCGACAATGTTGTCGATATACCCAAAAAAAATTTGTCGATATACCCAAAAAATTTTGATGATGTACCCGGCATTGCAGTCGATAGACCCGACAATGTTGTCATTATACCCAAAATTGTTTGTTGATATACCCGACATTGTAGTCGATATACCCGGCATTGTAGTCGATAGACCCGACAATGTTGTCGATATACCCAAAATTATATATACCCGAGATTTTAGTCGATATACCCGACATTGTACACGATATACCTGGCATTGTAGTCGATAGACCCGACTATGTTGTCGATATACCCAAAATTGTTTGTTGATACACCCGACATTGTAGTCGATATACCCGACATGTCATCGATATTTCCGACATTTTTGTCGATATACCTAACAATGTTTGTTGATATACCCAACATTGTGGTCGATATACCCGACCATGTTGTCGAAAAACGCGACGGGGTTGGCGACATTGTGCTGACCGACGCCCAGTAGTCAATACAAACCGATGGTTCTCATTCAAAGGCACCATTGTGCCAGCGAATACTTAACAACCCGACCCGAACACAACACAATGCCACACTCGTATATACCACATAACTATACAAACACGACATACGTAAACCTTACAAACTACTGTAACACCGAAAAAACCCGCCAGGTTCGATTGGGAGTATGTCGTGGTCGAGTGAGTTTTGTTTGTAGAAAATGCTTGGAACCTATTCTATGGAGTCGCGATCACATTGATGACAGAACTATGTATACCAGACTCAATGGTACACCACAGTCTTTACTTAACTGTTCCATTTCATAGTTGCGGTATGAAACTAATCATTCACTGTCACTGTAACACACTTATAGCGAAGTCAGTCATTCGGTTTTTCAGTCATTCAGTCAATTAGAACATCGAAGAACCGGGTCGTCTGTTGTCAGCCAGTTAATACTGTTAATAAACTGCATCTGTTTCGCGCTACCTTGTTATACATTTATCAAATTCGCAGCCGTTTAGAACGTCGGATGAAGAGTGCAAAAAATATAGCAACAGAGCGTTGTGAATGTAGACGAATTATGTGGGGTTAAGAAGCTTGCTTCTCGCTCGTTCAGTATTTTTTGGAAAATTAAGTACCAAATGCACATAAATGGGCACTGTTCTTTGTTGCCAAACTCCGCCAATTCAAAATCTCATTAAAAAAATTGATTGAGTGTCGTAAGAGATCAAATAATAAACTACCACTTCTTGCTTATATGGCAGACGCCGTACGATTATTAGCTACAATTTGCATAGCAATGACTGCATGTCTAAGTACTGTCACAACTTAGATCAAATGGTAAACAATAAATACAGTAGTTAAATAATGATAACAGCCAAAAAGTACTGCATTGCGCTCAGTGTGATCGTGACCCGCTGGCCCGCCGACCCTGCCCTCCCCCCCCTTTGCCGCTTGCCCTCTTGCCCCCCCCCCACGCTTGGAACACTCACTCGCCTGCCAAAGTGTTTCCACGAAACAGAACACGTTTGTATTCACACGTCTGTACACATCGCTCGCTAGACCAATTCTCTCTGCATTTATTCGGTTTGAAATATTGTAGAATTGTGTTTTATAGAACGCTATTTTGAAATCCATAAACATAATGAGAAAACTAACTATGAAAAGTTCGTAAGCCGAAAGGGTTATTTTGAGTTTGCTGGTAAATTTAAAATGTGTTTATAGACAGCTATCATCAAATCGCATCATCTACATAATTCACAGAATAACATGCTCAATTTAAACGCCCCAAATAAAACTGACATTTATATTTGAATAGTTTCATTCTATCCACGTTCGTATTTGCTCTGTAAAATTTTTGTTTCGCGCATTTAACGATGCTATCAAATTTTGTTCATCTCAAATTCAATCCAAATATATCCTATTGCTCTGGTGTTCACACAAGTGTTTTTAATTAGATAACTTTTTTATTGCGTTTACTCATCATGAAACATATCATGATCGTTTCATGGTGTCAATGTGATTGTGTTGATTTCAGTAATGATATAATATATCAAGTACATATTCACTAAAACACACCCAGACACAACTTAGCAGTAACGTTTGTACATTTTTTGAACTTTGTTGTACGTTCGTGGAGAAATTTCATGACCAAAAAAATTACGACTTGATAAAATAGCGTTGCGAACACTGCAGTAGTCTGTATTTTAAGTAAACGTAGCCAGATGGCGTCCATCCGTTTCGGTATTCGTTCAACTCACTTCACTGGCTGACGGGAAGGCGACGGAAAAGTGGAATTGCCCCCCCCCTTCTTCAATGGTATCAAAAAGTAGAGTTTGTCCCTTCAGGTGTGAGTAATTATGCTAATTACTGCTAATTCCCCCTCTTTGGAGAGAATCCCTACCCTACCCTTTACAGGTTTGGCTCGTCCGCCAGTGGTTCAACTGGTCCACTTTTTTGTGGTGTATTGGGTGTTTTACGAGTGCAGTAGTATATGTTTATATTCTACTATTATCTGCAGATTGGCGTGTTCGTCTCACATGTTTTCTAACCAGTAATTTGCGCAGACGACCAGTGCTTCGTTCAATTACATATTGCGCAAACCGAGTATGTAAAGTATATAATCGCACATTTCTATATTGTACAGTCTATGCATAATCTACGAACAACGTTCAACCAACTTATTAAGTCGTCAATTTCGCCCACCAGTTTCACATGAACGGGTGCTTATCATAATTGTGCTGGATATATCAATGAAGCAACGAATCGTTGTTGGCGGTAGTTGTTGAAGAGACATTAAAGACTCCTCAAATGGCACCAATGGAATGTTACGTTGTTGCAGTGTTTTCAAATTGCATCTGGGCTGTTTGTAACATATGTAAATCCCTCCCAAAAGTTACGCCAGGCAACATCCACTCAGGATGTATAAACTAGAAAACAGTTTCACCTAATATCAGTACTTCACTTCAAGACTGAAAACGGTTATTAATTTGACACATCTGGGGTTGGATAAACAGTTGAGCACGTCATTCTCACCCTGTGATCACAACCACACCGTACTAAAAAAAGACCTTAACGACATTGTAACAAGCCAACGATCATTCTAAATAGCGGGCTGCATCCTGGCACTATAACTGAGTAAAAGTACAAAAACTTGCAACGATAAAAATCGCAACATTCCATGCTTTTTTCGAGACCAAATGGCTTTTGTAAGAGATCTATTACTAGACATTAATTTTTTTGACACTTCTCAGAATCATTTGCGTTGGTTGTGTTTGAACACATACTAATAGTTGAATTTGATCACATGCACTGTTTGGTTGTCGCACGATATATAAAATAATACATAAACGTTGTTGTTATATGCTGCAGCACGTTAAACAGGGCGTAACAACGTAACAACGTAACAACGTTGCAGTTGGTAGTCTCGTCGTTGTGTTGGAGGTGGCTGTGGCGCGCGTGAACGTAAAATCGTTTTCGGGAACGTGTAAACCAGTTGTGCGACTTCTTTTTTAATGTTATGTTACTGTGCGGATGAGCGAGTATCGGACATTTGGTCACCTTTGCAAACGTGAGCCAGAATTAATTGTTAAAAAAATTATTTCATGGTCTTTTAGAAAATTAAAGTGTTCTTAGACGTTGAAATGGTGCGATTTTCTCTGCCGTTGTGGTGTTTTTTGGTTGTTAGTGGCCGATGAAATAGTTTATGTATATGTTGCTCTTGTAGGGACCTGGTCGAACGTAATGTCATCCATTTATTCTATAATAAGCAACATTTTAATTACGCGTATAGTAAAACTAGCGAAAGTGTATTGTCTTCCGACGGCTTCTCGTCGGTTCGGCTTTTAATCATTTCGCTTTCATTTGCCATTTGCTCCAATACAGAAACTCAACTCAAGAAAGATAACTTCAACAGAGTAGTTAGAATGATTCACAATTTTCACAAACCGACTATATAATCCATCAGGGTACTTATGTCCCAAAGTAAGTATGTATGAACTAGTGTTATGCCATTACACTAGAAACCCGTATTGTCCGTCTGTGTAACTAAATGGAGTGCTGTGGTTTTTTCGCTGGTTTGAGTAAAGGTTGCAGCTGATGGGGCAACGGGAGAAACCAGCACTAGTCTGCTATTGAGAGAAAAAGTTCAAGTTCAAGTTCACCTTCAAAATTGAATCGCTAAGTGTAAATTCATCATTTCTGATAGCTAAACCATCGCTAAACGGAAAATATCGATAGTTATATTCTATTGTTATTCTAGGGAAGTAATGAAATAATGTTCTGATACAAAATTTGGGTATTTTGCCGACTTCGTTGCAGGTTGCATGTATGTTTTCATGTTGTCCCATAGCTGTTGTCCTTCATAATCACCAGGTCTTCGTAGTGTCATTACCGGGCATCATTATTTTCTTGTAGGACTATAAAATAAGTAGGTGGACGTTAAATGTTTGAGTTTCTTCGCAATAATGTGTAACAATGAAAAGCTATTTTCAAATGTTTCTTTATAAACTTCTTACTACACACATTGTTTCAAAACAATAGTTATGGTTTGGTCTACTGATTGGTGTTGATGCTGATGATCGTCTCAGATTACGACACATGCTTTAAATATAGCCCGGTTTACTCCACTCACGTGTTGCATATCCATCAAAAGTCGAAGCTAAACTTTTTTTGTGCCATTACCAAGTGTAACGACGTTTTGTCTAGCTTGCTGCAGCTGCAGCTACGTAAGTTGCGGAACAGAAACACTGTGAGACATGGCTTTATTTTTGTAATTAATTTTTATATACATCATCTCATACATTTTGAAAACGAGTAATTCGGTTCGAAAACTTCAGTATGAAGGGATATTGGTGATCAACGAAGTTTGCCACGCATGTATGCCACGGCACAATGGCCAGACGCAACCGTTAACCAACTGTCTTCAGTCAGTCATTCACTCAGTCACTACGTTTTTCACGAAAACTTACGGACGCTCGTCAAACCGATTTGTCAGTGTCGCCATATATGTACGTGAGTGGATGTGACATGCTCGGTGACACGCCAGTCTGTCATTCGGTGAGTGATACCCCGTTCCATTACCGTCCAGTGGTTCGCGCTGATTTACACTCCGATTACTCCAATTCTCACCATAATCCTTCCAAATGTACATCGTGGCAATATTATTACAATAATAGGTGACTGCATGCAACTAAGATATAATGCGCGCATTATTGCTGTTTAGAACAAACTACGACAATCTAAGGTTGACATTTATGTTTGTACGTGTACGTGTACTTGAAGCGTGATCTTGGGGCATACCAATGAGCCAAGTAAGTTCATTTTGCAAGTGTGTCTGAGGCTGAGACTGCACCAGAGATGAGTGCGGGCGTGCTGAACTCACATAAAAAGTAGCATGTCGTGATGGGTGTGTGTATGTACTATATGTACTATATGTACTATATGTATGTTATGTATGTTATATATAAGCCCTGAGGCGCATACTGAACACGCGTTCTGTCCGTCATTGCGTGCCGGCGCATGTGCCAGCGTTTTTTGTGTGCCCGCGTGCCCCCTGGCCGCCCGAACCAAACAGTGGCGGACAAACACCAACCTCCCCAATCACATGTTCCAACAAAATGAACTTCATCACATTCAAACTGTCGCTTCTTTTATTAAACAAAGAAAATCTCAAGCTAGAAACAATCAATTAGAGATTAATTGGTGGAATGATTTGGATTGTGGCGCGCCTCTGATTGGGGACGGTGTTGGTGGTGGCCTATGTTGGAGACCTCTGGACCGGCTCGAACGTTTGTCAAGTTGCGTATAGTGAATTTGTGTGTGCCGTTGCTGGTGCTGAAGTATATGTACTATATATGTATGTATGTACAATATGTACTATAAAATATATTTATGTGTATGTATGTACTGTTAAATGACAGTTTGCTACGGTACATACGTTATGGCTTATACACTCCACTATGGCACATCATCACCATCTTCAGTACGGATGTTCGCAACCCCTTCATGTAAACTTGGATAGTTTAGTGTATTATGCATGTCAGAATAATACGCTGATTCATGTAACTATTGATATCTTTCCCATGAACACCCGGATTTTTAATATTGCAATTATATGGGTGTGCATCTGTCACTATCACATGCTCCATGCCATATCCATCCATTCTTCTAGGGTCATATTCGTTTGGATTATTGCACATTTATACCATCGTGTATTGCCGTTACATGTTTCTTTTGTAACTCGTGTATGTTTTCACTCCTACAGGAATAAGAGAAAACCAAGTTATTAAGCTTGTTATCTAGTACAACAAAACTTGCATATTGCAAAAAATTGGGGAAGGTAGGGACCCACCTCTGACGTATTCTTCTTCATGCATGTATTGACGTGTTCCGAATAGCGGGCCTTAACATGTCTCAGGTTTCAGCTGCTTGTCTGCAGCAAATTCAAGTCTACAGTACATCTCTGTACATACACATGTTGTGCCTACTTTATGCCTAACTGTTTCTTCAGTAACAAAACCTATCCAAACACTCATCCATGTTCATTATGTACATACATTAAGCTAAGTGGAAAAAAGAAATTTTACCCGTTCAACATGAATTCCCATATTCTCCGGTCGCTTTTCAAAAGGCGGCGTTAAACTCTGCGTAAGCCGAACTTCGGTACATAAAAACCTAATTTTTTGCGGCATAATGTTCTCACGGAACATTTGCTTGATTGACCGATCTGAAAAAAGCTCACTCAGTGATAGTTACCAGACAAAAAGAATTTCTTTTGCTGCATAAGATGTCTTTTAACATCACGTCACTGTCACGTCAATAGCACAAATGACCCATAATTACAGTCAAAGTCTATACTTTTCACTCAGTACTCAGTGACTCTGCCAGCAGTTATTTCGTGATGGTCATGCTTTTCGTTGTATTCGCACATTCGTTTGCATTGTTACTGTAACCGACGTTGCGGTCACCCCTAAAGTATGTATGTGCTCTACGCATTATATGCCGTTTGATTGTAGAATATGTGATTAGACAATTGATTTACTACAAAAGTGATTTACCACAGAAAGGATTTATTTTGTACAGAGTATCAGGTGCACTCGAAAAACAGCTTTGAGACGGCGCTAATTATGTAGATCAGGTTCTGCGATGAAACTTTCAAACGAATCGTAAACATTGTGTCGTCTAGCCTAGTTCGTAGGGTGATAACCTAGGAAACTGTTGGTTCTGGTTCGAAACCTGACTTGAGACACAGACCTTGATGAGTTTCTCTGAGGTTTCTGCCATTGCTTTTCAATTTATTCAAATTCTCTGTGGCATCACGAAAATCACCGATATGGTATTAGTGTGCTTTGATAACTTCAGTAAACCCAAGTAAAAACATGCCATACTGTCATTCAAGTTTCATCATCAGTGGCGAAACGTCTGTGTATTTAAGTTGTATAATTAGTATTAATTATGGTTGTTAGTGCATGCATCAACATGATGGTGCATGATGTCGGGTTTGCATGCATGTACGTATGTGAGTGCGTGCGTGCCAGTGCTAGAGCGCACGCTCGTCCTGTTTTTTTTGTGGGGCGCACTGGCTGGCGTACTAACTGCACCACAACATAAGTATGCAAACCACATACACCCGGGACGAACACCGCGTGTGTAAACGAGCGTATGCCATGGTATGTATATATATATGGTGTTGTGTGCCGTGCTGACAGGCGCCGCCATGCTACATTTTGAGGCACTCACACGTGTGCCATTCACATCTTATCTGCACTCGTTTGAATCTGAGTGAATGAACAACCATCTTTGAATCACTAACATACTTGCTTAGTGACCAAGTGAACGAACAACCATCTTTGAATCACTAACATATGTACTTGCTTAGTGACCGGTCGCGCTCACGCACTCGCTAAAAGCATCACAGCCTAATTGTCAGATCATTTAATTTCTTTTGATTACGGTCAGTCCCAGGGCGTATCGTATGGCTATGAACTATCAGATCAACTGACTTGTTCATTGACCAAAAGAATAATTAGTAACTCGCTGATTTAATGACTGACTAATTGATTGACTGACAGACTGACTGACTGACTGACTGGCTGACTAACTGACTGACTGGCTGACTGACTGACTGACTGACTGACTGACGGACTGACTGACTGACTGACTGACGGACTGACTGACCGACTCACTGATTCGCTGACTTGCTGACGTAAGTAACAACGTCGAGCACTCGTCAGGATGCGCCTGAACGATGAGTACGCACGGCCGACCACAAAGTTTGCAATATATTGTGCTACTACGGTATATAAGGGTTCCTCCGTTACCGTGCCCGTAGTAGCACGAGCAGTGGCGGCTTATGGTCAACTATCAAAAAGTTCAAACTCATGTAATCAAGTGAACATTTTTTCCTGTTTTAATGTTCATAATGGACTTTCAGATGAGACAAAGCTATTGGTTTTCGAGACAGTTGCATTGTTTGTTTGTTTGCCATACTACATAATCACATGCATACAGTATATATGTGGCATAATAGAGTCTGTGTGTGTTGGCATGGCACATTCGTCAGGTCCGTGCCGTGGCTGGCAACGTGTGCCCAACCATATATCATCCACACCCATCAATGGCGTCATCAACATCTTGTTCAAGTGTCCGAGGCTACTTGATCTGATCCTCAAACAGACCAACACGTTTCGAAGCTAAAGTGATCTCTTTACAAAGAGTAGCAAAAGGTAAAGCTGTTAACTGTGACTGTATTTTATTAGGCTACAAGTCATCCTTCAGGCCTACATATGTACCTGCCCTCACTGATGAGGGTTGCCCACGTGTGTCTGCCCATTGCCCTGCTCAGCCTTGTAGGGCACTCGAGCATATGACCTGTTCCACGCTACATGCCATAACCATCCAACATTCTCACGTTTACTAAGCTCGTATTACCTGTGATGAAGTGAGCCAAGTCATGCGTACATCTTCCTATTACTAATCATCGTTTATCAGGTATTAATGGCGTATGTAGTATGCCCGTATTAGCCGAGATCATACCGTCCTGCTTACTCCTTTTTATCTATTCTATTAAAAGCCAAGGTTCTACATACATACTTGTATAAACTTAGGTTCATATTAAAATTTTTTGTAGCATTATTCTCTTCCATACAACAATTTCCATTTAAAAATAAGTTACATTTAACATGAATTGAAAAAAGCCTTATAATTACTGTAGCATAACAAATGCAGTATGCATGTAATCCGGATTCGCTGGCACATGTGATTGTGTGGGTCAAGTTCCCAATAAAACGGACTTAGTTATCTCATCATCAGCTGTAATGAGTATCTGTGCAACGACGGGTGTCGAATCGAACAGGTGCTTTTTATATATATTAAGTTGCATTGGGAATGTGAGGATGGCTGAGAACCGACAATACTGTATGTAAAAGACACCTGGGTGCAGACAAGTTGCCAAACTACGTTATATGTACATTGCGCATATTGAATTTATGGCATTATATACTTTGCATGATATGTAGATGTCTCCAATGAAACAATTGTTCAGAGTAAACTTGCTAGTCGGATTTAGAGCGGGGAAATTGAGGTAAAACATAGTATTTATGGAAGTATGTACGATGCACGATATGGTTTAAGTTATTTGTGGAAGTACGCTTAACGTCTGGCATAACATCCATGGTTCACATACAATAACAGCTTGCGTAATCAAAAGTTTACTGCCGTGTAAAAGCTGCCATGTCCTGAGCATAACGACAAGCGGCGGATAAACAAGTTTGCATAAAAAATGTCTCTCAAACAAATGTAGACCAAATATTTTAAAGTTGATTACACTTTTCAACAGTGGAACAAATTGAAATATTTTTAGTATTATGTAATAAATAGAGTAAAAATGTTAAATGTAAACCGCATAAGTAGTGATGTTTTATGAACGTGTGTATTCCAGGCACCCACTAAACGTCCTTATTCGAATTCAATGAGCGTATTGTAGGCTGATAATGTACTTATCTAACATTACCTCATGTACATACAGTATCTTGTAATACCTTTTTATGTTCTGCGTTCTACGTTATCATTCAATGGATTTTCACTCATGAAAACCCGTGTTCACGTTCGACTTTGTGTTTGCTTGTTGTTCGATTCACGGTGTGTGAGCATGCAAATGTTGCCAGCAAACAGAGAATGGCCTGGCATCCCAATAGAACACGAGTGTGGCATTAGGAACTTGAAATACGTTACGCAGTAATTGGCAGATGATTCTCACAACATGATGACCGACAATCAGCATTACATAAAACTCACTCAGGATATTACGTACTTCTGTTCCATTGTAAGCAGCTGTTATTATTACCTTATAATAATCATATAGTGTAATGGACATTATAAAATAATGTTGATTACACTATATGAACCAAACCGGCTACTCTGTAGTGGATTAAGAGCGAGACAGGTTTTTCATTATCTCTTACACGTCTTTTTAGGAGGTTATTAGATACATTGACTAAAGACTTTTAATCAAATAGATCAGTTACCAATGTTTTTTTATATATATATTGTTAAATGAAGTTAATTATTGTAATGTTCAGTTATAAGAATTTGTGATTGTGATGGTGGGTCAGGTTGTAGCATATAAACTACTGTACGTGCAATAACCAACTAAGTTCTTATGTTCTTCCAACAAATGTAATTACATTTCAGCCGATGGGATCTTTTAATTTTTTTGGTAGCATCCGTGATTAGCTGAGAATGTAACGAATGTGTTTCTTGCTACATGCGGCAAACCAGAGCTTCGGAAATTGTTTGAATCCTGGCACATTTACTATCCTTACTGTATGTAGCTTGTTGGATTGTGTGTCAACGGCCGCCACTGCCAACTGCAGCCACATTTTTCGAGTCAACTGCCACCACTTTTTCTGAAATTTTTCGGCTGCAGTTGACTCACCCGAAAGTGGCGTCAGTTGTCGTACGTCAACTGCAGCCCCTCATTTTGAAATTTTCTGGCTGCAGTTGTCTCGCTGAAAGTGGCGTCAGTTTTCTTAAGACAACTGACGCCAAGGAACCAAAGAATAATGGTTCATGTAATCGATAAATAATGATTCACGCAATCAAGGATAAGTCATATGCGGCTGACTAGCATTGGGATATGGAAACAGATCCCACCTCCGCGCTCTGCGCGATGCTAACGGGGTTGTCCTCGTTTTGCTCCGACAAGCCAGTCTTACGATAGACTGTCGGGGGTTGATGAACAGTAAGTAATACTTCGCAGGGAATAGTAAAACTTTGAAAGAGCTTGTCTGCGGCCTTATCATTGATCGAATGAAACACCGTTTATTGATTACATGAACCATTCTTCTTTGATTCTTTGGCGTCAGTTGACTTATGACAACTGACGCCACATTCAGCGAGACAACTGCAGCCATAAAATTTCAAAATTAGTGGCTGCAGTTGACTTACGACAACTGACGCCACTTTCCGGCAAGCCAACTGCAGCCGAAAAAGTTCAGAAAAAGTGGCAGCAGTTGACTCAAAAATGTGGCTGCAGTTGGCGGTGGTGACAGTTGACCGATCACCAGCTTGTTGCCATTGCATTTAATTCAACTTTTTAATTTTGGATATTTTTTACTTCACAATTTAAAATTATAAATTAGGTTGCATCCGACATCTGTTTCATTTTTACTTATTCACGTGAACCGTTTTGATTCAATGAAATACGTTTTTGTTCTACTCATTGTAATTTCTGTTGCATTCATTCATTCCCACAAACTCGAACCATTCCTTTGTAAAAAACGGTTTGTTTGTTGAGCGTGATGGTTGGTCAATGATCCACCCCAAACCAGTCATTCCCACCAGTCACTTCCTCAATGACAGACTCACTGACAAACTTATTATCGGTTTGTTGCGAGCATGAACTTGTCAGACATTGATGCCTCAGCCACGTACCATTGACATGCATGTTCTACACGCAGTTGTCAAACCATTACAGAGTCACTCAGTTCTGTTCGGTTACGTAAAGTCATTTACTCACCAGCTGTCATTTACTCTACATGATGAAGAGAGAATTGAACAAATCATACGTTCCAAAAATGGTATGATAGTAGATATCTATGCAATGTGTATGAAAGGGTTTGACTCATTGTTTCGGTGGCTGGGCTCCGTATGAGTTTTTCGGAAGTTTTTCCTAGCCATCATATGAGTTAATATCTATGCATCAACATGTCATCAATGTTTCAAGATGTCTACTACCGCATACATATTGTATTTTATGTATGTAGATGTGTGGTGTTGCAACGGGTTGCAGACACGTGCCCAGCGCCAGAACCCGCCGGACGGACGGCATATACGCGCACTTTTTATTGTGCGTTATATTTATACTAGAATATATTGTACGGGATTGCACAGCTGAACGCATAAAGCCGTGGTGCATGTTCGCGTGTATCCGTGCTTCAAATAAACCTAATACCATGCTTACCAACATTTAGCAGGTTATCACTAAATCAGCTGATCTTCTTCTAATTTGGATGGAGCGTTTCTTGTTTTCATATGACTCTAATTAGTGATGTAGGGAGTATTGTGATCCGCGAGTGCGTATGGTATGTGTGTATTTACGGACAGGACGTGTGGTTTGGAGCATTTTGTGCAACACACCAGCATAGTAATCGTGTGTTCAACTTGCTGGGTTGATGTATGCATGCCATCACATATATATATAGTCATATCATGTCAATCTTTCATTCAATAGTATTATTGTAATTGCCTGACATACTGCATTTCCAGTCGAAAAACGTTTCAGTTCGGTGAAAGTATGGCGAAGCCAACCGGGTTGTTACACGAAACAGTTGCATTTGTATGCGGGTTGTTGCAGCCGCCAACGGTCTCACTCAACTCTCGACCAGATCCGGGCCCGAGCGCAACACATGTACAGTCTGATTGTTGCACCTGTTGCGCTATGAATTGTGTGCTGGCATGTTCCACTTCAATGTCTGTCTGAATTCTGCCGTCGAGAATTCCTGAAGGCCGGCGGATGAAATCTTCAATTGTGAACAGCTGGTCTGAATTCAGAAAATGTCTCCCATTAAATTTTAAGTAAATGTTAGCGGTTTGACGCAATGAAACCATTGTTGCTGCTTAGTGAATTTAGCTGTGTATATTCGCCCGACCGCCGAGCAGTTGAGCGTACAGTCATCGCTAATTCGAGTATTACATTGAATGACTGTGTCAGTGTCTAATATATAGGACACGTTCCATTATTACGTTCAAGGTTCGTCTGAGAAAGTCTGATCTTCAGAAATATTGCGAACATGTGTACGGCATTATCTCAACATCTGATTTTTATGGCATTCCTAGACCAGTCTCTGTTAATCCATTGGTGATGAGGCACATATATAAATGTCGAATTTATAATAATGAAAACGTTTCATGCTTATATTTATGTTCAGTAAAGATCTTATTTCCTACTTAACATAAAATTGGTCTACTAGACTAGTGTCTCATTGAACTCTATGACATTGACATTGAATATGAACATTGTTCGAAACTCTATTTTTGACTGTGACTGTTCGATGGAATAGTTAATTTGTTCAAATGTTTTGTATAAATCATACTGTAAATGGTGTTTAATATGTAGTGGTATCCGCATACATACTGGATGTTTCATGTAGAAAACGTTACACATCAAAATCATATGTTTGTGTCTTTTTCGTACACAATATCGTGGAAGCACAAGCTATCTGATTTATAAAACATGTGATTGTTGTTACAGGCATGTTCAATACAACATTTCATTTAGCCGAACATTTCAATTTATCGGCTTCTGAACTATTTTCATTATTCACAGGATTAAATTTAGATTTCACTGTATAAGTCGTAGTGATCACCTTTAGTATTTTATCTGTAAACTCGATGCATTCATACATAACTTTGAACTACATATAAAATACGGTATTTATCTGCTAAAAGGCTCCTAAAATAGTTTGTTCAACATATGTATAATAAATATTCCCACATAATATAAAGCTCCGTTCGCTGTTCGCTTATCTTCATCGTATCTAAAAACATCGGGAAAAGTTCGATTTCAATACGCTGGTATTTTTCGCATTTTTAGTTCGCATTTTAGCAATACTTTTCACAACATTTAGCATATTGTACCAGTGGCATTCCCGGGTTGAAAAGTAGGGCCGTTATCATGCTCATCAACTTTAAATTACTATTCCCTTTATGAAGTTTTCCATATTTTTACACATCAAAATGATCAACTATTTTCATCACAATGTTTATTTCATTTGCATTTGAACTCTGTCATCGTTCAATCGTTCAATAGGTCTTCTTTCATCAACAATCCCGGTACGTTCATCGGTAACATTTATCGTACAGAACATAATACAGAATTTTAGCTGACATGCGTGTGTTTGAAACACGTTCACCATTGCAGTTATTGCAGTTGAATTATTTCTTTCAAACTGGTCGTTGACAAATTATGTATGCCGTTTCATTGTCTGTAGATCTTTATATTTTACATATCTATTGCGCTAGGTGTCTTTTGCAAAATCCCCTGATAATACATTGAATTTCAAATAAAGACATGATACTTTAGACGTCGGATGAAATGGACGCCTTCAGGAAATTATAAAACTTTTTGTTTCAAAACTATTTATTCTCGATAAGTTAGCAAGATAACTATAAAATATAGTTTTCCTGATCTAAATTGTTGCCTTTAATTATTTGTTCATTTTATTTGATTACAGCCGAATCAATAGCCGACACCATCCACGATCATCCATCATTCACGGCACTTAATCATGGATCGATCCGACTGCTCAATAGTCCGTCTGTCATGTCACATCTTCACTGTCTATATTTCCATCATAATTCGCCATAATCCTATCTGTAGCCGGAGTTAATCGATCATCACGTTGGTCAGGTAGAATCAGTCAGTCAACGAAACCTTGACTACCTGTCTGTCCTTTGTTAGCGGATGTTTCGTTTAGGCTAATTGAATTACGCTAAAGTTTCAAGAGTTCAGAAATTCAAGTTTCTTTCCTGATAAATTATCTCAAAAAGTTGTTATTCAGGAAATACCACGTTCATGGGTTGGTTTATATGGTAGTTTCCATTCCGCGACTGCTCTTTACCGTGGCACCTGATACAAAGATGTACATGTATGTGTATAATTGACGCGTTTTTCATCACGCACATGTGACGAGTCTGTCCGAATCTACTAAGTGGACTCCGATGGCGGATGAACAACAGACCATAACAAAAAATACTTTATTGAAAAAAAGTCGTCACTTCAAAACCTCATAAAGATGGAATAAAATGTGAATGATATCCCGATGAGGATTCAATGATTTTGTCTACCGATGGTTCCATCTGATTCTATTCCGCCCGATGATCCGTGATCGCCAAATTGGTCGATCATCGTTTTGGTCTCGATCAATCAAAATTATGCAAATTCGGAGCACTCCATTCTCTAAAATACAGACTTGTAGGGGAGGGAGACAGAGTGCACTGATTTTGTTTTCGAGGTCATCAGAATAGGTGGCCCACCCTGTCAAACCGCGAGGGGGCGGGGTAACTTTTACCCCTGAATTGTGGGCGAGGGTGTGGTAGTAAATAATGATCACCATTTAATAGATACCATATGCACGTAAAAACGTATTATGATATTACGTTATTAAGCATTTGGGTTGGTTACTTGCACTAATCGTGTTACCTAAGCATTACTACATCGTTGTGTGCCAAGTACATAGCTTATCTATGACCATATAACTAAAGTCATTTGTTGAATCAAACTGAATTTACGACGTTCTGTCATCGTAATCCCTTTATATTTCAAACCAAGTGTTTTGTATAGGGTTCTTTCTTCTGTGGATCGGTTCTTCTGTGAAGACATACTGATTCACAATGACAAGGAACAGCGTTCTTTGTTGCCACGGGTTACTGTAGCCGTACGTTCATGCATATCCGATTACTGAGATACATACCACACATATGTACACGTAACTACCGTAACCCGTAATCGTGTTAATCTTTAATTCACTCGCGCCGTTCCGTTTCTCATGCGCGTTAGTACGGAATATAACGTCGTAAATACGGTTTTTTGGTTTCGAGCTGAGTGTGACCCACCTACCGTAATCTTGAATATTTAATGTGTTTATCGGACGTATCAGACAATGTTTCACTCCTTTGCTTATTATTTGACATATTGCTCAATTATACTTTATTTGGGTAACCCCAAAACACAAATCCTAACCCAACGATCCAGTTCCAAATTTTTTTTATCTATAAAGCTAGATACAAATTTACTTCAAAGTTATAAATCAACTGAAGATGTATGTTTACTTTAATGTGTTATTGGTCAAGTAAACTGTATGCACAACTGCCATCAATCACCAACATGTTCATATATACGTGTGATTTGTCAGTGTTCAAAGACCCGTCATCGTAGGCATAGGCGCCCAAATCGTTCGTTTCCGGTATTTGGGCCGGGGCGTTGTCGTTTCCGCATACATCCGTACTCATGTATGTATGTACGGCAAGGTTGTAAGGCATCATTATGATGGACACAATAATGCCAGGTGTTCGTTAGCACATGTATGTAATACTTGTCACTGTACCTAGATCCCACTAGTTATACTAAAACACATACATATGTACTGTATGTATGTATATGTTTGTTGCAACTATACATCACATTCTTATTACTACACTTTTAATGTAACGGCACAAAGTTGATACGTTCACATGTGCATTTCACCGGATACGTGAACGATGGCGCCAGTGAATGGGTCAAGTCGGTGTGGCACAAAACGCACAACAAACTGTAGTAAACAACGATTACTTTGAACAAAAGTACATATGATGGTTGACTTTAACTTATTGAAAGGACATACCCTGTTTTTATTTGATTCATTGAACATATACATGTACGTGTGGTACATGATAATGGCGATGGTATGTTGCGAGTAAATACAATGAATTAAGCGCGACGTTCGTATGTTGTCCAAAAGCAAACGAAGTGAAAAACTTGTTTCCTCGAAAATTTGAAAGGGTGCCAAATAACAGATTTGAACTCAAACTGCGCGCCAAAATCTTTTTAAGTAACATGATACCCGGAATTGGCTGTATCGTAGTACCCAACATGACGATACTTTGCCGGGCGCCGTCCCGTCCGCAGCCAATGACGACTGCCAAGTGTTTCCCCATGACGGCATCATTCGAATCGGGCAATCCAAGTTGGTGGCAAATGTCTTGACTGAATCGTATCCCGATTCGGAACATATCCGCCATTCTGTGCCGATTGGCAAGTAATTATCCGGGATTCGACTCACTGAGTTTTTGAGTTGACATTTATCAGAGCTGGTAATCAGAAGAATGTTGAAAACCCTTGATTTAGGGCTCCAACTAGAGTTACTGCGTCAGGCATACTGTCAAACATCACTAATTCGGTAAAATACAAACTACATATAAATACATAGATGTAGTCTAGCGTGCCATTCGTCATAAAAGCGACTGGCTAGAATCCGAGTCTGTCAATTTGAATTAACCGTAACGTACTACTGACGTACGAGCATTTTTTTATTTGCCTCATTTATAACAACAGCTCTGAATGGCAACGGCATTCGCTATTGTACTTGGGTATTGGTATGTATGTGTGTACTGTGTACATGGATATTTATTAGGTACATATGCGTTTGCATTACGTTTATATTGCATGCAGTCAGACAGTGAAGACTGTAGTTCATATGTAAGTACATACATATATGATCAATATAAACTCCATATGATGTTGACAAAAACTTCATTTTGTAGGACCTCTCATAGTAACTTATAAGACTTCTCTGAGTAAACTTAAGTTGGTAATAATTACATTTTTAATTTTCTTCATCTCAACACTTCAGACTTAAGATTCGTGTTTATCGGACTCATAAAAAACGTGATTCACCGGTCGGTCAGTACAATTGATCCAACGTATTTTGAACATGCGCAGTTCGATAGTCGTAATTCGTCAACGAATTAAAACGCGTGTGCGGTTTTTGCGTAGATTAATGGTATAGGTAATTGTGTGCCACCGTAGCCCGCGTAGCACGTAACCGTAACCCAAAACAACTATATATTGAAAGCGAAAACGCTGTTGTAGCCACAAGATAAAATTGTGTCGCACCTTATTTATTCTGCACGCTTTGAAACACACGGCAATTTCATCGACAGCTATGCTTCGCACAGTGTAGCGACAACCACTAGCAACAGTCGTGTAATTCAGGACGACAAATCAGTTTTCACATGCGACGCAAATAATTTCTCCGATTATGCAAACAAATACTAAAAAAGGTTGAATTCAACTCCATACGCTTCTTTTCATTCAGATAAATATTTATTACACATATTATATTGATTGCTGATGTCTACTATTTGGCGACTTAACGAGCTAAAACAAAATAATATGAGTGTTATAGAGCATTTGTATTGACTGCGAGCCCAACTTTGGCTTGTTTTCCGTTCCCATTCGTTTACATTTTCGGTTCAATCTGATTTTTGTCACTTCAATTACCTGAGTATTATTCCGTAGTACATCTGGTTGTTCTAGGAACAAATATAATATTTTTTTGTAATTAAATAGTTTAATTATTGTTGTAGTGTTGTAATAGGATGCATTCAGTTAGCAATGGGCAATGATCGATGCAGCGATGCGCACCCGCGCCAGTCAACTTGTGGTCGCTGGGTACTGCCTGACAAAACAAAAACAAAAACAAAGCTTTAGCCACAAATATTGTTATTCTTTAGTTTTGTGATAATCCTTTTTACTGATTCTTCTTTTTGAGTGAGTAAAGCAAGCTGCCATCAAATTCTTGATAGGCACAACAACAATGGTTACAAGGGGTTCTGACTGTGGTGGTGTGTACTTGTGCGATTTTCCTTCCGACTAACAATGTATTTTTTACTATAAAATTATGTTTGTTAAACTTTTATTTTGCACAGCTGAACGATTGAACTTTTACATACTTAACCTGGTCATTTTTTACGATGACATTTTCGGTTAAATAAGTTGATTGTTTTCCCGATCAATCATGCATATTACTCGCAAATAAGCTTCCATTAAGCGCTCATTACTCTCATTTAGAAAGTGCATGCTTTCACTCAACTGAATGACTCTAACTGTACAACCTGAGCCATCATAATTTAAATTAAAATTTTGTATTTATAATCAAAATCGCATTATTATTAAGCTTATTTTATTGGAAAGTAACCTTACCTCATAAAAATAAATATGTATCTTTCTGGATTTTGATCCAGATATCAAGCGATCCGATACGATACCAACTTTATGCCAACTTTCCGAAAAATTGCGTGTACCTCATGATAGTTTTCCGGTTAACACAAAACACATTTAGTATCCTATACCAGTTAAAAATACTCGTTGAATATTTCAACTTACCAAAAAGTCACCTTTTGGGGATAATTGTTTCAAGTCCGGTATGATTGCCAGATTAGCCCCCCAACGCGGTTTGTAACAAGCATTGGGCATTCCCAATTTCCTGTTTTCCAGGCGTAATCACCATTTACTGCCCACCGAACGTGTGCTCATTTCACCAGCGTAAAACCAAATGAATGCCTAACATTACTTTTTATTGCCAGTTCGGTGCTCTTAATTGTTTGTGCCGAATTGATACTGTCATTGGATGGGATAAGTAAAATGCACTGATCGTACATTTGTCAGGTTTATAACCATTACCATTTCGTACAAAAAACTCGGAACATTGCATTTTTTTATGATGAGCTTCTTTTTACAAATGGCATTAACCACTAATAATTTCTAAGGCACTAATAAGGCCTAATTTCCGGTTAAATTGATGTGTTTCTATCTAGATGTTTTTCTAGTACAGTGTTTCCGATGCAGTAAAAAATC
Organism: Daptonema setosum; assembly: GCA_964036265.1. Lineage (NCBI taxonomy): Eukaryota > Metazoa > Nematoda > Chromadorea > Monhysterida > Xyalidae > Daptonema > Daptonema setosum. The sequence goes on from OZ038443.1 coordinate 19,816,756, forward strand.
TAACTTGATCAGTTACAGTATCTAAGCTTATAAAAGATCTAAAAATTTAAAAATCACTATAAAACTTCTTTATTCCAATTGTAACGTCACATTTGATAATCAGAAAATCAACATGATACTGCAAACTGTGTATAGTATAGAAATTATTAAGTATCACACAAATTTTTAAAGTCCATCACCAATTTTGTCCTCCCGTCAAACACCTATAAATCAATCGGTCAATTATGTATACCTTTGAATATAATAGAATTGACTGAGATGGTAATCATGACTGATTGATTGGTGGATCGTGTGAACCTGTGTGTGGCCTGGCCTCCATCACCATCTAAGCAACATGAAAGCACATGGTGCGGCCAACTTTTTTATGACTGTCCATAAAAAGTGTGCCATTCTGTCATTTAATGATGATTTAATAATGCGCATAAGTGTAATTTAATAAGCGACAATAAGCGAATCGACGTGAATCTAAGCTGGGAATCTACTCGCCCGTGTAATTTACGATCTTAGGCATAATAATGCAATCTTGATTGCGGTCGGACAGTCTGGCATAAATCTCATAATTTAATTTCAGTGGCGAACGAGCAAGTTTGCAAAAGAGAATGCAATATTTAAAAGTGAAATGTGGCTAAACTCTGCTTCATCCAGTGTTTTGTAGCTCCTCATTTTCAAACGTTTACTCATATGCACCTGATTTCTTCCGAAATCAACAGAGAGAAGATCCGATCTGTGTGCCATTTTCGGTAATTAGTTGATCGATGGTTTGCACAATCACATCCAACAAACAATTCTTTTTCAATAAAAGCTGTTTACATAAAAAGTCTACCATAATTTTTAATATTATTAGTGCGTTATCGGATAATCTATACTTAGCATGTGATTTGGCGGTCTTTATGTTGAAAGGCAGTGGTGTATTCGTTGCCAGGTATATTATATAAAATACTTTGAGGTCAGGTTGTGTGTGAATTTATTTTTATTTCCCTTTTTCTACATTAGCGTATGTTAACATACAAACGTATGAATCACAAGAAAAGTAATGGCTTTGATTCGTTTTCCTTGAAAGCATCGATCGCTGATGGTTGCCTGAACGAATTAAAAAGTAAAATTAGAACGAGCCAAAATAACTCGCAATTAGTATTTATATCTCAATCTATTTTGAAATTCTATTATAAGACTAATGCTTATCAAATTTGACGACAATCTCTTCCCAGTGATGCGTGAACTACCCAACTTTATTATCTGTTTATCTTGCTACATTACGCAGATTAAAATGTGTGTTTATGCTGAATCAAACTTACAAAAACGAGAAACTATACAAGTAAATTTATATAAAGAAATCAAGGATAGGTCTTCGAAGCTCTTGATTAATCTGGTTTGGTTATTGAAAATACTTATCACCGTCTTTAATTTTCATCCTGATTTCTCCAGTCAAGCAGAACTGTTTTATCGGAAGGTGTTGAGGTGATTTCCTATTAATAATTTGTTAGGAAACGGTATTCGTTAGAAATCCACCTAAGCAAATATACGATTGCAATAGATAACGAGAGTCTAATTTTTTCTGTTTTCGAAACCTTCCGAGATATTCCCATTCAAAAGTACTGCTTTGCTTAACTCGAAACTTCGGCAAACTTGGACAACCTAAATATTTTTAAAGACGAAAATGACTATGATGTGTTGGTTACTTGACCTGACGAGAATGTATGGAACTTGAACGATGCTGGCCGAGTCTTCCATCACGTCGTACTCCTTTGCCCACGTCGTAAGTCACCGAATTAACGATCCGACTCCCAAGGTGTTCACATTGTGGTGAGTAGTGGCGCATTACACTTATCTACTTTAAATGCACCCTTAAATGTTTTTATTGTTGGTATCAACCATTTTTGGAAGAACCGGGTGAACTAAGTGAACTCATCGATCATTTTTGGTGAAGTATAGCTGAATAAAGTATCCTGTCTCGCCACTTGTTTCACCCCATGTACCAAGGTGTATATAAACAGGTAGTAAGTCATTACATGCACTCGTAAAACACCTTGCTTATCCACCGCCGGTAATGATTCATTGCCAAAACACTGCCATCTGGAGCACTGCAATTCGCCAACCAAGATTTATGAAACCACCAGAGTGACTGCACATCGCACACACTCGCGGACGAACTAATTCTCCAAAGGGAGGGAAATATTTCTGAAAAGGGGGAATTGGCAAAAAATATACCGTTTTATCTGCCTCTTATGCAGTAAACTCTAATTTTTATATTCGCCAAAGAGAAGGAATTTCTTTTTTCTTTACCCTTCTCGTCCGCTAGTGATCGCCCAGGTGATTTCAAAGCCTGAATGATACCTGATGTCATGTTATTGGCCACATGATTAGTACTTTGAGATTTTTTATAAAATACTTGATTGTTTCGCATCGATTCTTCATTATTTTAATTGGGTCACGTTCATCCAAATCGAACTTCCATTCGATGGAAATGGGTTCTAGTTGATGCGTAAGTAATTACATATACGTAAAAGCTTGTGGTTTGTACAGTATTGTTCTTCAAAACAGTGTTCGTTGCCCATATAAAATGGTGAAAGTTTTGGTATAGTGTTGCAATATGCATTTGGACATTGCAATGAATCAGTTGGAATGGCATCGTCATCATGAGCCTGATCATAATCATTATAATTATGAGGATGATAGCCCGAACGAATGACGATGCTAAACGAGTCAAACATTCATGTTATAATGGAACCATCACATCGTAGGAGGGGGTCTGTTGCCCGATTTTATAAACATCATTCGGGGTGGGGGGGGGGGGGGGCTAGTGGGTCGGTCATTGATATTTTGATAGATCGACTGTGCCACACTGGCTACAAGCACTCACAGGTATTTGAAATATGACCGTTGGTATGCCGCTGACACGGCCACAGTTTGATATGGTTGACGTTTTTTGTGTGTTTTGCATGATTGATTGTCGGCCGAACGGTGACACTCGGTACGAGGCCACCGGGCATACAGGGTGTACCATTGCCATACCACGATCAACGTATCTGACTTGCTTCAGTGACCAGCCTATTTACCTGGCTGATTAACTGAGTACAGTAGTTAATTGCAATAGTATATGTATTTTACTGGTTTTGCATAACGGACACAAACAATACATGTTTGGTCTATATCGTTGTTGGATTGACTTGACCTCACCTGTCTACTTGGCCTCATCTCTCACATGAATACGGATGTTGCTAATCAGACTAGTGATAAATGTTAATTGAATTGATTAATAACAATGTGATCAACATGATGATTATTATATTCTCTCTGATACCATGAAATCAATCGTTGATGTTTCCTCCCAAAAACTTGTGTCCGATCTAGCGACCTTGTTGTGATCTTAACGACTTATTTCCCAGTATCCACGAGTCCTACGGTGGCTGTCAATTTATCTAAAGTCTTCAAATCCTCATTTGAAAATCATAACAAATAATTGTGTTATTTATGAAGTAAAACATCCGGTCATAAAATCAATGATTTTCCGTCTATACTCTTTCCCATCAAAATCATGTAAGTTCACAAACTATAAATATACACATATTTTTGTTTTCAACACAAGGTCAGTTGCTGAATAACTAGATTGTGTCCATCTCCGTGTGTCGTTGATCGTTGTACCTCACCAATCACAGTGTTTCGCAAACTGAAGACACACATACATTTATATACATACATAAATAAGTGAGCATTTGAATGTGTGACCACTATACCACCTTCACCACCTCATGATGCCATGTTACACCGGGGATTTACACAGCGAGATTAATACATCGACCTTGATTGACACATTTTCGGTAACCCTGTACCGGATTGATTCACGCTCATAATCATTGTGCATGCACATCCATCGTCACATGCGCATTCCGAGAATGCAAACACTCGGTTACGGTAAATTAGTGCATGCAGGTTACGGTAGTGTTCTTATGTATGTCCGAACCATCAATCTGATTCTCAATGTGAAGGTTATTGCATGCTTGCCAATGTTAACGTTTCAACTTTTTGAACAATATGTTTAGAAACAAAAAAAAATATGTTTTATTGTGCTGTTTTCTGTTTTTTTTCTCGTTATATCATACTAATAATTGTCCGACCTTTGGTATTATACGATAAGTGTCTGACTGCTGGTTAAAATGAAGTGGTCTGCGTAATGTTGATCATCTGAGAATAACAGAACAACCCATCAAAATTTATTAACAATGTTGTGAGTTAAAAAAATCATATAGTTTGTAGTTACTTATATATAATCAAAATACATTAGATATAATTATGAAACTAACTGCATTTATTAGTAGTGGGTTGTGATTATCAGTTAGCGTCAAGAAATTGACAATACAGGATTCACCTGTTTTTAACTACTGTACCTTTGTAGCTACTACTACTCGGTCTGAACTACAGATTAGTTTATTAGCGCACTTATATCTACAATCTATATGTAAATTGTAAGATTAGCACACACAGATTATGGGTAGAAAACGTGGAACGTATATCGATAGATAGCTAATTCGATTAATCCCCACTATTAAGTGGTTTTGTCGCTTTCCAAATGAGTCGTCAATTTGCATGTAATTGCAAATAGTAGTGGGTAATCTAGAGTAGTTATCGTAATGTAAACATATCTACTTAACACGACCAAATGCAGCCGCAACGCCATAGCACTCGCACTCACGCAACCCCTTGCCCAGTCAGTAGTTGAGCAACTCCCACCGTTTAGCTGCCAATGTCATGATCTACTATTATACAACGTTCGCGCAGCTTGGCGTCTAGTTTTTGTTGTAAAACTCCTGCATAAGTGCGTTTTTTGCGTAAATCGTAATCGTTTGGCTTGCTGTCTCAGTTGCGTCTATATGCAATGCGATACTCAATATTAGTCGTTGTTGCATTTTAATGGTTTGATGTCAGAACCAGTCACAGTTTAAAAGACTATTTGGTGAATTGTTGTACTTAGTACTTACTATGAGATTAAGCAGAACAGAACCTTCGTGTGTTTATATGTTATGTCATGTCTCTATGTTATGTGTAAGTATAATAGCGAGTTTATTTACACTCATAGCATTATTTAATTACCTACGAATACTGTTGCAGGTGATTTGTTTGGCGTGCAGCGTCGTTTTTGCATTCACCACCTGCTGCTTAAAGTCCAGTTTACTGTTGGGCGCAGACGCGGCGTAGCCTTGCAGAATAATCCATGCCGGAGATTGAAATGATTTCCGAAAACGCAATAGGTACAATTTTCGAATTAGTACCAAAAACCTTTAATACATAATTGTAAAAAGTGCGTACAAGCAATCTCATTTTATCTACTTTGTCGGAATTTAATGAGTTTTTTGCAGTTGCAGATATTGCAAATATTTCAGGCCAGTTAATACTTTTAAGTGAGTTTTGGTCTGCAAATTTATTAGGGTAAAACAATAGAATACAAAGATTGTTGCATTTAGACGAATGCCCCTGTCAACTAGATTGAACCGTCATTACCCAACTGCCGGTCAATCAGTCAGTCAATCAGTCAGACAGTCACTAAGTCTGTCATACAACGATAGTAGTGACAGTCAAGCTCTCCGTTTATAACGTTCGGGCGCGTACGCAACCAAAACTACGTCGTTTATAATTATAAATCGGAGACGAAACGACTGGCTGGGAAATCGAGCAAAAAACATTTGACAACGATAAAAAGCGTATAACGTGATTATGCGACGTTTATCAACACGACTGCCGATGACTGATTGCCTGCCTGCCTGCCTAACTCACGGACTGACGTACTGACTGACTGACTGACTGACTGACTGACTGACTGACTGACTGACTGACCGACTGACTGACTGACTGACTGACTGACTGACTGACTGACTGACTGACTGACTGACTGACTGACTGACTGACTGACTGACTGACTGACTGACTGACTGACTGACTGACTGACTGACTGACTGACTGACTGACTGACTGACTGACTGACTGACTGACTGACTGACTGACTGACTGACTGACTGACTGACTGACTGACTGACTGACTGACTGTCGGACTGACGGACTGACTGACTGACTGACTGACTGACTGACTGACTGACTGACTGACTGACTAACTGACTGACTGACTGACTGACCGACTGACTGACTGACTGACTGACTGACTGACTGACTGACTGACTGACTAACTGACTGACTGACTGGCTGACTGACTGACTGACTGACTGACTGACTGACTGACTGACTGACTGACTGACTGACTGACTGACTGACTGACTGACTGACTGACTGACTGACTGCCTGCCTGCCTTCTGATTGACTGACTAACTAACGGGCACTGACTGACTGACTGACTGACTGACTGACTGACTGACTGACTGACTGACTGATTGACTGACTGCCTGCCTGCCTTCTGATTGACTGACTAACTAACGGGCACTGACTGACTGACTGACTGACTGACTGACTGACTGACTGACTGACTGACTGACTGACTGACTGACTGACTGACTGACTGACTGACTATGACTGACTGACTGACAGACTGATTGACTGACTGACTGAAGATGACGAAATAACTGACGGTTTGAAATACTTAGCGGCAACGGTTAAACTGGGTACAGAAATGATAAGTGTTTTTCAATGCAAGTGTTTTTCATGTGATAAATATTTAAGTGAATATTTGACACTCCAACTTTCCTTCTTGGGTATTTTAACCCCAGTGGTTGAGTTGAGAAGAAAAGCTGCCAAGCGTGCGGCAACCATCACCTTCACTTAAATTGATGCAACGTTTCGGAGTTGCAAGAACATTTCTTAAAATTTACAGGCATTTGAATCATGGTAAGCTCAATATAGTTGTATGACGAAGACCAGTCTCGTTACCGAACAGTGGTGACCCAACGCCAGTTATCTTCGACGTCCAGTCTTCTCTAAGTTTTTACAATACTTGTCACGTTTAATTTGCATACTAGTAAAAGTTGTACTGATGAAAACATACAAAATCTCTTTTTGTGTAACAACATGTTAGTTCATCTTTGTTCAATAAATACTCACAAATTTTAGCAGAGTTATTTACTTTACAAACTGTTGTTGTCACTTCAACTATGTATTCAATATACATTGCTTTCTATTGTTATATAAATACTTAGATCGCACTTACATAAAATGTTCACTATAAAAATAATTTGTAGTTTGTCATAAACGTTGGTTGGTCAGCAACGTTGTGTGCCAAACAGTACTGGTTCACTTGTGGCCTCCGTCTGCATTGCGGACAAGTTGAGTACTGAACCAATAAACCAGTACTGAACGTGTACAGGGTGACATGAAACTAGGTGTCATTGGGTTCAATACTGTAGTAATGTTGGTTTAAACGTATAGCAAGTAAAGCCTTATTGGCTGTGTACTGTTGCCATCTTCAACCCTTGACATCTGCCCATGAATATCAGGGAAATTGTAGGCGTTAAAAACCTAATTAGCGTTTGGTGTGATTAGGCTGGTGTGAGTTTTTAGGTGGATTTGAGTGCGTGGTGACCGTGTCTAAAGTGTGTAACTCGTCCTGTAACACACTTGAGCGCATATATTGTTGTACACATCGAGTATATTGCACACGAACGCAACCGGTTGTTGGTGCACGCACGATGGCGCAGTTGGTTACTTGTTTGGCACGCACATCGATACATTGTGCCGTGTTCAATACACGTACATGTCACACCAACTGCAAACTGTGAATATGATTGTGGTTGTGGACGGCATACGTGTGAACGGCACTTGCGTATTGTGCAATGTTTGGTCGGTACTAGTAAATGTATTTTGTTACACACACGGCCGGGCGCGCGAGTACTCAAAACCCTACTCCAGTACATTCAACTATGTATGTGTGTATGTATGTGCAAATGTCCATCCATCCAGTCGTTCATCCCTCATGTAGTCCTAAACACACACCTAATACTTTTATTGTTCCTTTATTTTTTGGCGCGGTTCAAGATCTTTTTATAAAAATGAAGCTAAACGTACATACAACACATGGTATGCCACAGATCAGCTCTCATTACCCATCCGCCGTTCAAACAGCCGTTTTGTTCTCAACGACGAGTCAAGTTTCGAAAGCCGCGAACTAAAAACGAATTCGAAAGCCACACAAAAATGTCACCAAAAACGCAACACTGGCCGAGTTTGAGTCGGTGGCGGATGATGACTGGGTGGGCAAGTCATGTGTGTTTGGTAACATATCTTATACCCGGTAGTCGGCAGTTGAACAGAGTCACCCAAAATACGCCTTTTTTTGTAACTCCATAAAAACTTGAACTCGATACTCTTCGATTAGTCTGCCTTCTGTCTGCAAACCCATCAAAAAGCGAGCGTCGTTTTCGCTACCATCAACGCTCAGCTGCTGTTGCGGTTGCAACGTTGTTAATATTTGTTGCCGTTGTTGTTGTTGATGTTGTTATGGTTGTTGTTGTTGTTGTTGTTGTTGTTGTTGTTGTTGTAGAACGATCATCCCTCACAACGAAATGTTCCATATGATTTGTTTAAATTTGTCAATGTCATGTTTGTTGATGTTACTGTTGTTGTTATAGTGTTGTTGTATTCGTAGTGTTTGACTTTCGCTTTTATGTTCCCTACAACAACGCAGCAACACTTTTCGTGTGGCGTGAGTTTGATCGGTCGGCCGTTCACTCATCCGCCTTCACAACGCAAACAATGTTGATCCTGTTGATGATGGTATTCGTTTTGTTGTTGTTGTTGTTGTTGTTGTTGTTGTTGTTGTTGTTGTTGTTGTTGTTGTGTGGTTGTTATTTGGTTGAAAAGTTGTTCTTCATGAAACTATATAAACGATACGGATTATGTGACCAGCTCTCGTGCCTGCCATACCAATATATGGTGTGATCAGTGTACAATTTACCTATCATATGCTTTCGAATTTGTTACGTTTCGCCCCGTAAAAACGGTGTTTCAAACAAAAATACAAGTTTAATTTTTTATTTATATTGGACTGCAATATCATTTGACTTTTAATTTTCAGACCAATTGAAGTACCAGCAACATGACAACATCGAATGTTCCGTCTATAATTCACACGTTCAACCGAAACGACCATTATCACCTGCAGGCAACCATTTATACTGCCAACATTATCAGTTATATCAAATCAATTAGTATATCGATGTCAAAACCAAATGGATATCATATACCATAAACGGGGAAAAATTGCTTTAAACGTTGCTTATTGTTCCATAAGAATAACAGAATTTAAGCTGAATTAGCTGGTAGCAATGCCTGCATATAAATAGTTTTTAATGAATATTAACTGTTGAAATTCAGTTTCTCATTACCAAAATTTTAGTTTGACTTGTTATGATCACTAGTTGAATACCCGTTGCCAGCAACGTATGATCGAGTTTTATAGGAACCGAAGCTTCACGGGAAATCATGAGATGCATATACTAAACCCGTTGATTTATTCTTTTTTTTCCTGTTTAGACAAAAATTGCATTCTGTGGCATTTACCCGACCCGTAAATTTTTTATATCATCTAATATCGGAAACTACATCAGTTGAAAATTAAGATAGATTCTTCGTACTGTTCAGCAACACAATCCTGTGTTTGAATAGGTACATGACAGTTATGTAATTGAATGGAAGAGGCAAAGGAATTGATTACAGTAGTTTTATTTTTTCTACTCATCCCGTGAAACATCTCATAAAATTGAGATAAATATTCAAACAAAAATCGTGATCAATGACTCAACCATCACGTCCCAATATTGCTCATCCATTCCGAAAAACTCCATTCGTCCCGTTAAAACGTCCGAAAATAATTTTTAACTGTGACCAGATCCAAAAATTAAAAGTGAAGATAAACTGAACTAACACAACCCTATCCAAAGATTAATTGGTTCAAATATGTATTTTTTGCTACCTCAGTATTTTTTGGATTCGTATCGGCGATTGAGCTGAAAATAATGAAAAAAAACATATTTTTAGAGCCCGTTGTACTTGTGGCAAAGGCAAAAATATTTGATCTGTGATGAAATGGCTTGACACGACTTTTGATTGATGTTTTCAGTTAGCAATTATGTAACAGCTCAGACGGTTTATTATGTACGTTCAGCAGTACAGTAGATTTCCTGAAGTAGCACAAAGTACATTCAGTATAATTAGTTTATTTGAACAGCTTACTAAAAAACCCTAATAAAAATTCAATCATCTCGTTTAATTAATTACTGTTTTGAAAAAAAAATTTACCCACCCGACGGATGAGCTAAACCTCCAAAGGTAGGGGAATTTTAACAAAGAGGGGGAATTGGCAGTTTTCAGGTCATTTTACCAACACCTTATCAACAGCAGGAACAAATTCTGCTTCTTGAAAACGTCAAAGAGGGGGAATTCCACTTTTTCCACCCCTTCTCGTCCGCTACTGATAAAGATCAATTGAACCAACCCAACGTGATCCAAAGATAATTCTCTCTGATACTGCTACCGAGAAGAATGTCCCTTTATTGCAAAGAAAACAAACGTCATCCATTGAGTTGTTAATTTAATTCATCGAAAATGAAACGTTTTGTATACCCGTTGCCGGCAACTGTGAATCAAGTTCTACAGACAACCATGTACTTCAGTTAAACAGTAAGATAATTTCTCCTTCCATGTACAGCCACACAACCAGTTGTTTGAGTAAATACAGTAGGTACATACATACGTACTGTACGTACATATGTAGATACAAGTCAGTTATGAAGTTGAGTAGAATATGCAAAGTATAAAACGGTTCATTCAAAAACTTACCACAGCTGAATATTTTTAATTTCTCACTCATCTTGTTAAACGTCTCACTTAGCACACCAGACAGAAAAATATCAAAAAACCTTACCATCAGGGATTCAACGTCACCTTAGGAACACCTCATTAACAGGAAATCATTATTTATCATGGTTTCCCAATTTTAGACAAAAATTGCATTCTGTTGGATTTACCTGACCCGTTGAAATTAAGTTTATCATTAAATATTTGAACCTACTTCATTTGGACAGTGAGGTAGATTATCCTTTTTTATTCAACAGAACCCGTTGTTTGAGTATACAGGGTGGGGCAAAAGTAACTATACACTTGTTGGAGGCCAATTTCTCAAAAAAAATTTATTGAGTGTACATATATGATGTTATTAGCAATACACACGTTATAATACCTGAAAACCCCGATTCTGATGTCTATTTGACCGTATCTTGAGTTATTTTCAATTTAAAACTGAATTTCAGTCTTTTCATGGTTTTCCTCTTTTTAACGTCTTTAATTGACCTCATGGTCTAATCAAAATTCTCAATAAAGGATAAGAAGTGTGTAACAATCCATAATCCGATCCGGTAATGCAGTTCCCGACTCCGCGAATATTTACGGCACCTCAATTTAGTCAGTCAGTCAAACTAAAAAAATATTACGACTGTCTGGCGATTATGTCAAACTATAGTCGGTCAGCCGCTATGTTAGGTATCAAGCTATAGGCTAGCGTAGTGAGTGATGCCATCCGGGTAAGCCAGTTCCCTACTCCGCAAATGTTTACGGGATCGTAATTTAGTCAGTCAGTCAATCTGTCAAATAGTCGGTCAGCCGTTATGCAGAAAATATTAAACGACAACCATGAAAATGAAGAAAATTCTCTCTGATACTGCTACCGAGAAGAATGTCCCTTTATTGCGAAGAAAACAAACGTCATCCATTGGATTGTTGATGTAATTAATCGAACATGAAACGTTCTGTATACCCACTCCGTTGCCGGCAACTGTGAAACAAGTTATACAGAAACCATCCAGTTAAAGGAGATCAAGGGATAAAAATCTTAATCGTTGGTTATATCTTAGACCGACCCGACCCGTATAATATACTAAATAAGTTATTTCATCAAATACTTGAAATTACATTACTTCAGTTGAACAGTAAGGGAATTTTTCCTTCCATGCACAGCCACACAAACGTCTCAATTGAAACAAATGGAAGATAAATATTCGAACAAACATTAGATTGAATGATTCAATCATCAAAAATTATAGCAGCATCGTTATCCATCAAAATGTGTGAAAAAAATATGTAAAATATATCCAAATTTCTCGCATAAGAAAACTTTAAACGACAACCATAAAAATGAAGAGAATAAAGAATCGAACTTTGCAACTAACTCGGCGCGTTGAACGACTACGCCACTTAACCGTTGCTAAAAAGAGGAATTTCTTACCTTATAAAGCTCATACCGCTGCTGTCAAAATCAGTTCCACAGTTGACAGTAGTGTTAGGGCGCGTTCAGAGCCGTCTTGTGAGTTTCTCAAGAAATTTTTGGTAGCAGATGACCATTGGGAAACTTCCAAAATTAAATTATTCAGCCGTTCTATAAACTTTTTAAAAAATTCAAGGTAAATAATTGAATTTAGGGAACAACTTTCATGCAGGATGGAACTTCAATTATGAGTTTTCCGGTTGATCATCCGCGACTCAAATTTTACCAAGCATTTTGCCTGTTCATGCAGAACTGAAACTTTTGGACAAGCATACATACATACACGACCCAAAAATTTTCGTTGTCAAATTTATATATAGATTGGAAATATGAATTTTTTCACCGAAACACAAGTATGATTTTCATCCTCTGTCTGTCATACATCAGTTGATAAAGTTTGGTTGAAAACTAACGTGGACGTGAAGTGATTTCACTCAAAGAACGCATTTTACAAAGAACTAAGTTTTGTATTTATGAGTCACAGATAAATACATATTAAAATGCATGCATTAGTGCATTATAGGCGTAATGCAGACTCGATGCTGATTGGCTGACCACTTGACTGGTGGGCGGGACCATGACTTCTATCAGCACATTTGGTGCCGATTACATGCTTACTTACTTTATGAATTGAATGCTAGGATACTTAGCCAAATATCATTGTTGTTATAATACAGACATACATACTTTTAAACAATTATTCATTGCATGCATCAATGAAAAACTATCTTTAAGATGACTATAATTTTATAACTCAATTATTCACTGAACTGTCGCTCGTTAGCATATTATATCTTTGTTAAATGATTTGGTGTCTTGTTATATAATTTTAAAGATGGAAGTTTGCAGGTTACTCTCACGATGTGTTGCATGTAGTTCACCAATTACAGTGCAACAGTTGTCTGCAGTATGTTGCAACAATTTCAACAGCACAGACAGTTTTTTTCGATTTTACAGTCACCCAGTCTTGATTATCATTTATGGCGTGAGTTTTATGAATCTTTTAGACTATAAATTTTAAACGTTCCATCATGAAATAAGCCATTTTAGGAGGCGTAAACCGTTATATACATACGTATGGTTTTGCCTATCGTTTATGTTAACATCATCTGTTGCCACTTAGAACGTTCAATTCGACAACGCCCTAGTCAATGCAGCGATCGCGGATCGTAACATTGTCTTACTTGAAAATGCTTGGCATTAAAAATAAATTCTCTCCTTTGCTCAAAACAAAGTTAACTTAGTTAACTGCAATGAATCACAGAAAAATAAACGGCTATCATTTGCGGTCAACATAGTTGATCAATCCGCAGTATTGAACGAGTATTGTGGTGTATTCTCAATGTCTGATACTGCATGTTTTTGCGGTGCGTCCACCGGGCGTTTGATAATAAAACAGGTTGTCATGTCTTACCGTAATCTAATCGAACGGCGTATTACATTTTACTCTCGTCTGTTGAGAAAATGTACCGGCTTATTTGGTATTCGGGTGTGGATTGAATGAGTGATAACATCGCTGTCGAATGCCAATTTGTACATATGTACATAGACCTGCTTTCATGTTGTGCCGTCCAGTTCTATCCCATCATCAAGACAATCCCCCCTCAACCCCATACACGTTCAGCACTCAAACAATCTTATATCAAACATCAATACTTTATATACCAAACTCGTCAACTATTTATTTTTTGTCGGTTTCCGCATTATTCTGCGACGTGCATCACATTTTATAGGCATTTCCAGATTTTATGTATTATAATTTGTTGTTCTATACTAGTTTACTTTGTATGCACACATATTTTAAAAGTATGGTTAAGGTACTCAGTCAACTCAACATTCCGCCTTATGTAAAGTACAAGTTACAATTGGTAAGCCTAACTTGAATGCTTTGACTCGTCACTTATGGCCCGACCCAACTCGTCCCATCTCGTTCATCCATCCATCCATCCATCCATCCATCCATCCATCCATCCATCCATCCATCCATCCATCCATCCATCCATCCATCCATCCATCCATCCATCCATCTATGTATGTATGGTATGGAATGGTATTGGGCTGTTCGATCATGAATTATGTTCATGTTCCATTGTATGAGTGTTTTGGCTGTTATCTTTGTTTGGACGCACAACACTTTGCTCTGTATGTCACCATCTGGGGAATTCATCCCGTCTTCTGACCGCCCCCTTGCTTTCGGCAGAACATAGACCCAGCATTTGGGACCAGTTAACCGTTTTTGTGCAAACGTGCTAGATGTTCTGGTAGTTTTTCTGGTGTGAATATGCGGTCTTGAAATGTGCTTGGTGATGGAGCAAGAGTTCATAAATACATACATTTGAGTGCATGATACTAAACGCAGTCAGTCAGCAGGTCGCTATTCCCTCAAATCTGATCTGATTCATAGAACAAATGCACCATTTTCAGTGGAGCAGTCAACTGACTGAGTGTGACTAATTAGATGGACATGGTCACACGCTTCATTAGCACAACATCAGACTCTGTGCTCTGGGGTGCGCCATGCTAATTATGAACAGAACTTGGCATCGTGTGACTGCCGGTAGTCGAATCAACATCAACTCATCAACCAGTACAACTGTGGGGGTTTCTCCGGAAGATAAACATAGTGGTAACCATGGCCTTAGAAACTTAGAGACTTTCTAGACTTTTTAGAAACCATCACTTGTCTATATAAGACCATTGCTCGATACAAACACTCATTACCTGCAAATGCTAGTTAAATAATGTACTAATAAGGTGCTGTTGGCGCGTGTGACAGTCAGGTGTCGTGCCTTCACATGATCAGTATCATATGAAATCATATCACACAATCACCATTACTTCAGTCAATGACAGCCTTTGTTTCACAGATACATCGACTACTGAAAGCGGCAACCACCAAACGTATATCGTTTAATCAGTGACTTTTAATGTTGTAGTTTTGTGAGTGACTGGTTGAGTGACTGGTTGAGTTACTGATTGTCGGTCACTGGTTAAGTCTGTGATCATCCACATGCCACTGCATCCGGTCATCGCATCGGAAGCCCCGATGTTTTTGTAGTCCGAGTGCGCGATGTCCGATTAGGAGGTTCGAGTGGCGGATACATTTTAAAACACTTTATTATCACTTTTATTTTCACATCAACAATTATTTGCACATTTTGTCATTTATGTAATTAAGCCTGACATGAATATTTAGATTTTGGTTTCATTTCTCAATCAGGGCATTTTATGGCTCGCCCAAGGCGCAAGGGCATTTACGGGTGCCAGCGCATAAAAACGTTCGGAATGGGTGCCACGTCCGTCCGGACCCTTGAGCCTTATATAAAGAAGAAGATATCGTGGCGTGCCAGTCGAGGGTTCAGGGGTCGAAGTCTATAGAGGGTGAAAGGGCGCAGATGATGCGAGTGTGCGCAGGCAAACTATAGATATCATGTATGACTTATGTATTTATAGTGCCCATTAAACCTGGAGTACTTATGTAGCTGCAAATGTTACACCTGCTTCAAAGTCCATGATTGTTGGATAATAATTAGTCGATTCGCCACTGGACCGGGGGAACGCCGTACTCCATTGGGTGGCGTATTGAAGAGTGCCTGGAGATGCCCTTACTTGACATTGGCACACACACGAGAGACCAGGCCATACAAAACAAACTTTGAGCCATAGATTATGTGACTACGCACCACGCCGAGAGGCCATGCCGTGACCGTTCCGAGACGTAGTAGACATACTTGTGCTGTTGTCACGTTGTCACACTCTGTGATAACACTATTTTGTGACATTGTCACAGGCACATTAGTTTTTAATGGCACATGTACGTGTATGTTGAAAGCCGTAATACATTTCAGTGTGACGAGACATATTTTCCGAATGTCACATTTCTATAATATTCTGTGCCATGACATTTTTCGACGGATTCGGCACCATTATAAAGTTAAAGACATTGAGTTTTAGACGGCACAGCTACGACCAGTGCCGTCCCACCGTCTCAACTCGGAACATCGGTGCCGCATCGGCAGTTTGTTCGACATGACTCTTGACTTTTGACCGTGTCAAACCGGGACAAAACACCAAGGGATTAGTGGTCGACTAGCGGCTACATACCATTGACCATACCATCCACTGTTGTGCCATGCTACTGTCCTCTATGTAACCAACATTAAATTATGTCCGTCATGTGCCAAAGTGGCCGATCACCAACATCATGATGGCGCAACCTCGTACTCACATTTTTGGAAATTCATTAGTAGTAAAAATTTACTTATTTATGACATCGGGACTGATATTTTTTGTTCGTAATACTATCACGACATGGTATCAGTGGAGGTTAACAGGATGGTCCTTTGAAATCAACTTGGGATCTGATAAAATACTGTGTGTGTGTCGAGCGTTTTTATTGATAATTAGGACGGTCAGGTTCATTCGCCAGGGTCTCATGACCTACATAGACTAACCCTGTTTTATTGCAAAAGAAATTACCTTAGCAGGCCGTACTTTCACATCTGGGACCTGTGAATATGTGTTAGTTCTCAGATTTACGATACATTGTACAGTGAGTGCAATAGAGAAGCAGAAGTATGTAGTCCGTTTGTTACGGCTAATTGGGATGAAACGTCGAATTTTGTTGACGCACTCACATATACAAAAACAAGGAATGTTTGGTCCCATTTTGCTAAGTTCTTAGATCCTGGTTGAAGACTTATCGGTTACGGTGACCTGATCCACACTACTCATCTGTGTTAATTAGGTGTCACGAGTTGGGTCGTATTGACTTACTGTAGTATAAATGATATTGTTAGACATGATTTGTTATGATTACTGCATTTATCTCATGTGCATGTCAGTTTACAGCATATGGTTTACCGGTAATTATTTGTTTACATGATTGCAATATATATAATTATTTGTTCCTATTTTATTCATGCCGTTTCTTCGAGTTCTTCTAATTAACATT
Organism: Daptonema setosum; assembly: GCA_964036265.1. NCBI lineage: Eukaryota > Metazoa > Nematoda > Chromadorea > Monhysterida > Xyalidae > Daptonema > Daptonema setosum. Next base: position 19,833,963 of record OZ038443.1, read on the forward strand.
GTTTTAGTTAAATACAATAGTTTCAGCCACCCGGGCGCCGCATCACATCAGTTGGCTTTGAGCACTGTACCTGACCTAAGACATTACCGTAACCAGTGACTGACACTCCCGGTGACTCCACAACCCAGTCAGCATTAATATAATATACCGGTGCCTCGGTCAATCACACATTTCGTGACTTACACAAATACTCAAATTAACAACGGGTAACCGGATAATCAATTAATTGGGTAATTCTTGCAATTGTTATTTTGGTGGTTGTTCAATGTTACAAAACGGTGACACTCGACAGTGCAATCACCGACATGATGGTGATACAACGATGAACGCTGACAGACCGTTGACAGATTGACAGACTGACAGACTGACACACTCACCACAACACCAACAAATAGCGGCACCACGACTCAATACAGAGGACAAGCGTTGTTCATGAATGGTTGGCCGAGTACCTGCCTGACTGACTGACAGACTGACTTGGTTGATAAGTTTATTTTAGGCGGTTCATGTCATCTGCGTATATACTTTTACTGTAAGCCCCTTTTGAAGCACTTGTGACTAGTGATTTACGTAATTACCAATGTGACAAAGTGTATCTAATGAGTGTTTTCTTCTGGAATCGGTGCAATAAGGTGTGCAAAACAGGTCAAACATGTATAGTCTGACGTGACTCATAATTGATTACGGTCAATTAGCGGCTTAATATTGAGGACAGGCAAGGAAACTATGACGTGTCCGGGTTCATTCAATTAACGCCCCAATCAATTATCTCCGATCAATTATGAAAACAAAATAATAGCGAAAGCAGTCAGTGGTTTATGTGAAATGCAAATCAGATCACCTGCTCAGTGAACTGAACAGACTTTGATGACAATGACGTCTTCAGTTTGAAGTTGTCACAGGTTAAATTAGTTTGTGTGACGCCATGACTCATACAGTAACCCGTCTTGGTACAACAACATTATATAATCACATTGACACGACTAGAACGTTTATATAATGCGGTGTTTCGAGAAGCCACGATCGATGAAGATATATTTGGAAAATGTAGGTGTCATGTAAAAACGGACTATATAATGCCTGGTATCTAGGAACCGGTGCTAGTCATTAATATAAAACTGGTGTTAAGTACATACAACATACGATATGAAGGAGTGCAGTGATGTGGAGTGCAACGTGCAATCCTGATGATTGGACAAATATGCTGCTATCAGTCACTGGTTGAATAACCGACTCTTTAGTTCAAACGATTCTTTAGTTCGACCGACTCTGTAGTTAGACCGACTCTGTAGTTCGATCGACTCTTTAGTTCGACCAACTCTGTAGTCCGACCGACTGTGCAGTTCAACCGACTCTGTAGTTCGACCGACTCTGTAGTTCGACCGACTCTTTAGTTCGACCGACTCTGTAGTTTGACCGAATCTGTAGTTCGACTGACTCTGTAGTTCGACCGACTCTGTAGTTTGACCGAATCTGTAGTTCGACTGACTCTGTAGTTCGACCGACTCTGTAGTTTGACCGAATCTGTAGTTCGACTGACTCTGTAGTTCGACCGACTCTGTAGTTCGACCGACTCCGTACTTTTGTTTCAAGTTTTTCAAGTTTCAAGTTTTGTAACCAAAAAGAAATTCTGAATAGGCTACACTCTCCAGTAACCGTCAACCTTTTTGCTACATATTTGACCTCATTTTGAAATACAGTTTTCAGATTATGGTTGAATTTCCTTTGATTGATCAGTGACTGATTACTGTTGAGGTTGAATTCGGTCGTATTGCTGAATGAATGCTTCAAAGAATAACAACTGACTGACTATCTGACTGACTGACTGACTGACTGACTGAGTGACTGACTGACTGACTAACTGACTGAGTGACTGACTGATGTCTGACTGACTGACTGACTGACTGACTGCTTCACATAATGCCGGTTGACTGACTGAATCACTGATTGCTTCAGTGATTGACAATTAACTGATCGATCGCCTCACTAAATGATGATTGGCTGATTGACTGTTTTACCGAATGGTGACTGAGTAACTGATACATATCTAATGCTGGTCGGTTACCGCACATGATCCGCGTTCCAAAAATACTGTCATGTGTTTTGTGATTTTGGTCACCTAACGAGGTTTTACTCATCTGAACAACCTGACTGACTGACTGAATAAGCCAAGGATTGACAAGTGAATGAGAATGCCTGATTATGTGTATAAGAACCGAGAAATGGACTGGGCTGATGACTAACTGATTTATTGATTGAGTGATTGATTGATTGATGGATTGGTTGATTGACTGATTGATTGATTGATTGATTGATTGATTGATTGATTGATTGATTGATTGATTGATTGATTGATTGATTGATTGATTGATTGATTACAGGTTCGCCAGCCAGCGGTGATCCGTGTGCGAGTACGTCATCGAACCAGTCGGCAGTAACGTGCAACGCGTCCCCGTCAGTCAGTCACACCACGTCGGAAGGATCAACTGGTGGGCAACAACAACAACAACAACAACAACAACAACAACAACAACAACAACAACAACAACAACAGCAGCAGCAGCAGCAGCAGCAGCAGCAGCAGCAGCAGCAGCAACAGCAGCAGCAGCAACAACAACATCATCAGCCTCAGCAGCCGCTCCGACTACCGACAGTGCCCGGTTGGTTCTGATTTTGTGGTACCGTGAAGCCCAAGAACAGAATATATAGTGGGTTACCAATAACTGCAGAGTAGAATCACAGTAAACAAAATTCTGTACGCCATTGACCACGAACAATAATTCAAATTAGTGGCATTAAAAAACTACCAAAAAAGTTGTTGAAGTTTTTTTCATTTTTTCTCCTGGAATTGTTTGTTTTTATTGTACTGATCTTGCTTCGCTGTATTTTTCATGGAAATATGTTGATTTTTGAAAGGTTAAAATAAATTAAACTTTGAAAATTATTTTAACCTGTCAAAAATCAACTTATTTCCATGAAAAATACATGAAAAAAATCAGCGAAGCAAAATTAATAAAATTAAAATAACAATTCCCGGTAAAAAATAATATTTTTTCAAAAACTTTTTTCGGTAGTTCCATGCACCCAATTTGAGTTTTCGTTCGTGGTCAACGGCGCACAAAGTTCTGTTTACTGTGATTCTACTCTGCAGTTATTGGTAACCGACTATAGGTTAAAGTGTTCAGTGTACGTATCGAAAAATCGAAAAACAGAAGCTCTCAAAAATTGTTTTGGCAGGATGATTTTGCGTTGATAGCGCTGGTTCAATCATTCATCTGTGAAATTATAACCGTCTTAAAAAGAAGAAATGTTCCAATTTAATCAATTAATCACAATGGCGTAGTACCGAAAAATTCATACTAAGCCACCAGATATGTAACCTTAACAAGCTAAGCTAAGTACAACAATTTCAGCACCTACCGTAACCCGTCCATATATGTAAAAGCAGTATGTGTCATTAGGCATATTATACCGTATACCTGATAAATCAAACGTGTCACATGCATCGGTGTTCCCCGAGCGTGATAATTGGTCATTACAAACAAAACAATGACTTTATTAAAATATGGTTTGTCATCGCTGAGATAGTAGTAATTATGAAAAAGTATTGTGGACGTGTTTGATGACGAACTGGTGTTTAATCAAGCGACTGCAACAGTCCGGCGTAATTGCTTCTGGTACTTTGACCATCGATACATTCGATTAAGCCGTAATTGACACCTGATTATTCGAGCATTGTTCGATGAGTGGCGCCTTTTTCTTCATGTTTATGTGTGTAACGTCATTAATTGACCCTGATTCATGAAAGTGGGTTGAGTTAAGTGGTGCGAATTAGTGCGTCGGATGTGACCATGCGATCACACTTTGTTCATGTGATTACACTTGGTTCGTTTCTCCATATCGTACATGTCGGACAATCGACCATTCATCCATGTTCCGTGTCGTACAGATGTCATTGATGACAGTAATTGACACTCTCATGTTGGTTGGCCTACGTTCCAGAATAGCGAGCGCCGTCAGTCAACTTGTTGTATGTGTGAACACGTTGACAACTTTAATAAAAGTTCTTAGATATCCTATGTTTTTGCAGACAATCGTTGTGCTTTCTCAAGTATACTCGAATTATTTGGTTACGCCTTTTTTTGAGAACTTTTTTTTGTGTAAAACCTTTCCCACACCCAGAAATTGGCGGTCGAAAGCAGCATTTTTGGGTTGATGATAAGGTTTCACACACAGAAAAGTTCTTAAAAGATGATTATGACTCTTTTTAGGAACTTTTTTGTGTGTAAAACCTTTTCTTCAACCCAAACTGCTGCTATCGACCGCCAATTTCTGGGTGAGGGAAAGGTTTTACACAAAAAAAATTTCCCGAAAAAAGGCGTAACCAAAAAATTCCAGTATACAGTAATAGGGTTTAGTAATATAGATACTGTCTATTTTGTATTACTTGTGTATTTTAAAGACAATTAGTTTTGTGTTGTCGTGATGTGTATGTAGAGTAATCTTGCTCGATTCCACAAAACTGCTCAAAACAACTAAGTAATTCCTTATAAATAAAAAGTTTTAAAGTTGTAAATACATGTGTTGATGTGTTCTTTTGTTCGCTTGTCGAGGTCCAAACACGCTGATAGAATTTATGTATGTACAGTATGTGTATTTTGGGTGAAGTACATAGAATACCTGTATCTACTCTTGATGAACCAAAGCACTTATTCCAGTATGAATGCTCGTATCGATGCCCGCTTTGTAACAAACCATTGTTTCTATTACAACCTTAAAAAAAGCCACTCTTACACACTTTTCAAGCATCTCAAAGTGAAATTCCGTTCCATCCCTATCTAGTTTCCGGTGGACAACAATCGTTCAAACAAATCGTCGTTGAACCATCGTCAGTCATTTCGAAAACGTATCGACTTCCTTGCGGAGTGTTGTTGTGTGATAAACATGTCTTGCAATGTAATAAGTGTGATATATCATTGGTTAGTTTGTGCCACGGGTTGTTTGGTCACGGTGGTCGTGGTCAGCGAAATGATGAATCGGTCTAACATATCTCATATTTATACTCGTGAACACCAAACCATTGGCTTTGGACATACACAAAAAACCTACTCATCATGTGTCCAAAATAGAGTATGTCCACATCTACTGTATGTACAAAATTTTTTCCCGTAATGTGTTAATTTGCTGATATGCCAGTTTGTACCGGGAATAATGTAGGAGTATATACAGTATTTGTGTACATCATTCATCGTTTATACCGTTCAATTTACCGGGTGGCACGGCACGATGGATGTGTTGTAATCATTCATCACCACCCGATCACCATTATTTCTACATTCTTTTGTGTTCGTCTATCTCTCTCACTGGCGGATCAGTTCTGTCAGAAACTTAGAAACGAAAGTATTGCCGTCAGACTTGTTGTATGTGTTGCGATAAAGGTGAATGACGAAAAGATTTGAATCGGAGAATATCCCAAAGAGGGTGAACTTGTCTGATAATGAATGTGTTGGTGGACGCACTCATCTGTTGTCGTGTCCGTGTCCCAACAACTGCCGATAACGCCCGGTCCAACCACGGCCGGATGAAAAACTTTACAACAAAACGCGTTTTATGTAACGAAGGCTGGGGTGACGAACAGCTGTGGCCGTGTTGATATGCCACTTTCCAATCGTTCTCATAAATGACGGCAACACAGTTTTTCAAGATTGGCCAATTGTCTACTCTTTAGTCGGTGACTGGGCTCCAGGTAGAAATCAGATTTATTCAGTTTCCCCATTTGGTAACAACCGTTTCCTTCTCCCTTAAAGTGTGATCCGCCATCCGGTTGTGTTCGTTCGAGTGGTTTTGTTTCGGGTCAGGCCAGTGGGCGGGAAAAACTTGTCGGGTACATGAAAACGATGTTGTCCGGTTGGTGACACACAGGAAACGAGGGCACATCGAACACTGACACGGACTTGGTGTAATGGTCTATGTGGGTCGGGGCACATCCAACGGAACACGTGCCATCGCAGAGGTAACAAACTCGTTCAACGACAACAAATGTCCTCCATTTTGGGGTCGCATAACGAATGATCGTGTTGGTGCTGCAACAAGACCGAGCCGTAATGAGCGAACTCTGGGGGTGTCGGTTTAGGGTGGAACAGGGTGATCACCAGTTGACCCATGTCCGTTGGCTCATTCTTTACGCAACCCATTTTCATTATGTTATTTACAGTGCGAATTATGACGTAAATATCCTAAATTAGGTGGGTGGTATCATAATGTAAGTAACTGTCCTTAACCGCATTATGTATGTTGACGTGTGTGGACGCGTATGATCTCAGGTTACGGTACGTCCTATATTCATGTCTAATTTTCCGGTTGACTACAAAATCACAAATAAGTTACTTCCCAGATCAAACAATCTAGACTAAAAATCGTGACACAATATTTCAATTAAACTGTGTCATAGTCTTAATCATCTTAGCACAATGAGATGACAAATATACCGTAACCCACTGATGTGTGACTAACACGATGATATCAGCTGGCTAGTTTCTTTTGTTTGATCATCCATCAACGTACTCCATGGAACATGCCCGCAAGTTCCATCCATGTATTTACATCTGCTGCTTTATGACAATTTTTTTTGCGTTATCACTAAAGCAGAGTCATTCGATACGTTCTGTTATTGTACCATCTTCGCATATGCACCGTTATCTCGTTAATAGGCAACCCGAATCAAATATTTGTGTCATTGTCTTGAGTCGTAGATTGTACCAGTCATCGGATTAAGATTTTTAATTGAAGAGCAACAAGCAATATGCCGTACTCAGTTTCCAAAACTGGTTGACATTCTGCCGTCAGATGACTGAGAATAATGTGCCCTTCAGTGTTTTTGTGCCATGGTTGCAGGATCTGTGACCTACCGTAACCTGAGATCCAAATATGCAGTGACTGACGATCCCAAGGGCCTTTGCACCCTGGATGAGTGGATGACCCACATATCCTTGATAGACCAATTACAATCGAGTATTCTCAAAGTAGGAACCAATCTTACAGTATGTACAGTAGTACATATGAAAAGTACGCATGTATCGTTCAAAGAAACGAAAATCTTGAACATGTTTTCTTGCCTTACTATTTCTTTTGAATAATGATGATGAGATATGTAACCAGTTATAACAAGTTTAATGATCATTAGTTTGCAGCATGCTAGCAATTCAATGGTACCTCGTATATGTAAGTATATGTAGGTTAGTTGTTTGAGTTTAGACAAGCATGCATGGCTGAATCTTCAAGGCAAGTCTAAATTTAAGTTGCGGTTATCAAAGTGAAATGTGAGAGGAAAAGCGGCCGAATGAGAGCACGAATGTATGATTTTATACTTGCAAAGGCACTATGGCAGTAAAAAATAATGACCCTGTATGTTAGATACTGTAGTCGTTGTTATTAATTGGGTGTATCATCTTCAACGATGGTATGTACATCTCCAGATTTGATTGGTTCCTCCCAAGTGCATTAATTAGGGCAATCAAAACCAAAGCAAATCAGGCCATTGGTTTTGGTTCCTGGTGTTTTGGGCTACTAACCTACCGTAATCTTGTGTATCCAACTATATTTGTATCAGTTGATAGAAGTTGGTTCCTGTCTGTGTGTTTGAGAACCACGCACAACTTACTGACCATAATCTTGATCATAACACTACGGATATTTGTGATCAACTATTGAATTTATTTTATGTATTAAAGGCGCATAAAGGACAAATGTATGCTTTTGAATAGAGCGTAAGATGTGAATGTGATTTGAAGGTTTTATTCTGCAAAATGATTACTGTAGTCCAAGCATTTTAGTTCTACAAAACCAGTAAAATGATTCAAAAACACTTGTTATCAAATGGATTTTTCATTATTTTATGACTACGCAATACAGTTTCTTGAACCAGAATCCGGACAAACTGATTACGGTAAGAGTTTTTGGCGTTTTAACCGTATCTGTTCACCTATCCATTATGTATGTATGTATGTAAAGGTAAACCTTATGATTCACGACTACAAGTATAAAAGCTGTAAATATCAGTGCCAAGTATCCACTTCTGTTTGTGTTCCAGCCAGCTATGAATTTATTACGAATACATTCGCGTAATAAACTTTGGTGGACGATGACTAAATAAATGTGGTCTGCTCACGCAAGACGTATACGGTAACGAGGTGTCTCCTGTTCCATGTACTCACTACTTTCCGCACTTTTCGTGTCAATCTAGACACTTTTTATAATTCAGTGTACATTCATTTTCAATGATGGAAATTGTAACTTAGCATGGATTATGTAATAATAATGATAATACTATATTTAGAGAGGACTTGGTGTGATACAGCATTTGCGAAGTACTCCTAAATTGGAAGCATGTCCACCACAAGCACAATCAGGTCCAAGCCGGCTATCATCATCGTGGTCATTTCCTGTGTATCGTCTGTAATCATGGGCTCATCATTGTTAACAACCCGTTCTTAGCTTACCCCATATCTACTTACGTGCAACACGTTTAACATTCCTAACTTCCAAATCTGCATTGTTGTAAATGCTAGAAAGTTACTTAGGAACTCATGATATAAAATATTTCAAGATGAATTTCTTCATTTCGTGTTTTCTGAACTGCTCCAATATGTGTACATGGTTGTGATTGCAGCCTCTGTAATGATAGGTGTGTATGAAGGATACGATTTCCATACAGCATATTGTGGTTGCTTCCGCTATTTGGGGGTAGTAAATGCAATAATTTGTTGGTGCAATCAGTGTCTATATATTTACCCTGTACTTGGTAATCAACACCCATACTGATACTCATCAAGCCATGCCAACTCTGATGAGCCTGTTTGGGGGCAAATTGGAGTCAAATGAAATTGTGAGGCAACCGCTATCATTAGGCCCAACCCAGTACAAACATAAACTTGTGAATCTCGAGCATGTAAACTCGTTGCAAGTCAGTTTCAAACATTCTTAACCAAATACAAGTTGTTACGATGACTATGGCAGCAATAATATTCAATCACTCCTTTGTTATCCGTTTCCGATTGAATAGTAGTCGGCAGCAGATTTGGCCCCAATCACCGATTTATTTCGGCACAATCTCAGTGAATTGTACAACAATGAAACATCACTTGACAGTACATAAGCTTTAACTCTATGTCAAATGAACCAAACAATTGTGCAAGAGTACATGCCATTTCGAATGGCATTGTTATGATCGGTCACTGGTAAGTTTCGTGTAAACGTTGCTCCAATCGGTCGGTCCCACTGCCCGGCACATCGCAACGGAAATCGTTGTACAACAAATGCGATTGTGCCATCCAATCAGGACCATCTGACTCTGGTTGATTGTATGCTCTATATTGTATAGTCCAATCACAACATCACACTCAATACAATATCCTCAATCACATATTAACTATGCCGTACTATTCTGTTTGTTTATCGTTTGTATAATCATGATTAAAGAACATGACTGGCGAGTGCATTCTGGTATTGTTTTGATGGCACGTAATGTATGCACAATCACATGTTGTATCTGTACTTCAGCCAATACATGTAATGGTACCATTTGTGCCTACATACATACGACATCCTGTGTAATTGTGTCACGATAACACACGCTTCAATACACATTTCAATAATACCATATAAATTCGAGCGACAATCAATCAATCATGTCAAACACATCCCATCTGTCCAACATGTCATCAAATATGCCATCTTCAGGTGGCTGGCCCAGTGGTCTCACCAATTCGGCCGACATGTTACGACCCTCATCGTACTACGGAGCGGCAGGCGGTGCTACCGCAGGTTGGTAATCTGACTCTGAATCACCTTATACACTCAATCACCTTATATACTCATTCCTTCATCAATTAAATTATTTATTTATGTTGATTATATACCATGAGCACTTTTTGAACCTGACGCATTACCAATACCATAATTTTTAAAATACAAAAATAATGAATAAACTCAGTTTTATGGAGTTTTTTAGTTTATGGAGAATGGTAGAGTTGATAACAAAACTGCAACCTGACCCACCACCGGATAGTTTATACAGTACTGTAACCGTAATGTGACTGTTGCAGGTGTGAATCCGCCTTCAGCATCTACAGGTTCACTGGGATCACCTCCGTCAGGTGCCTCATCAGCATTCCCGTACACCACCGATGCTGCCCGACTGTTTGCAACTCAACTGGCTGCCGCTGCTGCCTCAAACAGTCAGATGCCTCATGGATTTCAGGTTAATAATACTTCAAAAACATATGTACATCTACATTAAACAAACGATTATGCCTTGAACATCCGACAGAGAGACTTGGAGTTTTATACCATGATATGTGTGAATATGACAAGCACCATTCGTGTCGTGAGTAGAACCCAGAAAAAACAACCATTATAAAAACTTTGATGTTTTCAGGGTCGTGGTAACGCATCGGGCCCACATCCAGTGTTCAACAATCCGTACCAATTGTACCCACCTCTGGCCAACCGAAACATTTACCTGGACTACCTGAACTCGCTACCACCCAGACTCAGGTATCTGTTGCCCACGTCGCCCACTCGACTGCCCGCTACCACCAAACCCGGTTGGTTCAATACATAATTACGTTTTATTACATTCAGTTAGAATTTCATACATGTATGTAAAAAAGGTACTTTACTCGTAACATTTCTGACTAGTGAGATTGTAATATAGTAAGGTAAAAGCAAATCTGACTTTCGTGATTCAATGATGAATTTTTAGTAAGTGAGTTTGTTTGATGATATAATAACTATATAAAAAAGATATGGTAATATGTAAAAATCATATAATATTGATATAAACCAATATAATAATAATGATATGTCAGGTGCGACGATGCCACCACCGGCAGCACCGATGTCGATGCTGGAACGATCGCAGTCAGAGTCGGACACGTTGATTAGATGGCATCAGGCACAGAAGCAACATGCTGCTCAGGTATGATAACTAGGAAATTTTATTTAACAAAATATATTCCATAGTTTTCTTCTAAAAAAGTTACTTCAGCACGAACATCTTGGTATATTAACCTATGTACAGGGTGTCCCATTTAAAAGTCACGTTTTGTTTTTGCTGTTATTTTTTTGGAAATTAACCGATTTTGAAGTTTTATGCGGCATATGATGGAGATTTTATGACAAATTTTTTTGGCGCATAAAAGTTTATAATCGCACGATTATACCAATTTTTATGCTAAATCTACGAAAGTCCCTTATTTTCGCTAAAAATCCTCGATTTATTACTGTTTTCGCACATAAATAACAGTTTATTGGAATCTCTTGATTGATGTTATTCCAATCAGGTAACCACTGCTTGAAATACAAGTGAAACATACCAGAATAAGCCTTTTAAATCATCCTTATGATCACCACCCCTTCAGATGACAGTTTTCAATCATGCTCATGCTGTGGATGTGATTCCTCACATTTGCCCTCACTAGAAATAAAGGGATGATGACTTGGTCAAAATTCTTCATAATCTGCAAGGACTTAAAGGCTTTTAGTTCCTTCTTAGTTAAATATTAAGGTTTTTGAAACAATGGAACTTGGAATTTTGAGTTTCGATAAGCTTAGAGCTATCTTTCACTGAGCTTATGGCAAATGTGAGGAATCACATGGGTGAATCCCAAAATACCTAAAAGCCAAAATACCTAACTGGACAAAACACCTAAAAACACGCCCAAAATACAACACGACCAAAATCCAACATTGTTGGATTTTGGTAGTGCCATTTTTATATTTTTTGGATTATGTCCGCCCAAATTACATAATCCAAAGTAAATAAACAATAAGTGTTACCTCTCCCCTGTTTCCCCACCCTTACAGTATTCATGTAACAGTTACTTGCAATGTGGAATAATATTGCATATTAACCGTATGGTATAGCCGAAAAAATTATTTGTGTCGCACCTCCAATTGCTTTACAGCTCAGTCGATGCACACTTTGCTGTGTTTGAAATCAATTGTAAACACGACGAAAAGTCGGACGCTGGCCCCTTTGGAAGAGAACAGGGAAGAAAAGCTTAATGCCTACTCTTTGGTCATAAAAAATTTGAAAAGTTTTTCTCAAAGGGTATACAAAATGACTTTGAAATTGCCGATTCCCCCTTCTTCGCAAAACTTTTCCCTGTGAAAGATTGCTTCATCCGCTACAGCACGCTGCCTAGCACAGAGCTATTAAACGTAGTGTAGCGGTTGCTGTTAAAAACAGTAGCGGTCGAAAACATGATGAATAGTGGATCTGGTACTAAAAGGGGAGAGTGATGGGCAATAATTTTATGTCTTTTTTAGGTAACTGCATATTTTCGATTCATTGTTTGATTGAATTTACTCGATTATTCATATTTGGTCATATTTGAGTACGGATGATCAACCGGAAAACTCATGTTTGATTTAATCATCGGATCCGGTCACGGTTAAAATCATCTTCGGATGTTTTAACGGGACGAATGGAGTTTTTTTCGAAATGGAACAGCAATAATGGGACTTGATGGTTGATTTATTGATCCTTTATTAATCTTTTTGTTAACTGAGATGTTTCACGGCAAGTTGATTGATTGAAACCCTAGAATGCAGTACTAACTTTAGGTGAGTATGTACGAAGTACGGTTCACCACAAGCAAGAAAGGTGGCACCGTTATTCTAAACAATTCTCAAGTATTCCACGGGAAATCGTTCAAATTCGCTAAGTCTCGTCGGTATACACCCAAAGGCGCCAATCAACTATCTTACGAATTCTGGCAGTGTCAATTCTTTCACATTTCATCATTCATGATAATTACAGCAGTGAAGGCGGACCAATGGAAACGTCCATTACATCTCGGTTACTAACGCATAAAAGAACTGTGACTGACTGCAATATGACATAACCTTATCAAAGAGGGAGGGGGTACTCTGAGGAGGGGTATTACATTTGTTGTTGGATTATGGACGTACAAAATCCAAATTTTTAGGTATTTTGGACTTTTTATGTATTATGGGCGTCCCGTTTTGGATTTTGGGCATGTTATGGATTTTGTCCAGTTAGGTATTTTGGCTTTTAGGGATTTTGGTAGGGACCCGAATCACATCAAGAGCACGCGCATCGTTTGGAACTGTGCATCTGAAGGGGTGGTGATCATGTTAAAGATTTAATGGGCGTATTCCGGTATGTTTCACCTGTCTTTCAAGAAGTGATTACCTGATAGTGATAACAATACTCAGGAGACTCCAATAAATTTTCATTTATGTGCGAAAACATGAATAAATCGACGATTTTTAGCGAAAATAAAGGACTTTCGTAGATTTAGCATAAAAATTGGTATTATTGTGCGATTTTGGAATTTTTTGCGCCAAAAAAATTTTTCTTAAATTCTCCATCATATGCCGCATAAAACTTTAAAATCGGTTAACTTTCACAAAAATTACAGCAAAAACAAAACGTGGCTTTTAAATGGGACACCCTGTAGTTCAAGCAAGAACAGAGTACATGACGTTATTGCCCAATAGATTGTCAATAATAAGTTACTGTAGTATTCTACTTTTATCTCGCAAGTCACACGTCTTGATTGGAATTGCGTTTAACAACGATCGATCATTAAAATCAGTCTTGTGACTTTTCCCACCGTTGCCATTGTCGCTTGATCATTTGCGAAAAATAATTACGCTTTTAGTAGTGACAGTTTCAGTGCTCATAAAAGTAGAATAGCCTAATTAGTGTGAGATTTGTGTTGTGGAGCTACAGTAGCATGGATACTGAACAAAAGCAATAGATAATGGTTTACACCACCGAAATAAGCAGAACAATGGACAATGCCAGTTGCGACAGCTTATTTAGTCCAAAACTCCAAAATAAATAGTACACTGCGTATCTGTAGAGAGGTGTTTTAGCAATAGACAGTTAAAAGTATTCAACTGACATAACCGTAATCATCCGCCACTGATACATATATGGTCAAGGTGTGAGAGTGAGTGCTAGAGTTAACGTATGTTTCTAATTAGTGCTAATTAGATGGGACATTAGAGTCTATCAATATTATATGAACTCTGTTTAGGATTGAATCAACCAAACTACTGGCATGCATAATATTATGACACGCATCCATAGTGCGTCAAACAACAACTCACGCTATTTTCTGGAAATTTAATTAGGCTTGAGTATGGAGTTTCAGGAATGAATCTGCTTTGAAGTGTGATCGATCTGTGATAAACGCGTGCATGAATAAATTACAAACCTAAGTGCTTGTGATGGTAGGATGGGCGAAGTTACTGGAATACTGTGTTCATCTAGTTACTTCTCTCATAGTTCCCATTCAATCTGTATATGCAACGCAATTTTTTTTGCCAGTTTCAAAACTCATGTTCTGTTCAAAAAAGTTATGCTGCAAATGTAGTTAAACGTTAAAAAGTATACTTTGTAATTTTAAAATGAATGTAAGTTATATACCCGTTTGTAAATTGAACCGTGCATTAAATTGTGATTTGTGTTGCAGGTGGCTGCGTGCGCCGCATCTGTGGCTTCGCAGCGTAACAGTGCAAACGCAACCGACGCGACCAGTCTACTGCGCGCGCAGCACCAGTCACAGCAACACCGCAATCCGCTACATTCAGACACAAGTGCACACATGGCCGTGCATGACAGCAATGCCGGTTAGTGAGTGAGTAAGTGAGTGAGTGAGTGAGTGAGTGACTGAATGAATGAGTGAGTGAGTCAATCAGTCAATAGGTTAATGAATGACCAATGTATTCATGGCTGCAGGTACTTCCTCCTCGACATCAACCAACTCGAGTAATGCTGCCACATCCACAGAGGCCTCTTCAACAGGTACGTGCACCGTAACACCGACATCCACGAGTTCTGGACCGTCAACCTCGGCGTCCACAGCGGCTTCGGGTCCGTACTATCCCAGTCATTTTATGCGCGGCACCGTCATACAACTCGCGTCCGGCGATCTGAAACGGGTGAGTGAGTAAGTGAGTGAGTGAGTGCGTGAGTGCGTGAGTGAGTGAGTGACTAATTTATTTAGCGAAGACACGCATGCTTAGACTTCAAATTACATATACTTTCCTTTTTCAGGTAGAAGATCTGACCACGGAAGATTTCATCCGATCAGCGAACCTGTCGAGTGAACTGAAGATGGACTCGTCCACTGTGGTACGGATCGAGGAACGCAGTAAAGACAGCGTGCTGCTCGGGTTCTCGGTGGGAAACAGCAAGGTGCAGGTTGGTGTATTCATGATTGAATCATGTTCATTTATAAAATTGATCGCAAACTCTTCTTATTTCACATGAAAGCATCCAAGAATTAGAGCTAAGATCATTCATTACATCTTAACAAACAATAACGACTGAAAAGTTGTATCTGTCTAGTAATGTCACTTGCCATAACTAGTTGCAACGCAATAAACTAACGATGGAAGTACAGCAATTGCAGGTGTCGGTCGAGGCAACCGTCGAGCACCCGTTCTTCGTCATCGGCCAGGGATGGTCATCATACAACCCTGATCGAACGCGAACCCTGTACGGATTGCCTTGTCACAGACTGCAGGTAACACCAATGCTCACATAAATTGGAACATTATGTTTAGCATTTCCGGATGAACGTGTTCAAGTATTTATACTTCATGTTTGATACTAGACTAATATTGAGACCATCAACTATGTTAGTACATACCATTATAGGTTGGTGACATCTGCATCTCACTCACGCATCGTGACGTCACGGGTTCATCGCCCAGCGGTCTGCAAATGCTGGCAGTCGAACAGCAGAACAAACAGGCAGCAGTCAAGACATCGGACACCAAATCCACCTCATCCTCTCCTACATCCCCACCCAATACAAACAGTCAACTACATAACAAACCAAACAGCATAAGTATACAACCAATACCTTCAACGGACAACAACGGCAACAACAACAGCAGGAACACAACCAACCTGGTCAATAACATTCACAATAATAACAATAACAACAACAACAACAACAACAACAGAAACAACAGTAACATGAACAAGAACAACAACAACATCAAATCAGACGGCACATCGCGGACTCCATCACCGGCCGAGTCGGGCAACCAAGACGAGGACGGGGTTGTGGTGGACGTGGTGGACTGCGTGCCCAGTAAAGGCATCACTGACAGGAAGAGGTCGTGCTCATCAAGTGATGACGGAGATGAGGAGAGCAAACACCAGAGACGAGTGCGCAGTGCCTCATGACATGTAAATCTATGTTGTGTGACACGTTTGACATGTCTGTGACACACTCACTTTTATGTGACACTGACACGTATTATAGGAT
The DNA here is from genome assembly GCA_964036265.1 of Daptonema setosum. Taxonomy (NCBI): domain Eukaryota; kingdom Metazoa; phylum Nematoda; class Chromadorea; order Monhysterida; family Xyalidae; genus Daptonema; species Daptonema setosum. The sequence goes on from OZ038443.1 coordinate 19,850,282, forward strand.
ATACATATATGGCATGTCCTAGACACATGTGTGAAACATAGGACATGTATGTCTCCCTGTAATGTCGGTGCGACGATTTATGTGACCATGCAGAGCATGTTTTCTTGTGAGTTTCTTCCTGCACATAACACGTTTGTGCGCACTGAATTTGCACTCGCGATGCTCTTATATTCAAGCAAGTTTGTCGTTGAACGTTACTCGAATCCGTTCTCTTTATTGATCCGTCCTTCCTCGCGTATTGTTGCATTTTCGTGAAACAGAGACTTTCGTGTATTCTTAAACTTGAATTGTGAACATAGGTTTGACTTGTGACTCAGTCGAAATGTCGATAAAAACTCGGAAAACGTTAAACTCGTGTCTAGTAAGTACTTATGTACAGGGTGTGGTACAAGTGAAAACACTATTGCAGACGATTGCAGCTCTTCTACTGCCATTTTCTACTCTTCATGTTCGTTTGGTTTTCATATTGCACTATGAATTGTAAAGCATTGAAGGTTTGGTTCTGCAGTAGGTTTAGATCGAAGAATTGGTGTCCAGTAACCCTACTTGGATGTTAAGCAGAATAAGCCTAAGCCTAAGCCTACTGCAGGACAAACCAGTCGTTTGTGCGTGCCCCGGTGTGTGACAACCTGAACCTGGTAGACCATTGTGTATTGTGATTGTAGTCATCGAATTATGGGTCCCTAATACTACTTTTATCATTATTATTATACTATATATCCGTTATTAACACTTTTGGCATGGCACCTGCCTAAAATCACTCTACAATTAACGCGCATTTTTTTAAGAAAACAGGCTCACAAATTGATTTTAATAACAAAACAACTACAGTTTGATGATCTGAATTTCTAGAACTATAAGAAAGACGGTAGAAATGTATGTATGTATTAGTTTAGTGCCATGTTGCATGCTTGACCAACACGTACGACAAGCGTTCCTTATCTCAACATACACGCGTCCTCAACTATTATGTGTGTACCATACTAACATTATTGCTATTGTATTTATTATGTAATTATTGATTTGTAAACAAATGCCGAAATCTGTTTGTTCATGGTAGCTTTGGATCTCCTGTGATGCTGTTTTTTTTTTACTTTTTTATTCAGTTTGTTAATTACTTACTACTACCTTCATCTCTGTCATTTTACCTGCTGAATCGCTACCGTTCTCCATCTTGTATACATATGTACTTCTTTCACACTCAAGCAACATATGGTGGCATTACATTTAGTTGTGCAGAGTAAAACAGAAAAATTATAACTTAGAAACAATTTTGGTGTAAGCCTGCAAAAGCTTCAACCAGATCCACCCTATACCATAATCATATGTTGCTGGTGCTAAATGGATGTTATCTGTTAATCGGTCACCGTTTATACAGAAGTACCGATGGCAACAGACCACATTCACCTGTGATTGTAAAAATGGCTGCCACTACCTCGGAACCAGTTGTGAGAGCTGTGATCCCATCTGACACTCAGCTATTGGCTGTTTCAACAAACATGCTGGTACAAGTACTCATAAGGAAACGTATATGAGTTAAGCCATTGTAAATTAACGGTCATAATAGTGGGTGTCGGGTACGTGATGTTACCGTAATCTACAGTACTGGACAAAAAGATATGACAAAATAGCCGAGGCTATGGCTAGTGTGAGAGCAGCCACAACAGTGGGAGTCGCCGAAGCTTCGGCTAAGATTTACGCTTCCAACCAATCAGCGAAGAGGACCCACTTGCCATAGCCATGACCATTTTGTCACATGTTTGCTGTACTGTAATGTATACTAATATAATGGATTATAATGCCCGATTGACTCGATACAGCCCAGTTACTACCCCAAAACACCCAGCATCGTATACCCCATCAAACAATTGCACTTGAGCCCCATACCTTCTCCTCATTCATCCACCCCAAACACAAAATGGTAATTTTGCGTGTTTCCTTTTACTTGTTAAATTTTTCATTGTTTGTTATTATCCACTTTGACCGCATCATCAGCATTGTTTATATGGTTATGAATATTGCTACTAATTTTTTATGTATCACACTATTTATAAAACTATCCTGCTTTCCGATTTACAGTCCCGCAAATGGGGTCCTTCAATATTGACTGGGCCTAACTTTTTGCAGTTTTGAGTTCATACTTAGCTAGCCAATATTATCATGCCACTAAATCAGACTGCTTTCATGTAAAACACAACGAATACGTTTGAACTATTTAACAGATTCATCAAAGGCATTCACCTGTTTTAATGGCACTTACAAGTCAACCCATCAGTTTCCACTCATCAAGCTCGCCAAAGATTGCTGTCGTGTTCAGGTGTGATTGTTATAATGACTAGAGCACAATATGTACTGTAATTAGACTCAGACTTATACTAAGCTCAAGCCAACAATCAAGCCTGATGCTCGCAAAATGCTGTGCTTCGCATAGTTATGTAATTCATTATGACATGATACAGCCTCGCACCTACTACCTACCTAATTATACCATGTTCGCTATTAACGATTCCTGATCTTATCATAAAACATTATATTTTATTGGCCAGTGGTTCAAGATTTATTCTGGTCGACTGGATAGTTAACCAACACAAGTAAATTACAATGGCAACAAAATATAATGCGACAGAGTAGCTGATAGAAATGATCCATCGTTCACAATCCCACCTTAACATTGCAATACTGTGCTGATTATATTGCTCTGCATGTAACATTTATGTGATGATGTTCGACCTGAATACATGAATAGTTGTAAAGCATTGATTATATACCTAAACGATAGCCTTGTGCACATTATGTCATGCATACAAATCTTTACATTTGCATACTTACTACACCCAATTACCCGGTCATCATTGTGCTATGGTAGTTCGCAGTTTTTTTCTGTTAGAAAAAGAGGTGATAGAAAATCGAGGAGATCGTGTGAGACCAATGTAAAAATGTTGTTGTTTAAAAGCACCTACTAGTCAAACGAGCTAATAAAAGTAGTTGGGTTGGCTGCCATGTACTCTATACTTACATTACGATCAACACAACAATGCAAAAATTGGGTATCTGCAGCCAAATCAACTCGAATAATTTGATCAGCCCATACAATTTCGTTTTCGAGTTTCATACGTTTCAGCATGGGTTGTTTATTTCAACTAAATAAGCTGTATTTGATCTGCATATTAGATTTGTACTTCCCATGTACCATCCTGCTTTGTGCTCGTTGTAAACTGTACCCGTGTACGGCAGGGTAACCCGTGTTGCTTCCCGTTTTGCGGTTGGGTTATTAACACGATCTAGCTTTTGTCTGGTTGAACGATATTCTACCAGAAACCGAAGATGTCCTACAATGTTATTATAAAGGGTAGAGTATTACAACGAGTCAAAGGTCAGCATGATTTATAATTGATTAATTGATGCCGACTACTATCACAATGATTATCATGTCATAACATACTTTTGATTGTCAGTCAATTTGTGAGTACAAAATAAACACTGTTAAACGGAATGTAAGTGGGGTAATATTTCATGACAGTGGACATAATGAGAATAATCACCATCAAAATCTCACATTTATATCCAAAACGTGATTAAGCTAAAGTTATGGCTAACGTACCAAAAAAATGATTCCCACATATCATTATCAATATAAAGCGTCTATATTTAAGTCATAAAGTCAGGAGAAATGAGAATAATCAAAATAAAACTTTATAACACGATTATGAAATCAAATACAACGTGAGAACTTTCCAGTTTGCATATTTCTGGTTATTTTGTGAAACGGCCCGGATACTCCGTCTACAGCCACGAACACACCGGGCTCACTCGGGTCCACCATCAGCGCACTCCAAGCCATACCCATCGCAAAGTCCGCGTCCGATCTCAAAACCATTAAATAGAGAATCCAATAGTAAAATATTCAATGTTGAACAACGAAAATAACTTGTGTAGAATAGCTAAATATTTTTATATCTTTTTATATGCACACCGATGGAACAACGAGTAAAGGAAAAAAGTTTGAGCATTGCATCCATCGGTTTGATGCGATCAGCTGTCAGACATCGTTCAATGTTATAGGTGGAATACATATGTAAAATAAACATATAAATTTATTCTAGATGCACCTTTTAAATGTTTCTGGTAGCATAGCGCCAGTGATCACGATACGCTTGGATGAACCAACGGGTGATTCGTGAATGGCTCGGGCCGTATCCAGCAATGTGTCAGTGCCGTGAGTTATCACAATCAGTCTGGCTGTGCTCTCACTGCATGCTGATATGATTCGGGATCTGCAATATATCGGTATAGTGGGTCACTTTCATCATTAATATTGTGTCACTTAACTAACATACAGTATATTCAGCGATCCGTTCATCCATTCATCTATAAAGGTTCCTGAGATTCTGGTAACGTTCTAGTTGGTGCGTTAATTATCTCAAGCTAAGCAAATGAACATGTTAAGTTCATGTTAGAGCTGCTCGGCCTCGTTGAATCGAACAGCCAGTTTTTAAGCGTGAGTCTTCTCATGTTTTCGATGCAGTTGGTGTTAAATACATAGTTAACATTAAAACTTTTCACTTGAACTCCAGAGAGCCCTGCAGCTGCACATAATGATCTTTCCATGCATACATCCACTGTCTAGTAATCATTCAATATATCCGTCCTATGTTACCTTTCTAACTCATCGATATCCTGACTGTCTTTCAAGCACACGGTGTGATGTTTCACATTGGTAGTATCAACTCGACCCCTCTTCAAGATCACACTGCTTGCTGGAACTCCATCAGGACTGATCTCGAAGGCATAGCCGCCAATGCTTCGTGGATAATCCTTGTCGATCGTGCCTGCAATGGGTTGGCTTGGGTTATAATAGGCTCATATTAACTAGTGAACGATTCTAGTTCTAGTTAACTTCATCCTGTATACGATCATAACCATATAATAGACATTTATCATAACGTGTAAATACTGGGTTCGGCTATTGTTGAGTTTCGCTACCTACCTTGTACATAAATTGAAGACGATATCAAATATTCAAATTCAGTGAAATTTGAGCTTGATAACCTCCAGTCTGCAAGATTAGTACCTCAGGAGGATTCATTACGGTATTAATTGTGGATTAGCCAATTTTGTTCGTAATCATTAACCTGAAACACTTGGAAGTACCCACATAGCCTAATTAATTTCGGCCTATGTAACACATAAGCAGCACACCGTAACAACTCCTCTCAATTAATCATGCAGTTACGCGTAACGTTATGTTGTTCCTCGGTGAGGCGCGCCTAAGCTAATGTTGCACGGTTGTTTGCACTACGTGAATGTTATGATCGCAGGCAATAACCATAACACGTCTATACTATCTGAAAGGCGGATTAAACGGTGGAAAGTCTAATAGAAATTGATATCCACAATCGGTTGTTTCAAATAGTTCCAGAAATGTTTCGTTATGTGAAGTACGGAATGTAATTTCATGTCTAGTGGAACGTAGAGTGATAGCCCGATCCGCTGAATGTATGTACGTTGATATTTACATACGGTGATAAGCGCCGATGCCCCTGACGTGTCGTAGAATAACCGTCATCATCATCACTCAAACACCAAATAATCCTGATATTATGGATTCGACATGTTAATCATAATAATCCTTTTGAAACAAAATACATTTGAACTGATCTTGTGAGCTCAATACCATTTACATGACTAAAATGATGTTACGACTGATATTACAATTATCACTGGCACTGGCATTCGTTGGTGCATCAGACAAACCAACGGTCAACACCCAGTTGGGCAAAGTCACTGGTGCAACGGTTACAGGTTATGTGCTTTTGAAATAGATAAAAAAGAAAAAAAATACTGTTTTTATCTGTAAACCTTTTTCACAGATGAGAAAATCTTCGAACAGAAATTAACTGGTATAACTTTAAGTAGAAGATAATTTATCCGTTCAATTTGGTATCGATTTGCAGTGGCTCCAACTCAGCAACGATGCCACATCTACCGTAATATACCGTTTGCCATGCCACCCACTGGCAAACGACGCTTTGCTCGACCACTTCCGTTGAACAGCTGGCCCAGTGGTGGCATCGGTGAGTGAGTGAGTGAGTGAGTGAGTGAGTGAGTGAGTGAGTGAGTGAGTGAGTAAATAATTTCAGATGGCAGTGGCACAGAAGTGCGGTGTATCAGCATGATCACTGGTTTACCCCAAGAGTAAATAATTTCAGATGGCAGTGGCACAGAAGTGCGGTGTATCAGCATGATCACTGGTTTACCCCAATACGATCCCGAATCTGAAGATTGTCTTTTTGTGCATGTAATTACACCTAGACTACCGGCTGAAAGCAAACATGGATACCCTGTACTGGTGTGGATTCATGGAGGGGGCTATCAAGTTAATCATTTAGTTTACTACTCACACACTTACTTTTCACTTTGAATTTAATAACTCACTAGATCTCTCACTCAGTCACTCCTTCACTCCTTCACTAATTCAGGCAAACATGAGTCCAGCAACGGACGAAGGTTTTTGCGCCAATTTTGTGGCCAGCAACAGGATAGTGGTCGTCAAGGTGAACTACAGACTTGGATATCTGGGTAAGTTCACATCTGAATATTATGGTACATAATGGTTTCTATCTTGGAAATATGTAACTGCTACTTTTGTACCGCTAGATGAAAACCGAACGAATAAGTGAACAAACGCCTGTCAGGTTCGAAGAACTGGAGCAGAATACAATGACATCGCTATAAGAAACAGTTGGAAACGTTATCTTTTCGGATCATGATTCATGAGAGACGGAAATCAACGATGATCTGTAAACAGAGACAATTTGTTTTCAAACCATCCTATTTAAAACCACCAAACTGTTGCTGAAAGCTGATGCCACCGATTTTTGCAGGATTTATGTCAACGGGTGATGAAGCGGCACCCGGCAACGCCGGTTTCTATGACCAGTTTGCCGCACTCAAGTTGGTTGAAATGAAACGAACCTGGTCCAATCAATAACTTTAAAAAATAACTTCTAACTTTATGGAAAAAGTTACAGTGATTTAATTACATTTATTTTTAAGGTGGGTGCATGAGAACATCGCATCGTTCGGTGGCGATCCGGAGATGGTGACCATAATGGGTGGCAGTGCAGGTCAGATAGACAGATGTACTTTACGTAAACGTTAAATTATACGAAATGGTTTCTAACCTAGTTTCTAAATATTCTAAATATTCGGAAAACCAAATTTGAAGTGTATATTACTTTATTTATTATGCAGGTTCGGTTGGTGCGGCGATAATGGCCCGTTACCCACCAGCCAATGACTATGTGCATCGGGCCATACTCAGCTCGGGTGCACCCAATGCCTTCTGGGCCGTTAACAAACAGTCGCAGCACAATGAACCCTTGTTCAGTCAGGCCGTGGGATGTGTTCAAAGTTATTAATAAGTCAGGTCACTAGCGGACGAGTTAAGAACGATGGACTCCCCCCCCCCTCATTTGCCACTTCCAAAACGTTCCAATTCGTTCCTTATGTTGTGATGTAGGTCAAACGGTCTCGAAACTGTTCATTCCTTTCTCTTCGAGGAAGTTACCCCCCCCCCTAGGATTGGCTCGTCTGCCAGTGAGTCAGGTCAGGTGTTTGGTCAGTCAGTTGCAGAAATGTTAGACAACATTCAACGCATTTTACATAGGTTCAAGTGCCGAAAGAATCGATTGCCTACGTGGGAAACAACTGCACGAAATGCAGCAGGCAAACCTGGCACTTTTCGGATATGGTCTTCTGTTCAGACCCGCACCCGATTTACCTTATGGTGAAGGAGGAGGTTCAGTCATTTTTCACTCACTCACTAACTTACTCAGTCACTCACTCACTCACTCACTCACTTTCTCACTCACTCATTCACTCACTCACTCTCTTACTCACTCAGGCTACGACATGTTCCGTGCCCTTTCGTTCCCCTGGACCCCAACCCCAGACGGTGACATTGTTCGACGGTCATTCAGACATCGTGTACATAGAGAAATGCGAGTCAAACCCACAATCATTGGGATCACTGATAACGAACCAATTGAGTTGTTGAAACTTGCACAGTTAACTCCGCCACTATGGAATGTGGTCAAGGATGAAAGCAACAAATGGGTGAGCCAGTGAGCGAGCGAGTGAGTGAGTGAGTGAGTGAGTGAGTGAGTGAGTGAGTGAGTGAGTGAGTGAGTGAGTGAGTGAGTGAGTGAGTGAGTGAGTGAGTGAGTGAGTGAGTGAGTGAGTGAGTGAGTGAGTGAGTGAGTGAGTGAGTGAGTGAGTGAGTGAGTGAGTGAGTGAGTGAGTGAGTGAGTGAGTGAGTGAGTGAGTGAGTGAGTGAGTGAGTGAGTGAGTGAGTGAGTGAGTGAGTGAGTGAGTGAGTGAGTGAGTGAGTGAGTGAGTGAGTGAGTGAGTGAGTGAGTGAGTGAGTGAGTGAGTGAGTGAGTGAGTGAGTGAGTGAGTGAGTGAGTGAGTGAGTGAGTGAGTGAGTGAGTGAGTGAGTGAGTGAGTGAGTGAGTGAGTGAGTGAGTGAGGGAGTGAGTGAGTGAGTGAGTGAGTGAGTGAGGGAGTGAGTGAGTGAGTGAGTGAGTGAGTGAGTGAGTGAGTGAGTGAGTGAGTGAGTGAGTGAGTGAGTGAGTGAGTGAGTGAGTGAGTGAGTGAGTGAGTGAGTGTGTGAGTGAGTGAGTGAGTGAGTGAGTGAGTGAGTGAGTGAGTGAGTGAGTGAGTGAGTGAGTGAGAAAGTGAGTGAGTGAGTTTCAAGTGCATTTTGCGTGAGTGTCAGGAAATGACCGAATGAACTTGTGATTTAGTTAGTGCTAAACTTTTCGCCAAAAGAACCAACGCATCATCTAACATTTAGATTCCATTCTGGATCAACGAAAAGAACCAAGTCAAGGAGACAACCTTCAAGAAGGCAATATCGGACGCTTGCGAAGTGTTCATCGATTACGACCGATTCTTCAAGGGTCAGAGCGTTGACCACGAAATGAAGAAGCTGCTCATCGAGATTGCCGAGGCCATGTACACTTACGTCTGTCACTCAATCACTCACTCACTCACTCACTCACTCACTCACTCACTCACTCACTCACTCACTCACTCACTCACTCACTCACTCACTCACTCACTCACTCTCTTATTCTGTCACTCACTCATTATCAACCTTTTTCAGGAAGAGCGCGCACGTGGCACCACGAAACGTACCAAGGCGGTGATCGAGCTGATAAACGATATGATGTTCGGGTATCCGGCTGTGTTCGAGGCCCAGATACTTAGAGACAGGAGAGGTGAGGTCTGGATGTACAACTTCAATTACACCGAAAAACAGGTAATCGAAGAATGGTAAAGATTGTTAATGAATTTTTTACCTTGATCAATTAATATGCATCAGTTAAAATTATTTGAAACTGTATTTTCCCGTTTGTTTTAGGGCAGTAAATGGCCATTCAATGGTGTGCACCACGGTGCTGATCTGGATACGTTGTTCTCTTACGATCCCAACAAACACTCGGAGAACACCATGTTAATGAAGAGCATTATGGTAGAGTTGTTTGTTAATATGGTCAGGGATGGACAACCGACGTCTGGTTGGTAACTATTCTGACTAATCTATTATTATTGTGAAACTTTTTACGATTAAAAAAATTGAACTTTTTAAACTTAAATCGGATTGCCTGAGAAAATCTACGGTTGGTATGGTGGAAGGCGTCGACGAAAAACATTTTGTGCTCTGAGCGGTAAAATATATGAACTAATTGACAATGATAGAAAAGAATTTTTTGTAACGATGACTATTTGTGAATGCTGGTATAATGCCGGTTGAATATCTCCAGAAGAAAATGTACAACCTTGTAGGTTTCTCAGGCAGAGCGATTTAAAATTATTTTTATAGACTGACTAAAAGGCTAGAAAACTGAGTAATTTTTCAGTGAAATGAGAAAAAATAGCTTTTGGTATCCTAATAAATATAATTGTAATGACATTAAGCGAAAGCCAAGTCTAAGCTGATGTGGGCGCAGTACGAGACCCTGACGCACGTCACACATCTGCATCTGAATCTGCAGCCACAGATGGCTGATAAGTTGCACGATCAGACATTACAGACGTGGATATTACTCGCTAATCAGGTAAACAAAACACTAAAAACAACACTATTTACATCTTTTTCAAGTTTGATCAATCTTATTTTAATTTCAAGTTTTGTTGAAAAGGCAGATATTTTGTGTTGAGATTAGAGATTGTCTTAAGGTACTGGAAGCCAAGCGTAACCGCGACCCCAAGTCCAAGCCCAATCGCGTTATGAAGGATCCACTGGAAGGCCAGAAACCACCACTCAAGTTCGAGTTGTAAATACCAGTTTTTTCATTTTACAATAAGTATGTTATTAGGTCATTGTTTTAATTTATTGCATTGTGATCTCAGTGATCGTATACTTGTGTCCCAAACAACGGCTCAATTGTGCAGTTTCTTTCAATCATTTTATTACTAATATTGAATCATGTGTATAAAAGTGTAACATGATTGTGTGTATTGAAGTAAACTATATGTATTCATTTAGTGATATGCGGTCAGTCACGAAAGTAACAATATGATATGATGCAATTTGTAAAAACCTATTAACTGAAACAAGTTCGAAAAAAATTTCTGAAATTGAACGTATATTTTTGATAATATTAAAACATTGATTTGAAATTTTCAGCTTCAACTTATCAATAAATAGAATGTATGCTGAGGTTAGAACGCGGCAATAACATGTTTCATAACATAATGTTCTATTGATGTCTTGCACTTGGAAATTGAACGATAAAAACAAAACGACTGTGTACAAAGATGTTTCAAATCAAATCAAGTTATGAAATGAGGTGAGCATGGTCGACCTATAAACTAAACAGTATAATCAGTTTATGATTTACCTCAAGCATATTCAGTGATCAAATTCGCTAATTCACTATGCAAGCTGCGTAAATGTGATCATGTCTAAACGTTGAACTACATGAATGTCTAAGCGATATAAATTAGCAATGCAATATGTAATTAGTTTTCACATTCCCACCTGCATCAACTCGACACACTCTCCATCGTTGTGTTTCTCGGTGTTCATGTTGGTGACTCTGTTTCTGGCCAGAATCACCGGAGTGATCGACTCAACGTCCGTAGCATTGCCTCCAGTGCCACCGATACCGTCCTCCATCTGACCATCTCCATCATTTTGTGCCACCAGATCTGAACTTGTGGACGGCGATCGTTTCGGGAAGTAGCAGAACGGGAACCCGATCCCATAGTTCTCGGCGTCGGCTATCGTTTGCGGTAGTGGGGAACCTAATGTTTCAGGTAGGAACATGGATGCACATCCCGCCGACACCATCAGACATCCCATTACCAGCATGGGCAGGGTCGGCGAAATGCTGTTCTGCAAGTTTAACCAAGTTCTGTCTATCTGTCTGTCTGTATATATGTCTGTCTGCCTGTCTGTCTGCCTGTCTGTCTGTCTGCCTGTCTGTCTGTATGTCTGTCTGTCTGTCTGTCCGTCTGTCTGTCTGTCTGTCTGTCTGTCTGTCTGTCTGTCTGTCTGTCTGTCTGTCTGTCTGTCTGTCTGTCTGTCTGTCTGTCTGTCTGTCTGTCTGTCTGTCTGTCTGTCTGTCTGTCTGTCTGTCTGTCTGTCTGTCTGTCTGTCTGTCTGTCTGTCTGTCTGTCTGTCTGTCTGTCTGTCTGTCTGTCTGTCTGTCTGTCTGTCTGTCTGTCTGTCTGTCTGTCTGTCTGTCTGTCTGTCTGTCTGTCTGTCTGTCTGTCTGTCTGTCTGTCTGTCTGTCTGTCTGTCTGTCTGTCTGTCTGTCTGTCTGCCTCTATACCAACCAACTGCACGAGATACGGTCCAAGTATGAGTCCGAACCCGGCAGCCATACTGCTCATTCCCATACCCAACGCCCGAATCACCGTCGGGTACAATTCACCGGCAAAAATGTAGATCACCGAAAACGAACCGGCGATGCCGAATTTGCCGGCAAACGCCAGACCACTGATCACTGTACCGTATTCTGGTAATTGGGGAACATAATTATGAATATGGCACATCATCATCATCATCATCATCATCATCATCATCATCATCATCATCATCATCATCATCATCATCATCATCATCATCATCATCATCATCATCATCATCATCATCATCATCATCATCATCATCATCATCATCATCATTATTATCATCATCATCATCATCATCATCATCATCATCATCATCATCATCATCATCATCATCATCATGAGAGCCCACATTGAATGCACAATAAATTATATACAAAGAGACTCTTAATTATTTCTAGTGGCATGTTATGATTGTGTTTTTTTAATCCACTGATCAATATTTGCATTGGGTGTTTGGTTGAACTGGCTTCTCAGTGAAAATTTGCTTATGAGAATTTCAAATTGCTATAAAATAAATGAGAAATTGACGAACATATATAGAAATTGAGAATATATGTAAGTGTAACCATCAGGTACAAGTGCCGTGGACAAACAGCAGAGTCCGCCAAAGAGCATCAAGGACACGAGTGGCCAGCGTCTGCCCACGACGTCCAGCAAGGGCCAAAGCAGGAAGTAGGCCGGCAGCTCTATCAGACCATTGATCACAAAGGACAGGTAGTCGTTGAGAGGCAGGTTGCTCACGTTTAGAGTGAGTCCGTTATACACCACTGCGTTCACTAGCCTGCAACATAATCCCATAATACTGCAATCATAATGAGAAATAATCCAACAATATTACATAAGTGAATTGCTTGTAATTTGGTAACTCGTGTAACCCAAACTCCTTTGAACAAGGTTACTGAATGTTATTTGTGAAGTGTTCTTTGAATGGTCCAACCATGTCCACGTAATAATGATGGTCTTTTTTCTGAGGTTCGGCGTACGAAACAGATCGACCAAATTCGGGCGCTCCCTGTCTTTGTGCGAGTCTTTCATTTGCTTTTCGTAAAGCAGTTTCTGTAAAAGATCACTTAGAATAAGCTGTTTATTAGTCCTGAAAAAACGATAACAACAACAACAACAACAACAACAACACCAACAACAACAAAAAACAACAACAACAACAACAACTACTACTACTACTACTACTACTACTACTACTACTACTACTACTACTACTACTACTACTACTACTACTATTACTACTACTACTACTACTACTACTACTACTACTACTACTACTACTACTACTACTACTACTACTACTACTACTACTACTACTACTACTACTACTACTACTACTACTACTACTACTACTACTACTACTACTACTACTACTACTACTACTACTACTACTACTACTACTACTACTACTACTACTACTACTACTACTACTACTACTACTACTACTACTACTACTACTACTACTACTACTACTACTACTACTACTACTACTACTACTACTACTACTACTACTACTACTACTACTACTACTACTACTACTACTACTACTACTACTACTACTACTACTACTACTACTACTACTACTACTACTACTACTACTACTACTACTACTACTACTACTACTACTACTACTACTACTACTACTACTACTACTAAAATACTACTACAACTACTAACACATTCTGCGAGTAGCACGGCTTCTTCGACCGGCTTACCATTCCACCTGCCCGCCTTAGCCAGGGTCTTTGATGCTTCCTCAGATCGACCTACCGTAGCTAGCCAGCGAGGCGATTCAGGTAGAAAACTGAAATATGGTTTCTTAACATATTCCATGTCACTTATATACTCATCACATAGTTGATTGGAGTGTGAACGTAGAATCATTTGGTTGGCTGACAGTCGGATGTACAATGCTATGATCAGCGTGTATTAATAGAATTTTCTTCATTAATGAATGTCTTAAAGTGAGAATAATGTGCTTGTATAAACGAACAAGTAATAGCTGTATAGGAGTACAAATGGAGTGTTGCTGACCAGAGTCAACCAGACCCAGTGCCTGAGCATCCAGGCTACTATGCCCAATATGCACATGGCTACACCAAAGAAGATGCACACAACCATCCCACTGAAGATACGCGCTGATGGACCCATCATCTCCATACCTAAAAACGCAGACACGAACTCAGACAGGGCCAGCAAGATTCAGTGACTGACTGATCTACTCAGTCACTCACTCACTCACTCACTCACTCACTCACTCACTCACTCACTCACTCACTCACTCACTCACTCACTCACTCACTCACTCACTCACTCACTCACTCACTCACTCACTCACTCACTCACTCACTCACTCACTCACTCACTCACTCACTCACTCAGATACCAACCGACAATAAACGGAATCTGGTACAATGCCGGGAAGGTCAATCCAACGCAAAATCTGAGCATTGCGAATATGTAGACGTTGGGTGCAAATGCATTCAGTGTACCGAATACAACCTGAAAATACCACTTTTTTATGAACAGCTTAATAGCCAATTTTCAAAAAAAAATCATTTTGTTTTAACATTGTTGTATGAAGTTTTGAAACAGTCAACCTGGACAGAGAGTATGCTGAAGAACGACACCCTTCTTCCCCATCTGAAAACATTCACAAACTTTTTTTATCGTGAACAATGATTTCAAGGAAAGACCAAAAGAAAAGCAAAATAACCAAGAATCAAACCATCTGCATTCAAACTAAATTAAATCATACTTAACGAACCTGTCAGCGATGTATCCAAATAAAATATTACCCATAAAACTGCCAATGTAAAACATCATTGTCGACGTTGAGGTCCAATGCGATTTTTCGCACACCTGAATAATGAAAAAATGATAATATCTACGTACAATGTATATAAATTAAGACTTCTAGTTCAATTTTGAGTTAATCTATTTTAAAAGCAGTGTAGATTTAGATGGTTTCATTCAAATTAAGGGACTATGATTACCTTTGTCTAAGTAGCTCAAACAATAAAAAACGAACCAGATCAAACGAAGTAGCGATGGTAGAGAGATAAGTGGTGTTTTCGTACTCCCATCCATACTGACATGCCATGGTCTGATTGGGTGCAGCACCGATTGATGTGTTGTACATGGAACACTGTGATCGTTGCCATATTCCATTCTCTGACGAGGTACGTTCCATCAGGGCTAATGACGGCGCGTCAGAGTCCGGGTCATCTCTGCAACATTACCTTATCATTATGTACCTTTTATTATAGCCAAATTAAAAAAAACTATTTCCACAAGTATTTCGTATTCTCTTGGATTGTTTCATTTCTTCAACTGAATCTTTGAAATGACATTCTCACTAATGCATTGTTGTGTCAACATCAATACTGTTTGACTGCATCAATACTGTTTGACTGCCTCAATACTGTTTGACTGCATCAATACTGTTTGACTGCAGCAATACTGTTTGACTATGTCAATACTGTTTTACTGTATCAATACAGTTTGAATGCAGTGATACTGTTTGACTGTATCAATACTGTTTGAATACTGTTTGACTATGTCAATACTGTTTGGCTGTATCCATACAGTTTGAATGCACTGATACTGTTTGAATGTGAAATACTGTTTGAATACGGTTTGACTGTGTCAATACTGTTCGCCAACCTGCACCAGTGTTCCGGTACAGCCGCAACAAACACCTGATTGAAGGCAGTGAACGCAGAGGGCAGACTCGCCGGCAGACACAACATGACGTACATCACCCATTGGTACAAACCAAAGTCACCCACCTACAGTAATAACATTAGCTTGATCTTTCAAATCAATAATATTTTGAAAACTTTTTGCATTACTTCTTTCTAGATAAATAACCAATAGATGTTAGGAAACAACCACGAATGTAATAACCACAACTGAAAATAAACAGGTAAATAAGTGTGTGATAAAATTGGAAGAACATGTTCGACTGAAATAATAATGCATGATTTACCCAAAAAGTAAACAATGTTTTTAGGTAACCTGGTGGAGAACCTCATCGAAATCGTGTGGCACGTGAGTCATGATTGATGTCTGTAATACTGCAGTAGAATCACAGTCACTATTAATTAATGTCAATTATCACTATATTCTGCGGATGCAATATTTCCAAGTTGTGTTTGTCAAGTAATGCGCATTATTCATATTGTTCGGGTACAAAAATGATGGCGGGTTATTCATGTTGTCTGACATTGAGGATGAATAAATGGACGAGACTGCTCGATTACGACTTGTGTGCACCAATAGGCAATTATATTGGTTTGGTGATAGTAAAATACCAAGCTGAAATGTAATGATACCTGCAAGATGACCGTGATATTCCAACAAATATATCCAATTTGTGCATGAACGTGGCGCGTAAACGCGTAAACGAAAGCAGATGCTTGGAACGGGCAGGACTTCTTAGCATGGACAAGGTAAGCTGCATAGTGATGAGTATCACTGATAATATGCACATATGTACGTTATGTTCCCACACTCATTATCCCAGGTATAGTCACAGCCACCAACAGGTTAGAAAAAACTTGAATGACTTGAATGCAGCAGGCATGTACATAGAGAGGTCATAAGAAGCACTGGTCAGAACTTGGTCATGCTAAACCACAATCAATTACAGGCAGATAGGGGCACCTACATCATCACATCAAGTCCATAAAGAAGTACACGCATTTTCAGAAGCCAGTCAAATGTGGCATGAAAATGGTGGCACAGGGTCAAGTGCCATGCTGCAGTGGCACAAGTCAATTACGGTGGCCTGATTGGCACATCATCTCAAGACCCATCATAATACCGTGCACCTTACCGAAGATATGAGCCATTGCCTTACAAGCATGGTGAGGGTAGAAGCTTTGTTAAGTATTTTTTATTTTGTCGTTTAGTTCCACTCGTTTAGTTCTACAAACAAGTACGATGAAAAGTGTGAATGAGAATCAGATAAATGTAGCCACCGAATTTTTCGACAACATTATAGGTGCTTTTATAAATCTGAATGTTTACAATGCGAGAATTTTTTGGTAAACTTTTTCAAGTTTTATTTGGTCAAAATGCTTCCGTCGCAGTCATCAATCTTCACGACCAGACTATTTTTACCGATTGGCAGTCGTCTTTAAGACAAAAAATGAATATGGAAGTGGTTATTATCGAACTGCATAACCTGAGCACTAGACTAACTGGTGAGTTTGAGTGATTCGCAGCATGCAGTCTCACCCAAAACAATACTGTTGGTTTGGTGAATCTATTCTGGATGACTGACCTAACTGGTAGCAGACACCTTTCAAACAACATATTACCGCATTTTACCACAATATGTCAGGAAATGAGCAAACTACCAACTTGACTGCGAGCCATTACCAAGCCGTCAGTTGATCCGCTTCTGTGTGAGGCAAGTGTCAAGATGAGTCAACATCACCAATTACGCATGTCATGTCCTACAGCCTATCTCTGGTGTATGAGCTAATCCTCCAAAGGGAAGCACATTTCGTCAAAAAGGGGGAGTAAGCAGTTCTCAGGCCATTTCACCTAAATCTTAGGGAACAAATTATAATTTTTGAAAACGCCAAAGAGGGGCGAATTCCACTTTACAAATCATTACTCGTCCGCTAGTGAGCCTGATTCACTTACGACGATTACGGCCATAATCATATTATACACATTATCAGCACTTATTCACTATTATGCAAATACGTCTAATCAAAAGTTACGCAAATATAAATTCTATATCATTCCGCTCAAGTTCACCCCGTCAATGTAATCAGACCAGTTGCACATTTCTTCAATATACACTTATAGAGTAAGGGATATAAAACTGGTACTTGGATTCACATCGAAAACTTGACTTTATCTACTTCAAATTTCAAATTGGAAGAACCAACGCGTGAGCTTTTAATTCTCTTTCGCTGCAAATTTACGGTGTCTGGCTCTGCTCCTGAATATTGAATATGATCCACATGATGAAGGTTGACATGCATCTACATACATACTGCATAAGTCCGCAACTAAACTCATCATACCCTGTAGACAGAAAAAATTAATTAGGCAGACAAAAATCAGATTTTACTTTCCAATAAACGATAACCAATACCACATTTTACCTTATACTTCTTTATTATTCACCCAATCTCAATACGTACAAAAACTGTAATCATGTACCGATGTACGGAATAAAAGTCTGCATAAGCAACAATAAAACTGGGAATAACAACAACAGCAACAGAAAAAACTTAACAAACACACAGGCCACAGACTGTGTCTGATAGAAGTGCAGTTATGCGCAGTGTTCATATTGAAAAACTGGATAGCATCATCAGACCTGACCGGGCTCGGATCAAATGTGTCAAACTAGTGCACGCTCAACACCTATCATTTGGCAGTTCAACAGTCATACATACACTCAAACAAAATACGATGCCAAAATACAGATGCCGAAGATCGAGTTTGATGAGAATAGGGGATACACTAAAACAATGCCTGTGAACGGCTGGCAATCAGGTGAAATACATGAGCCATAGGATGAACATCATCATCCATAGCAACCGAGTAGAGGTTACAAATATACACCATGTCACAACAATCTCCTTTCCCAGCCGTGTTCCAACTAATTCCCGAAATGTAGAAGAAAACTAGCAAAATTAAAACCGGAAATTACTTCTATTTCAAAGATGGAAAATAATTGTTTACTTTAAAGTAGGTCACACGATAACAGAAATTCAGTATCGTCAAACACACATACCTCTTTGTGTATTTCACGATAAAAATATCGTTATTAATAAAACCATTTAATTCACCAAAACAATTAAATAAATTGAAATCATTTAGCAAACTGTCTGTTATCATTGGATTTGTGTTTGGTGGTCTTCTGGCTGTATATCTTCATCTTGTGTGCATCTCTACCTTGTCGCTGGCCCGCGTAACCAAACGCTACCGTTTTGCGAGACATCTTGCCCACTTTCGATTTACCGCCCACAGCTACAAAAAACTTTGAAATAATTTGATGTATTTAAATTATTATTTTTATCACGTAATTGCTTTATCTATTTGAAAATGAGTGAATTTGAACTTTTATCGTTGTAAATATTATTTTGAATTGTAGCTGTGTGAATCCGCATACAGGGCCAGGATAGCCCGTTGAAAATATATAAGTTTAACCAAACGGTAAGCAACTTAACAACTGCAAAATGCGTATTATACAGCAAAGTTCGAATAATCGTTCGACATTAACACTATTGTTATTCACGGTTGATTGAAACCAGGCAATGTACATGAATATCATAAAAAGTATAACCACACTATGAATCCGCCACGTAATCGGCCTAACTTGAGTTTGTCAATCATTCACTGTTTATCCATCAAGTGTCATATCAGCACATAATCTCGAGTGCTTTGTTGTCACAATAAACATATCACTATGCAGCTTCCTCAGACCGAGTTGCTCCAACAATAACACATATGCGGTTCAGAGTTCAAAATACAATCAATAAAATTCACAATAAAATAATTTACATTACAGAAAAAATCAGTCTAATAGAATAAGAATAAGAGATAATACATAAAAAATTTATGTGTCTGTTGGCAAACAAAAAAATGTATTACCAACGCAAGTCAACGTAGGGCGGCGTTTCGAATCCGAACGATTTGGCAACCGAGTTGAGCTCGAGGGTGTTCAGATCGAAGATTTCCTTGAGTGCGTGGCTGTCGTAGGCACGAATGTAGCCACGGTACGCGTCCTTGGCCGACTTGTTCAGGTAGTAGTTCTGGCTTATTAACTTCTCCAGCTGAAATCGTTCAATTTAACGGTGATTTTAATACAAAATGATGGGACAAAAAGAACAACGAATCTTCAGTTTTGAACACGACTAAAATTTTCCTGTTCCAGTGTTATGCTCAACAAACCTGTGGTTGAATGTTGGCAACTTTGTTCCAAGAGAACTCGTACTCGTTGAGAGGCACCCGAGCGTGTTTCAGGTAACGCAGGAATCCGAGTTCTTCTGGCCGCAAGATGAGTAAGGCGTTGCCGATACCCTGGTCACCTCGGGCCGTACGACCAACTCGATGGATGTACTCCTGAAAACAACACATGTCTTGAAGTATGAACAGTATAACTGAGTTCGGCACAAAAGTTTGATGGAGTCAAATTATGTCTTGAGTGGGTAAAACATTCACTATCGAGCATAAATGTGAAAGTTGTATAAAAGCGGCGAGACTGCCATATATCGCATTCAAATGAAATGTTTCAACTTTACGTAAATAGAATTCCTTTTATTGCATGTTATGAGAAATTACAAAAAAAAACAATTTACAAACAGCAGAAGCATAATTTTTAACACCGATCGACTAAATAACCTTGGGATCATCTGGAGGATCGTATTGGACGATCCAGTCAACGCGCGGAATGTCAAGACCTCTGGCAGCTACATCAGTGCACAACATGATACCTGGAATAGAAAAAGTAAGGCAATGATCAATATAATACTACATACATATCAGACAAAATAAAACAATATCACGTAAAATATAGTTCATCAAACAACCAAGCCTAACCACTGTCTGCCTGCGAGAAGGAAAAGAATGTGGTGGTGCGCTTTTGCTGCTTTTGTTTTCCCTGAAAATAACAGTTCACATGTCCAATAAAATGACAATTATACGACTGTTTATCAAGAAACACTCAAAGAATGGTCAGTATTTACTGAGACGATTCAACTAAGACCAACGTGAATGCAGGTAACAGGCAGGTCGATGTAGTTGAGTAGTTCATGGAAGAACTTGACTGCGGCACAAGACGACATAAACACCATCACCTTCTTGTTCCTGTTCTTCTTCAGAAACGTGAATAGAAGCAAAAATCTACTCTCCGATGGACAAGCCACGTAGCCCTAAAGTAAAGAAACCAAATTTAAGTTTATACTGTCTCAATTGAAAGTAAGTCAAAATGGCTTTCTCTCACGAAATTATAGTTTGGAATGAAATTATACAAAATGTTTAACGGAGGAAATAGATAAGAATGATTAAGTTGAATGGTTATCGATGGCATAAAATGAAGTTGTACCTGTTGTAGTCCCTCAACGGTGGCGAGTGTTGCATCGTCAGCCACGCCCACATACAATGGTTCCTTGGACAGGGCCAACTTGGCCAGATCATCGATTTTCTTCGACTGTGTGGCTGAGAACAGCATCGTTTGACGTTTCTCTGTAATAGCGGGCGAAATTAAAACATGAGTATCAATTTTATAATTCAATAATTGCTAATATTACAGCTTTATACTGAATTCAACGTTGGTTCCAGCGACAAAAAATTGTGGCAAATCAAACGACAACCAACTCGGCAGCAGCCGGACAATCTGCTGCAGCTCCTGCTCAAACCCAACGTCCATGATTCGGTCCGCTTCGTCAATAACCAGACATTTCAGGTTCTTTACCACAAACTCTTTCGTGTTCTGAAATACAACAAGTTTCAAAGAAATGAATCATATTGCATTGTCAAATAAATAAGATGTTCGGTGGTTTTTCATCCTCATTCAATTTCGTATTTAACCAAGAACCAACCCATACTGCTGTCTTGACTCGTTTTCAAACTTCACTGATTGACTGACAAACGACATGCTGCTCTTCGAATGAATCATCTCGACTAAACATAATCATCATGTCTACGGAAGAATACAACACCGGATTTCGGTTGAGTTAATCTTACACACAACTCCACTTCGTCTTAACATGACTAATAAAATACCTTATTTAGTTATGAAAAGTCAGAAACACCAATCACAAAGCGTTTTCCGATTGCAGCTACGTCTTCTGCTACGAAGATGACACCGAATCGAGTAACTTGTGGATGTTCATTGCATTTTGGTAAGTCGTTAATTGATTAGTTACCAACACGTGAACAAAAAACTGTCAGCTTTTTATCCCGACACTTGATAAAAGACCAAAGTGACAGGAAACCCAAAAACTGTTTTAAACTATCAATTTAAAATTAATCAGCAGAGATGTTTTGGGCTCAAACATAATCAATCGTTCACCGACTTGAATATAAAAGTTATTATGTGATGTGCAGTGGTTCAACAATCTTGCTGGTCGTAATACTGCTTATCTCAATGGTTGTAATGGCCCAAAAACGACGCACCACCCTGTACCACGGTAAACACGAAATCGCCTACGCCGTCCAAACGCTCAAACTCGATCTGACAAGATTGTTAACCTATCAGGTTGAGTTTCCCGCATTAAGCCATCTATTTTCGGGCGATCCAACCCAACAGTCGTCAATATGTCATTCATGAGTGCTGTGTAATCAAATTAACGTGAACTGAACTTGAAATGTTGAGAAACATCAATCTTTTTCAACTAAAAAAAAAATAAATCAAGCTTAATCGAATCGAAATGATTTGATTGGTTAAATTAGTACACTTGAATAATTGAAATCTCTAGCTGTAATAATGATTGATAGGTTTTGGCCAGTCGCAACGTGCTGCACCTGCTCAAAGACCAGAACAAGGAAGCCCCAGATGCCAGCCCCACCAATACCAATGATTCAGGATCAGGAGCAACAGAGGAACAAAAAATCCCCAACGAATACGAACTGCACAAAATGCGCATGGCGCTGCACAGGAAAATATGCATGTTGGTTAAACTTTTTTACTTGGACTTCTTTATTAACTGAAGCAATCAAGGCACACTAATACCATATCAGAATGGTGTTTTCGTAGTAGTTAAGAGTCCAGAGAGTTGAATAAACTGAATGGCTGAAACCCCAGAGCAACGCGTCAGAACGTAGGACCGTCAGTGACCGACCGACCTGATCATTTGATACATGCCTGTACTCGGGATGAAGTCAACCAGTGCTTGTAGGTACTACGCAATCGACAAGCAAACGATGGACGCATCCAGCGTGATCGTCGACTACACCTCACAACCCTACTGAGTATCGAACAACCAAATCAGTCATATCATGCCGCAAAAGTCCTATAAATCTGAATACCCTGAGATAGAAAAACATGCGGTTTCAATTCGTATACCTACTTCACTATACCCAGTGTTAACTTCGCTAACATATGCCTATCCTACTTCTACATTACATCGGAAATTTACTAACACCAACGTCAAATAAAATACATAAATCTATTGTTTATTTAAAAACAATAAACCAACATTCAAATGGTCCAAAAGTCGTCCAGGTGTGGCCACGACGATGTTGACACCCTTGGCCAGTTTCTGTGCCTCGGTGACTCGATTAGCCCCTCCCATGATGAGACCGTGAGTGAGCTTGTGATGAGCCAGCAACTCGGTGAGCACGCCGTACGTCTGCAGACTCAGCTCACGGGTCGGGCTGATGATCACACATCCCGTACCTACAATATATATAATCAACATTATCTATAGTAACTTTTCATGATGAAGACACACAACGCCCCTGTTGTTTTTGCTGACGCAACCTAGGGGTGGAGTGGTCAAGCAAGTCTGACTCTTCAATACAGTGGTGACTCCGTGATTAATCACGAAAACAGCGTGAGAAAATTTTTGCTTACGCGTGAAACAAGTTACATATCACCAACCATTGCGCGGTAGAAATCTGAGTTTGTATAGGAGCTCAATGGCGGGAACGAGGAAAGCTAGCGTTTTGCCACTTCCCGTCTTCGCGGCACCCATCAGATCCCTGCAATTGTCGTTTTATGATCTCGTGGTCAGCGACAGTCGAATGCTATTTTCAGGGATAATCGTAATTCGTAAAGAATCATTGAAAAAAAAATCGTTGCTTGCCTCAAAATATTAGTCATTGAACTCTATCCAGAGCGTCATATCTCTCTCGTATTAGAGTAGTGCCTGACCTGCCATCCAAGAGTGCAGCAATTGATTTTTCCTGAATCTGTGTCATGTTGGTGAATCCCATTTCCTTGACAGCTTTCAACGTTTGGTCGCTGACTTCCTTTTCGGACAATGAAGCAAACGTGGTCTCCGTCAGAATGGATGAACTCACACCGCTGCCCATTGACGCTGAAAAATGTGTGCCATAGTACCAATGAAATGTGGATCAGAAAAAAATTCAAGAATGTAACTGAAAACCGGAACTTGCTTGAAATGTGACACCATATAACCAACGTGTTGTGTTTGGTACAGTCGTCTCATCTTCACCGTTCTCCTGTACCTCGTTCTCAACCTCTTGATCACCGTTTGACGTTGCGGCTGAAATGAAATTTTTATAAAAAAACTTTACAAGACCTAATAGGCTCTTAAAGTATTCCATTGGACTGGACCTAGTTGGAATGAAGGATACATACATAACCAATGCAATGATAAAACGCTTTCAAACCTGTGGGCACACAATCAGCCTCATTCTGGTTTGTCACCTCCTCGGCTTCTCCGTCGTCGGTCTTGCGCTTTTTCTGTTTGTTTTTCATCTTCTTAAGCTTCCGCTTGAGCGTCTTTTCCTGGACATTACTCATGGCGAGCAAGCACGACCTGATCAACAGGTTTTAACTGTGATATTCTTAGTTAAACAATTATTTTACCATGTCTATTCAAACTCAAATTTATATATTCAACATGATTTCAGTACAATGAGGGTGTAACAACCTCGGAATGATTGATATTGATATAAAGTATGCAAATAACAAGGCCAGATTTCATGTTTTATTATATTATTTCTCATTGTTCAATCAGGGAATGTACACGCAAGGCAGAAGTATTTATCAGAGGCATTAAGGCATCACGGTATGACATGAGATTTGATTGTACAAGTGAACAGTCACGACTAGATAAAAAGTGTAGACAAATCATCTTGTGGGATAAATTCTTACAACAGCGAATTAAGATGAAATGCAAGACAAGTCAAATATCAATGATCACAAATAGTTCAGCTTTATGTTCCCCATCTTCAGGCTTGTCTCTCTCATGAATCTGCATATTTGAGTATGTGATGGCTTTGACTTCGGTACCTTGTGGATGTTTCTCTCGGGCCTTGAACGATTCACCCCATCCTCGAGCTTTGATAGTGAAGTTCTCACGATTAAAGTCTAGAATTTTGATGACTCGGGGAATGAAGTATGGCTCAGCACAGAAGTTGAACAGCCACTCGTCCAGGAACGAATAGAGCAGTGTGTCCATGTCATGACCATCGGCTTCGATGTCGTACGTGTACTCAATGTCAACTGTTTCGATTTCTGTAATATAAAATTATCATCGATTCGATACATTTTTCTTTTTTATATTCTGCATTCAAAACATTGCACAACAATTAACGACGGAGAATAAAATTAGGTGCTGATTTTAGAGTAGATGAGAGCATCAACTAATTTGAAAATCCATTGCAAAAAGGCTGAGAAAGACACTCAATTTGTTGCCTTTTTATTGAGTTGAGGGAATATCATACATAATTATATTTAACTCGAAAAATATAGCTTACCTAACAATCAACTCGAACCTGTCATATAACCGAACATGGCCATGGCACATTGTTCGAATGCCTGAGTCAAGTCCAGCCCCCATGTGTGCAGTTGTACATCGGCTGTGTGATCGAGGTATTCGTACTGAACTGCTGCTACAGGCGGACAATCCTTCACGCTACCGAGAACTGCCTGTTGGGAAGCTGGATCAGCCGTAGAAGGGGCATTTGATTCCATCGAGTCCATGTTGATTAGATGGTTACAACAATAAAGATACTGAAATAATGCAAATGTGAAGAAACTTAATAGTCAGTACATCAGATTCAGATCAAATAATTTTAAACATAAATCAAATCAACCCCTTGTTTATAAGTATACAACAGGGCGTGATAACCCATATATCCATGACACAACAACACACAACCTATAATTTATCAGGACAGGAACATTTCATTGAAATTAATGATCACAAGTGCATTAAATGAGAGGAATTCAGTTTTAATCAAATCAATCCGAAATCGTTATAATTTAATAAAACACCGGTAATAATAAATTCACATAAAAACACAAAGCTGAATGAGTATATGATAGTTTGTTGCGTTTTATAACGCGTGCATTTCTTGGTATTGCGCAATGTGTTGCACACTAACAGCCAGCGAAACACAACATAAGTAGTGCAGATGGTCGATGGCGCAATCAACAAGACACCCTGTATTTGTATACCAAAAATGTTGCTAAGTTTCAACTAAATAAGTGCAGCATTTTATTTTTCTCATTTGTTTACGCACCCGAAATAATAAATAACTATCGTATAATCATACAACTAATGAATAAATCCAAAAAATAAAAAAAAATGCAGCCCGCTAATAGATCACTGAACAATGGGTTCGACGGCAATGTCCTTGCCAAGCTTGGCCATGTGCTCGTAGAACATGTCGTTCACATCGGCAGGTGCGTATCGGGTCTTGCCTTTGGCCGTGATGTGGCAAACTGCAATGCACACAAATTATATCCATGATTCAATCCATTCTAATAATGATAGGTTGTAAGGGTTGGGTAACTCTGAGGGTGAGGGCACATAAGATAGTGATAGATACCTCTCCACACGATCATTTTTGGTAGATTGACAGTTGACACTACGCACCTCCGAGTCTAATCTTCTCAAGTTGAAAAAAAACTTTTAGCGGTGTTTTACAACAATTGATCCTGGATCTTTATTGACTCACCTTTTTCTACCCCAGTACCCCACACTTTTAGCCGGCGGGGATAAGCTGAGATTTTCGGAAACCTCTCTCAAAGGCCAAAAAACAGGCCTAAACTTGTTATGGCACCAACCGTTGCAGTTACCGCCGGAACCGATATCCCTGTAGGTGGCGTACATGATGGCTTTACGACCCAGATCCAGCGCTTCTTCGTCCGTCATTTTCGGTTTATAGAATGTGTCGAGTACACCCATGGCATACAGCGATCCCGAACCTACCGAGAAGACACTGCCACGCACTCGGGTGCCTTCTGAATCAATGTTGTACAGCACGGGACCCTGAAAATACCACTAATTACAAGCGTCAATGAAACTGAACTGAAAGAGTGGGTACAGTACATCTGATTTTTTATTTGATCCAATTAGGCTAGTTAAGTTCTGCATAAAACAAATGTATGATGTCTAAAAACAGAATGCTTACCGTTTTATCATATCCAGCAATCAATGACCCGATCGACAGACCCATTCCTCTGTAGTTGTTAAGCACATTACTCAGGTACTTGGATGCAGCCGCCACTGAGATTGGCTCTTTCTCACGCAGTTCATACATACTGCAATTAATCAAAACGTTTTTGTGAACATGAAATCATTGGAAAGCATGACTCAAAAACATTTTATTAGGTGAACCTCTGGCAGGGTTGAAAGTGGACAGTGGCTATTAAACAAATCAGTGATCAGTCAAAGACCACGTGGATGAGCCACATGTTAAAAGAAAACGTGGGATTGTTTTAAAACACTTAAGTGGCAGTCGACAAATGAATAGCACCAATAATGAAATAAAATAATAACCTGCAGTATTGTGCCAGAACCCGCACCCAGAACTGACAATCGGCCGCACCACCCGCCATCGTCGACACGATACGATCGGCCACATCCAGAATCTTCATCACCGATTGGGAACCTGAAAGTAGAGTTTGTGAAACAAAACACATAATCGACATTCTACAAACATTATGTAACCGAAACAGCAAAACAAGTGACATTGAAGCAGTTCATCAAGTAACAACCAACCGATATAAGAACCGGATGAGGCACGGGAATCGACAGAGACAACGACACCGCCCAGATCGTTAGGAGTTGCCGGCTCGTAGATGAAGGCCAAAGTGGTCGTACCCTTTTTGAATTGCATGTTCTTCGGAGCTGACGAGCCGAAATGGGCGTTGACAAAACTGTTGGCCTGCAAAGGTACGGTTATTATCAATTTGGGTCTTAATGGTATACTCGAATTTTTTGGTTACGACTTTTTTCGGGAAATTTTTTTGGTGTAAAACCTTTTCCTCACCCAGAAATTGGCGGTCGATAGCAGCAGTTTGGGTTGAAGAAAAGGATTTACACACAAAAAGTTCCTAAAAAAAGTCATAATCATCTTTTTAAAAACTTTTCTGTGTGTAAAACCTTTTCATCAACCCCAAAATGCTGCTTTCGACCGCCAATTTCTGGGTGAGGGAAAGGTTCTACACAAAAAAAAGTTCCCAAAAAAAGGCGTAACCAAATAAATCGAGTATAGTTAGAAAATGCAAGTTAACCCCGATGAGCGCTTAACACATAAACATTTCAACGATAAAAAAATATAAGAGCTCGGTCGATTGACGGGTCGCGATAACCGAGATATGAGCTGTGCTATGGCAAGAGCTAAAATCTAATTCATTGGATGGCTCAACTGCAAAACGGCTCTGAGGTTATATTTTTTACTTTCTGAGAAGTTTTAACCTGAATAGATGCTGGTGGCATCTCAAATCCCGTGAACTGGAAACCACCGGATCTTAATTTGAAATCCTGACGGGCCCGGTCGAAATCCATCTGCAGTTCCTCTTCATCCTGATGACCTTTACGACTCAGCGAGCACAAAGTTGCGGCGGCCATCGTTCTCTATCTGAACAATATTTGAATTTGTTACGCTGAACTGAATTGATTAGATCAATAATTAACCGTCTTAGCACAGTGCGGAATTCTGTGCAAGTTTTGTGTAAACCAAAGCGGTCAAATCGTAATTTCAATCCAATATCGAGGCGTATATGTGTAGTATAGCTTTCTAATCAATGTAACTGACTGGATTCTCTATTTTATTGTTTTTTACTCTTTTTAATGTTATACAACATATGAACACCTCGATATTGAATTTTAATTACGATTTGACCGGACTGGTTTACACAAAACTTGCATTAAAATCTGCACTGTGCTAAGACGGTAACAAACTTGAATTTGAGAACGACTTGCGAAGCGAACACAAAGTGAAAAACTGCAAACTCACTTCAGTCAATTTGGGTTAAGAATCCAAAATACATACACTCGATAATCTAAAATAAACTGCGTTCTATTATGGATTTGAAAAACTGTTATGCATGACAAATTAGTCAAAGTCACACATGAGTCAGACATGTCGGCTGTCGTTCAGTTATCCGAATCGACGTTTGTCCGAAACGCTATTTTAGGGGTTTTGATCAGTTGTCCGAATACGTGGTTAGAATTCTCTTACACAGAGAGACAAATTCAAGCGCCAAGTTTTTTGTTCTGAATGATTACAATGTATAAAAATGTTTACACTAAAAATTTCATTGGTTTCTCTTGAACCTTATACCTTTTAAATAAAAATAAGGCATCATACCTCCGCTGCGCGGTGCTAACGGTCCAAGGCGGGGGCATAAAACTTAGGTTTCAGTGTAGGCTTAGGCTTAGGCTGTGTATTTGGCAAAGGCTTGAGCGCTGCGCGCCCAAGCCCATCCCAAATACAAAGCCTAAGCCTAAGCCTAAATTGAAAACTAACTCTTAGCCTCATACTAGGCGATCTCCTTTACTAACGTATAGTCTGTGTTCATGACTAAGCCGAAGCCGTACAAGCAATAAAAGGATTTTTGAACTGAAATGATGGTCCAAATTCAAAACAATAAAAAATTTTGAAACCAACTTTTTTATAAACTTTTTATTAGCAAAAGGATATTTGAAATCGGTGAATTAATCGTGACACTTCTCTTGTAAAACAACTGCATTCGGACAACTGATCGAAACCCCCAAATTAGCGTTTCGGACAAATTCGGACAAACGTCGAGTCGGACAACTGAACGCATACCAGACATGTCAGCAAGTAACAAGTCTATGAGGAAGCTGACAGTATTGTTTATCTCTCTCCTTTCAAGGATACGTATGCCTTTGGTACCCAAAACCCTACCAACATCGTCACCCCCACACATCCAACCCACATTCCTGAACTCATTCGCACTTGTGCCTTTCCCCGGTTGCTGATCACTAGATGAACAGATTTTTTATTATTTCTTCATTTTTCTTAGAAAAGAATGTTTCAGATAAATGAAAAGTTTCAACTACCGTACCTTACTGTATTTTCCACCATTCCGTCACCACGCAAATTGACACGTACCTAATGTTTATGGTCGTGTTCATTGTCAAAATTTCATAAGGCACAAGGCAATGAAGGAATCACTTCGTTTAATGCATTTTTATAATTCAAAATAAAAAATAACAAAGAAAGGAAATGTACTGAGGGCTGAGGGTGCTGGAGGTTCTTTATTGCCAAAGCAAGTAGACGTTCAAAGTTGGTTCAACTTTGGATTTTTTGCATTCATTGTAGTGAAACACTGATTTATTGCACAACTATAGAAAAATACATGTTATTTTATTTTTGAAATGAATAAGCTCTAATGGATCACAGCAGCTTGACTACCTTGGCACCACGATTGCCACCGTGGTACTTCAACTGATTGCTCCTGTAGAACACTTTGTCGTCATCACTGTACTGCTTCTGACCGCTGGCCCAGAGTAGCAGGATGTCACCATCCAGGGAGTGGTCAGCCAGTTCACCACCTATATCGAATTAGTGAGTGGGTGAGTGAGTGAGTGAGTGAGTGAGTGAGTGAGTGAGTGAGTGAGTGAGTGAGTGAGTGAGTGAGTGAGTGAGTGAGTGAGTGAGTGAGTGAGTGAGTGAGTGAGTGAGTGAGTGAGTGAGTGAGTGAGTGAGTGAGTGAGTGAGTGAGTGAGTGAGTGAGTGAGTGAGTGAGTGAGTGAGTGAGTGAGTGAGTGAGTGAGTGAGTGATTAAGTGGAACCGACCTCTGATTGGTTTTCTAAACATCATAACCCGTCGCTGTCCCACCTGTCGTACGAAGGCATCGGTCAGGTCATTCATGCCACCGTAATGTTCGTCCATTAGCGGCGTGCTTCTGTCAATCAAATATACTTATTATTTAACTATCCAAATGAAAACATCATACATATTATATACATCAAAGTCAACAACATATTTTCTTCATGTAAGACGTTATCCTATCTTGAGTGGCTTTTTGCTCTGAACATCAAGATGCCTCCTAAGAATTCCCCAGTGCTCCCAGAGTCCAGATTACTGAGATACTGTTGAACAAATATTTACCAAACTGACGAATGTGATGGTCATTTACTATTAAATGTCTGTATCAACCTGTCCCTGGTGTAAGCATCGATAACCCGTTGATGGCCCTGCTGGTCAATGGTGCCTACCACCACATCAATGCAGTTCATCGCATGCTGCTCCACTGGTTTGGCTGCAATAACACTATTATACATACTGTATGTCGGTCAGTTAGTTTTGCATAGCAAGCACGTCTGATAGTTTGAACAGTTTTCTCACTGTCCAAATCCAAACTTTACCGACATACTGAAAACTATTCAGCCATTTTACTGTATATGGACATCAGGACATGGTACTGTAAATAATATGAATTATAGCATAAAATGCCAACCAGCTTGTTTTGAGTATTGTAGCTGTGGTGTTGGCTCGGGCTCGGGTTCACCAAATTCATTCAAAGCCCGTCTTGCCGGCTGCAGTTGGTCACCCACAAATCGAAATCCTCCACCATTCTGTTGTGCTCCGGGTTCTGACTCCGGTTCTGATTTGGGTTCTGATTCGGGTTCTGATTCAGGCACAGATTCGGGTTGTGACTCTGGTTCCGATTTTGGCTCAGACTCGGACACTGGCTCCGGCTGAATAGAAGTTATACGTGTTAATAAGGTTTCCTTTTAACTGACGTATGAAACACACAAAAGTTATTAAAGGCTCCAAACAAATGTATTTTACTATTTGATAATCTGACCTGGGAATATGGTGTCCATGAGTCGAGATCATCAAACGTGTCCACATATTCGAATATACCACGAACGTAGGGTCTGCGTGCTCTGGGTTCGGACTCTGGCTCTGATTTAGGTGCGTGCTCGGGTTCAGAAACTGGCTCCCCTTCGCTCAGTGGCTCGGGTTCTGCTGAAACCAAAACACACCTGTTTAAAATATTGAATAACACGTGATTCGAGCGATTTTGGCCATTCAGAACAATAATTGTTGTCTTTCGCCGCCTACATACTGTGAAACATTATTTTAAAGGAATTTATGTCCAAAAACGACTAACGCTTCGAATGACGGCGTCCGTATTTGTTACTCCTCTTCGGCTTGCTTTCCGACTCCGGATACGGCTCTCCTGAAAATTGTAACAAGTTATACACACTTTGTTTTGAACACATACATATTTATCTTAATCATCTTTGAGCTATGTATTAACCTTCCGATTTCGGCTCAGGTTCACTTTCTGGTTCGACGTGCGGTTCCCCTGAAAAAAAAACATTACAATGTAATAGAAATTCGAAAAGACTTAAAAAATCGTAGGTACATAGCTGATATAAAATAACATAAGTTAACAGTCTTATGAAAGTTATTAATGAAAGTGACCTTCGGGCTTGGGTTCTGGCTGAGAGTTTTCCAAGTTATAGGCTTCAAACTCCTCCAGACTTGGAATAGCCCTTTCGGATTTATCCCTGAGGTACTCGCTCAGCTCCACCGCGTTTTTGCCGAAAACCGGGAACAGTGAGCACGTTTGCATGTCCAGGTCCAGGGGCC
Organism: Daptonema setosum; assembly: GCA_964036265.1. NCBI lineage: Eukaryota > Metazoa > Nematoda > Chromadorea > Monhysterida > Xyalidae > Daptonema > Daptonema setosum. The sequence goes on from OZ038443.1 coordinate 19,882,749, forward strand.
TCCAGCCAACCGCGATCCACGAATCAGACCGTATGTCGGCAATCAATTCCATTTCGGACTGATAATCCAGTGAGTGAGTGAGTGAGTGAATGAATGAATGAATGAATGAATGAATGAATGAATGAATGAATGAGTGAATGAGTGAGAAAGTGAGTGAGTGAGTGAGTGAGTGAGTGAGTGAGTGAGTGAGTGAGTGAGTGAGTGAGTGAGTGAGTGAGTGAGTGAGTGAGTGAGTGAGTGAGTGAGTGAGTGAGTGAGTGAGTGAGTGAGTGAGTGAGTGAGTGAGTGAGTGAGTGAGTGAGTGAGAGTGAGTAAGTAAGTGAGTGAGTGAGTGAGTGAGTGAGTGAGTGAGTGGGAGTGAGTGAGTGAGTGAGTGAGTGAGTGAGTGAGTGAATGATGAATGAGTGAGTGAGTGAGTGAGAGAGTGAGTGAGTGAGTGAGTGAGGTGAGTGAGTGAGTGAGTGAGTGAGTGAGTGAGTGAGTGAAGTGAGTGAGTGAGTGAGTGAGTGAGTGAGTGAGTGAGTGAGTGAGTGAGGTGAGTGAGTGAGTGAGTGAGTGAGTGAGTGAGTGAGTGAGTGAGTGAGTGAGTGAGTGAGTGAGTGAGTGAGTGAGTGAATGAATGAGTGAGTGAGTGAGAAAGTGACTGAGTGAGTGAGTGAGGGAGTGAGTGACAGTTACAAAATCATATTTTGAAGAAAAAAACAATAAAATAATTTACTCACCCCTACACGTCTGTAATACAGTTTGTCGTCTCCACCCAGTGCTGTTGCTTGATAGCATTGTGAATTGAACATGCCGTAGGTGTCATAACGGTCACTCACATCTTCTGTGTTGAAGCATGCATTGCTGATAATTTCGTGACTAGTCGATCCTGAGTGATGTTGTGACTGAGTTAGTGAGTGAGTGAGTGAGTGAGTGAGTGAGTGAGTGAGTGAGTGAGTGAGTGAGTGAGTGAGTGAGTGAGTGATGTGAGAGTGAGTGAGTGAGTGAGAGTGAGTGAGTGAGTGAGTGAGTGAGTGAGTGAGTGAGTGAGTGAGTGTGAGTGAGTGAGTGAGTGAGTGAGTGAGTGAGTGATGGAGTGAGTGACTGGGTTAGTGACTGAGTGAGTGAGTGGGTTAGTGAGAGAGTGAGTGAGTGAGTGAGTGAGTGAGTGAGTGAGTGAGAGTGAGTGAGTGAGTGAGTGAGTGAGTGAGTGAGTGAGTGAGTGAGTGAGTGAGTGAGTGAGTGAGTGAGTGAGTGAGTGAGTGAGTGAGTGAGTGAGTGATTGAGTGAGTTAGTGAGTGAGTGAGTGAGTGAGTGAGTGAGTGAGTGAGTGAGTGAGTGAGTGAGAGAGTGAGTGAGTGAGTGAGTGAGTGAGTGAGTGAGTGAGTGAGTGAGTGAGTGAGTGAGTGAGTGAGTGAGTGAAGTGAGTGAGTGAGTGAGTGAGTGAGTGAGTGAGTGAGTGAGTGAGTGAGTGAGTGAGTGAGTGAGTGAGTGAGTGAGTGAGTGAATGAGTGAGTGAGTGAGTGAGTGAGTGAGTGAGTGAGTGAGTGAGTGAGTGAATGAGTGAGTGAGTGAGGATGAGTGAGTGAGTGAGTGAGTGAGTGAGTGAGTGAGTGAGTGAGTGAGTGAGTGAGTGAGTGAGTGAGTGAGTGAGTGTGTGAGTGAGTGAGTGAATGAGCGAGTGAATGAGTGAGTGAGTGAGTGAGTGAGTGAGTGGGTGGGTGAGTGAGTGAGTGAGTGAGTGAGTGAGTGAGTGAGTGAGTGAGTGAGTGAGTGAGTGAGTGAGTGAGTGAGTGAGTGAGTGAGTGAGTGAATGAGTGAGTGAGTGAGTGAGTGAGTGAGTGAGTGAGTGAGTGAGTGAGTGAGTGAGTGAGTGAGTGAGTGAGTGAGTGAGTGAGTGAGTGAGTGAGTGAGTGAGTGAGTGAGTGAGTGAGTGAGTGAGTGAGTGAGTGTGTGAGAGAGAGTGAGTGAGTGAGTGAGTGAGTGAGTGAGTGAGTGAGTGAGTGAGTGAGTGAGTGAGTGAGTGAGTGAGTGAGTGAGTGAGTGAGTGAGTGAGTGAGTGAGTGAGTGAGTGAATGAATGAATGAGTGAGTGAGTGAGTGAGAAAGTGAGTGAGTGAGTGAGTGAGGGAGTGAGTGAGTGAGTATGTGAGTGAGTGAGTGAGTGAGTGAGTGAGTGAGTGAGTGAGTGAGTGAGTGAGTGAGTGAGTGAGTGAGTGAGTGAGTGAGTGAGTGAGTGAGTGAGTGAGTGAGTGAGTGAGTGGGGAATCACGTATTGAGTGAGGGAGGGACCGAACTATTTATCATCGGACGGATTACCGGTCAGATCGGCAACTAGCTTTCCATTCGAGTCGAGGAGCTCGATTTTATATGTGCCTTTATGAGCGTATGCCATCGACCAGCTCACGTTGTATTGACGACCCATAAACAGCTTGGTGTTTTCAGCTGAAAGTTTCATTCATTCATTCTAAGTTATCCAAACTAAACACCCCTTCCTTCACTCACTCACTCATTCCTTTACTGTACTCACTCACTCACTCACTCACTCACTCACTCACTCACTCACTCACTCACTCACTCACTCACTCACTCACTCACTCACTCACTCACTCACTCACTCACTCACTCACTCACTCACTCACTCACTCACTCACTCACTCACTCACTCACTCACTCACTCACTCACTCACTCACTCACTCACTCACTCACTCACTCACTCACTCACTCACTCACTCAATCCAGTAACTTGAAACACTCACCATCTTGCTGCTTCGGCACGCCACACGGCAATGCTGTCCTCACGTTGTCTAGGAAGTCAAGTTGTGGGAACCGAGCCATCGGGAATGTGAGGGATACGTGTGCCCATGTGCCCGTTAAGTGGCATGCAACACAGATCAGACCTAATAAGGCCTTCATTTTGCACCTGCAACAAACCATTTTTAACATTGACTTTATATTTTTATAAAGTACAGACAATGTTTTCAGACACAATAGAGCAAGTGAGAATTGATAAACTTAGTTATAAAGGTTAAAAAAAAACGTGAATAGGCACGTGTGTATTCTTGAACAACTTTTCTTGTCCAATGAGTTA
>OZ038443.1:19891021-19997633 GCA_964036265.1 Daptonema setosum
ATTGGCTCGTAGAAGAAGATGACCAGCGGAAAGTTGGTATTTCTTGGCGTTGTTCTTTTTTATGCTTCACTTCACAAAATATGTGAGTATGACAAATACCACATCGGTTCTCCCTCATGTATGTGGGTCACCAATGTTGTTAATCGAAGACTCACTCATCCAACCAGTGTGTTTTTATGTATAAAATCGCCCAAAAAAACAAACTGCAACAGTTGATTTTCTGAAGTTGAAACTTGATATATGCCTCAAGATTTTTCTATTTGTTCAAGAATGATGTCATTTTCTAGAGCGTTCATTGTGTAATTTCAGGCATGTGAGGAAGCAGGTGAGGACTTTGACCGACACAAAGCACTAAACATGCAGGCCGACGTTGCTGACAAAATTGAATCGTCTAAACGGAAAAAGAAAAACCAGGACCCTGGCTTTTCAGGTATTTTTTATAAAGTTTTTACAATATAATTTTTTTTCAGCGTTTCTGATAACTTGAGAATCATTTCGCGTTTTATTCCGTCTTAGCACAGTTCGCTAGTTTTGTGTAAACTATTGCGGTAATTTCGTCATTTTATACTAATTTCGAGGCGTGTAAAGGTTGTAGAATTTTCACGCGTTTTGACTGTATACAACATTTTTATCCGGTGTCGATTAGAACTTAAAATTGTTTGATATATGTAGTATAACTTAATCAAGGTAGCTGACTTGATTCTCCATTTGAATTTTTTCATTTGTAATTTCTCCAATAAATTTTTTTCAGACCTAAAAGTTTGGAGGTAATTTCACCAACCCGTGGGAACAGGTGTGTTCGCACTGTTTTACACTGAAATTCCCCACTGTGCTAAGACGGATTAATTTGATTCGTTTGGAGCAAGTTTCCTACGGTTTTTAATGAATTGAGAACCCGCCATCTTACCTAGTTTCAAAATCTCAGACAGACCGATAAGCCATCGAAAAACTGAAAACGCACGCATCTTTGATGACAATTACTTTTCAACAGTCATTTTCAAGTTTTGTTCTAATGCAGATTTTGACGCGGCCACGCTCCGTCAGTACCAACGATTAACCAAAGAGATCAAGCCAGACATGACGTCATACAACAAGATGAAGGAGACTGTGTTGGTTTTTATAACCTAAATTAGTTTTTGATTTAATTAATTTTTGTATGTTTAGCGTAAATTTTCTGCTGTAATTTTTCAATTAACAATGTCACATTGATCTGCGATGAAACGGTGGTGTTAGACAGTCCCAAGCTGGTCTGTAACTCGATGTCTTTTTGACGTTTGAAGTCAGAAACTGCCAGGGGTCAACAATGGCTGGGTCTGGCTGGGTCTGGCTTGGTCTGGGTGCGAGCTGCGAGCAAGGATTTCGGTGGAGTGCGAGCAGATGGGGGAGGGAAAGAAAAAGAAAGAAAGGGAAAGGAGAGAAGAAAAGAAGAAAAAAAGAAAAGAGAGAAAGAAAATTTTTCTTCCGAATTTCAAACATTCGGGTTCGATCAATTAGGGCGAGCGCAAAATTGTGCGAGCACAAAATTGTGCAACTAACATACACTTGAATAATTTGAACTGATCAACTGGCGCGCGCACTTTGAAACGGTTCCGTATCATCGCAACCCAAACCTTAATATACAGTAGTAGCTCGGTGAGTAAGAGCAGCTCATATTTTCTATTGTAATTTTAGTGTTATTCACTACATAATTTATGCTCGCACGTCTGACATCTTTCTTGAGTCAGCGTTTAACTGAAGCCAAAATTGTTAGTTGTTCTTCAATAATATTTCCAATAGCCTTCTAATAGCCTGCCGCTTTTCAGCTATGTTTCTACAAAACAGTGGGCTTCAAAACGCAAAAATTGTGGCGCTGAGCGCCGCTCAGCCTGTCAATTTTCAGACATGTCTTTAATACAAATCAGCGGACTTTAAAACGCTGAAAGTTTGGCGCTGCGCGCCATCCAGGCAGTCAGTTTTCAGAGGTGTTTCTAATACAAACAAGTGGTATTTAAATTTCAGAAATTTCGGTGCTTCGCGGCACTCAGCCTGCCACTTTTCAGATATGTTTCTAATACAAAACAGTGGGCTTAAGAATGCAGAAATTATGGCGCTGCGCGACGCTCAGCCTGCAATTTTCAGACATGTCTCTAATAAAAATCAGCGGGGTTTAAAACGCTGAAAGTTTGGCGCTGCGCGCCATTCAGGCAGTCAGTTTTCAGATGTGTTTCTAATACAAACGAGTGGTATTTAAATTTCGGTGCTTCGCGGCACTCAGCCTGCCACTTTTCAGATATGTTTCTAATACAAAACAGTGGGCTTAAGAATGCAGAAATTATGGCACTGCGCGACGCTCAGCCTGCAATTTTCAGACATGTCTCTAATAAAAATCAGCGGGCTTTAAAACGCTGAAAGTTTGGCGCTGCGCGCCACTCAGGCATTCAATTTCCAGATGTGTTTCTAATAAAAACGAGGGGTTTTTAAACTTCAGAAATTTCGGTGCTTCGCGGCACTCTTCCTGCCACTTTTCAGATATGTTTCTAATACAAAACAATGGGCTTCAAAATGCAGAAATTATGGCGCTACGCGACGCTCAGCCTGCAATTTTCAGACATGTCTCTAATACAAATCAGCGGGCATTAAAACGCTGAAAGTTTGGCGCTGCGCACCACTCAGGCAGTCAGTTTCCAGATGTGTTTCTAATACAAACCAGGGGTCTTTAAATTTCAGAAATTTTGGCGCTGCACGCCGCTCAGCCTGCCACATTTCAGGCAAGTCTCTACTAATACAAATCAGCGGGCTTTAAAAAGCTGAATGTTTGGTGCTGCGAGCCACTTAGCCTGCCAGTTTTCAGATAAGATTCTTATTTAAATATCAACCTAGGTGACAATATCAACTACTAAGTTAATAATTCATTGTTTTATCACGATTTCTCCAGTATAACGCAAGAAAACCAGCAGATGGAGTATATGCGTGAATTTGGGGTTGTTTTTTGCTAAAACTGATTTTTATGGCGTTTTGTGAGTTTGGGGTGCGAGCAGGCTTTTGAGACCCAGACCCAGCCAGAATCCAATCCATTGTTGACCCCTGGAAACTGCTCGTTCGCTATTGGATTGAAAATCCATGATTCTCAGAAAGACTATAATTTTTTCAAGAAAATTGCATTCATTTGTATTGTTTTGTATTTGTAATATTAGTTAATCTTTCAATGTTATTACCTCTGTGTTGTCAATAACTACGATACGGAACCAATTTTATCATTACTTTTCAGTGGCGAAGAAGGTTTTTACGCATCGACGAGCACTTTGGTGGCACCCAGTTATCCCGATCAGGCAGGTATAGATCGACTGGCTAACGAAGTCGAAAAAACGTTGGTTCAGTCAGATCCAATTCATTCATTATATTTTCTTACCTTTCCATGATGCATGTCGGGTTTAACTCTCGTTCTCTAATTTTTTCAACATTTCACGACATTTTGGACACTGTTGAGAAACGTCATTTTTTGGTTAGCATGGTATGTGATGCGACTATGTTTAGAATGTTAAATATATAACTAACAACTTTTTCATGTAGTTTCCTGTTTTTTTCGTGTATCTCAGCGTTTGATATGTAACTGGCGTGAAAATGCGTACTGCGCTCTTGTTGTGATGCACTTCGCAATCGGCCGGGCTCATGTAATTTTCCCCGTTCGCGGCGAATGGTAACCTGGGGTGAGAGCCGGAATTTCCAACTGACTCTGAGAGAGGGATGAGGCAAAAATAACAAGAAATGAAAATTCCGCCAAAGCGGCAAGAGTCTCATTAGTTTTTTTTATTTCTCAAATTTTGATCATATGATATTATTTTTAGGATCGAGAAGCGGGCGCAGCACTCTCGTCGTCGTCTGTACGATCCGGATGCACCCATCGACTTTATCAACGAACGCAACCGCAAGTTCAACGCCAAGATGGACCGATTCTACAGCAAATACACCGAGGAAATCAAGGAGAGCTTGGAGCGTGGTACTGCTGTTTAGCCGAACAGTGCTTAAAGATTAATCTCGTTCTCCATTTTATTCTTATTGTATATATTTCTGTGATTTTCTTCTCGTTTTTTTCTCATAATGCAAAAATTTTGGGTAGCCCGATTGGGCGATTGATAGTTTTTCTTTGAGTGCTAGTGGCACCCAAATTTTTTTCATGTTGTGATTGGAGATTGTATTCGGATTTTCACATTTGAAACTCAGCTTTCCTGCTTGTAAACTTCTAAAATGATGGAATGCTGTTATAAATTTTGAGCAAAATTACAACTCATTGCAACAGTTGAAGAGCCAATGTTTCGCAACTTGACGAGACGGCAGTTTCATTTTTGTAGCTACTGATGTATGGGAACTCCCTCAGCAACAACGAAATTTTCGAAATACATCGGTAGTGCTTGTTCTGTTCGTCTTTAGTATTTTTATGTAGTCGTATGTCGTATTATCATGATTTTGGACAGTTACGTGATGTGGTTGGCGTGTGGATTAGGTGGGACTTAAGTTAAGAGATAAGCGAATGAGGAAGATAAGCGAATGAGAAGTTCCAGTATGAATTTTTCTGAGGCTTTTCATTGAAATACAATGAGAAGAGGTTTACACTATTTCAATTGTTTTGAAATTAAAAATTATGTTTTGCCCCATTCGCTACAGCACCCTCTCCAATCGGGCGTCAACCACCGTTGTAGAATACTAATTCACCGGCGATTGATTGTTACGCTGATAAATATTCGCGGCAACAGCCAGCGTCACAATACATTCAATTCTGAAGATGCTGTTTTTTACGCCTGTACAATTATTGTGTGGCCACTTGCGTTTTGCGTGTTGTTATCGTATAATTGTAGTGTTTGTGGCTGCAATTAATGTATTGCCGCATAATATTCAACCTGCTCCAATAATGACAACATCGAAGTGGCGAGTATCACACGTTGACGTCAGTATACTCAACGTCACTCTCATAACCGGATTCTATTTTTATATTGTCATTGGCTGTCTGTCTGTATTTCATCCTCTTTTTCTGCTGAACCAACGTGTTCTACTCATTTTTTATTATAAACATACTTGTTGTCATGCACTTGTCGAAAACCTCTGTTCTGTCATGAAATATCAAAGTAATAAAGAATATGAAACTGGTGGGTTTTTGGTCGGCTTAATATCCAGTAGCATCTGGTTTTGTTTCATACACTTTACTGTGTTTGTCTCGGTTTCACAGTCGCGCATTGGAAAGCGTGAGTATTTTGATGATGATGTTATTATTGCCGTATATTTAGTCGGTATTTATTTTATTGTGGACTGGACTGTGTATTTATTGCGGATGTACAGCACAGACACAATGTGGGATGTATTCTCTAGCTCTATTGATTTTGAGAAATATTGTTTATCAGGCGGCTGATGAAATCAGTTCCCTGAGTGTGAGCCTCCCTGGAATTGGAAACCATTTAGTTCTCCGCTAGTGTTGCTGAGCTATTGGACCTGTTTATCCGTGTTGTCACAATACACCGTCTATGCTATATTCCAGTTCGTGCAAACGACGTTGAAACACGTTTTCGTTTAGATATATGACCAATCTGTTTTTTTTTACCTATGCCTCAGCTTATTCTTGTTTATGTGTCGATGTGGTGTGAATAAGATTTTTTTTCTTTTTTAAGAAATTGATTATTGCTTGTTTATCTCAGGAACATATCGTTCCAAAAATGTTGTTCCCATCCCACAGAGCAAAGACATGATTCATAAATACATTTCCTACTCGATGCCGGCCAAGTTACTATGTTGCTTCAATATATTTATATACCGCTCAGCTGAGTAACAGCAAGTTTTATTGTTTATATTTTTGTAACAGTGATTTAACAAACCAACGATATACAATTGTTTAGGCGACTGAAAAGCGTCAAAAACGCCACGAGTGAAAAGCGTAATGCTGTGGGGTTGGGCAGCCAGAGCTCGTGTTGGTGTGTCCTGCCGCAAGTGCGATCGATTTGTGTGTGCTATGGGGAGGGGCGGATCCTTGTCTGAGGATCAATCAAAAGCCAGTCTTTTCCCACGCAAAAACTTACCCGTTTTCATTTAGCCCGCTTTAGTCACCTCTAATCAAGTTGATATTATTTTCATGGTGAAAATGGTTATGTTTTGTTTTTATAGCCTGTCCGCCACTGCGTGTGTGCTAAGGCATGCACTTGTGTGTGCGCTATACTCTATAAATTGTCGGCGTGTTTTCTTCGTGTTGTCGTTGGTTGGAAGGAGCGCAGTAGCTGGGAGGAAATGCTGATAAACGATAGAGTGCAGGATCTGAATTCAGATCTGTTCCGATGATTAAAGCTGGACTTGAGTAGCTTATCATCATCATAGTATCAGCTTGTATGTTACTGAGTGGTGGACAGTCTCGGTCAGCAGTTGCATTCGTGCGAGTGATGTGATTCATTCGTGCTATTCTTCACATCACATGCATTTTAGTAGCAGATGTATGTTGCTAAGTTTACTATCGATGTGAGTAAGTATTGCGCGTACTGTTGTATTTGAGTTATATTGAGTACAGCCGACTGAAAATGCTACTCGGGGAGAGTGTTTCCTTGGTGCTCTGCTCTTATTATCCACTATGGTCAATATGTGTTGCTCGACCTCTTAGAGCACAAGCGCTCACTGCCGACTATGTCAAGTTTTCATTGTCGTTATTTGATGAGATTTCTATTCACTAGCTAGCACTAAACATCAATGATGTTGTAATAATTTTATTAAAATTTTCAGGTGGCTGGATTAGATCGAACGCGCCTCACTTTGGGTGTGTTTAATGGTAATAATAAAGTAATATAATAATAACATCACAATGGATTTAGTAAAGAACCTGGAGTCGGTATTGCATAACCCAGTGCCTTTCGCTGGTGGCGGACAGACCATTTCCGACAGATTTAATGGCTGGTTTTGTATGGTTTTCATTTTATAACAATTACATTTCTTATCAAAAAAATTCTGAGTTCTATTGGTTTTTAAGTGAAATTGTGATGTCATCTCTGATACACATGCATTTTTTGTATACACGCCCATCACGGTAAGTAAATATAATCTGAACTTAGTGCTTGTGTGCAGCAAGCAAATATACACGACTTAAAATATTAGTGGAAATGGTTATTGCTTTGATGGGTCAAGCCTAATCCATGAATAATCATCATTATAGTTCACAGTTTAATATTGGATTGGAATTATTAATTTTACCTTTTTCAGCAGCCAAACACTCGTTGGCTGGCTCTCAACTCGGTAAAACTGTGTGCAAGGCCACAACCGAAGAAGTAACTGGCCCAAAGAAGAAGCATCTTGATTGTAAGTTGAATTTTCATTCATTTGGTAAATACTTGAAAAATGTTTATTGTGCTCTGCGCTCGAATTTGCAAAACGTTCAGTCTGCCTCCACTTCAAGACATAAATGAAGTTGTGTCAGTGTGTCAATCTTGAATGCAGTTTCGATCTTAATATTTATGTTGTTAACGTGTAAGTGTTTTTAGTCAGTTGTGCATGTTTAATTGGTATGCTTGTAATTTTGAACCAGCAAACATCAAGCTTCTAGTCTGATTTGGTATATCATATACCAGACGGGTACCGTTCAGCTCACCGAAAATCATGTCACCGAATTTCACCTCACCGAATTTAAGTCACCGAATGTTAACCCACCGAAAATCAGCTCACCGAATGGTTAACTGACCGAATGGTCAACTCACCGAAAATTACCACACCGAATGTTGGCTGACTTAATTTGAAGCCACCGAATGGTTAACCGACCGAATAGTCAACCCACCGAAAACGGGCCCACGAAATTGGTTTGACCTTGCGGATGGGGGTCAAGGGAAGATTTGTATTAGAACTAGGGTGGGGAGGGACAGTCGTGTTGTGTAATGTACTAGCGCACTAGCGGACGAGTGAAGAACGAAAAAGTGGAATTCCCCCCTCTTTGGCAGTTACAAGAAGTTGAATTTGTTCCTTAAGATGTAGGTAACATGGCCTAAAACTGCTAATTCCCCCTCTTTGAAGAAATTCCCCTCCCTTTGGAGGTTTGACTCGTCCGCCGGTGTACTAGCGGACGAGGAAAGAACATACAAGAGGAATTCCCCCTCTTTGACGTTTTCAAAAAGGAAAATTTGTTCCCTAAGGTGTCGGTAAAATTACCTGTAAACTGCCGATTCCCCCTCTTTGACGAAATTCCCCTCCCTTTGGAGGATTTGCTCGTCCGCCAGTGGTTCCATCCAATAAGGTTAGGCAAAGGCAACTAATAACCAACCGGACTTCCTCGTAGTTCAGGCTGGACATGCGATTTCATCGATAATTTGCCCATAAAATTTGATGACTAACGCAATAGCTTGCTATAATTCTTACTTTATTGTTATTATTATTTATCACATCACATATTAACCTATTTCCTACGCTGCCTTTCAGGCGCATCCTCTGCATCTAATGCATACTACATCTATCTACCTTATGTAACATTATGTACCTTAATCTGTTGTAATGGCGTGTACAGACACACAGACTAATTATCCAACCCCCTGCCCCTCCTTCAAAGCTAGTAAAATAACACCCTTAACAAACACAACATCTAACCCCATCCGCAAAGTCAAGCCAATTTCGTTTTCGGTGGGTTGACTATTCGGTCGGTTAACCATTCGGTGGCTTCAAATTCGGTCAGCCAACATTCGGTGGGGTAATTTTCGGTGAGTTGACCATTCGGTCAGTTAACCATTCGGTGAGCTGATTTTCGGTGGGTTAACATTCGGTGACTTAAATTCGGTGAGGTGAAATTCGGTGACATGATTTTCGGTGAGTTTAAGTGACCCCATACCAGACCACGACCAGGTACATTTGCAAGATGTGGTCGGTGTTCTGATGGTATTAAGGCTCCAGTACCAGTGGTCTGTTTGTGTATTAGATTAGCGCTGGCCTCAGTGAACCAAAGTACTGCTCAACACAGACCTCAACTCCGGGACACCGTGTTTTGTACAGTATGCGTCCGGTTTGTAAGGCTGTAGTACACGTTCTCACAGCTGGGGCACAATATGTGCCACACACCATGTATGGCTAGGGCGGATCAACACAGCCAATATTAAGGGGGGGGGAAACGAAATTCCTTATTTTGATGTTCCAAAAAAGGGTTGTTGTCTTGAGGTGTAAATAAAAGCTTCACATCAGCTGATTCTCTTCTCTTTGAAGAAATCCTCTTCCTTTTAATGAGCGTTCCGATGCCGCCCGCAACCAATGTAGTTTCAGTCTTTTTATACATAAACTCTTAATATTACATTACTTTATTTTTAATATTCACAATATTACATTACTTTATTTTTAATATTCACATGTTATTCGAAACGGTAAGGTAAGATGAACAAATCCAAGTATTCGGTCATGTTATGTGGTTTCTAAGCTGCGCTCTTGTGTGCCCCACTATTATTTGGCATGCCATGCCCTTCTGTTCCGCTGTGTGCCCCTATTTAAGCCCACGATATACATACCATGCCACATGTTATCTAGCGTAGGAGGTGTTGCTAAACATCTATTCAAAAACATAAAAAACAACCCCATTATGTCTAGTTTTTTTGTGACTCAATGTGAACTTGAATGACTGAGTCATCATAAAATGTTATGTTCACAAACATCAATTTTTCGCAATGATTGAGTTGAGTGTTATGAGGTGAGGGTTGCAGGTTTGTGTTTGTTGTGTACAAGCTGTCAGACCGCAGACTAATCCGATCACCCCTCATTGGTCTATCAAATGCGACAAAAGGAGTAAAATATCGTTTTTCAATATGGGAAATGGAGTTTTTTTATTAACTATTTCACTATGCAGTGGAAAAACAGTTCTATCTGAAAAATTTGCCCATCCGCCGTGCGCGCACACACAAAAGACGCGGTATGACGCTGCACACGGGCGGGCATGTTTTGAGGCATATGACCGATTCTGTGGTCTCCATGCCATGTGTATTCGAAACGATCCTACTGAAAACAGGGGTTTCTTACTCCAACAACTTCATTTGGCAAGCTTCGGTCACGTCAGACCACTTATAACCGTGGAATCAAACACAAAAACAAAAATGTCATCATGGTCATATTGTTTGTTGGCTATAAGCCCAGACTTTACCAGTATTTATTTATTGAGTTATACCGGGTCCGGCCGTAAAAGTGCGTCGCATAACGCGATAATAACAAAACAATATACGGGTAATGTGGTAGTTGCAAACTTGCAATAGTTTCCGGTGGCCGTAGCCAACTTTTTAGTTATCAGCATTGGATGCGTTTATTGACACAGGTGGTGAAGAACTTGGTATATTTATGAACTTGACGTTATAATAGAGTTGGGTTTTTGCAAAATTGGCTTTCTGAAATTTTTTTATGTGGCTTTCTGAAACAAAACAGCAGATATAGTTTTTAAATTTCCTTCAAGATAATAAAGGATAAAAATCAAATGTAAGGGAAGGGGTTCTTAAATGTTAATGGACAGGACATGGAAAGCTACTGTAATGTAATAGGATGATTGATTGCATGTCACGCAAAACAAGTTTAAATACGGAAATAAAACGGTAGACAATTGCCAGCAGTAAACAAGCGGAATCAAGATCATTGCTGCTGATAATGGACTGGCTGCTCTGGTGGTAGTTTGTTGATAATAAATTTGGGTGGGTGTGGCTGTTTCACCATGCTGTTAATATGAGACACTGAAGTGACTGAGGCAGGAATTATAGCTGGATATGGGGGAACCAGGCAAACGAATTTTGATATGATATGAGTGATTATTCGCATTCAATTTATGCTATTGATATGATGAGTGATTGAGTTAGGATATTTGAACGATGTACTTTTTATCCAACTAACTCAATTTCAGACCTGCTGCACTGCACGCACGAAGCGAATGTTTCGATCCCGCAACTGGCCAACCTGCTGATCGAACGGGCACAGAACGAACATTGGTGCGTGTCGTTCAAGTCATTGATAACCATTCACAATCTCATGTGTTACGGCAATGAGGTAAGTTGATACTAATCATTTTGTTATTTATGAAACTTTTCGGGTAATAATTTGGCCGATAATCGTTCTGTTTGCAGCGTTTCTCGCAGTACCTGGCTTCGTGCAACGCCAGGTTGGAGCTTGAAAACTTCATGGACACGAAGAGCAGCTCTCAAGGTGAGTGAGAGTGAGAAATGAGAATGCACTCAACTCAGTTATTAAGATAACTAAGTATATTTCGTTAACTTTTTCCTCTCTCTCTCCATCAACTTTTAAAAGACAACCTAAAAATTTGCTTCAAGTCATCTTTTTTTGTTGTTTCTTGCACATTACGCTAAAGCTAAATGGTTTGCCCTATTCATCCCGTTCCATACGGAAACGGTTGGATATTCTTTTAAGCTAATTGTTCATCATTATAGGTGAAGGGATGTATTAACGACATTAAACGGTACTATAGGTTACGACATGTCGATGCACGTGCGCCAGTACGCCAACTACATCACGGAGAAGATCAAGTCTTATCGAATGATGGCGTTTGATTTCTGCAAGGTGAAACGCGGGTGTGATGACGGCCTGTTAAGGACTATGTCCATCGATAATGTTGGCTTTTATTTCAATATTTTTTAACTTTTAGGTTACATCAATTATGCTATATTACTGGTTCTAGTTAGTCGTGTGCAATCACATAACTTTACAACATGGATTCAGCTAACCAAAACGCTGCCCGTCCTGACCGGCCAAATCGACGCGCTGCTCGGCTTCAAAGTGGAAAAGTACAACCTGAACAACGGCGTGATCAACAGCGCGTTCATTCTGCTGTTCAGAGATCTGATTCGACTGTTTGCCTGTTATAATGACGGCATCATCAACACCCTCGGCAAGTACTTCGACATGCCCAAGAAACAGTGCAAGGATGCCCTCAAGACCTACAAGGAGTTCCTCACACGCATGGAGAATGTGCGCGAGTTCTTCTTCGTGGCCGAGGTTTGTTTTGACTTTTGATTTTAATTGAAGACTTTACTCGAATAATGTAGTTTTCAGCAAAGACTATATTTGATGAAACAGGCTAAAGAGATCAGGTCAAGACCAAACTCGACCCAAAACGTCTACATTATTGATGAGGTTCAGGCAGACAGCAGCGAGAAAAATTTGATTTACAGTTGTTAATTTATTGATAATAGGAAGAAATGTAATGTTTCAGGCTGTTGGTATCGACAAGAGTGACATTCCTGACCTGGCGGCTGCACCTGCTTCGCTGCTCACTTCGCTTGAAAACCACCTGGCCAGTATCGAAGGCAAACCAATCGATTCGTCGTCCAATGTCACTTCACCCACGTTGGTTCACTTACTCCAACAATACCTTCGTAATTTTTACTGTGAAATTCGTTTTTTTTTAAATCGGCGGAACCCGTGAATTTTTAGAACAGATATTTTTTTCAAGCTTATCGAGCAGTAATAGAAAGTATAGGATAGTAAATAACCGTCACTGATGGCAGAGAAAATCATACAAAAAGTTATACCTCTTGAAGAGTTGGAATGAAATGGAACTTGGAAGTAATGCGTTAATTTCCTTGCTCGTTGGGGATCAATCCTCAGAAACATGAATCGCCGTCTCGTTTTGTATAATGATTATGTATTTATAGTGCGAGTGCGGGTGTTGCCATCCACCAGTTATCGTCCGGCATCGATGCATCGCGGGTTGACCAGTCGACCAAACAACGACTGCTCGACGAGGAACAGAGACGACTCGATGAGCTCAAGGTATGTTCTTTTGTGTTTTTTGGAATACGAATCTCTGTTTTTCGGACCGGTGGAAGGACAGCTCTTTATTTCATGGTTATGGGTTTGCTGGTTCCTTGAGTTTTGCCTTTCATGTCATATTAATTAACCTAACATATGGTCTGTGCGGATTTGGATCACTCACTGATATTATATCTCTTCTATGGAATGGTTTTGGTACCCCGTCGTTAAGCATAGCATCACTAGTGAATGAACAAGTACCCGTATTTCGTTGGTTATGATTGAGGTGTGAGGGATTTGCGATTTCGGTTTTCTTCCTTCGCAGATGGTTTCCCATCGACCATCGTCTCTTATCATATGGATGTTTTAACCGTTGAGTAGCCCCTCCCCCTAACTAGAATAGTTAATGAAGCAACATAAATACGGAAAGCGCTTCGTATTTGCAGCGACAGAGGGAGTCGTCGGCACCTAAGTTCAATCCGTTTGAGGACAGCGCCGCTGCACCGCCGGTAAGCTTTTTCGTGTTGCTATTCAGTTGATGTTTCATGTTCGTAGTCGAGTCGGCGTTAGTTTCTGTCTGTAGTGCGGACAGATTTACTTCAGCTTAGTGAGTATCAGGAAGGCTCCTTCTGTTTTGCTCAGCTTTATCGTAAGGGATAAAACACTATTAGTGATTTGAGTCATCAGACAACAAAATTGTTTCCTGTCAATCCACAAAGACAGTTTTCATTGCTTATTTTTTACTATATTTTTTTCATTGATGTTTAGTCATCTTGCTTTTTGTGATTTATTCATTGCATGTCGTTTGTGGTGGTGGTATTATTTGTTCAGTACACATTCTGCTGTAAAAAATCTTTAGCTTCAAAACGTTCTCTCCAGCTATACAATTTCTGGAACCCCAATATCATTGGATAAGCCAATCTGGGATCAATACGTTGGTATATGAGTACTCGATGCTTTCTTTTCAGTTACGCAGAGTTTCACAAGTTGTAATAAGTTTTAATTAAAAGGACGCAATTTCTGTCAAGCAGGGCAGTTATTTTCATGAACCATTATTGTAGTGGTTTTCGTGTCTGAAATCTAACATTGCGTGTAAAACTCGTGTACGTTTATCTTCAGAATTAATGAATAATCAAATAGCATATATAATTATCAGGTTCGTTCATCAGCGTCATCGGCTCCCCACCGTCCACCGGCTCCGGCCGCCCAGTCACACCAGAATGTGGACGACCTTCTCGGTGGATCGTCCGATCCGTTCGATACGGGCGCCTACTCTGCCAATCCGTTCAGCTCGGGCGGTTCGTTTTACTGTAGTAGTTAATAAATTTTAGTCTATGACGTGTATTTTGAATTGAATACGAAACTTTTCTACGCAGTCAATCTGTGTTTTTTTGTAAAATCACAAACTTTAGTTACCTGTTTGCTCATGTTTTGGCATCTCTATCGCTGTAAACTGCGTAGTAATGGTTCTCAATTCTGACTGAATTGGCTGGCTTCCACCACAAAATGATGGCAACGTAATACCATAAAGATTATGTACATGCACTCGAAATTTATCAAAGCATGGAGAGACTAATGAATGTTTTATTTGGGAAATGGAATCTGTGCCAATTAGTGATTGTGTGTTGCAGATGTTGTGGATGCACCAGCACGTGTATGAGCTGTTGTTATGTTGTGCATTAGTACAGTATTTATATACTATGTAGAATCGTGACACCGTTTCCTTTGATTGGTTTACACGTGCTATGCATTGCACGTATGTCATGTGCCATTGTTGTGTTGTAGTCACCACCCTGACCAGCAGTACATCCGCCACTCCACTCGCCGACTTTGCCCCACCCGCCTCTGCCTACACCTCACAACAGCCCACTCAATCTGCTGGTCTGTCTCAACAACAACAACAACAGCAGGCATTCTTTGCCCAAATCCAGCAACTTCAACAACAACAGTACCGATCGCCTCAACCGGGTATGTACGGGTATCAACCACAGCCATATCCGCCCGTATCACAGCCTTATTACTCGTCTGCATATCAGCCTCAAAATCAAGGCCAGTTTCGGACCTCGTTTTCCCATCCCACACTCGCCTCCGCCACCAACACTACAGACTCGTTTAGCAACAACAACAACAACAACAGTTTGTACAATAACAACAACAACAACAATAGCTTCTATAATAACAACAACAATGGCTCAACGCCCGGTTTCCAGCCTGATTTCGGCCGACACTTTGGCAACGGCAACACCAACAATATAAACACAGGTGGTTCAATTATATGGGGTTCATCTTTCGTTGGTTTTCACGTTATTTTCGCACTTTTACTTGGTTTTGCGTGGTCGGATAGAGAGGATGAAAAAAGTGAGACGTGTTTTGATAGGATGTACGTGTGTTCGTGCTTGTGATGTGTTATACATAGGCATGCATTTGTGTAATATTATATTGTTGATTCTGATGTGTACTTTGTGCTCCATATTGGTTGTTTTCTAGGTGTTATCACGATCACATGTTGATCGTTATATATTTATAATTGTTATTTTTATTGTACCTGCATAAATTTCTCATTGACTCACTCATTCATTTTACAGCTTCCGCTGACAGTGGTGAGTTGAATGTTGTCCATTTTATTGTTGTCTGTTGTTTGTGGTTCCATTCCATTTAATATTAGTGTTGTGCTGTGTTTTACCATTTCGTATTTTTATATAATTGTAATCGTTGTGTTGTTTTTATCAATATAAGTTATAACTTATAAATAAGTTGGGAGCCGTCCAGGTGCCACAAATCCGTTTGCTTCATCGACCCCGTCTCGTCCGCCACCTGCCGCCGCCGCCTTCAATCCGTTCGCTGATTGTTAGTTGTTTGATTCTAACAAGTTATACTAAGACATTTATCTGATTTGTCCATATCTACTAACGTTTGCGGTGAAAACTAAACTGAACGATAATCTCAAGTTAGTAGAGTAATAGTATATTGTTGATGCTAATTAATGTTGACCGAATTTCCGTTGATATCGCCGCTTTTATACTTGAGAAATTTTTTTTCATTTAGAACCATTCAGTGTATGTTACAGCACACCCTCCACCGCCAGCCTCCCGACCGCCACCGCCGATGGGCCGACCTCCGCCACCCACGTCGGCGCCAAACCCGTTCGGTGGTGCTGAAGCGTCACCCGCTAAGAATCCGTTCGGTGGACCGCCGCCCGGAGGTCAGTGCTTCAGATAAAATAGTTAATGGTTGTAGTGTAGAGTGGATGATAACACTGATCTATCAAAGCTGTCATACAACAATTGAGCTGACATACAACAATTGAAGTCCCTGCTCTCTATAATAGTCTATTTACTTTTAAGTAAACGTATGAGTCATTATTCGTTGGCGCTATCTCAAGTATATGTTGTTGCAGGACCACCTCCTCGTCCAGGAGCCTCACCAGGCCGTCCACCACCAGGTATGTTAGCAATTTGGATCTTAGTTCACTTTATTCATAAATCATAGTTCTAGCTCTTTTTGTATCAGTAAATGAATATGTCAAAACAGATAATGTAATATAAATATGTTAATAATGCTTGCTATCGTGTTGTTTGTTTCAGTGTCACGGCCACCACCGCCCTTTTCCGATTCGGGTATGACGACATTGTTTATTGCATGTGTCTTTTGAAACTTCCATACTATATAAACTTTTTCGATGTTTTGTTCAGTCAGTAAATGTTTTGAGTGTTTTCTGCAATGCAACAAATAATAATGTCTCTTTATCTTCAGCTCACCTGGAATACTCCGGTTACTTGCTTTGTGTATTGGCTCGTGTTGTATTGTGTGATCGTGTCGTGTTATCGTGATGTACTCTTTTGTATTATATAAAAAAACATATGTTTTGTACTTTATTCACCATTATCACCATTTAATAACCATCATTATCACATTGCTTTTTGTAACTATACTACTTTAGTTGTTATTTTCCGTCACTTAACTGTTATTATAACAAGCACGAACGCATTATACGTATATATAAAGAAGTAACGGTAGTAAGGTAAGTGATTGAATGGATTAGGTAGTAGTAGTGTGGTAGTGTTTTTAAGTCAACAATTAAACATGATCAAGCATGTATGAGATTGAGTGTGATTCAGGCGTAGACCCGTTGGGTGACGTGCTGCAGCCTGCAGGTGGCAACAGCAACCCGTTCGGTGGTCCGCCCGCCCGACCCGGTGGTCCGCCCAATTCCAAGCTCATTACCAGGGACGTCGACTCCAGTCTGGCCAACCTTTCTTCTAATCTCAGTCTACAAGAGGCACGAGCCGCCGGCGCTAAGTTGGTCAAATGTTTTGGTATTTTTATTTATGTGTTAATATGAAAGATAGGCTTCATGTTATGTATGGAAGAGATATGATTCTATCCTATTTTGATCTAATTTCAAGGACAAATAAATAAAAGGGTGTAGAAAAGTTTTGGCGTTTCGTCCCTTAATCGAGACGCCATGATTGGTGGGACTATTCAGTCGGGCCAATCCAAAGTAGGTGCATTTTGAGTAACATAAATTGTGAGTTGTTCATATTTTCTTGTGCATATTTTAGTCGTCCAGTGCAATGGAACAACACGTCGGCGAACAACGTGTCAAGTAATCCGTTTGCGTGACGACCTAAACAATATTGGTTATATAGTGCTTGATGTGACCCTGTGATTAGTATATTGACGCGAGCAGTGCTTGTTCAATTTTACCGCTTAATCACATGGTTTGCTTCTAATGGAAACTCATACTGACCAGGTTTATTCAAAAAAATCCTTCACTATAAAATATATTCATTTTCAAAGTTTATATATAAAATCTGATCGTAACTGTGTGATTAAGCTATTTTTCGTTCAGAATTGTTTTTACAAAGTTGAATTTCTTAGTACTACAGACGTCTACGTATATTGATACATATATTCGATCAATTCTTATTATGCTGCTTTTCTCAGATGTGGTGCATTTTTACACACATAATGGATTCCACTGAAATGCCCAAATATTTAGTAATGTTATTGTTCTGGTGGTTGTTAATAGTTATGTAAACATTCTGGTAATTTCTAGTTTGTACTCTCTTGTTTCCACCAACATCCACTAAACATTTGTGGAATAAATACTAATTATCATGAATAGTACTTACTCAGTGACACACTTTGCTGGGTATTTGATAGAGAGCTAATCTCTAACTAAAATAATGTTTCAGTTTGTACATAACTGGCGTTTTTTTAAGTGAAAAACGGCGCCTTTGAGAAGTTATGATGTTTCAAATGTTTGTTTCTCACTATTTATTGTACAGACGACCGTTTTTGTGGTTTAAATATTTTCTGCTATTTTACACCTATCCCCTTGGTGATTCAATGTTGAACTATGAATGGTCGTCGATTTTTGTTGTTCATCCTCCCCCGTGGAATTCACTTGTCAACCTTTTTATCATATTACATATAATCACGTTTGAGTTCGAGCTCCGACTACAGCGTTTTGTACCATGTGATTAGCACCCAATTTACTACTTTATTGCATTGACATCTATTACTTTCAACAGTAATAACTAATTTATCGTGATCACCTTTGTCCCATGCACCGATACTTCTCATTGTCAACTTACGTTATTGACTATGCCATTGTCAAAATGTCAGGGTAATTTCAACTGCTTTCTTATTAGTAATTTTGATCATTTGCAAATAGATTGTGCTTGGAAAGCGGTTTACAAAAATACTCGTTGATTCTGCCACCAATCAGTTGACGTTACTCTTTATATTTATATATAGTTACAGCAATCGCACTGTCACTCATTCGCCACAAAAATCTAATCGCACGAATTCAATCAGTGATTTCTTATGGTGAACATTCAGTTATTTCATTATTTTCATAATCATCATTTTTGTTTCGTATACGTCAATTATATATAATTATTATTATTTATTATATACTACAGCATTTGTCCTTATAACTCTATAATCGTTGTGGTGTCCCGTGTGCAAGAGTGTGATGCATGTTTCATTATTACACTATTACTTTCTAAATATTATACAAACGTATAGTTGAAATGAAAATTATGCGCATTCGCCAGTTTGGCTAGCACATTATTTGGGAACATCAAAGGACAATAAAATGTTCTGAACTATAGTGAATGCGAAAAACTACTCAACGGTTTTATGGGCCACCAGCAAAACATTTTCCGTCACTAAGATTCGGAAAATTATTTCTAAAAACGTTATTCATGTACTTTCCTCGGCTTCAAAAACTGAAAATGACAACTGAAGCCGTCACTTTTGTCTAGGACTGAATGTATGGAAGACCTGACGTCAACGGAAATGCTACTCAATCAAACATACTTATTTTTAACGTGGTCAAAACAATGATTGCTGAAAGGGAATCCACAAGAACCCTGCTGAAACACCAATAATAACGTTATGTATCATTATTACACCTAAATGTTGCATGTTAAAATAGCAGTTATTGCTTGTGAACTGCCTCAACGCTTACATTGCTTACGCACAAACAACCAAAACAATTATCAGTCGAGGAATACATGTGGAATGACCAGTAATAAACATATGTTAATTTTACGATAACCGGTGGGATGTTCCTTGTTGGGGTGATGAACGGCATACGTTGTGTTGAGCTGAAATTGGTGGTCCTCGCAACTAGCGGACGAGTGTAATTGTTACGTTGCTCGAGACGGAACACAATTCAACCAGTGAATGAATGGCTTTCCTTCGAATTTTATACTTTTATATGTCTCAGAGCGAATCTAAAAACGTGCTGGCTCTTATTCACCACTAAACGTATGACCCTTATAATAACGAGATCATTTTGTCTTCATCAGGCTCTGGACTGGACAGTCCCCTCCCTCCCAAACCACCAAAACCCACACGCAAATTATGCTACTTAGTTTTTTTATCATCTTTTTAGTCGATGCACTTCCGGTGGTTTTCGGTGTCTGAGAAGAAGGGAGGCCAGTGCTTCTTCGATTCGGGAGCTTGGGTTCTCAGGTTTCTGATGATACTGCATTTTGTTTTTAACCGTTGCTTTTGAATATGTTGAAGCAGCAGTCTTGAGAAAAAGTTCTAGAAATAAATGGTAGATGAGGGTGCCACATTTGCTCCAGAACTATAAGTAAACTCAGGTTACCAACGCTAGATCGAACTTCAGGCTCTGTCACTATTCAGATTGCTTATCTATGTATAAGCTCATCTATAAGAGCTCTTTATTATCAAAGAAATCACTGCAGGAAAATAATTTTTTCATTGCTAATCTGCTATTTTCAAACTTTTAAATAGTTATGAATCGAGTCTCTCACTTTACTCAACCGATTCATCCAGTCTGAAAAAAGCTGAAGTGAGTGTGTCAATGTACATACCTGCACCAGTGTTCCGATGTTTGTTTGTTTTTCATTCAACAAGTGTCTTCTTGTATGTATGTGTCGTTAAATGTGCCCAAACCAGTCCAGAAAAACAGGACTTGACTTCGAAAGCTAGCAACTCGATCTCTGCACCAGTCTGTTTTACGACGCTCACTAGTTTCACTTTTTGATTTCGTCGTTGAATTCCGAATATTTCGATGGCTGTGTTGCAGATTCCAAACCTGATTTCGTTTCGAATGCCGAGAATTTTTTAGTTTGATGGCAGAACTATGGAAACGTACCCAAAAAGCAGCAAATCGCATGGTTTAGATTGCTACCATTTTTCTAGCATTTTGTTTAGAAAACTGCGTGCCTGTATTACTAACTTGCGAAACCTAACTACATACTTCTGCCTCATTTATCAGACTTTTAAATCAAGAAGAAAAAGCCACATTAAATATAACTTCTAAGCTTGATTAATCTATCATTAGTTCAATGAAAGTTTATGTGGTCGGATTTTTATGTAAAATGGCATAATGTCACGTACTGCATAAACCCAAACACCAAATACATACATCAGTGACTATGCTCCCTTAATATGTTTGTGATGGTGAGACACCTTTCTCTTTCAAACCAAACCATTTCTCAGAAGATTCGTTGTAAGGTTTCAACTATTTAGCCGCATTTGAATATGACTCTAATCGACGGACTAAAAAGCAAGGCAAATATTGAATGGTTTTATTTTTGATTACCCTGTACGACAGAGACACCAAACCAAGACACCCAGCACGTATGCCATTACAACACTCTTCTCAAAGCCGTTCATTTGCAAACATTGACTGGCTCATTTCATTTGCTACATGAACGTCTGGTTGGCATTCGCTGGTTTGCCCAGGGTTTCGCAAGTGTTTCGATGGTTTCAGATATTGGGACAACGTGCCATCCATTATTAATACATTATATTTTTTTATCAAACATATTATAGTCGGTAGAAATGTTTTTTTAATTGAGTTATATTTGGTTTTCTTAACTTGTCCGCATATTTTTTTTCACGAAATCAATTTAATTTTTTATAAACATTAGAAAAACCGCATCGACGTGAGTTTTTGTTATCACTATAAATTACATTAAGTAAGGATATATATCAATAAGCATCAATCAACTGCGCACACTAATCTCGGAAATCTCTCACACTGACTGTTTTAACTGTCATGAAATCCGGATTTATGTAATAAATTTTGGGTAAAAAGTGTTACATGCGTACACAGTAACGTCAACCTCTACACTTGGCGATGAGAAGGACACGTTTAACCGGATTATTAAACCTATAATTCATATTAAATCCACCGTCTAGCGTTCATAGATTTTTTGGTATCTCATTCATGACTAAAGTGGAATATCATAAACGTCAACTTATTTTTGTTTCGTAAATAAAATAAGCCTCAACCTTCGATAACCAAAATCCGCAACCATCACACCGCCAGCCCACTCAAACTCGGTGTAATTTAATCTTTGTCTTTACAGCGACAACAAAATTTCGTCTGACGTCGCCTATTCCATAACGAATTGTCGTGTAGCTAAGTAGTATTCTGTCACAAAAATAATGTAGGAGTATTAGTTTTTGCCAAGTAGGGCAATGTTTTTAGATGAGTGGTTTGTCGCATTTTACTTTCTCAAACTTTCTTCGCAGAACGTATCTTATGTACCTGTGATCAATTCAAGCAGCAAACAAGCTTATGTTGTTATGATGATCAGTAAATGCAATTATCTATTTATTATCATTCTACGCTTCAAGCCAATTCACTTGAGTACATTCCAAATCTCCATTCTGACTGCTCAGACGTCTTCCAAATCGACTAAACTGGTTCAAACCGGTTCAAATCTAATCTCCCTCGTTGTCTGACGGACGATTTTTTAGACGTGTGACGGCTAAAAGAGCATGGTTTTGTTGGGTTGTATTGTGTTCATGCCAATTAAAGTTGTGATAGAATATGTTATCAGAAGTATTTGAGTTATTAAATATTTAGTTATGTGATAATTAGGATTTATCTACGATGTAAATTATAGTTTGTTTTTGTAATCATTAACTCTGTAACTTGTGTAGTTGTTTAATGGCTCTTCTCTTGAAAACATTACATGACTCGAAGTAACCGGACATGTAACCCGACGCTGTGGTACTCAATCGGTAATGAGATTGGGTACAACATACACAAGCATGTATGTATTATAGTTATTGAGATTGGGTACTACATACACAAGCATGTATGTATTATAGTTATTGAGATTGGGTACTACATACACAAGCATGTATGTATTATAGTTATTGAGATTGGGTACTACATACACAAGCATGTATGTATTATAGTTATTGAGATTGGGTACTACATACACAAGCATGTATGTATTATAGTTATTAAGATTGGGTACTACATACACAAGCATGTATGTATTATAGTTATTGAGATTGGGTACTACATACACAAGCATGTATGTATTATAGTTATTGAGATTGGGTACTACATACACAAGCATGTATGTATTATAGTTATTGAGATTGGGTACTACATACACAAGCATGTATGTATTATAGTTATTGAGATTGGGTACTACATACACAAGCATGTACATATACTGCTCGTATTTGATTATGCAATACGTTGTAACACTTTCGATCATTGGGGAAGGAGTAAAATCTTATGTTGGAAATTGACTGCGTTGACCTCTTCGAGGCAAAAGGCATGTAATTAATTCAGAAACATGCATTAAAATATTAGAATCACGGGGTTTTATACTGAAGATTGAAATACTTCAGAATTAATTTACTTGTTATATTTATAACCATTTTCATAATTTGAAATCTCGTATGCAACTGACACTGAAGGAAAAATCTTACGCATGAGTTTTCTTTGCTTGTAAACCCGATTAGGATTTTTTGCATAATCAATCATGAGCAGTATATGTATTATAGTTATTGAGATTGGGTACTACATACACAAGCATGTATGTATTATAGTTATTGAGATTGGGTACTACATACACAAGCATGTATTATAGTTATTGAGATTGGGTACTACATACACAAGCATACATGTATTATATAATAGTTATTGAGATTGAGTACTACATACACAAGCATACATGTATTATAGTTATTGTAGATCGGTAAAAAGTTGAGTAACCGTCTTGACCCCAAGTAAAACACAAAATAAACTGTACTAAATAACCGGTTAGTTAGTGTATTGATGACTAATTGTGTCACGATTTGTGTGATGCAACCAGGCTGTTGACTGTCTCAAACCGCCCAGCATCCGACATTTTCAAGGTTTTGTTTTTATAGTGGCCCTCTAATACTTTACTGGGAAACATGAAAGTGATGGGGTTTTAACCGTGTGAACAAATCTAAAAACATACTTTCGTTGTAAACATTCTAGGTATACCAATGTACATGTATTTTTCGGCATTTACAATTTACATGTAGCTTCTCCATCCATTGTATCATGCTCGTCAGTCGTCGCTTTCGCTTTTGAACAGATTAACCATATAAAAATAAATAACAAATTGTATGCATACCTATCTGAACACATGTGCTATTTATGTGGTTTTTGTGATCACGACACGAACGATTCCGATAAGATATGTACTACATGCTACGTAGCAAGCAGAATACTCTCCCTGTGGCTGGTTTGTTATTTTCGCTATTCAAGTTACATATATCACGCTCAATCTAAGTGTTCTGCTCACTTGCTTCAACTGCTAATAATGAGCGACAATATTTACAGTATAAAATAAATCCACATTTTGTACGACAATATTAGAATTTGTGAAATGCATAGCTGAGAGACTCACATACAAATCAAGTACATACTATATTTTACATTTCTTACTTTTTCTAAATGTCAATCAGCTTCGGGAAAAATAGTTTCCGTTTAATCGAGCTCTCATCGTTGACGTTCATGATACGCATCTAACAAAACTCTGGATTTGTATCCAGATTCTTGTCATGAACGAGAAAAAATTCTGGTTCGAACCAGAATTTCGTACACACGCTCAATAATAATATTTGTTGTTGCATGCACAATCATCAAATGTGCGCGAATAAACCAAACCGCACGCTGCTGAAGTAAACAACATGCATTCGTCAACGTTTTTACACTCGTGTTAACACAGGGGTCACTCCCTCACTCACTCACTCACTCACTCACTCACTCACTCACTCACTCACTCACTTACTCACTCACTCACTCACTCACTCACTCACTCACTCACTCACTCACTCACTCACTCACTCACTCACTCACTCACTCACTCACTCACTCACTCACTCACTCACTCACTCACTCACTCACTCACTCACTCACTCACTCACTCACTCACTCACTCACTCACTCACTCACTCACTCACTCACTCACTCACTCACTCACTCACTCACTCACTCACTCACTCACTCACTCACTCACTCGCTCACTCACTCGCTCACTCACTCACTCACTCCCTCACTCACTCACTCGCTCACTCACTCACTCACTCAGTCAATCACTCACTCAATCACACAATCACTATTTTATTGTTTATATTGCTCAATTAAAAAATTTCACCCGTAATACTTTCAACCGTTTTCACTCACTAATCCATTCAATAACTAATCTCATCTCATCTGATATCACAATAATACCTCATTTACTTGTTGGCACCCCTTTGCATATGTTTAAAGTCCCACTTCCTTATATCATCGTTCATAATCAGTTGGTGTGTCTGCTTGGCTCATCCAGCCTGGCACGTGGCTCAAAGGCACCGATTTCAAGCCGTCAATCCATTGTTGTTTCTCAAACCAGTTGCGGAAGAGAATTTGATTGGCGTTCTTATGTTTTTCGTTTGTCTCAGAGAATTCTATAGTGCGAGTTGAGATCCCTACTTTTTATCCAGTCGGCTCCCCAACCGTAGTGTTTGTGTGTTTATTGTTTGATGAGGAACAGACTGCACATATGAGAATGGCATTGGCATACATACAGTCCATGTACACTATGTGCATACTGTATTATCCATACATACATAATGCAAATGCCCGGCAGGCAGCCCACATTGTAGGATTGTACAAATCCGTTCTTCGGTGAATACGTACAAGTGTTCGCATGTTTTTGTTAATTGTTTAGTAGAGTTGGTTTTCATTATTCTTGTAGTTTATCAGATGTACAATTTCAATTACACTTGAGTGAGTGAGTGAGTGAGTGAGTGAGTGAGTGAGTGAGTGAGTGAGTGAGTGAGTGAGTGAGTGAGTGAGTGAGTGAGTGAGTGAGTGAGTGAGTGAGTGAGTGAGTGAGTGAGTGAGTGAGTGAGTGAGTGAGTGAGTGAGTGAGTGAGTGAGTGAGTGAGTGAGTGAGTGAGTGAGTGAGTGAGTGAGTGAGTGAGTGAGTGAGTGAGTGAGTGAGTGAGTGAGTGAGTGAGTGAGTGAGTGAGTGAGTGAGTGAGTGAGTGAGTGAGTGAGTGCGTGAGTGAGTGAGTGAGTGAGTGAGTGAGTGAGTGAGTGAGTGTGTGAGTGTTTGTGTGAGCTATTGTCGGATTGCTACAGCATCATCCAAAATAATACGACACCATTTATGCACCCTCCCATCGTTTGCTTTATTAGCTCGTTTGCTAGATAGAATCCCAGAACTGTGTCGCTCGGACGATCTCTGTTGATCATGTTGTATGTTTTTACAGAAAGCAATCGGTCAGCTAGCCAGAGTAATTCATTCGATGATTCACATGTTCAGTGAGTCAATCTTTCAGTCTGTCAATCAGTCGGATTGTCGCACTGTAATTTTTGTAGATGTAAGGATGGAGATGTAAGATGCACGGATGATCACTGTGAATATGCAATACATGTTGCGTACAACAACGTTATGTAGCTGATACGTTCAATCAATCAGTTACTGTTGTTATTTTACTGCGTTTACATAGCAGTTGTCAGTCTAAACCTCATGACTTTGGTTATTTTAAGATTATTTATACGTTTATTTCAAGTTTTCTAATTTGCCAGACTGTTTACGAACGCAATCACTTTTTCGAAAATGTTCTACTCAACAAACCAAATCAAAACTTCTGTGATTTACGTCAGCATTGGGTGTGCTAATAGGCAGTGATCACGTACAAACATGCATGTAGCTGAGGCTAAGATCACATAGGATTCATTGGTAGGCGTACAAAAAAAAACAGACCTTTAACTGTTGCTTCTGCCCAATAAATTTTCCAATCCAAATAAGTTGATACAATATGTAAATCAACCCAACAAACTTTATCTGTCATGCAACTGCACAAATATACCGAACTGTTCAGACTTTCAAGCATGTTATGTGAAATTCAACAATCTTCGGTCAGTCGTTGACACATGTTAACACACTAATTACAAACTACTTAGTCAAAATTAAATTGTGTAATATTACACGTTTCTGTATGTTTAAATATTCCCGTGTAATTTTACAGCATGCCTGTCAAAACCTCCCATGTATTAACTGTATTTTTATTATACACCACGATTTCATGCCATAAAGTCTCCCGGGTGTTCCCCAGACGTTGTACAGAGCGGAGCGAACATGACCCATAAATATGAGACGTTTCCTGTAGCGAATTGTGTGCATGCTTTTGTTGCTTTACTGTTCCATTAGAGCAACTGGACAGTAAAAACTACAATTTATCAATCTAAATTTCAGTCCTGCAATTGTGGTGCAGAATATCCATGAAACCGTAAATCTCATTGTAACATTCCTCGTTTTTTACTGAAACAGTGTTTTGTTTCAACTGTGGAGTTAAGTTTTGCTTTAATAGTTAAACTTTGACCAATGAATATATACTCATTATGGAATTCTACAGCCCGATTGGAATGAGTTGCGACATAGTTTGTGATGTGATGGTTAAAGACAGAGGATGTGTCGTTTGCACCTTTACATACAGGGTGGGCCAAAAAAAACCATACGATTTTAAACGTGAATAACTCGAGCTATGAACAACCAATTTAATCGTTCTTGTTCTCATTTGATAGCCAATACTTTAACTTAAAATCCCTCTAATTTTGGTCAAGCGTTCTTGAGCTTTCCTCAAGTTACAAAAGAAACCCCAAAAATCGTGTTTTTGGACGAGAAAAACCGATTTTTTTTGGTTTAGCAAAATGTTCCTTTTGGGCAACGAATTTCTAAATTTGATAAGTTCAATAATGGAAATAGAGTTTGCTGAGCTCAATTCTAACTTGGAAACTTTGGAATACCATATTTAGTGCTTGGAATAAAAATTCATGGCGAATGTCATAGCCGCCATTGACAAAATTCAACCCTGAGCTCGGGCTTTGTTATTTCAGGAAAATGGTCAAATCAAGTGTAACACTTATTTATCTTTGATCAACAAGGTTTAACTAGTTGTTATTTGATGCATTTAATTTTTTCATAAACTGAAATACTCCGTTTACAGTTTTTAAAACTCAATAGCCCATGCACTTTTTCGCTAAAAATACACGATTTTTCTAATTTTCTTCTGTAACTTTTGAGCAACTCCATAAAACACAACCAAAACTAGAGGGATTTTAAGTTAAAATATTGGCTTTCAAATGAAAGCAAAAACGATTGAATCGGTTTTCTATAGATCGAGTTATTAACGTTCAAAATCGTATGGTTTTTTCTGGCCCACCCTGTAAGTACATGAAACCCATCAACAAATCCATGTAATTTTTTTCACACTTGTCGTCGACTTCATGTTACGTTTGACGTCATAACTCGATTATAATGAGTGCAAGTATATATAAACCCCCCATATATATTATTTATTAGTTTGAACTCGACTGCAATCTGATGTCAATCGTAAATGTGGACGCATCAATACGACTTGGTTACCATGGCATGTCCATTGGCATAATCAAACGTGCCATCAACCACAATTACACCCATTCAAATCAAGTACCATTCAACTTGACTCTCAATTATCACCGTCTTCAGCAGATAACTGTCTCCAACGTAAACAAGCATGCCATGTTTGCACTACAGATTCTCATATATGGATGAATCAATTTAGTGCTTTGGGTTACAGTGTGAATTCTTTGAGAATGAGTTTTTTTTATCAGTAAGTCTGCTTTGTAACTTTAATATTTTGGTTGCTAGTTTGTAGTGTATAATTCATTCAGTTACGCCGTGATAACGTCAGTGTTACGGTAATCAGTCTGATATCAGGAAAAGTCTGCCACTTCCGATACGAGTGTCACCGCACTTGGCCCAAAGTGGAGGGCGTTGCCGTTCAAATGCTTTAGGAATTGTTGTTGTTGTTGTTGTTGTTGTTGTTGTTGTTGTTGTTGTTGTTGTTGTTGTTGTTGTTGTTGTTGTTGTTGTTGTTGTTGTTGTTGTTGTTGTTGTTGTTGTTGTTGTTGTTGTTGTTGTTGTTGTTGTTGTTGTTGTTGTTGTTGTTGTTGTTGTTGTTGTTGTTGTTGTTGTTGTTGTTGTTGTTGTTGTTGTTGTTGTTGGTGTTGTTGTTGTTGTTGTTGTTGTCGTTGTTGTTGTTGTTGTTGTTGTTGTTGTTGTTGTTGTTGTTGTTGTTGTTGTTGTTGTTGTTGTTGTTGTTGAAAACTGTTATGTTATTGGCTGTTTTCTTCAACACTTACTGTAAGCGATCGGATGCAATGAGAAGCACACATGAAATAAACTAAACGCTATGTATTTACAGTATTATTGTTATAAGGAAGGGAATTCAATGAACTTAAAATAGTTTTTTTTTAAATCTGAAAACCGGGTTCTCTTCTCTATTTAGTTTATCTTTGATCTATTTTATTCTTTTGTTTTAAGTAATCACGATGAAACTAGAAATGTGATTGATGTTTGAATTAAAGGATACTTGGCTAGACAATCACATCTGCTCTCGGTCCCACAACAATACTTTACCTATTGTCTCAATTGGTACTGACAATGCTCTCGCTCATTATCTCACTATAGCTATATATTATTAGTGGTTCCATACCTTAATAAGTATTTTCCCGAAATCAGACTTTCAACTTCTCACCATTCACATGTTTGCGGGCGAATCTAAACGGTTGGCTAAAACTAGTGTACCTAATCACGAAGATAAGAACTTCGGTTCGGATAACTTGACTTATTTTGCTTGATTCAAGGCACGGAATAAACGGACTTATTTTAGAAAACGTTCAAGTACACACTGGTTGTGTTAACTTATTGCTATAAGTAACTGTTAATTTCAAGTTAGAAGAATGTAACTCAGTATTAATGAAACTTTACTTTGCTGTATGAGTTTCATTGGGCATCTATTATAAGAGCTGACAACGATTGCTATAGCAACCTACTCGACTGTATGCACATTTGGGCGGCTGTACTCTGTAGTTGTGTGTCCACTACAACACTCCATCAAAAGTAATTGATTCTCTTAGTTACATGTTTCAATCCGTTACATATACACGTTAACTTTATATCATTTGAAAAACTTTTAGAGATTTATTTAATAGGCTATGTATGTAGTAGGCAACATTTTTAAATATTTCATGTTCCGAAAGACTACAGCTACATTATAAAGATTTACAATTGAATGCAGCAGATAAATGGCAGCTGGACTGGAATATTAATTGGATATTTTGACTTTATGGCTTTACCAGCACAATCTGTTTAACCTTTCATCAGTATCATATTCATAAACATACATATGTAGCTAAGATGAGAGAGTTTGTAAAAGTGTCATGTTTCGGGAGCTTGCTTTATCAGACTTTTAAAGAAAGGTTTCAGAAAATCAGTTAAATATTAAATCCAATTACTTTACATTTATGTACAAACTACTGATGTTCATATGACTTGCCATTTTGTTGAATGCATGCATACCAGATTAAGATTACATCCATAACAGTAACTCAATACATTAAGTCCAGTCCAATCAATTCTACAACAATACATGCAAGTACAGATTCTAACAATTACTGTGATGCAATCATTATCTTGTCACCTGCTACAGTAACATAAAGAGATTGCATCCAGATTTCTCTGGCTTATCATCTGTGATCTGGTTGGCGGCTGTCGTCTGGTTGAACCAGACGCTATTTTAATGTGTATGTTTCAATCACATCATATTTTCATCATCCACATAAAATGAACATAATAATCTCCTACCTACTCACTACATATCATCTTAATCTTCACCTGAGCGGTTCTTTCTGTACATCAAGACGTCAAACGTAAGCTTCCCACGGAGCACGTCAGTTCTCAAATCTGAAAGTTGAGTACTGTCTATTTTCACAAAATGCGTTTTATGTCACGTTTCTATAAAAACATAAAAAGTGTCGATAAGTGTTTGTGTGTGCCAGTATTTGTGTGTAAGAAGGTGCAAAGACGTGCCAAAACAGGCCATAACCAGTTGCAACCGGATTATATTATCAGAGTACGAGGGCACATGCTTATGAACCATTTTCCTGCTTCACGTGCGATCGGAGTGTTGATTTTCACAGTTTTTTTGTGTAAAGAGCATACCACAATAAAACATGTTTTATGCAATATAATAAAATAAATAGCTGTATTTTAAACAATTTATTTATCTTGACAATGTTCTGTTCAACTTTTATACACCTTTTTAATAGCCAGTCACAAAACGGAACCCCGTGTAGTTCCAACAAAAACATCATTAGTCATACTATTATAACTGGAATACGGAACAGCAGTTTCTGAAGCAGCCAGTTTACTTACTTGTTGTGTACCTTTGTTTAATGTGCATCCCAGGCTGAAAAAAGGCATAATATAAAAAGGCATCATGTAGTGTAGCAATGTGATCCTAGCATGGACACCGCTACACACAAATTAAATTATTTTTTATTGGTCTTTGAGTTTGAATTATGTCGTGTATTCGTTTATATTTTATTTAATGAGCCATTGTAATCTTTGCTGGCCAGTTCGCTGAATCCGCAAGAAATGGGGTTTGTTATGGGCATTGAGAGCAGGTTGAACTGCAAAAATGCGGTCTTTTACTTCTGTGAAACAATGATAGCTCTTTGTTTTTATAGCACGTTCATTAATTTTATTGACTTATGATTTACATGACATAAGTACATCCGTTATGTTATTGCATGCCATCTGGCAAAGTACTTATGATAAGCTGTTCATGGAAGACGTCATATTGCTTGTCGTATTGCTTGTCAATGAAATACTTACAT
Organism: Daptonema setosum; assembly: GCA_964036265.1. Taxonomy (NCBI): domain Eukaryota; kingdom Metazoa; phylum Nematoda; class Chromadorea; order Monhysterida; family Xyalidae; genus Daptonema; species Daptonema setosum. Next base: position 19,922,217 of record OZ038443.1, read on the forward strand.
TTTTTTAATTTTCTTTGATTTCTAAATAAACAAAAATAAATTATAAAATATTAAAATATTTATTGGTAATTTTTTTGTTCACTTGAATAATACTGTCTTAAGTATGTCATGGCAGCGACACCTACATACATACTGTCGGTTGTTTCATTACTTTATACAGGGTGGCTGTAAAGTAACGACGCGGTTTCCGGCTGTCCATTTCGCAAAAAAATTATATTGTATGACCAGTGTTTTAATATCCAAACTAGCGTGAAAACACCTGAAAAATCAAAATATGTGGTCAGATTTGCCGTATTAAAATTTTTTCGCCGGCTTTTTGTGAAATTTCTCTCGAAAAGCAAGATTTTTTTACTTCTTACGTCCTAGAGGGAATTTTTTTAAACATAAATGTGGTATACGAATCTAGAAGTTTACACACATCTATTATAATGATTTTTGAGAAATCTCATCGCCGAATAACACTGTTGGTGGGTTGTAATGGCCAAATCTAAACCTGCATTCACAAAGCACTTTTTACATCAAAATTTCATTTTTGCAGTTTTCACTGGTTATCAAGCTTTTATGATGCTTAACGGTGTGTTATGACATAATATTTGTGTTATGGGAGTTATGGAAGTATGATTATCTTACCTGGACACTAAATCTTCGATTTCCGAAAAAAATTTAATTTTCGAAAATTTCTCAATTTTTCTTCATTCATTGAGGTTTTTTGGCGGTGAACTAGTAAGAATTATATTTGTTTTATAAATTTCTTAGCAGAAAACTGCAGTTAGCACTTGTTTTTATCAGAATGAATCCTTGTTGAAATGAATTGATACTTATTTCGTAATACTATTGTCCGTTTTCATAAGATTTCGGTCAGTATTGTTGAAAAATAACGAAAATTTCGTTAAATTTCGCGAAAAAATTATTTTTAGCAATGCTATACTAAAATGAACTCCATAAACGGAAATTTCAGGTATAATCACATATAACTGGCATGTAAAAACTATTCATGCAATATAATAATTTTGAGAAATGGGCGGCCAGAAAACGCGTCGTTACTTTACAGCCACCCTGTATACTGTACAACTGCTTCATACATACCCCAGTTAATTTAGTGAACGAAACAATGCCGCTGTTCCCATGTGAATTGGTTTGCTGGCAATTATTATTATCATTGCTTTATGAAAAATGAACAGTGTAGGGATTATATGCAATTAGCATATACATGTATGTACCGTATGTTGGCACAATTGTTTACTTCATGTCGGTTTTCATGGCTACATATCTGCTTCGGAATTACAACATCGAAATCGGGAACAAAACCAAACGAATCTGTACATTCCTGACGTTGCAAGCCGACCAGCAGTAATGTATCATGACATTAGTATGATCGCATTGTTAAATTCAGATCCAGATTTCTCCAGATTTCAGTTTGGCTTTTGTGCGCCGGAAATAGTAGAGTATTGTTTACTTGTATGGCAACATCATGTGAAGCTGGCCATACGGTATTCATTGAATAGCACCCACATGATCGGCATTTTGTTTTATTCCTCTTACACATTATTACTTATTGGAAAAGTCACAATGTCATACGTTTGCACATGTATGTACACTGTAAAGAAAAATTTCTTTCTACAGGAAATCTCTTTCTAATCAGATTCACAGTATTAAATGCAGTTTTCATCAGCGTTCACAACTGTAGATTCAGAGCTATATTTATCGAACGGTCAAAACGTATTTCCATTACTATTTTTTGTTACACTTTTGAACATAGAAGCCAAAATAAATAAATAAACTTAAGCAAAGAAAAACATCATTTCAAATAAGATTAGAAAAATAATATGTATGTTATTGAATGTAACTGACGTGCCGAACCAAACCAAGTCAAGTCAAGTCGAGATGGCACATCAGCCATTTACCTTGGCCCTGCCAGATCTCGGCTTGCCGTCTGTAATCTGACACCAGAAGAGCAGCACTGCATTTGCCGGTCTTTCAGTCCGTTTACAGTCCCTTTTTAATGTTGTTTCGTAACAAAAGGACATCGAAGACTCTTTTTGGACAGAACATTTTGGTAAGCCGAGTCTGTTTATCCACTTGTAAACATGTACTGTTTGATCTGTGACAAAATATTCAGCCCCATTTCTTCTTCGTAGTTGTACAGTTACATAAAAAAATGCGTGTTCGAATCTCGATCACTCAGACGCAGTATGTCATAAAAGTCTGGCATCTCAATTCGTCATAAACACACGATGTATGTATATTTCCGCATTTCGTTATAAAAGTTTCCGATTTTTGAATGTGCCGGTTTGTGAACTGAACAGCTGTGGGTTTCAGCGTCCGTCATCATCGGACGCAATACCGGGTATATTATGGCGGTTATAGTGGTTTGGGTGTCAGTTGCACTGCTTCCACTTTCATTTTGTGCATTTTTGGTTGCGCTGCGTCAGTTGCGTGCGTCTCGGGTTGCAGTCTCAGTGTGACGCTCGGTTTCTTTGAGTTGCGGCGAGCTGGTGCTGCATCGAATATACTCCTATTAGAGATTGCAACCGCAATTACAGAAGTGTTGAATATTGATATAGAGACAACAAACTACCAGAAATCTCATCGATTTTTTTTCAGCAAAACTCACACGTTTTTTGAACCAATCACTCAATTACTGAACCGCTAATTACGTTGTGCCTCGTAGCCATTTTGTCCATAACAAATGCTGTATTCAATTGACTGCGTAGTTGGACATAATTCTATAATTACGTGATTATGGCTACAAACGGCTTGTATGGAAATACAGCATGAAACCGAACTTGTTTACGCGGAGTATCTGAATTTCATCAGTTCGGTTTAACATGCGTCAGATACATACATATTACTGTTTACCACAATCGTCTCTGGTTGTTTTAGTTCTTGTTATATACCGTTTTTACCGTTCTTTTGTATATGTATTCGCTTACAGACGCTAACATGTCCTTCTTCTGCTCAAGGATGATTGCAAGGTTATTAACAATTGACAAAATGAATCAATAGTATTTACCATACACGGACTTGATAATAAACTATGATTACCACATACAATTGTACGATTCTGATATGATTATTCATATGATTGTTCATCGCTTTTGGGTGGTGAATAACCAATTTCCCAACTCTGAACACTCGATTGTTGTTTGTTAACAGACATGCAATACACATGCTTGTTTGATTATCTGAAAAAATTATATAAAATATGTACATATAATACAGATTGCATCATGGTTCGTGGAACAAAGCTGCCGCTCCAGCTCAGATAGAACACTTCCAACCGGGCTTTCAACGTTACAAAAACCACTTTAAGTCGTTTACAATGTTCGACCAGTACACACATTTGTTTCTGAGCAATGTATGCAATTCAAAGGATTCAGCAAGAGCAAGACAGTGGCTCATTTGCGACATAAACGAGCGTAAGAAGCACCATTTGCGTTGCCATAAACAATCGTTTTTAATGGGTCGGTCACATCCAGTCGTTATGTTGATACACGGTGACCTGGCAATCCATTAAACATGATTTGTGTCACCAGTGATTCATTTTGGTTCAACGAGCAGCATAATCACGTGCCAATAACAATCACATTTTTTATTAACCGCTGATTTTCTATGTGATTTACAATATTTGTGCACCCGTTACACTTGCCGCAGCGCTGGTAGTAATTGGTGCATATAGCCAATGGCATATATACATACCGCTGCCAAAAGAGCCGTTTTTGGAAATGTATCACATGTCACACATTGGGCTCTCCGGACCACGGGCACTGTCAATATGTGCCATTCCTTTCGGAGGTAAACACACAGGTTTGACTCATCACAGAGGTTATCCACCAACTTCAATCGTTATCTCAAGGCATTAACATATGTAGCGTATTTATTAAAAATTATATGATTTCACACCACATTTTGTGAAGTAAGACCTGCATCGGAATGTATCGGGTCACTCTATTGGTTTAGTGAGCTCATATGTTTCGGGATAAATGCTTGACTTTGTGTTTGCATTGAATCACTTGCCATTCTGACTGTTTTCGATGGGTTTTCTCCATTCCAGTTTGAACTGGGCCATTTTCAAAGGCCAGTATAAATCAATGCAATAAACGTTGCAGTGTAAATAAAACAGATGGATTGCTGATATTTTTATATCAAAGAACTACGTAACAAACGACATTGTATTATATACAGAATGAATCATTTTTTTCACTGAGCTTTTATAAAGTATTGACCGATAAATCTTATAGAATAATATGTTTAGTAACTCTTCGTAATCCAGAACACAGAGTTAGTTCCTCAGGCTTGAAAGTTTTATAAAGTATAGTTTGTGTTTTAAAAAATCAGGTGGCAACCGGTTATATTGAGTGTGGTACTGTCACCTAGAATACATACCTCAAATGGACAACAACACATTAAAGCACCTGTGAACTTTGGGTTTGTTGGTGATAACAGTCTGTTACTACGTCAACCCCGATGTTCAGCGCTTTTTCATGTGTCAATCATTCAGAAAATAGTGTTGCACACTGAGATTTTGTTCTGATATATTGTTTTGATGGTTTTAAGATGAACTAGAATTCAACTCTCATTAGGTAGAAGAACTCTAATCGTAAATGTGTGGTCGCTTTCACTTCATGCACAGGTCGCCTTCCTTAAATATATTTTTTTCTCACTGTACAGCCTAACCGACATAACTACTGTATTATATTTTTGGGTTGCTTCTCATATGAGAAAGTAAAAGTATGGGAATGGAAAGTTTTTTATGACTCAGTTCAACATATAATTTAACATACAAATCATCAAAATCGCTGCTACAAAACTTGGCTGATATAAAAAGTTGCATAGTATTCGTCAGAGTCAGTACTATCTATTTTTTAAGAATAAACAATGTATGTACATACTGTATGTATGCATGTAGGATAAATATTATAGAACCGTTGTATGTGCATAAATGCATAAATGTTGTATTGGAAATAGTCAATGTCCATTGAATGAAATGCAATACCTGTGCGTCGTTTTCATGTGCTGATTAATTACAGAACCAAGCTAGTCATTTGTTTGTTATGTTTTCCAATGTGCAAGAATGCAAGATAATAAATGAGTCATGCTATTAAATTATTTCGTTTCTTTGAATTTGAATTTTTATGATTCACACATGAAAAATTTCTAGCTGCATCATAGCGCACAGTAACCCTTGTGGTCATAGAAGAAGGATTTTAGGAAGTCAGACCAGCTGAAACGTACATAACAATGGTGTTAAAAAATATTATATGCTATAAGGTTTCATATTTCTTTTTCACCGTACTGTTTTAAATTCCGTTCCGTTATGCTAGCGTGCAAAATAATATTAGGCTGGTAACCTAATACACACAATCAGGCTTTCGGTTTTGTTTGACAAATTGAATCGTCGCATTGCATGCACAGAGATAAGCTATTCTCAGGTAATTTTGCAAGACAACTTGACCAGGACAGTTTTATTTATAACTTGATCATGATATGTAGCTTGTTATTGTCGATTGTATGTTTTTATGATGTTGCTCTATGCAAAACTGGTTATATAAAACTTTGCATCGACAGATAGAGTATCTTATTATATATATGGGTCACAGCAAGACAAATCAGTAAAAGTCGTAACATTCATTTCCTAAACTTCGGCCATCCCAAATATCAGAATTGGGAGTGTTGGCAATCATCACCATCCATTTATCAAACTCAACTTTGCGTTGCAGTAGCACAGCACTTTTATGTCAACTACTCTAAAACGATATGCGATATGATGTAATACGATATGAAAAGTTATGCAGATTCGTGTATGAATGTGTTTTATTATGAATTATGTATTAATAATTGTTATTACGTATGTATTTGTTATGTTCAGAATGAGCACCACATTATCGTGCACAGAGATGCTGGCATCAACGAGTCATCACCACCTGCCCGACCTGAAGCAGCTCACAGACATCGAGCACCTCAGCAAACAGCTTACTGACATGACCAACGGACAACTGCTGGTCACATCTGACAACGTGAATACTAAAATTAATGATAATAACACGGCTAATAACAACAACGGTACAAATGAGGAATTAGCTGATATGTACCATATCGGAAGCAGCAACGAGCTGCCAGAGGTGGATCTGGGTGATCTGGTAGACTCCATGCCTGAGGACGATCCCAATGGCAACGTTAATGTACGGATGGGACAATCTGAGGAACGATGGGGGCCCAGGCACATTGGCGCACAGAAACTCGCCAAAATGTATACTAGAGGTTCGTAGAAAGTTTTTCACAAATACCCTGAAGCATGGTTTATGGATAGAATCAATTTACCCATGTAATTAACTGGTTAATTCAGTGAATCATTCACATTAGGATCTTCACGCGGATTAAAATTGATTTTTTTCTTTTAATAAAATAAATTTTTATAAATGTTAGTTAGCACATGATGTATTACTGTTTTCCAGTCCTCAAATATTATCGCCTGATTTCAGAGAAACGTATCTCGGAGTACGTGTTTGTGATATCGGGCACGACTATGTGGACGGTCAACCTGTTTCTGCTGCTCATGCGTATTCATATGGCCGATTACAAGACTCTGCTCGTTGCCGCTTGTAAGTTCATCGCATTTCGCATACCCATTTTTTGTTTGTTTCAGAAGCCGGCATTCTACACTTTATAACAAGTTCACTGTGTATAAGTTTCTATTTCTAGTTCTCGGCGTACTAACGGCTGACTTTCTGTCCGGCCTGGCTCACTGGCTGTCGGACACCTGGGGATCTGTGGAGATGCCCTTCTTCGGACGGGTTTGTACAGTTGTATTCTATGTTTTAACACAATATTGTGCAAACAACCAATGTACAAATATGTGTCGTTTGTCGCCTGTCTAGTCTAGTGCGTAGGGCGCCGGCCTCGAAAACCGTCGGTCCTAAGTTTGAAACCTGACTTGAGACACAGATCCTGACGCGTTGCTCTGGGGTTTCTGCCATTGCCCGTCAGTTTATTCAACTCTCTGGCCGCTACGAAAACACCATTCTGATATGGTATTAGTGTGCCTCATGACTTCAGTTAATGAAGAAGTCCAAGTAAAAATAAAATAAAAATGTGTTTATCACAATTCTCTATAGGGAAAGCCATCTTATTAAAAGGCTTTTCCGAATCACTGGGAAGTTATTTTTTAAATTAAACTGACGGTCCTAAATTGAAATTGGATAAATGCAAATGATTTTTATTGCTGAATACTTTATCTGACTGTTTTCAGAACTTTATCCGCCCATTCCGCGAGCACCATGTTGACCCGACAGCCATAACCCGGCATGACTTCATTGAGGTCAACGGTGACTCGTTTATGGTGTGCTGCTATAAACTGGCTGTGATGCTTTACCAACAGGTGAGTGAGCGAGCGAGCGAGCGAGCGAGTGAGTGAGTGAGTGAGTGAGTGAGTGAGTGAGTGAGTGAGTGAGTGAGTGAGTCAATATAAAAAGGTGAATGAGGGAAAGAGTACTTACAGTTCACCCTTACCGATGAAGAGTTTGCGTGTCACTACTCGTGGCACTGGTTCTACTTGATGCTCAGTGTCTATATTGCTCTTACTAATCAGGTAAGCAAATTCCAGCCTGCCGTATGTAACACATATATAAAAAAAATATCTATACTTATTTAGTTATTTATTTATTTATTTGATTAAATAACTACAGATCCACAAATGGTCGCACACTTATTTCGGCCTGCCAAAATGGGTGCAAGCGTTGCAGAGGGCACATGTTATTCTGCCTCGCCAACATCACAAAGTTCACCATGTTGGTTAAATATAATCTCCCATTCATTCTCACTCACTCACTCACTCACTCACTAACTCACTCACTCACTCACTCACTCACTCATTCACTTACTCATTCACTCACACACTCACTCACTCAGTCACTCACTGATTGACAGGTAGCACCGCATGCCGTATGCTACTGTATCACAACGGGATGGTGCAATCGTCCCCTGGATGCCGTCGGTTTCTGGCGATGTGCCGAGCGGCTGGTGACTCGGCTGACCGGCCAACTGCCGCGATCGGATGACATGAAGTGGGCGTTGAAGACGTCACCGAATCAGCAGCAACACATGCCAGACAACAACCAAATGTGCCATGACAGGATGCTCAACAACGGCATGGCTGCGGTCATCAAGAAGGACAGTTGATGTCTAATCACGTGTCGTAGGATTATGTTCTGTAGTATTACGATGTCGTAGGATCATGGGTTCATCGAAGTGAGGCCATTGCAGGCTGGTGCCTTGATAGAAACAGCAGTCATTTTTCTAACTTTTACAGTATGTACAATACCACTGTGGTCTGGGCACGATTTGATAATTCGATTGACCCACATCAACGCAATAACAACCCGTTATTTGTTGTGCATGCTAGTCTCGATCCTTATCATTGTATTTTGTTCATTATTATTTCCATCTCACGTGCTCTTGTTCATCAAAAACAGCGTTAACGCCGGCATAATTCCAATATTTATATCTGTGTCCCTCATCAAAATTAAATTATAAGCTATGCTTCGGCGTGCCACAAATCGAATAAATGTGCTACGAAAAAAACATTTTGATCCGTTTTTTAGGATGACTTAAAGCTTAAAGATTTTTAGATGATTTAAAGCTGATAGATTCTATAGTTTTTGACTTGTGATTTAATGACTCTACCCACCTGTTTTTCGCATCGTTTCAACGACAGTTGCCTGACAATATGTATTGGATTGAATTGATTGGTGTTCTGTGGTCGATATTCTGTTACAGTACATAGTTAATTGCAAATATATTTGTTTGGTATGGTGTAGTTCGAAGTTACTTCGTAATTTATTCAGTTCTATTTATGATAATTGATCTAGCGGTTTGGTAACTAATTGACTTAGATGTTTCATCACTGGTCCCACTCATTACAGTAAGCTATAGTTATAGTATCCAAACTTTCCACTATTACTTATTTTCAAGGACTTTATAATGTCTGACATTGAAGTCGGTTTATTCTTTATTATTATCATTCAAATTATCAAGTGTCATATAAAAATTATGTTTGTATACATATACAAATACATGTATGTATTCACTGTATTTATTTGTCCTTCATGTGCTGAAATCGGTTGTTTCAAAACCAAAGTGTTCTTGGCATCCGATATATTTGTGCTTTTGATGCCCTAATGTAATTATGACTGTTCCCCTCGTGCACACCTTGTGATCAAGCATTCATGCCTCGACTGTATGTCATTATTTACTGTTTTACAGTCGATATTAGTTGTTACAAATTTATTGCAGCAATCAATTCTTGGATTTTCATTCACCAGTTGGCCAGATTTCCGTTTTCTAACCTCTGGGTCTTCTTCAACAATTGAAACTCTGTTATTGACTTACTATAAACTGGATTATGGGGAAAAAACGACCCGTTACTTGGTATGTACGTGTTTGTGCTAACGACTTTAAGTTTGTTGGAAACCGAATGAACATTGAATACTTATTTGAAACATCCTCATTAGTTTTGAAATTTCAACAAAATTATTCTCCTCCGCACGCTTTACCATTATTAAAATACCGTATTTGTCTCTTGCTATACAATGATGACATGGCTTGAGTGACTGCTGTTATGATACGGTACATATGTATTTACGTTGATCACAACATTTGTAGTCCCTCCACTGATTACCTACGACCCAAACCTATTTTTATGTGCATTCATTTGAAAGATGAATAAATCTCTAATGAAAGTTTATCCTCGTATTCGGATTGGTGAATGTGTGAGTGAAATGATTGAGTTTTAGGTTAAAATTAGTCACATGTAGTAGCGTTATAATTAATAATCGACACAGAAACGTATGTTGTTGTAATTTTTGAGTGATTGAGAATGCAATGCATTTGAGCATGGTTTGCCACACGCAATTGAAAAGCGTGATGACCCAGTTACCGGAATCATAAATGAGTTTCATCATATTGGGAGGTGATATATCTTATGCCGATCCTAGTGAATGATGCAGTGCTTAGTAGATTTTTCATAACATTTACTTTAACGGATTCCTAACAACATCTGAAAGTTTCCCCTAAATTATTCATAATGTTATAAAGTTGCTACCAAACAACCTTTGAAAACCAGCCGCCAATCGTACAAACATAACGGAACGGCTAGAACGACGCGGCTTCTGTTGGCTGTGCAAACAGTTTGTCAAACTATACCATCTTCTTCCTAAAAACGTTTCTTTCCAATGAAAAGAATGTTTTTCATGATTATTTGACACCACTCAAACTATTTCTTTATGAAAGGAACAACCAATAGCAATAAGTTCATGAGCATTATATTAGATAGGAAAAGGATGTCTGTAACGATTTGGCTTGTTGGCTGAACAAACAAACGGATGGAACGAGCGATCATCATCTGGTATTGCACAACCACCGGTATCACTGGCGGAAGATCCAGTACTCTAATTGGAATTTATTCAAAGATTTGCCGTTTTTAAGCCATTTTAGCCACACCCAAAGGAACACATTATACTTTTTGGAACTGCCACAGAGGGGAGTTCCACTTTTTCGTTCTTCACTCGTTCGCTAATGACCAGTATGTACAGGGTGTATATCAATATTATGTAAAGCGATCAGGTTGCCGTCGCATCCAATCAATAAAGCAAACATTCTTTATTCTACAAATAGCTCAAGTATCTAGAATACATAGTAGCACCAGCTTTTATTTTATTGAAGTTACTCACAAAATACAGTACATATGTAGGCACTTCAGTTTCACAGTTTTATGTTTGATTTGAGGACTTGGTTATATAATTTATTATTAGGAGGTGCCAAGGAGTCAGACCAGTAAAATGTTTTGCATTTATATACTGTATTCTAATTGCTTCAAATCTATCACGGTCTCGTAGCTGTCAGTTTTTGCTGTTTTTACCATCAATTTTCACAATTGACAAATTAGCATTTTCATGTCGCATTTTCTCTCTCGCAATTAATCATTGTTTGATGAATGTTTGTTATAATAAATAGAAACCACAGCTTTACTTTTCATTCCAGAATCAGCCTGTGCTGTTTTTCTTTTTTTAAACCCGTTTCTTTCATTTGCAATACTGTTGCCTATCATCGTATGCAAGTTCAAATGTGAATTCTTATGATAAACATTACTGTAAAAGTTATCATTGTATGTTTCTCCAACTAGAATGCATGCATATCGTAGTAGCTGCTACTCAAAATGGCCGACAAAAATCCCTTTCAAACAACCAAATGTGCAATTTTCATAAGGTGTAACATGAGATAACTTTTACGTATAATTAGCATTTAAATTTTCGAAAGATTAAAATTTCTCCTATCGTTTTCAAACCATACACACTATTGTATTATACACGGATCCTTTATTTAACGACAGCCTGCCATTGGTTCAATTAAAACGGGCAATCAAATTGATTGTGAGCAAACAAAGCAATTCACGCACAGCCACTGGTTGGCGCATTTAATGGTATTGTTGTAAATATATAAATGCACATGACCATGGACTGCAGCCCGGTATTGGGCCCGGGGATTCTGCTCGAGTTGTGCTTCTGTGCGCGCTTCGCGCGCTTTACCGGGTATTCTGCCGAGTATTCTGCCGAGAATTAGGGCCGAGTATTAGAGATCTGGGTATTAGATTGTTGTACTACATTGTTAAACACTGCTCTATTGAACCAGTTAGTTTGGTGGAAGGTAATCTATCGAGCCAGTTTCACAATCCCGTTGCAATGAATATCCCGTGGAAATAATCTTTTGAGCCATTTTGAAGCTTCCCGTGGAAAGTAATCTATTACCGTTGCGTTGATCATTGCATGTAAAAATATTATTTAAAAAAATATTACTTTCAGTATTGGATATATCCCGTGAACACTAAAATCAGATTAATTTAGCATATGAATAATCTATTGAGCCATTAGGAACTTCCCGTGGAAAGTAATCGATTGCCGTTGCAATGAATATCCCGTGGAAATAATCTATTGAGCCATTTTGAAGCTTCCCGTGGAAAGTAATCTATAACCGTTGCGTTGATCATTGCATGTAAAAATACTATTTAAAAAAGTATTACTTTCAGTATTGAATATATCCCGTGGACACTAAAATCGGATTAATTTAGCATATGAATAATCTATTCAGCCATTAGGAACTTCCCGTGGAAAGTAATCGATTGCCGTTGCAATGAATATCCCGTGGAAATAATATATTGAGCCATTAGGAACCTTCCGTGGAAAGTAATCTATTGCCGTTGCAATGAATATCCCGTGGAAATAATCTATTGAGCCATTTTGAAGCTTCCCGTGGAAAGTAATCTATTACCGTTGCGTTGATCATTGCATGTAAAAATATTATTTAAAAAAATATTACTTTCAGTATTGGATATATCCCGTGGACACTAAAATCAGATTAATTTAGCATATGAATAATCTATTGAGCCATTAGGAACTTCCCGTGGAAAGTAATCGATTGCCGTTGCAATGAATATCCCGTGGAAATAATCTATTGAGCCATTTTGAAGCTTCCCGTGGAAAGTAATCTATTACCGTTGCGTTGATCATTGCATGTAAAAATATTATTTAAAAAAAGTATTACTTTCAGTATTGGATATATCCCGTGGACACTAAAATCAGATTAATTTAGCATATGAATAATCTATTCAGCCATTAGGAACTTCCACTCAGATTAATTTAGCATATGAATAATCTATTCAGCCATTAGGAACTTCCCGTGGAAAGTAATCGATTGCCGTTGCAATGAATATCCCGTGGAAATAATATATTGAGCCATTAAGAACCTTCCGTGGAAAGTAATCTATTGCCGTTGCAATGAATATCCCGTGGAAATAATCTATTGAGCCATTTTGAAGCTTCCCGTGGAAAGTAATCTATTACCGTTGCGTTGATCATTGCATGTAAAAATTTATTTAAAAAAATATTACTTTCAGTATTTGATATATCCCGTGGACACTAAAATCAGATTAATTTAGCATATGAATAATCTATTGAGCCATTAGGAACTTCCCGTGGAGAGTAATCGATTGCCGTTGCAATGAATATCCCGTGGAAATAATCTATTGAGCCATTTTGAAGCTTCCCGTGGAAAGTAATCTATTACCGTTGCGTTAATCATTGCATGTAAAAATATTATTTAAAAAAAGTATTACTTTCAGTATTGGATATATCCCGTGGACACTAAAATCAGATTAATTTAGCATATGAATAATTTATTCAGCCATTAGGAACTTCCCGTGGAAAGTAATCGATTGCCGTTGCAATGAATATCCCGTGGAAATAATATATTGAGCCATTAGGAACCTTCCGTGGAAAGTAATCTATTACCGTTGCAATGAATATCCTGTGGAAATAATCTATTGTGCCATTTTGAAGCTTCCCGTGGAAAGTAATCTATTGCCGAACTAAACAGGTGTTAAAACAGGCTTTTGTCCCATTTCATAAAATGGGGACATACGTGAAAACAGGCTTTTGTCCCCATTTATTTAAATGGGGACAGTTGTGAAAACAGGCCACTGGTCGCTACTGAAACATTAGCTCGTTTAGGCTCATGAAACATTAACTCATATAACTTTAATGTATGAAACATTAGTTCGTTTTGACGTTAATATAACAAACTGCATTTTGTCCCCATTTCTTAAAATGGGGACAGCTGTTTTCTACTGAAACATTAGCTCGTGAAACATTAACCCACTATAACTTTAATGTATGAAACATTAGTTCGTTTTGACGTTAATATAACAAACTGCATTTTGTCCCCATTTCTTAAAATGGGGACAGCTGTTTTCTACTGAAACATTAGCTCGTGAAACATTAACTCATATAACTTTAATGTATGAAACATTAGTTCGTTTTGACGTTAATATAACAAACTGCATTTTGTCCCCATTTCTTAAAATGGGGACAGCTGTTTTCTACTGAAACATTAGCTCGTGAAACATTAACCCACTATAACTTTAATGTATGAAACATTAGTTCGTTTTGACGTTAATATAACAAACTGCATTTTGTCCCCATTTCTTAAAATGGGGACAGCTGTTTTCTACTGAAACATTAGCTCGTGAAACATTAACCCACTATCGGACTGAAACATTAGCTCGTGAAACATTAACCTACTATCGGCCTACTCCAGACTGCTATTGCTGCACCATACGTGAAAATAGCAACTGTGGTTAACCGGGCTGGCGTTAACTGTGGTAAACCGGGCTAGCGTTACAGACGGACGAACACTGTTTCTTTATAGTATTAGATGTGAAAAGATAAAACAATAATATGACTTAAGAGACTGTAATTGCTTTGCCTATCAAAATTTCACAGCGCTACGGCTACGGTATAAACCATAAACAGGAAATACTGGTCCGCAAAGAGCTCTTAATTTTGAAGCGTAAAACATTTTATTTCAACGTTATAAGTTTTATAAGTTTAGGCCTGATTGAAAAAAAAACAGCACTGCGTTTTGAATTCAGAGACCTATTTAGTAAAGTGACCTGAGTTCAATGTTAAGACAAAATTTTCCGCCAGTTTTCATAGACTAATACTTTCAAGAATTTTCTAATTCCTGGTCGTGTGAATGCTAACATGTTGTTGCTAGCAGTAATACCATCAAATGGTTAATTGGCGCAATATGTCTGCTGAAAGGGCACGTCACGTTATATGAAGGACGCTTTAATCAGCTATTACACCAACACCGGGTGTGCAACATTGTGATACACTCATCTCTTTATGTCAAACAAGTTTGCCGTGTGTTTTAGGTTATACTCTGTATTATGTGGACTGGATAATAATGGGCTCAGAAAAAAAACAGTGGCTGAATAAAAGGTATTTCAAAAGAAATAGACGTATTTCACTAATAAGAGGGGTTCGAAATGAGTAATGGGACACGGCGGTGTTCGTTTTGGTTGGTGCCTGGCCCGAAACGTTTGACAGCCGTTTGCATAGGTTCGGTTTACATGCATTTGCAAACAGTGTGGCATGATGGATCTAGCGGGCGAGAAGGGAGGCAAAACTGGAATTCCTCCCTCCTTGGTGGTTTCAAAAAGTTCAGTTAGATTCCTAAGGTAGTGGTAAAATAGCCTAACTTCTGCTAGTTCTCTCCTCTTAGGACAGTCCCCCCTTCAATGGTTCGGCACGCCCGACAGTGGATGGTGTTGTGCATTATGGCTCATTTAGTAGAGATGCAGTCACTCAAGTATGTACGTGTCATACATCTAATGGCATTCGTACCACAGTCACGATTATTGAAAACCACTTTTACTATTCAATAAAATATCAATAGAAATCTGTTTTCATATCACAAGTTGAATCGGTTCACCCCCGAACATATTTGTATGCATGTATGTCACTATAAAAATCTCCCTGTGGCACAGGCGAGGCAAAAAAGTATCAGGAAATGGGTTTTAAGGTCAATGCAAGAACTCAATCAAAGTTGAGCTAAGGGTGAACACAACTGCAGCATTCATCGTTCAATATTGCCACATGTTTTGTGTTCATTCAACCAGCCAGAACGTGTGTGTGTTAGAAAACTATTCAAATACTGATTTGTAAACTTTGATCGTTGCTTTGAACTTTGTACGTCGCGGCCTCACCTTATTCGGCATAAGATCTATATCTCCTACTCTACACCGTTTTTACGTCGTTC
Source organism: Daptonema setosum (assembly GCA_964036265.1). Classification (NCBI taxonomy): domain Eukaryota; kingdom Metazoa; phylum Nematoda; class Chromadorea; order Monhysterida; family Xyalidae; genus Daptonema; species Daptonema setosum. The sequence goes on from OZ038443.1 coordinate 19,937,868, forward strand.
AACTAGTACCCTTTAGTCGGAGGTGTCGACGCAAACGACTGACGAGCTAACGAAAGCCGCGTAATAATCAGAATTTGTCGGTGGATTTATGATGTTGGAGGCGGTTGCAAGTTGGAATGTGCCATTGACTCTATGATTCTGAACGACCTTGACACTACGGTTGATGCCAACAACCAACCCTTGCCGTACACTTCAGACACTTGTGGTCATTCTCTCACAACAGACAGACCAAAGTGATTAAAAAACAAGTTCTTAGTTGTTTTCAGTATAACAGATGGCAGAAAGGATTTCCTGATGTTGCCAGTGATCGAACACATTTTAGATTTTCAGCTGTTGCGCGGTAACGAACACATTTTGACGCATATGTACGTGGTAAATAAGTTAAAAGGTTCGTGTTTTCATGAAGTTGAGAAAGGTCAAACTGAACATTGAAGTTGTTGTATCCCAATAAATCATATTAGATGCTCCTTTTGTACCAGTGCACTTAACTTAGTGCCTTTATTTTGCATTAATCATGTGACCCAAAAGTTTTCTCAAGCTTTTTCATGTAGTTTTGTAACTACGAACGTGCCAATCACCACAAAGCATTCAGCATTAAATGATGAACTTTGCTCACCCTCAATGAATGTAGTCCTTTCTTTACAATGACATCCATAAATTAAGGCAAGTTTATTGGGTTGCAATGAGCTACGGGTGTCGTTGGTATGTACCATAAAAACAATGGCATTACCATGGAGAACGCTAGAAAATTTAACAGAAAAGTTAGTTAAGTTCTGGTGAAGATGGTTTGCGGAAACATTTTTGATATTTTTTTCATCATTACGCAAATTCCGAGAAAGCGAATTCATGGTGGGCCATGTTGGAGCAGCAAGAGCAGGACATGTTTCAAGGACATCGGGTGGGTCATTAGATCTGGTTGGAATCGGTCGTATAAGTGAATTACCCATAAAAGTTGTAATGGTAGACGGTGGCTAGAATCCCATTTTAGTAGCTAATAGGTCGCACCTACTGTAATAGTACTTCTGATCTGTTGTAGATTTAGCATCTTTATATCCAAAAGGACTATTTTTATCCCCTTATTACACTTACTTATTCTATATCTCCTGCCAAAAATACCACCTGTTCTTTTTGCAAGTTTTCTTTTCGATTGAACTTATACCGTTAAATTACAGGCTTCGTCCGGACTGCAAGAACTGTTTTTGTTAACTCGATATTGTTCGATGACGCATGACTTGAGCCCCATAGTTTGTTTCCTATAAAATGGCTCGAATGGACTCACTGGAACACTGTCACTTCTGTGGCACATGTTCAGTTTGGACTCAGTGAGAGTGACCCATCTTGCCTACACACTTGATGTCCGGCTTATGTACATTCCATGGAATTTTTTCCAAGATCGACTTGGGTTCATATCACCGTTCGAGCGGAAATTCGAATCTCACCCATCGAGCTGCAAATAATTATTCATCGCTGCTTGCATCTTCGAGTTGCATATAATCGGATGGAATGCAGACTATACAGTACGCGAAATGGAACACGATCATGCGCCATGGTGTGTTGACATTCTGGGACATGTCACTGGCTGTAGGAGATGAAATTTGAGTAGTTTCAGAGCCTCTGTCCGTCTCAATCACCAAAAACGTATTCGATAAAAAATTTATTTTTTAAACTTTTCATGGCTCCTCAAATTTGCCACAATTGTAGGATAATGAAAAATTTATATTTTTGTTTTTAACATAGGATATGAGAAATCAACTCTCATCTGAATTCTACTCTGATATATTGACAATGCGTGATAGATAATGATTAGGTGTTACCCGGCACTGCGTATCTATCACTGAATCGCAGCTCACAGCTGCCCGCATTCCACAATACAAACGCCCATGTCTGGCGGTCCGTTCAATTCTGCCGAGACCAAAAAGTATTTTTTCTTCGACTTCAATTTGACGCTTCCGACTGACTGCGCGGCGTAGCAGCCAGCGTTCGATGGTTTAGGCTATAAACCTTTTATATCTTTAACGTAGTAAACATACATTGCATTGGGTCGTGTGTTTCTTCTTGTAGATGTTACTCATAACCGATGTTAAATAATTTTTTGTATATTTCACAGAAGAACAGAGTTTTCTTGACCATAAATAATGAAAGAAGAAAATAAAAATATGGTAAGCAAAAACCTGCACTATCTTTACATTACATGACCGAAAGTCACTCCCAGAAATGTTTCTTAGGGTCAAAATACAAACTTATTATACATATTGTATATGTATGTGGGAACCGTGCGGAAGTTTTGCCGTCTCCGCTTTTTTAATTCTGGAAATTTCCTTATAAATTGGTTTTCCGAACGCAGCACCATATAAAGATTTTGTGAAGGCTATATGGTTTTGACTATGTATTATATATTGATGTTCTACGTCTGTATATAGCTGCTCATGCGTAGGAGGATGTCTGTCTAAAATAGCTGAATGGCATTTGACTCGGCCAGTCCTTACTTTTTCAGTACTAACATCTTCAAAATTTGGTCAGATGTGGTTCACTTTATTTCATTGACTAATGAAACACGATTCCGTGTACATGCCAGATGTATCCTGATTTTGACCAAGTATACCTCCCTGTAAAGTACGCGCATTTCCTGTGTTTCTTCATTTGAAGGATGCCACTTGCCGGACAGCTGAGTGTTTCCTGCTTTACTATATGTGTTTGATTATATCACATCAGAATTGGTATAGAAAGAACGTTTATGGTTGTTTCTGAAATGCGTAAAAATGCATATTTTGTTGTTGTTTAATCGTCACTATTGATACCAGGAATCATCACCACGGAAGCAGTTTGCGCCCTTGTAACCCCCCTTCTCGTTCTCCGGCAAAAAAAATGTCACTCAGTTTTTGGAACGAATTTCCACCATTTCACTACGAGTTCGGTTCTGGCTTGGTAGCGGATCAAGTGAGCAAAAAGTGTGCCTAATCCTGATTAATAATATTTCTTGAACAAATAAAAACACAATGAAACAAAGCCAGTTTTGTAATTGGTTAGGCTGGTAGTGGCAGGGAGTGGAATCAGGTACTGACGTTGGCACGTAACCCGCAGTGAACGCACAACTCGTCACACCAGTTTACACTTTACTCAATCTCTCGCTCTGTCGGCCCCACTAAAACAAACTTACGGTGTTTAGTTGCGTATTGTTGTAGCCCATTAAGGGCACACTTCATTCAATGCCTCTCATCACACTTTGTTTGCTGACACCTGCTGCTGCTGCTGTTGTTGTTGTTGTTGTTGTTGTTGTTGTTGTTGTTGTCGTTGTTGTTGTTGTTGTTGTTGTTGTTGTTGTTGTTGTTGTTGTTGTTGTTGTTGTTGTTGTTGTTGTTGTTGTTGTTGTTGTTGTTGTTGTTGTTGTTGTTGTTGTTGTTGTTGTTGTTGTTGTTGTTGTTGTTGTTGTTGTTGTTGTTGTTGTTGTTGTTGTTGTTGTTGTGGTTGTTGTTGTTGTTGTTGTTGTTATTGTTGTTGTTGTTGTTGTTGTTGTTGTTGTTGTTGTTGTTGTTGTTGTTGTTGTTGTTGTTGTTGTTGTTGTTGTTGTTGTTGTTGTTGTTGTTGTTGTTGTTGTTGTTGTTGTTGTTGTTGTTGTTGTTGTTGTTGTTGTTGTTGTTGTTGTTGTGGTTGTTGTTCTTGCTGAACCGAGCTTTGGCTGAAATGACAAAAAAAGCTGGACGTTCTGATAGAAAAAAACTAGACGTTCTTCTTCCTATGTACTTCTGTGTGCCGTCAATTCTTATTAGTGTAATTCATGTCAAATGATCGCTGCACATCTACTGCTCAACCATATTAAGCTGGAATTCACAGCGAACATTTCCAGGTTGGCTTGAAGTATTTCTCGAATAAAAATTTGCTGTGCGAGTAAAGTTCAAATATTTACTCCGTTTTTCTCAAACACCCGTTCACCGCTCTTCTCTGGGTTTTTAGTAATATCTCTCTAATCTGAAAGAGATTGTGCCAACGGATGTTTTACAACTTATTTTCCTCAATTTCATCGATCTTCCTCAATATTATCAACACGGCTGCATAAAATAACCAATGTTAAATACATCAACTCATCTTCAAGACCAGTTTCAAAGTTTCAAAGTGGCTCCAAAATTAATGAGTGGATCGAGTTTGTGTTATACGAGCACGAGTGTCGTACATACACTGGCATGCCAGCTTGAATAATGTTCCGTTGATTTTGTTCCTCGAGTTGGTACCGTCGTAAACTATGTACATATTTCAACTTACAACATTCACGAGTTTGCAAGCTATTATTTTAAAAGAGTGAATGCCGGCAAAAAATGGTCTGCTGCTCTGCTGCTCTGGTCTGGCTCATCGTTCAAACTATTGAAACTGAAAGGTCGAAAAGTTCTCCCTATCACTCCTCCCAGCAAGTTAACAGTCGACTGTTTGTAAACAGGATAACTGGAAGAACAAATATTATGAAAGAACTGTTCCAGGCTAGACGAGGAAATCTCAAAACTTGTTTCTGTTTGTTTTTTCAGTCCTCGAGTTTCAACTCGAGTTCAAAGTGGTTTCATAAGTATGTACTTCTCGTACAATGAAAATAACACCAGAAACGTTGGAAAATTTAATGCCGATTCAAAACCAGATTATTATTTCCCAAACCTCAAATGTTCCAAGCCGAAACAAGTGAATTTGTAAGTGTTTATGTTGACAGTGTGTCAGTTGTCATTCATATTGAACATCTTTACTAAAATACAATTTTTTCATCACATCTGCCGCAGTCTGTCACGTAAATGTGATCCTCATTTATTTGTTTGACCGAAACGACTTGAATGGCACACGTTTTAAGGTGATTTACTGAATGTCGTCGCCATTCGCTCAAATGAATTTGCAGTTCAGTCCGTCCGTACGGATTCCTACTGCAACGCCCAATCCAAGTATCCACTTTCAAAGTAGTCCGAGGTATTTTTTCAGGTTGAAAAGCTTTGCTGAATATGGGAGACAATCTGTTTGTTGGGTTTTTGTGTGCAGCGTTCAGAGCACTTTTGACAGCAGTAAGGAAAGAAAACAGCAGTAGAAAAGCAACCGATAGGCTGGCTCCAATGTAAAATACACACGGGCAAGTTCCATTTCAAATTTTTACTTGTTGTGAATCGTACTTAGTTAATCCATTCATAGCCTTGTGTTAATGACTTTTGAGAACATAATGAACTTTTATTTTATTCTTTAGTTTTTTAATCTGCCCATCTCTCGTTACACGAAATTCAAGCCGGCTAACTCGGTACGTAAATATTTTTTCAATTACCATAACAACAGAATTTAGAGCGAACTCATCTCTCTATGTACTATGTACTCTATGTATTCTACTATGAATGTATAGGTATAGCAGCGATTCGTTACAACTCTCGTACATACGTTCATACACTGCATGTTGGTTATTTCCACGAACCAGTATTCATATTTTTATTGCAACGACGAAACAAAAAAACCCTCCGTAAACTAAGACATGTGTTACCGAGTTGTTTCTTAACATTATTAATGTTCGTAACGTCTTTTTCTTACCGAGTATTATCTTCTGGTCATTATAGATAGTGCAGAGACTCTGTTCAAGATGTGTTTCGAACTTTAAAAAAGTTAGGAAGCTGAAAGTGGAACCACCCTTTCCGAACCCTTTGTTCATATGTTTTAGTAAATCAAGTTGCGTTTTGATGGCATTTGGTGCGTTTTAACACGGAACGTTTGCATTCACATTTTGACGTCTCTGAGCAAAAGCCTGTCGCCAACATCTAAGAAAATGTTGCCGTCTAAAGAAAATTCTTTTAGTATGGACTCATTTAAGACATTTATATGTAAGGCTGAGACATTCTACAAATTATGGAAACTTGGGCCATTACTTACATACTACATAAATATTTACATGTGTGGATTAATTCAAAACCACATCGCTAAACCAATCGATGGACCACCAGACCACCCGACATTCCTTATGAATCGGAAGCCCCCAGTCACCATCACTCAATTTCACATATATGTATGTATGTACCTCGCGGACGAGCTACTCCTCCAAAAGGGGCTTGAATTTCTCCAAAGAGGGAGAACAGGCAAATTTTATGCCATTTAACCTTCACCTTTTCAAACAACCAAAGAGGGGGGAATTCTAGTTTTCGCTTCCCTTGTCGTCCGCTAGTGGTACCACATATGTACATGTATGTATGTACCTGGCTGCCATACCTTTGCATATCAAATCAAAGTTTAACGCCGCCGCCCCATCCCGATTTGGTGTGGTGGGAACGGCACAACCTCATTGAGTGAGTACATAAAGGGTGGTACCTACATACATAATACGCGTTTGTATTATTAATGAACTCGTTTAACTGGTTGTGTTGCGTGTAATGATGCCGCCATTCACTATGAACCCACATAAACCACCGACTATAATTCTTCTGAGTTCAGCCAGATTGATGTACCATGGTATGAGGAAGTCCTTCCGTTTCTCCACTTGCATGGATTCCACATTGAACATTTTTCAGTTAAATTAAGTTATCAAGTTAAGAATTAGTTATATAGTTTAAATATAATTGAAAAAAAGTTAAATCAATCTTATTATGCAAACTACTCAGCACATCAAGTGTAACTAACTTACTAGACAACATATAATCGTTATCCTGGTTACTCTGCACACCCTCGCATTTCGTCACCAATGGCACTACCAGGGCAATGGTATATCTGGCACTCATGGTATGTGCCAAACGGTGTAACCTGATCCGGACGTGCATTAAGTCCTGGCAGTGGCACATGAACCCATGAACGCTTGTGTAAACCTTTGCCTGTCTGTGTCTCATAACGAGTAGTCGTCTTGCTTGCTTCTGGTTACACGTCATTATAATCATTAAGCGCTTTATTACATTTGATGTAGTACATTATTCACTATTCGTTAACCATTGTCGTTTGTTCGCTAATAGTTAACTACGATTCATGCGTCTAACACCAGATTTCCAATTGACTACTAAATATTTCACATGTTGTCTTCCATACCTAAATTACATGTTTGCATACATACATATCTATGTACCTGTTCTGATGTTGAAATTACCTGCCCCTTCCCCCCCCCCCTCCCCTCTCCCGAAAGTGAACTCGTCTAGTTTTTATGAGATTTTTTTATACTTATCGGTACATTATCGCCTTTTTATGTTAGTTTTTATCGTTTATGCAGTTGTTGTAGACTGGTTTTTATCGAAAGCTTTTTGCGCCGGGTCCGAACGTGCGAACGCTGATATTTAATATCGCTATTTAATGTGTTTATTATCATATTTATGAGTATTCATTATTGGCGTAATTGATATATGCAGTAGCGGGTGAGCTACTCACTATATTGAAGCATCAGTATTCGGTATCTCGTTGATGTGCATACTGTATGAATATCTCGTTTTCAAGATCTTGATTACCATCGTTGCACAATGTTTTAGGCTTGTCATACTTGGCCGTTTATTCAGTTAAATCTGAAACCGGAAAATAAGTTGTGTCGCACATGAATATGAATTCGTCGTTCTCAACTACACGACTGCTACAAGTGGTTGTCGTTACACATTACGAAGTACAGGTGTCAATGGAGTTGTCGTGTGCTTCAACGCGTGTACAGTATTGACGTACGAGTACGACACAGTTTATTCCCTTGGCTATATACCACCCGCCATATATATTTGATCGTCAGTTAGCTATCGTGCAACGTGCTTAGGTGTTCAACGAATCATATCGAGCCCGATAATAGCACACTTAGCCAGATTATCGAGCCAATCCAGTTATACCAATGATCTGACGTGTCGGCCACCGTTAGGCTAGTTAAAGAAACAAACATCCTAATCGTACTATCATACAAATATTCAATTACAAAAACAATCATCGGCAAACCACTATCAGCCTCGGGGTAACCCAAATATTCTTGATGGTAATATGGTTTTCTATTAAATACAAAGAAAAAAAATGGTCAGCCCACAAATATTGATTAGAAGGCTGTGATTCCAATTAAAAAAAACAGATCAGCTAACGAATGCGAAGCGGATGAGTTAGTCGACAAAGATAATGACTCGTCAAGAACTTGCATGGAGTGAGCTTTGCTCATAAATGGGTAATAAAAATATGTTTCTTGATTTAACAAAAGTTTGTTAATTTTTTGCTGACCTGACGGTGTTACGTTTATTAGTCGTCACTGCTCAGAATCACAAGCTCGCTAACAAAATGGCTGTGCAAATACAAAAATGTTGCGTATGTGTACTTCGAACCGAACGAGCTGGCGATTTTTTGCCGTTTTCCTAACGTTCGGCGATTTTGGGGTTGAATGGCTGACATTCATATTTCATACTGTACAAATACCATAGAATACGCTGGATTCGTATAGAATATAATACGTGAGAGCGAATGATTCACTGAATGTATTTACTCATTCATGTATGGTCAACATTTTTCTGTATAAGTTTTGGAATATGGTCAAAATGAACGGGAAACTTGTTTCTGGGTGTTCAACGTTTTGCTGTAATTCTGTGATTTCAATAAGTAGATCATAGATAACTCAACTGCTGCAACATTGCTTGCTAACTCGACATCGTGAATCTCATTAAAGCCCATTTCCTCTTTATATGATATGCAATGCTTTATTCCAAACTACAGTAACATATGTTTTCAATCACTTTCCCATGAACATGTATATTTATAGAATATATCGGAACCAGCAAAACTGTTATCGGTGTTTTGAATCGCAAATCAAAATGGCAGCTGAACTACGTAGACACTACATTTCGTTACGGGGCGTATCCCTAAAAAGATGCTATCGTACAATTTTCAACGTGGAGCTGTCAGTAAAATGTGGCGTAATGCTGTCAATTAGACCCGATTCCAGACCGATAACGTCTCACACTAAGATGGGTTCATTTTCGATGCAAACTTGTTTCGATTTCGACCACACGTATGGCATTGTTTAGAGCAGTCCATTAATGCTGACGCTGAGTAGTCAAATGCTTTTGATACATTTTTACAGTTTTATTCAATTTCTTTAGGTAAGCATGAAGGAAGACGAAATAAATATAATAATTATGTTTTTGTGTTCAACTGCACAAGATTTTTCACGGCTTTTACTACATACATACATGTATGTACATACATACGTAAATGGTTTCCTGATCATCTTAGCCAGGTCTTCTTGTACATACATAACCATGCGGTACATATCTCATACATACATACATAAATATGTAATAGATGCAAAGCTTATCATGTACGTACGATATTCATTATTTCATGTACCGATTCGCTGCTATTAGTGAGCTGGTTTGCAGAACTGATTTCTCTGTTGCGAATACATTAGAGATGTCCATCAATCCACTATGTGTGTATCTTTTTACTAAGGCATAAAGCCAGATCATAAAGAGCATACTACATATCATCATACTTCATACTGTAACGTACCTTCATAATATTCCACGGCATATTTTTTCGCCTTTGTATGTGGGCACTGCAATGTTAATGTCTTGCCTAAGGAGCATTCCGCTTACTGATTCAGTTTGTTGTTTAGTTAAAAAAGCATTATAGTCTGAATGTGAACATTCATTGAGTTTCTTAGCTATCTGCAAGACTATTCGTTTCAAAAAGTGAATTCTTTTGCCCGTACGACGGAATGAGGTTTTCAGAGTGCCTTTTAGTGGCACACACATATTCTTACTGGCATCGTGGTGCGGTACAGATTCATGTATATGTTGACCCCGTTCAGTCGCTCAGGGTGCTACATACCATGTGCACTTGACAACCACATATCTTTCATTCTTCTACATATGTGTATAATTTATTATTACAAAAAATATCAATCTTGATGGTTTAAAAAAATTGCATCATTTTACATGCATGGTCTGGTATTGTTAGTTTTTTTCAGTTTCCGGATGTGTCACATGCATTTGAGATGTGATGTTCTCTCTGGGGAGAGCACATAATTTTTCACTGGGTCACATGACCGACGGAAAAAAATGGACAATGAACTGGGCGAGTGAAAGCCAGATTAAAATAGAATAATGTACAAGTTGAAGGTGTATGGAAGAACGTTCGAGTGTACAGGAATATACATTTACTGTAGTATTAACGGTTTATGCAGCAGCTTTCTAGTCGAGTAGTCTTCATTATTAGCTTCATTTGGAAACGGTTGGTTTTATGTTTTTTTTCAGCTTAGCTTTAGTTTGTAATGTTAAACATTGGTAGCAACTCTTTTTACTTTTAAATAAAGAAACCTATGGATTGAATTACATACTCGTTGATTAGTTGTTTTTCAGAGCTCTAACAAATGTACATGTGTTATGCAATTTGATTCAAAGTTGCAATCCAATTGAGTAGATTCAAGCGTGACCAAAAAATAACTAATCACGATTTTGTGGTGACGGGAAAATTTCCTGTTCTGCTGAAGCGTCCAGTAGAAAAACATAAATGATAAACGTTTGCTACGGGTAAACTTTAGCAGCGTACATCAGTCGTTTTCCATGATTCAAATCATAAGTAGGTGGAAATGTTTTTGCGTCGACATATTTGTACCAAGTAATGTTTCATGGGTACACCTGTACTGTATGTATGCAGTCAGTTTGCTACAACATTAGAAAGTCCCTTGATTATCTCAATTATTTTTTCCATGATTAACGGATCACGGTATTATGCATACAATTGCAGTCATCCAATTGATAATCCAGTCAATCATTCAACCGATCAGTTAGTCAATCACAAAAAACCAGACCGGCCAACAACCCAGCGCCCACTATTTATACTTGATTTTTTTCTACAGTGGTGGTCCATCCCCATTGTTTATATGCGCGCTCTGGATAAAAAAACTATCGTTTGTTCTGCTTTGTTGAGGTCGATAGATTTTGAATAGTTGTTTTCGCTGTACTGTATTTATTAATGAGTTGAATTATTATAGTAAAATAGTAAGTTTATTATTGCGGTAAAAACATTTCATTTTTAAACACGAAAGAGTTTTATTTAGTACGTGTATTTGTAATACTTCATCTTGAGTTACAATTAAAACATGTTTAACAAAACTGTTGAGCCTGCAATATTCCTGATTTACGTGTTCGACGTTGTTAGCTGTTACTAGCTAGCACTCACATAATTTATGACCAGTTATAATATGCTATACCACATACTTGAACAGTTAGTTAAAAAGCTTAAAATATTCAGATACATATAATGTATTCGTTGTTATAATAAAATGCAGTCTTGTAATATTCGATCAGAATTATGTATCTTCGTTCGGAATGCTTCAACAGACAAAAATCAAGCCATTAAACTTTTTACGGGATCTCTTTCCTTCCAGTAATAATATACTTTTTTCTTCGACGTTGGACTACAGTGTGGTCTGTACACACACAAATCAGTAAGAAAGAATAAATTAAATATGCAACTATAATACCACAATATTATGCAAATATTCCCATGATGTGAAGCATGTGACCTGTGACACGGTGAATTGATTGGCACTATTATTGTAGTCACATCACCCTCCCCCTACCGATCCGAATCGTAATTACATATGCACTGTCTACCACTTATAAAAGCTGTTAAAGTCCCACACCCCCGATCGGTTTCACTCTCATACAAAGGGAAAAGTCAATATTATCATTCTTACAAGTTTTACAGTCATTTGATGCCACAACGCAAAAACTATCTGCACAAAAATATTAGAAGCGAACGCAAATGCAACCTCCTATTTGTATTACGGTGTGACTGTTGCAGTGCAGCCAGTTAGAGCCACTGTTAGAGCCAAACAAACCACCAAAGGGAGGTGAATCTTTCCAAAGAGGAAGAATCGGCAGAATAGACTAGGCTATTTTATCTACACCTAAAGAACTTTGCTCTTTGAAACCGCCAAAAAGGGGGAAATTCCACTTTACCCTCCTCTTCTCGTCCGCCAGTGACTGCATGGTCTGAGTACTCACAGGCCACGTTTCTGGCAGAGTCACTGATTTTAATGGCAAAACAACCTTTTAACGCAAAATGTCACTACCACTTTCAGACCGAACGGATTGGCAAATAAATGACTCAATCAGCTGGGGGTAATCCGCTAGTGCATAGAATTGCTAGGCTTTGTTTGTAACTGTTACACTTTACTAGTAACTAATACACTTTGTTTGTAACTGTTACACTTTGTTTGTAACTGTTACACTTTGTTTGTAACTGTTACACTTTGTTTGTAAAGCTGTGGCGTACGGTGTCGCATTCTGTAGACTCATAGTAAATAAAGCGGAGTGTTAATGGAGCGTCAATATTGTCAAATAGTTGTGCATTGATTCGTATTTTCTTCATCGTAGAAAACTCAGAAAACTGAACAATTATTATCTTTTGAATTTCTAGAATATTTTATAGCCCAGAATCAAAACGTCTATTCAGGTAAACATAAAACAATAATCATTATGGTTTCCACAGTTTGGAGCGCTTTGGTTTTATTGATGCAAACTTTTATGACGTTCAAAACAGTTTATGTAATGATTATTTCTAGCATTGGTCAGGTAGAAGTGGGTCGCATAAAAAAATTGGATATTTTCAAATAGGAGAGCTGTGTTAGCCAACACAGACAGATTGTTTAACTGATCAAGTAAACCATAATTCAGTTACTTAAAAATAAGTCACTGAAACACTCACTGATACAGTCACTCACACAGTCACTGATACAGTCACTGATAGAGTCACTGAAACAGTCACTGATACAGTCACTGACACACAGTCACGGATACAGTCACTGATACAGTCACTGAAACAGTTACTGATACAGTCACTGAAACAGTCACTGATACAGTCACTGAAACAGTCACTGATACAGTCACTGATACAGTCACTGATACAGTCACTGATACAGTCACTGAAACAGTCACTGATACAGTCACTGAAACAGTCACTGATACAGTCACTGAAACAGTCACTGATACAGTCACTGACAGGTGCTCATCGGATGTAATATCTGAAGTGTGCACACTCCAATCTTCTTATCCCCGAGTACTGCTCCACTGCAATCGTTTAGCTTTTTGCCCGTGAAAATCAACATTCAACGTTTTTTATGTGTACCGTATCATTATGTGTGTATTCTACTGTTTCGTTGACTCCACTCAATTGCAGCACAAAAGTGGATTGCTACAGCTGGAACTCGATTCCTGTATTTCCGTGTAAACCACTTGGTAGAATGGAAGCAACTGGAAAAATATGACTTTTAAGTGCCTGACCAGACAACGATTATGACGAATATAATAGCAATATTTTTGATATTCGTTTTTGAATGAATCATACTACGGTGATTCAAGCTCTTGTCACTCCTTTTCAAATTCAATTTTTCCCAGGCACGCCCTTTATAGCCTGTTCGTTCGCTATGTGGAATGTTTGAGCGCTTTTACTATTAATACTGAACAGTTAGTAAGTGAGTGAGTCAGTCTTCCTTGTTGGTCCTGTCTGTCTGATTTACTGAAAACATCTGCTCCAAATCATGGCGGCATGTTGAGGACGACCGCTGAGATTTCAATGAGACTGAATGTGCGTTCACTTGGTTGACGGTTAGTAATTTTTTGAATGAACATAATTAGCAATATATAAACTGAAGAGTAATTAAAATTCTCGGATTTGTTCATCTTCTTGGGTAATATCGTTGCCCGCGTATTTTGCAATGTCATCCAAAATCCTGATCACTACGATATTGCAGGGATATCATTGTTAGTCGGTCAATGATTCTGTCAATCAGATGAGTCCGTACTGTAGTACTATATTTACTACATTATGTTTGCGTTTATGCCAAACCGCAGATCAGTGCAAACAGATCTAGCAGATAATACGAACATAAGTTGTATAAAGCGGCAACGTCTTTTCATTCGGTTAACTAAACGAAAGTCTGACTGAACAGGTGAGTAAACTGTTTAACCAGAGAGAAACAGGTTAACATAAGTCTGTTCCAGGTTTTGAAATAATTATGAAATACCATAAAAAGGTTAACAAGATGAGATTTTGGTTAAGGATGACTCGAGCTACATATATGTATATCCGCGACCACTGGCAGACAAGGTAACCCTTTAAAATGAGGGGAATTCCATCAAAGAGGGGGAATTGGCAGTTTTCAGGCCATTTTAACTACACTCTAAGAAGCAATTTATATTTTTTGAAAACGCGAGAGGTCGGAATTCAACTTTTCCCACCTCTTCTCGTCCGCTTGTATCCGCGACCGATGGTCTCCGATTAAGCGGATATAAGCATTATACAACTGAATGTACTGTATATATTGTATGTACTTTAGGTATGTATGTTTGTACCTGGACGCTTCCCACAGGTCCAATCATTCACTGGTGTTTAGACGACGTCAGAGCACAGTCCCATTTTGGCTGCAGAAATCTGATTTCAGTTGGGTATTTGTGATTTCAGGCGACAGTGACATGACTCGTATGTACTGTACGTCTGAATTTGGGCGTCGTATGATTCAATTCTGATTGTCGTGTTCGCGTGGCCTGACAATTTACAAATTATTCTATTCCGAATATAGCTACTTTCTCATAACTGAATTTGTACAAGAATACAAATGTAAAGGAATGCTTATTTCTTGAGATTTGAATAAAATGTAGTTCGAAATGGGTTATAATCGGGTTAGCTTCTTCTAAGATCAACCGACACGTCTATCTAGAAGGCCAATATTACAGATAACATCGAAATATATACTGTAATTGTCAGTATTTATTTCCGACCGTACCCTGTGTATTAGTGGATAGTATTTGCTTCAACAATCAAATGCCAATAATACGCACCAACACAATAATATCGCTGCAAGCACTGGTGGACGAGTCAATCCACCATAGAGAAGGGAATTTTGTCAAAGAGAGGGGTATTAACAGGTTTAGACCATTTTATCTACCCCGTAATGAACTATGTACCAAAGACTCGGGAATTCCACTTTCTCGTTGTTCCCTCGTCCGTTAGTGACTGTAAGCACTATCGAATCGTACATAGTCGGACATTTGTAGTCTATAGCTCGATCGTAAACGGACAAGTTCTGACTTTGTTTTTTCGATAAAACTTTTCCGCACCAGGGGATGAAACATCTAAATAAATGTAAGACTTTTATGCATCAGGGAAATATTTTTGGCGCCAATTCACAATGGCGGTTTGAGAATTCATGAAGATTAACGACCCTTGCATAAATACTCGGTCATTCCCGTGCATATATTTTTTAATAGTCGAAATAATAAACTTTATATCCATGGTTCATCAAACGCAAGAGCAAGCGAGAAAAAAAAAGATTTTGACGTAGTAGTAATTTAAATTTCATAAAATTAATTTTGGCGCTTGAGCAAATATTTAGCTCATCAAACTGATACAGTAACTGGTTTGACTCACATGCGAGTAAATACATAAATTCAGATTAAAAAAATTTCAAACTAGTAATAATGATTGACTTTATCTACAATAGTGACGGATTATAATTTTCCACTCGGTTTTATTTTTATATTCCTTCATATTCGTGGTTCATCTCCTAGATTACGGTACTCACCAATCCTGATAATTGTATTTATTTTTACCAAAATTTATTAAAACATGAATTTTTTTAGAGCCGTGTTGTTTAAAAAAACAAATTTGAAAGTAGTAGTGTTAGTTCATCAATGTCCCGCTGGTCCGTTTACGATCAAGCTATATATAAGGGGGAATGTGTTCCTGCCAACGTTAGCTGCCACGGCACCCATAATTCTCATCTCTGCTTTTGTTTGTCAACTGATGACCGTTATGTAGATGATTTGCTGTTCAAATAAGTATTATATAGCAGGGTACACTGTATTAGAACTTGTTCAGGGCTGGTTACACATATAGAATAGTAGAGCAGATTGAATGTTTCACATTTCATCAATGTTCAAACGTTTCACAATTAAATTTTAGACTCACAGTTTTATTGAAACTTTCTGACCGACTACGATAAAGTCGACTACGGTAGCGTTGAGAAAACGGTAACTCCACACTTTCATACTTTTTACAACGAATTTTTATAGTTGTATTATAACTTTTCAAAATTGTTGGTTTTTGCGATTATTGAGATAATTGTTCGATTCCATTCCGCCCGCAATGTTTATGTACATGAACATCAATATGCTTATAAGGGTATGTTCGACTCATCTGAACTGAATCATTGCCTTGTAAACCTGAACCCCTTGACTGACGACACCCCATCCAGCCCTAAACACTCTTGGACGTGTATCGCATTATTTGCACTGATATGCTCTTTGTTTCCTGTTTTGGTCCCGCAATTGCCGAAGCTTGTTTGCTAATCTCAGGATAGCTAATCGAAAATATTATAATAATAAATGAAAAGCGAACATGTTTCTTTAAAAATACGTGTAAAACATTTTAAGCTTCTGGTTACAATAAACTACACATGTATAATTGCATATCCTATGTTGCAAATAGTTTTTGAGACTTACCTTTGAAAACTTGCAGTAATGTTTTTCATTTCCTACGTAATTGCTTTGGGTTCAATGATGATTCCAAGCATGGAGAATGAAATTTCACCCAGTTTTTTTTCTGACTAACAAAATTATATTTAAACTTCTACGGTTTCTAACCTACAAAGTTTCGGACGAATACAATACAGTGAACTGTTTTCCTTTACTTATTTGTTTAATACTTTTCTCAAATAGTACGATTCATCCAAATGCTGAATCATACTCGGTTAGAAAAGTAGTAGACATTATTATTCATCTATGTACATATATGTATATGCTATAAAGTTTAGCGGAATCAAAACAGCATACGTTTTGATGGTATTGTAGCTTACCAGTTTACCGAACGGATGCACCATCGTATGAACATACTATGTACGTATTGTACAAACACAACTTTTTAAAGTATTTTTACATATAGGCTGAAACATTGCTACTGAATTTGTAATGATAAGCGCTTTTAGTGCTGTATTTTTTTGTATAAAAGTAAATGTTGCTTTTGTCTGGCAGCTGTTCACCTCAGAACGGCAATGTGTATGTAAATCATAATGACAACCAAGAAGAAGACTCTCAAACACGATAACAACTGTAGCACGACTAACTTTGAGTTCCCCCAAACAATGCAAGCTGATGAAATTAGCGACAGTTTATCCTAATGAACGAACTCTCAACACGGTCACTCCTTCAGTCAAAATTGAATTGAGATTCATTGTGCTGCTCGATGGGTCAATCGTACCTTATATTATCATGCCAAGTAATCTGCCACTAAACGACCGTTGCACGTGTCCGACTTCGAACAATAATGTTGTTGCAAAATGCAATGTGCACTTCTCGACTGATAGGCGACATGAGTTTTGTGAATCATGAGGACCTATCCATTTGTCATTCTAGTTTGCATTCACTGATTTATCGGTAACGTTGTATATTTTACTACCGTTGATCACGAATATAAACGAATTTGCTATGATTATAACCAGAAATTATGTACACAATATGTTTATAAGAAACTTTTAACTTACTGATAGCGATCATAAAAACAATTGCTACAATATCAGGGAACAAAAAGACATCGTTTGTTATCAGTAGAACATGATGACACATGCAAAAGTTCAAGCAGACACGCGGATTCTGGTTTTTATGCACTTTGAGTTGAGTGGATACTTTTTCAGGTTGTTGATGATTCATGTTCAAACAAATAGATGTAGTAGGAATTTGAGAACATCATATCATGTCTTCCAGAAGAGTTATGCTTGTAGTCAAGCAAGTTTTGTTGTATTACAATACTGCTGAACACGCATACAAACCATAACAACAGTGACCTGCCACACAATTATCTATCAATCGGTTTGTTAACACACACAATGCTTTATGGCTTGAAGTCATTTCAATGAGAACATTCGACAATGGTTAACTCCATATGAATGCTTTTTATTATATGGTATTTATATATATACCAGTTGTAAAATTAACATGTAACTGTTTCCAACTAATGTTTTCAGATTAACCCCTTCGATTAGCATCAATGACCTACAGTAGTAATCATCAATGTTGACGACCATCAATACCCGATAATGGTATCCTTTCGACACGACATGCCCCTCACCGTCCATAGGTGACTGACACAACCTTTACCAATACTTATTACTTACTCAATCGACAGTATTTAATTACGAATCTCACCACGACGGTATCGATTCCGAACAGTGGCGTTCAGTAAAATAATAATCGTCCACGATCTCTGCCGTGAAATTTCTCCGTGATCGACCATGTCATATATAAGTGATACCATACTGTTACTTGTAATAACATCATCATTAATTGCTGGATCGAGTGCCTTACTGCGATGTCATTGCACCACCGACAAGGGCGGCAGTGAATGCTACTACAATACCTGTGTCGAACCGCACAATGATTCACCTGAGCTCATCGCAGAAAAAGGTTACCTTATCAATTGGTTTATCACGTGTACATGTTAGGCTGCTTTTAGAATCTGAAAGGAATCAAAAAAGAAAAAATCTGTAGAAATTTCTGACCGAATAAAGTTTTACCTTCAACACAATCGTGAATTTTCAGGTAACGGGTTTTACAAACTGTATATTGTCCTTTCTTTTTTCCTCTCCTTTTTACGTTCCTTTTTACTTTCCTTAAGAATCCTAAGACTATAATAGCATATTGGTAGAAACTTTTTTTATCGAATATTTGTTTATTTCATTTTTAAGAAAATCGATTTTTTTGGTTACAACAGTATTTTGTTCAGGTGCGTTTGCGTGTGCAGCCGTGAACGTGACGGGCAAGGGTGTTTACTACGCATGTATCCGCAGCAAAGCCATCCATGGAAGGGACACCATTTGCAAACAAGCCAAGGGTGTCACTGCATGCTGGTGTCAGAACGGTGATTACTGCAATCTCAGTTTGCTGCAGGTTGGGCACCCCAATCATACTATTTGTTGCCATGTATAGAACTTCATTTTAACAAACTATAATAATAATAACTATATTACTATAATAGTAACTTAATAATAACAAACTATACTTGTATGTACTATTTGCGGCGCGGCAGCTTGCAAAAATTTAATCGGGAATCGGATTTGTGTCAATGAGAATAACGGTCACAAAACTTGAAAATTTTCACTGATCATAGTTATAAAAAATAACTTGGAAGAATAATCAAAAATTTTGACTAGTTTTCTACTAACATCGAGTGTGATCCCTAATTACGGTAGTTGATACAATGACGTCAGTGAATGACAGCCAACACGGACGATGGTATCGTCGGGACATCAGGACACGGTAAACCTAGTGTCCACTTTACTATCACGTATTGTACGTTACACTGTGAAGTGAAGCTTGTTATGGGTTTCTTGTTATGATAAAACTAATACTATGAACCCGTGATGCAAATTTACATACGATTGATTATACGCCATATTCGTATGTTGTCTAAATAACTGAACACGCGCCAAAGTCAGTTTTGCATTCAAATTGCACGCCAGAAACTATTAGAGTAACAAGAAACCCTGTATGTGCCGTGAAGTGAACACACAAGCTACGATCCACAAAATCACATTCATTTTCACCAATGGGAACAACAGTCGGAAACATTCATAATAAAAAATACTACATAAGCTACCACAAATGCTTGCTTATTTGCTTGAATTTGATTGTTTAACGGGACCATTTGTCGTTTGCACATACATAAGTCGTTCAGTTTGGGACTTTTTATGAGCTATTCAAAAATTACGCTTTACAGAATTAACCACCAGATATTGATTTGATCATTGTCAACTTCCGCTTTCACGCTCGCTTTCAGAATAGATATCAACTTTCATCCAAGTGTTACCAAATTTATACAGGAGAATTTGTTTATTTTAAGTTTCCGAAGTTGAACCCTTTGAAAAAAGCAGAAAATTTGTCTGATTGCCATAAAGAAGCCTCTGTTTGAAACTCCGATAACTCGAATGGCGATCCGTACAATGTAGTGTAGGTGGCTACGTATATGGAAAACTCTCATAACACACAAGTTTCTTCTTTTTTCAGAAAACCTTGCTCGAAGACGCAGAGGATTCACAGCCTAAACCTCCACAACCTCCACCACTTCCCACACGACCACCTCCGCCGCCACCTACAACTACAACAACAACAACCACAACAACAACCACAACAACAACAACACCAACAACCACTACAACAACACCGACAACAACAACAACAACAACACCAACAACTACAACAACAACACCAACAACCACAACAACAACACCAACCACCACCACAACAACACCAACCACAACCACAACAACACCTACAACAACCACAACAACCACAACACAACCGACCACCACAACAACCTTCTATCAGCGGTATATTTATCCTGAAACGCGGAAACCGTATGAACCTCGACAGGGTTACGACAGAGACTTGACAACAACAGTATCGCCATATTGGCAAAGGAACACTGATCCACCGCCAACTGAGCAACCGTTATGGAAGAGCAAAACCGAGGAGCCAATCAAACCTGATAAATCTTTCTACATTACCGTTACAAGGTTGGATTAGAAACAGTAAACCATAGATTCTTTAGTTTTTTTCCGTTATTATATTGATGAAAAGTTTTATAATTTTATAAAACATGGAAGGGTTTTTGTTTTTGGCCAACTCTTAATTACAGAGACGGGAGTATTTGGTATCCGTGTATTTGGTATTATCCCACGGAAAGTGCAACCAGGTCAAGCAAATCATACCAGTTTGCTGTACACACTTTCAAATATCTCAGTTCTTCAATCTGATCACTGAAAGTCGTTTTTTTGTTTCAGTTGAATAGAACAAATCTAGAAGAACATTTCTATATGTTTTGCCACTGACTTCGTCATTGTTCACGTCCTACTAAAAACAACTTTTTATTGAGTTGATCTTGCGTACCTTTCCAGTGTACCCATGCCGTTTTCTAACTTGTTTCCCTCGATTTACTGGTGAGCCGCCCTTTGTTGTTCTACTAACATGAGAAATGTCACTAATATTTACATCATCTCATTGGTTTTGAGTGGAATCAGTTGCCATTTGTTTGTATGTTGTGAGTACAGTGCGTTTATCAGATTAAGACTTTTTCTGGGACATTTTCATGTAAAATCTTTTTCTCACGCCAAAATAGTGTGCACAGCTGTCTGTTCGGTAGGATAAATTAATTCACCTTAAAAACAAAAAAACACCTCATTCGGCATGCTTCCAGCTGGCTTCTTCGGCCATTGAAAAACACAATTTTTCCATCAAACCATATAATTAAATGGTTAAATTTAGGAGCGAGAAAACGGTTTTACGAAAAAAAATGCCAGAAGATATGCTTCATCAGATAAACTGAGTATATTTCATGTTTCATAATGTATTGATAGTCGAGGTTAATGCACGGCCATTTCTTTCGTAACAAGTATGCCTATGTATTACATGTTTTATAGGCATCGTAAATTATCATGCGAAATGGAATACCAGTGTATCCTGATGTATTCCCATGCTTGTGAAAAAAAATTGATTCGGATTTTGATTCCTCGCATAACCAATTACGAAGCCTGTAGTTGCTTTGTTCGGTGGTACTCACGAGTACTGTGTGGCATGTTTTTAGCAACAAGTTGTACATACATAGAAGCATGATCCGATTATTTTTGCTGAATTAGATTCAAGTTAATGAATCGAAAGCCCTTGTTGCTCCAAGACCTTAGTCTACATACCTAAGTTTTCAGTCGTCAGCACTTGATCAGCAGGATGTTAGAAGAACAGTTTACTTGCTGTATGTCTTGGTCCCGCGTTATCGTTCAAAAAATCATTTAAACCTTGCATCAACTAAATGGTCTGAATTTCAGGGATCGGTTGCCGACGAGCACACCAGCGTCGTACAGTCCGATCTGGTCATCGCATGACACAACACGACGTGCTTGGGTCGATGCAGGTTATTATAGTTAAAATAAAATATAATAATTTAGTTATATATAATCAAGTGAATAATAAATATGTAATTGGGTTATTTAATTTATTTGGTGATTTTGTTTAGCGGATGGGATTTGTTTGGTGGATGGGATTTATGTGGTTGTGGTAAAAAAAACACTGGACAATCGAAGAATAAATATGGAAAGTTTATCGGGTCTGGAACAGTACGTTTCTCGGAGCCATTGAAGCATGCCCATTGCTTGCCTTGAACATGGGTGCTAAGCACGAACGTTATCCCAAAGGAATCAGTTAAGGCCGATCATTATTCATGCACTATTGTCACGTCCCGCTTCATACTCTGAGTTGTCTATCACGCCCTGCCTTCCAGCCATCACGCACTTTACGTTGTATTATGTGTAGCCTGGTTGCTTGCAGATACCTGGACACCCTCAGCTGATGTTCGTCCCGTACCGACCAAGGCATCGACCAGTCGACATCAGAGGCTGTACCCGGCAGCACCAGATACACCTGCCCCAGATTACAGTCGACGCTGGCAACCACCATCCTCTAGTAGATACTGGAACACTGTTACAGATACAACACCACCACCAGTATCAACTACACCCACTCCAGTAACTGTGGCACAGCGAGCACTTTGGTGGACATCAACGACCACGCAGGCACCCGAAGACCAATACTGGTGGAAGAACAAACAGAAGGAGGAGGAGGTGGAGGACGTGAAGGAGAGCACGTTCGGTTGGAGGACTACGAGCACGCCGATTAAGAGCAGGTGAGTCAGTGGAGTAAGAAATGCATGAGTGAGTAAGGGAAGTGAGAAAACGTGAGGTGTTGTGAGATGCTGTGAGGTGAGGTGGAGTGAAGAAAGCTAGTACGAGTGAGTTAGTGAGTGAGTGATAGAGTGAGTGAGTGACTGAGTGAATGAGTTAAGGAATAGACTACGTAGTTTTTCTATTGTATCATACATGATTCCATAATTCGCAGGTACTGGAACACGCCCGAGCCGTCGACTACGGTGCCACCACTGTTGCAATCACAGTACACACCACTCAACCCATCGGTGTCAATCACCACAATCCGTACGGTTGTGTACAGTCGTGCCACGACCACAACTCCAGTGCCACCCTCCACCACCGAGCCAACCTGGTCCAACTGGGTGCCACTAAAACCAACCACAACCAAACGACCCTGGTGGGAAAAATCATCGTTTCAGTCAGACAATGATGTGCCGGACTCAACGCCACCTACCGAGGGTGGTTACCAGTCAGGAGTTCTTTACCCTAAAAGGGACTCGCCAGTGGAGCAGACTTCGACGGTACGGGACGTTGAGCTGGTGCCGGACATTGCCACCATGACCAGTGATGCCGACTTGAAGAGACAATCAGAGACTCGGGTCATATCCGATGCAAACAGAGTCAGCCATCAGGCATGTTGGGTGACCAGTCTTCTATTACTGAATGCATGGCTCAGGTTTTGAGTCATGATACTAATGTGTAAGTACCACTCAATGAATACAGATTTTTTAAAAACTTTTTGTTGTCAAGCGGTTCAAAGTTTGGGTGGTGCTTATGCAAAAGTATAGTTTTGTATATCCGTGATCTGTACAACCAGAAACAGTTCACTTTGTTATCTGCTTTAGCGTTAAGTTGACTGGTGTAACGAGTGTAACATGCAATGAATGACATACTCGATGATTGACGTCACATTTGTATTTTAATTGCAACATGTTTCAAACGGTTCTCAAACTGGAGTCAAACCATGTTTATTACGAAAACATTACCGGCCGAGTCCAAAGGAATTACCATGAAAATATTATCAAATGGCACGTCAATCAACCAGCAAATTTAATTATGACCCGCTAGTATTTACATGACTATTTGCATATCTTTCAATATTTTGCCAACCACACGTGCTATTTACACTTTGTTATATCCGTCGAGTGATGTTGTTTTCTATTGATGTAAAACTTCAGCCATATGCTATAATTTCGGTCTAGAACTCCAGAAATTTTAATTACATACTCATATATGGTTAAAGTTTTGCCATCTAACTCAAATACTATAATTCTACATGCTGTTCACGCTCATACGGTGTATATTTATGAATCATAGCAATTTTACTGCATTCGATTACGCGGGTGTATGGTCCATTATAAATCTGGACATAACTCGAATACCTATCCAACTAAATGCCCTAATATCTGCCTGATTGTCGTACTATGTAGGTGAACTTGATGATCGACTGTCAGACAGATATCGGTTAACACTCGTTGTTTCTGATTACTTGAAGTTCATTGCTTAGCACGTCACTGATGCTGAATAACATGAAAAAATGAGCTTGCAGTAATCAACGATTCCCATTCATGTTCTAGTCCAAATTGACTCGTCCCACAACCACCTACTGATTAGAGTTCCAGCATTGCATTCTTGTTATTCGAGATAAACCTATTCTACTGCCACCACAAATTACTTTTGTGACACTGTTTGTAGGCACCATTTTAATATACCCAATCAATTTTGTTCGGCAATTTTTTTCAATCAGTTAAAACTGACATCACTATTTTGGCCGTATATCGGCCAAACCCACTAGCGATCCGGATTACTGCTGATCGATCCATGACCATTCATGGTTATACCGAGTCGATTCCTATCTTCGTATTCACAAAACTTTATGCCACCTTCAGATTTAGCATGACTAACGAGGAGAAATTTATAACCTGTAGGCTTCCTATGAATGTAATAATATAAACATTATGTGCAATTTTGTTACTACGTGGTTTTGATGACATAATGAAACCGTTACCGACCACTTGATATTGTCATTCATTCATTCAAGAAACAGTTAACCAAATTTCCAATAGTATTGAGATCAAATATACAGTATTTTTATAACAAACAAGAGTTTATAATTGTATGAAGTTACAACTAAAAAGCACACGGATAACAGCACCAGTTGCTTTTTATTCACTTTTTCGACTTCACTACGGAGCACGAAGATCGCTGATAATCTGAGCTAGTACAGTTCAAACCACTATTTACAAGTGGTAATCGTATCGTTATCTTTCTGTGTCAAATGTCTTTGTATAATCGTGAATGTTATTTAATGAAGTCGATCAAACTAATTGAATCAATTGAAAACTACCAGGGTCATTGGATCACATGCACACAACCAAAATTTATAAACACGAATAAACGAATGATGAATTAGAGGACTTGACTGGCCGTCTGTGAGCTGATCATCGAGTCAATCAACGCATCGTCCTCATCGTTTTCATCCATCGTCAGGCTGCTGTTGTCCAGCTGACTTTGGGACTGCGAGAACGATACTGCCGTTTCTGCAGTAATAAAATAATTTAATGGAGTAACCTTCCGTTATATTTGTGGATAAAATAAAACGACTGACTGAAAATTGGGAAACCGCGTTCGGAAACTATCGGAGAATACACTTGTAGTAATAAAACTAATAAGAAACACTACCAACCGGCAGTAATGGTTTTCTGTTTGATGCTGGCGCCCTTAGCGAGCTGTCTGCTCATATCGAAGTACTGATTGGGGTGTGTGATGAGCTGATCGCACGAGTCCGTGGGCATGCCGTGAGTGGCCTCAAACACTCGAGTGCACGCCCGGTCGAATCGATTGTCCTTCACCATCGATGTTATCTACAAGTGAAACAATACAAAGTTTTTTATTGGGAATTTTTCATTAACGAAGTCAACAGAGCACACTAATACCATTCATAATGTTTTTTTCGTAGTGACCAGAGAGGTTGACTAAACTAACCAGCAACGACAGAGATCTCAGAGCAACGCATCAATATATTTGACTCAAGTCAGTTTTCAAACCTAGGACCTTCAGTTTCCAAATCTGGCGCCCTACGAACTATAATAGGCAGGTGACAAAGACTATACAGGGGACAGATGACGGGTTCATATTCAATGATTGACATAAGTTATAAATTAAATGAATTAAATTCATAAAAGGATAGGTTACGAGAAAGTCGACTCATTGTTTCATAAGTAAGCTGGTCCGATGAAAAGCATAATGACTAACTGCTTTGACACGATCGCTGGCAATGTTCATTTTGGTTAGTTGTTTGGACACGTGTTCGACATCCCAGTGCTTGAACGGACAACCTGGACACATGAAACGTCATTATATCGAATAAATCACACCGAAATGTAATATAACCAGAAGTAGAACATTATAGCAAGTTGATTTTTTACTAAGATAATGTCACTGCATCATTAACGTTAGCCTAAATTTAGTCTCCGATCGATCAGAAAATGCAAAACATTCATTAGACCTGTTTAGTGATCGTTGTACTAACCGTGACAATCGCCGGCGGCTGGAGGATTTGTGGTAATGATTTTGGCGCAGTGGTAGGGAGTGTAGTTGGCACGTTTGCCTTCTTTGCCGTAGTTGTGACGAATGTTGTACGCATACTGCTTCTCGAACTGAAACAACCGTCATACATCTAGTGATATATTCACTCACAAATAAAATATAGTAAGACACGAATGAAAGAAGATTTACTTAAACAAAGTTTCAAATGCCATGTTGATAACCATCGCAAAAATCGTAATTTTTGTGCGATTTCGATTTGATAAGTTTCTCATTAAAGTACTCATCTGTCAAACGAACAAACATACCTTTTCAGCGTCAATGGCTTTGGTGAACTCTTGTCGGAAGAACGCCAGGGCGCCTTCCAGAGTAAGACCGATGCCTTTTAGGAACAAACCGTACTGCATTCGGGCGCCGTGTTTTAGATGATGTTTGCTGCGAAGTTCCTCGTGCATCGAACGCATGCACAATGGAAACGATTTCTCCGCCAGCTTAAAGTATGTCCAAGTCATCAGACGGCATCGAATCGATAACCAAAAAAGTGTCAATCAATCAATCGAAAAAAAATCAATCAGTTAAATAGATATGCCAATCAATCAGATAAGCTAAATAAAACGTGTCATTTTATTGAATACATGTATCAATCAATCAAAAACACTAGTTAATCAATCAAATAAACTAAATTAAACGTGTTAATAAACTGAATACATGTTTCAATCAGTCAAATACACATTTCAATCAATCAAATACACTAACCCAAACATGCTAATCAATTGAATAAATGTACCAATCAATCGAAAACACGTATGAATCAATCGAATTCATAAACCCAAACGTGTCAGTCAATCAAATTCATTTAATAAAAGTTGTCAATCAATCAAACGCATGTGTGAGTTAATCAAAGACATGTGTCAATCTATCGAATGAACTAATTAAACGTGTCAATCAACTGATGACATGAGTCAATCAATCAATTACACATGATAGCACAAGTGAATCAATCGAATAATCCAGTACAAAATGTGCATCAACTACTAACATCGTCAATCATACTGGGCGTGATGACATCGGTACCCTGTGTATTAGTGTAGTCCTTGCCCATATACGCGTTTTTACTCAACTTCTTCAATATGGGCAGCACACGTTCCTCATCAGCTACAGCCCCGAAATGTTTGGAAGCGTGCTGAAAATCTTTTACTGCACTATACCCGCTACAACAATTAAAATAGTCCTAATAACAACGCCTTTTCAGTATCACAAAAACAACAGACAGAAAATAATCTTCGGAAAGTAGCTGACAGCAGCAGAGTACACTGAACCAACGGCCAATCCAAGTGACAGATTCACCCGGAACTTGCTGCTAATGATCACGTCCAGGTCACTCTTCGGCACGTACGCTTCGCCGGCACGCACGAACACGCGACGCTGACCCACCAAATCACACGCATCCAAAAAGTCAATCTGTAAAAAACATACAAAAGTCTAAGAAGACAAAAAAATGAAACTATAGAACGGATGTTCATAGATTTTTTATCATATCTCTTCATTCTGCAGCCAGCGAACCTTCCAGTAGTCCTGATGTTCGACGAAGTGAAACTGCGATTTGGTATTGGGTGCAGCGCCCATGAGTTCGTTTTGGTACATTGTCTTCTCGTCTTTTCCCACCTGAAATTAAGAGCTGATTACAACCTATCAGGAACTATTAAGTAGCTCATAACACCATACCATAACATCATTCTCTCTCTTCGTAGTAGTATTTAAGCCAACCAATTGGAATGTTGTATTAGTCGATCTTAAACAATCTGTCAGTTGATCACTGGTTTTCTGCTGTAGTCTGAACTTGAACAAATCGAGTTCATGTTGAATAAACCACTTCTGCGCTTCTGGACTGCGACAGAATGCCAGACGCAACATGAAGTGCGACAAATGATCAACTCGCGTTTCATCACTGGTCTGAAATATAGGAGGCAACATTATGGCTTTGTGATTCAGCCAAAACTATGCGATACTCGTACTAAACAAACCTACTCACAGCCAAAACTATACAGACCTGCGGTAAAAACGGGAACGATTGAAAGTCAGCATTGGTGGAGAGTGCATTTAAAGAGGACCAGAGCTCGCTGCTGTTTTTGCCATGCACATCGCGTTTGGCCTCGATCTCGCGAAGCACTAAACACAAACAGTAACATAAGGTAGCAAATAAAGCTAATCAGCTCGAATGGCTCAAACTATGAGCTGATCATATCATAGCAACACCAATCTGAGTAAAGTCTACCAAACCTTTCAAACGGAGAAAACACATTTCTTCAACATCAATGAGAGATACGTCTCCGATAGGCGGGTATTGATAAAACATATCCTTGATCAAGTGCTCGGGCAGGTCGGTTTTGTTGTCAGACGACCACTGGTTATTATCGTCTTGGAGGGCCACAACCCGTCGACGCTTCGGTTTTGATACGAAATCCATACTCTTGAATTAGTGGGCAGCGGAGCTGAAACAGAAACTATAGTACGGATACCGAGGTTTAATAGACCGTTTAATATTTTTTTAGGATCGGTCACCAAAACAATAGAATAAAATGAAAAATTCCAAATTTTCAATATTTGAATGCGCGCCTTTTTTATTATTTTGTGTGAGTATAGTGACTTAGATCAGACAATGTATACCGTAACCGTAATTACCGTAAAATCAGATACCGTACTTTTTGCAGTTTTAAAATGTTGTGTTTTTGTGTTTCTTTGTCCTGTAACTCTTTTGGTTTCCATTTGCTGTCTAACGGTAAAACCTGTTTAGAGAACTGTTATACCAACAATTAATAAGCTGAATGATACAAATGCGAATATATTTACATTTTTTTATTGACAAGTTGTTTCTTTCTGATCAAGACTTCGCCGGGTCCAACATCACCAAAACAACATCAAATTTTCATTCTCTTTTTCTGTTCTTTTTGGGTAATGATCAATTGATGAGAATTCAAGACCGGAGTTTACAAAACCCAGTAAAAACTGTGGAAAATTATTTATTTCTTATTGAAAACCATTGATTGAAAGACGAATATTAGTACCTGTCAGGGATCGATAACATGCGAAACGAAACGAAACGAAATTCCAGGCTTTGCGTCCAATTCCATACTTGCGAAACGAAATCCTAAAATTTCGTTTTGCTAGCTTGCGAAACGAAAAAAATTTTGTTAAGGATTTCGCTAAGAATATTGTGTTTCGCTAAGGTGCTTAGCGAAACGCAGTGTCTAGGCTTCAGTGAACAGCGCGCGTGCATACTTGTATGCCTTTCAGCTTGATCACTGCATGCCTTGGTTGCGTAGTCGTCCAGAGCGCTGTCGCTATAATCTGAAGGTCCCGGGTTCGATTCTTTTTTTGTTTTTTGTAACTCCATTTCTCTCATACTAGTCGTGAAAATTTAAAATTTGTTTTATTCAAGAACCAAGGGAATTATAAAAAGTTTCTGACATGTAATCTAAACGGACAAAAGTATCGAACCGGGACCTTCAGATTATAGCGACAGCGCTCTGGACGACTACGCAACCAAGGCATGCTGTGATCAAGCTGAAAGGCATACATGTATGCACGTGCGCTGTTCACTGGGGCCTAAACACTGCGTTTCGTTAAGCACCCTTAGCGAAACACAATATTCTTAGCGAAATCCTTAACGAAATTTTTTTCGTTTAGCAAGCTAGCGAAACGAAATTTGAGGATTTCGTTTCGCCTATCGTAATCTATAAAAACATACCGTACTTCCAAAATACCGTACTTTTAAAAATACCGTACATTTAAAAAATACCGTAATTAATACTGTGTTTTCTTACGGTAGTAGACTTATGAACTAATGCGCTGTCCTTACGCGCTTTGCATTGAGTTTGATTGGGTGCTTGGAGAATAGATTAATCCATAAGTCCTCTACAGTGTACCATAAATCCTCTACAATAATCCATGGGTTACAGTAGATTACGGTAATTTCAAATTATTTTTTGTTTTTATGATATTTAAGAGTTATGAATAAGGGGTTTTCGAGGGCGCTGAATCCGAATATCATATTCATTTTTAAATCAGACGTCTTGTTGATTGTCAAATTGGATTTATTTAGAAATCTCTGAGTCTCCAGAATACCTAATGCACACTAATAGCTTGAAAACGTTGACTACAATGTTTCCAAAACTTCTGAGTCTAACTATGACACTACTTGTAGAGAGCTATGTATCAATGAGGCTCAATTCTTAAGTGAAAACTCACTGCCTCAATGTTGTGGAAACTGAAAGTCATGGTAAGTTAAGTGTTAAATAATTACATTAGCTGCTCGAAAAAAACATTCTTAGATTGAAAATGTGTAGATGGAGAGCATAGGTTATCTTCTTTGATCAGAAAGAGAAGCTCCAACAAATGTCAAAAATCAAATCACTATATAGAACGACTCTTTAACTCAATATATACCAAAAAAACTAATTGTATTTTATTAACCTTAGTGATACCATCTCATAATCGAACAGCCGGACGTTCAGAATCACCTTTCCGAACATTTGGTTTATAAGGCAAATTTCAGTGAGCTTTTCATTTAATTCATAAAAGACATCAATGACTCATGAAGAAGCGCACAGTCTTTTAAAATGATTATTAATAAAGTTTTAACACAAGCAAAAGGTTGATATAATCTTAAGTTCAACAAGTTCTTCCACTTCTCTGATAGTTAAACATTTCGGGTTTTGGATACTGTTGAAAGCGCTCTTATTTGCCTCTGATTAGATTTCCTGTCTCACCTAAGAGTAAAAGCTTATATAGTTAGCTTAATAATCCTTGCATCGTCAGAGCGAGTTTCTAGTACACAGAATAAGACAAGAACACTTTTTAAAGTGTTTCACTACAAAAAGTCCTGGATAGGCAGCTAAACTGTAACAAATTTTGACTTTTGGTACGGCTTGCATTTATTGCGGTTATTGGCACTGAACACTTCACAATCGTTATCTCCTAGTTCACAGCTATATAAGAATAAAATCTTCCAATGTTGCCAGATGTTTTTTTCACTAAATTTTCTTTTTTGGAAATTGAAGTCTTAGTCAAAAGTTTAACAATCAGAGATTGTGAAGATTACCGTAATTTACATGAAAATAACATATAAATTTGTATACAGTATCAATACCGTAATTAATACCGTAATTAATACCGTCTACTTGATTACGGTAGAGGACTTATGGATTAATGCGTTATCCGCACGCCTTTGATTGATTGATTGAATTGAGTTTATTTGATTGAGTCAGATTTTCTTTATCCTTTTTCCTTTCTATTTATTTTAGGAGCTTGTTATAATTGACTTTACATCGTTACATCAGGATTACTAAACTTTACTAGTGAAAAAGTTCCTTATTCATCTCACTAGAGCCGAATCCATGGATTTTGTCGGAGCTTTGGTGTCGCTCGATTGCGGTCAACATGGCATCTTCCAAGGTTTGGTTATTTTATTTTGATCCGGTCAGGACGGTAGGTAGTTTTTTCAAGTCTTTCCAAAACATATGTTTTCCTCCAAAACGTCTAAATCTGTGATGGGTAATCAAACATTGCATTTTAGGTGTTATCGACGATATCGACACGAACACACAGGCCATCACCTTGTCCGATGTATTTGAGAACGGCAAGCCTCATGAAAGCACGCAGCCGTTACAGTTTTCCTCCAATCAAATTGTCAATCTTTCCATTATTAAATCAGCGGCCGAACGCACTAAAAAGCAAACAACTTCCGAGATGGTTAGCCCAAGGTTTCCGAAATGTTAATTGAACAATGTACAATCATATATTATTTTAATCAGTATACTACGCAAACCAACTCTAATCTATCCTACCGATATTGATGTACTGTAAGCATATGTATGCTTGGATGTCCCGGTCCCGGACATGGAGGACTCAAGAGATTTTTTTTCGGAAGTTGAACGATTTATCTTTGTTCATTCCACTTCTTTTTATTGATCAAACCCTGTCAAATGTAGGTGATGGTACCGAAAGCGCACTACGCTAATAACCGCATGAATCAGCCCGTTACGCACCCAGCTGCTCGTGTTTACAACCAATCACCAATCAAATACAAGGCTCGTGAACAGGTTGTCGCAGTGGAACATCCGGCTGTTGCCCACTCCAATCCATCACGTCGCACGCCTACCGACAGGCAAAATCAACGCATCAATCAGGTTCATACATCAATAAATAGCTGTATCAAGTGCAATTCACTTCGAATCAATCTGATCTGAATGATTTTTAAGGCGTTTCCCAACAAACCAGCACCGGTTCCCAAAAAGGCCACGTCAGCGGGAGTCATAGTTTTACCGAAACAACTGGGCAAGTCGATCACTCAACCGAAATCATTGGAACGAGATGAACATGGTCGCATTCCGATGGTATCACAGCTGCTGGCACAGCATTCCATCGGTGACACTCGTGTTCCCTCGTCCAGGTAGGTACCATTTTACAAATCACAGTTTATTGTTTATTCAAGCGGTACTTTCGATATGAGTAAAACGAAAAAGAAACGTTGAAGCGCTTCATTCAAGCGATGAGTGACAACCATAAAACCTTGGTATGCTCCTGGTCCATTACCATTTGTGTAGCTCATGTTCATGCCGCTTCTGTTTTTTTTCAATAGTTTCAACTGGTTTCAGGAAGTTTTTCACACTGAACCCAAGCTGAATTAGTATGCATAATTGATCCTGGTTTTTTTATAATAAATTAAATTCGAGACTTCGATGATTTCAGCATTGCCGGCACCAAGTCAGCTTTTCACAAACCGACTGCGGCGAGTTTTACTGAGTTGCCGAAAAGTGATAAACAACATAAAGCGCCAGATTTCTCTACCATGGTGTTCTCCGAACAAAGTATAAAACGACCAACTCCTACAAAACCAATGACTGCTGCAGCTTTGATTAGTTCGATGCAGAATAGAGGTTATTTCAGAATTAAAAGTCATCTTTACTTAAATATCAAGATTGTCTCTTACTTTCCGTTGAACTTGTATATATTAGGCCTCATGTTTTTCTCGTTGTTTATGGTTAAAGACCGAAACGTTTGTATACTTAACTTGTCATGATATGGAAATAAATCGTAATAGAAAAGAATAAATACTTTTCCATGGTGATGACTAAAGCTAATCAATTCTGGTGATGATAATATTTTAATATAGTAATTACGTAGGTAGTAATGTTTTAATGATGATAATTTAGCAGTTGTTGCAGGCAGCATCGATCAACATCGTCCACCTGCTGTTCCTTCAGATGCCAATGCCACTGAGCTGTTGTTTTCAAAGCCGTCAGAACGAAACAGTCGGGGCGTGATGACCGGTGACGGAAATCCGAGTTGGTTGTCATGTTCATTAGCTTTTTCTGGGTATAGATTTGTTTTACGTTAAGGAAACAGAGAGGCCAGGTCAGGTAGAGTTTTCAGTTTAACAGAGTTGGAGAGAATGCAGGATGAGAAAACTTGTTGTAAACTCAACTCAAACTTGTTGGTCTCTGAATGTCAGATTATATGAAATCGGCAATGATTACTTACAAATATCATTGAAGTTCAATGATTTATTGTTTCATTCAAGTGAGTACCAGCAGTCGGCAGCGTCAGTCGTCCACCAACAACCACTGGATGGCCGAGCCCATTAATCATAACGAAATGGCGTCCGATTTTGACTTCGAAAGCAACCTTGCGCTGTTCCAAAAGGTTGATATATACTGCAAAATGTATGTGTTTGTTTATTCAAATCACTTATGATACTGATTCACTAGTTATAATTTGAATTGATAGATAATGCAAAATATTTCTAGTTGCCACATGCGGGTGAAGGTGGCGAATGCCTGACACCAGGTCAGCTGTCACCCTCACAACAGAGCACAGGCAGTCAAGGTTACTTAATAAAAATTTAATTACTTAAATAAATTTGTATCTAACCAACTTTAGTAAAATGAAATCAGATTAAGTATATGCTGAAGTTATGCAGGATCCGATCGTCCACTGCGCTCCAGCGGAAAGAAAGAAAAGGTGAAGAACTATCGTCATGACGAGAATGTACTGAGCGATCCGAATCGTATAACATCGTGGGTGGCCATAACACCCAAACAAGACAAGCAGTCAAAGCCGGCGTCAGCCACTGCATCTGCCATTAAGAAGGCTAACACCAACGAATGTTACGATCGCATCAAACAAATGTATTCAGGCTGGTTTTTTAATGTTCATTATCATCATTTTAATATGCTGATGTTGTGAGGTACGTGTAGTCTCCCCTTGGAACAAGTTGTTATAAGCAGCAACCAATGTGGGTGATATAGCAAAGCGTGTAAGATTGTGAATCATCACCTGTCCCGAGAAGTTCCAGTGAATTCTAGTACGATCAATATTAGGGGTTTGTTTTATGCTCATTGAACATTCGACAGTAAGCTCGATTAAAAGTTTGATGTCCATTTTGATCTTGATTTGACTTCTGCATTTCAGCCCAGTCATTGGCGTCGGTGCCTACAATACCGAACGAGCTGAAGCGTCAGATCTGGGGCCACGTCAAGCACGAGACCAGTGACGCAGCGGGCACGTCAGCGCTGACGGCCACCATTGCCACGCACCTCATGAATGCCATTGCTGAGAATTTGAACAGGTAAGATTAATACTGGCTTTGACCTCCTATTGTATTGTTATGACAAGCACTAATTATTGCTCTCTCTCCCTATACATGACTCAACACTGAAAACATTATTGTGGTTAACTGAGCACACCATGGTTCATGGTCCATCTATGATTGAAGTTAGCAATATTGATCTATGGAATTAACTGGTAAAAGCTCATATTAGGACAATATAAGTCAGTTGAACATTTTATCAAATAATGTCAGTATATGATTGACGGTGTATAATGATCGTTAATTGTATCAGCGATGTCTCATCAAAGAGTGAGCTGTTGCTGCTTGTCGGTCAGTCGATGGTATCAGCTGGCATCGCAGCGTGTGTGTGTCAGCATCTGGCAAACAGAGACATAACCGTATACATGTACCGTACTGGTGTCACTTCGAAAGCCGCCGATGCCGGAGCACCCATTCGAAATCTGGAAAAATTCAAGAACGTTATTGTCGTCAACAATGGAAAAATAACGCCGCCGAACAGTTTGGATGTGAGTTATATTCAAACATCCATTTTAAACAAAAGTAAAAAAAGTTATTGTAGAAGGGTCTCTTGGGCATTCTCGCTTGACATTTTCGACAAAACGTGAAAAAGAACTCCTTCAATTGACACACATAATCATATCTAGTTTGTTGATCTATATTGCTCAATTTCAAACTGTTTTTTTCAGCTAACGGTGATAATCCCGGACTTTGAGTCAACTCAGCCAGATCGATTCACTCAAGTCTGGACCAACAAGTTTGCAGGGCAAACAATTTCGTTGGATGTGTACTTGAACGTTGCTAATCCGGAACGATATTCGGTGGTGTGGTGCTGGCTGCCTGATACACAAGCTGCCTTGGACACGGCACACAAAGTTACCATCATTTACTTATTTCCTTGCATCTTCCAATTTCTGAAGACGATGCGTGGCTCGATGAACAGTCTGAAAAAAACTTGCCTTCATTATGATTTTGCTTTCATTATGAAAACCAAGAATTATGATGAAATTTTAAATGCATATCCTTTCCTTTGTAGAGTGAATGATATGAAATTTTCTAACCATAAAATGAGAATGAGTTCAAAAAGAGTAACTGATATACATGTAAGTTATACCAATTGACGTCACTGATTGTAAATGTATTCAGCAATACGTGGTTGACTGTGGCGTATCGTACTCGCTGCTCAAACCCCTGCTGCCCGTCAACACCTACTCATCCATGAAGCGACTCTTCTCCACACAACTCATGCATTCGATGGCCGTCAAGTAAAGTCGGCCAAACCAAATACAACTCGTTTGTCGGAACTGTAAATACTTTTACTATACCTTCTTGTTTCAGTGGTTAGCTACTTTTGTTTGTTTCATCTCACTGAAGTTATGTGCAACAAATTTCATGTTCAAATATACATTTTACTGCGTCCGTTTCACTGTTCTCATTTTATTGTGTCTTGCGAGTTGTTTTATCATTTGCCTCATGTACGTACAACCGGTTACTGTTTTGTTTTTAATTTTGGCCAGGTGGGATTAAAATGCGAATACTCTTCACGCAATCGTAAAAACGTTATCCTCTTCACGCAGATCAATGATCAGTACTAAACTTGATCAGCAGTTTTGTTTGACGATTTTATTCAACCTTGAAGTAGTGTAGATTTCGCAATTTCATGGGTAACATTATAATGGTGTTTGATATTGTTAAATTTATGGGTATGTAATTATATGTACCATCTAAATTTTATTTCCTTACTCTAGTATTTCAGTTGTTAGTATTTTCTTCTTCTTTTGACTTTGTGTTACAAAGATTGCCGCTGTTTGCTCAAATTTTTCGTGGTATGCTTAATCAGAATGTAGACTCTCCTTTTCAATTGGTTTATTAATTGTATGTTTTGTGTCATGTTTTAAATTGTACATAAATTTTATTAGTCAGTCAGTGGAGAAACTGAAATGAACGAACTTTTTGGTCACCCTTCTCATCCGGTACTTCATTTTGAAAATCATCAATCTTCTCTATTTAACATTCCCATGATGCGATGTTGTTAATTTAACTCTGTATGGATTTAAAAAATAAATTTAATAGTAAACTAAATACAGTTTTTTTATTGTTCATGACTTATTTTTTCATCGGTTGTCTCCTGTCAATTCCATAGGCTTTCATGTTACGGTAGCAAATCATGTTCCGTTCAACCTATCCACATCACAAATTTCACTCTTGTTGTTCCGTCGTCTTAACGTTTTGCAACCACCTATTTAACCAAATTTAACCTTTATCGAACTTGATTTTTTAAGCGCATAGAGTAATATTTTTATTGATAAATCATGTTTTATGATATTAAATATTTTCAGATTGCCTCTCGAATTATCTATATTGATCGTAATGTAAATCTTCGTGGTAATTATAATTGTATTCTATAAAACAATATAATTTCAATTTTATATTTTACTAAGTATCGGTAACAATAAATCATCGTAGTATTTCACAAGTTTTTGATATAATTCGCACCCATAACATCACTAGTATTCATGTATTTTCCACCATTCATGAAATACGTTCACAGGCACAGCAAAAAATATGCGTGTACTGTACATGTACGTATTCAAGCCTCAGTGTAAGCGCATGTTCGTTCCTATGTAGTGAATCAAAAGATACATATAAAAAAATTGTAGTGGCACCATTAAAAATTTGTATTTTTCCCACAAGCACCTACTCCACCCTGTTTGTTGTCTTTGTCAGTCATGTTATTCATAATTGATAGCATATGTTCATTACTCAAGCAAGCTAATATAGCTAAACCCGAAACAAAGCCTGGACAGCATCCACATCGCGCACACACTTGTCAGTGAGCACTTCAATACCGTGCTCTGTTATGAGAATGTCGTCTTCAATGCGAATGCCCAGACCACGTAGTTCCTCCGGCACACGTTGATCGTCCAAGGGAAGGTACACGCCTGCAATCTTACTGTATCGTACTTTATAGTCTATTATTTTATTCTTGAGTCATTTTGTGCCAGGTCAGACAATTTGCGCTTTATTTTTTGCTCTATATTGAAATCTAATTAATCGCGTTTAGTAATGAACGGCAAATTTTGTCATATGCTACTTATCACTGAACCTGGCGAATCGACGGTGAAGCATTAGGTATAAATGTGACTGTCCTTGCACAAAATAAGTCAATAATAAATTAATCGACTATAATTGTATGGCTAAAGTAGCTATGTTCATTTCAAATATCCCTGAGGCAGTTGAACGTATGTAGTTACATGGTTGATGCTAAGCCAACGAACCGGGTTCGATGGTGATGACGACGCCCGGCTGCAACGCCCTAGATCTGCTTACTGTGGCTGTATCGTGCACATCCATGCCCAGATAGTGGCTGACGTGGTGCGGTGCGTACCGTCGAAGTGTCTTCAATATATTAACTGAACCAATCACTCACTCAACTTGAATTACTCGACACATCATTATGACCTTAATCACATAGACTAATCTCTCCCTCCACTCACACACTTCATCACCAGTAAGTTCAACCTTTTTTACTTCAGACTTCTTCATTACTGATACCAACAGGACACACTAATATCATTCAGAGGGGTATTCGTAGAGGCCAGTGGTAGATTGAATAAACTGACGGACAATGGCAGAAACTACAGAGCAACGCATCAGGATCTTTGTCTAAGTTAGATTGCGAACCTAGGAACACTAGATTAAACAGGCGACGAACCTCATTAACATGATCCAGATTGTACAGGTCATCTTGTTTGATGAGTCCCAACTTGTAGAACTGTACGGCCAGCAACTCCATCTGTTCAGTTAGCAGGTCATTCACGCTTAGTGGACGTCGGGTGCGAGCAAACTAAAATTATACACAGCATTCTCGAATTTAAGTGTCGAGAATTTTTTTACTCACAATACCGCATTATTTCTTACTTCATATTAATCAGGATAAGCATTCTCGTAGAGTAAGGAAGTGAACGATTCAATTGCAATAACCAACCTGCAACAGTTGGTACTGCACCTCGAGCAACGCTTCGTACATTGCCAGTTGGGCACCGATGTACTGGCCTGAATGGAATTATAACAAAGTAGTATAAACAGAATAGATTGAATTGACATGAAATTAACTATTGGTGAGTTATTGTGTACAATAATAACCAGCAGCTGGCCAGGTTCTTGTGATGTCGGACACATAGCCAAAGTAGTCAATACCCGCATCCATCAAAATCAGGTCCGTTGGTTGGATGATCTAGAGTAATTTTACAAAATAATTTACCAGTTGAAGTAACATTTTTTTAAATTCAAGTTGTAATAATGATAAATGTGTAATCATAATCAAGTTGTTTGAATGGTCAACCTGATCGGCTTGCATGTAGTGTATAATATTGCCCCGTTGACCCGCACCGACGACGGGTGGATACGCCAGCTGGCCCGACCCGCGCAGCCGGGCTTCCAACTCCATTTTGCCCACCTGAACAACACGAATTTACTATAACTAGCTAAATTTTAGATAAGGAAACACATCTGCAGTTACTCACGTGTATGTGATCTAACCAGAAAACTTTCATTCATGCCCGGTTTTGTGAACTGGATAACGTTGTTGAGTGCCACACTGCCCCGATCACATGCAGTCCGCATTAACGCCTGTTCCCCCGGCGATTTGATCCAGCGCAGTTCGTGGATAAATCTGCGGTATCATGTTGTTAGACATACACTCATTAATACGATAAACCGATATACTGGCGTTGATTATATCCCGAGTCGAAATCTATATATTCCTTCTGGAGATATTCAACCTATACTGGCAGCATACTAAATGTCGCTTAGGATAACAAGAAGGTCGCCTACATGAAAGATCACTTCTATAGTCAGACTTTTCGAATGTTCAATTAACCTTTCAGGCGATACATTCATCACTTTTGCATGTGCGTTAAATATGTTCTGCAGTAGACCACTCTCCCGACTCTTCAATGGCCTCAGGTCAGCGCAAACGTGCGTGCTCTTTTTCTGAACGAGTATTTTAATTCTTATG
Source organism: Daptonema setosum (assembly GCA_964036265.1). Classification (NCBI taxonomy): domain Eukaryota; kingdom Metazoa; phylum Nematoda; class Chromadorea; order Monhysterida; family Xyalidae; genus Daptonema; species Daptonema setosum. The sequence continues at coordinate 19,977,744 of OZ038443.1, forward strand.
TTAATTAAAAATGCGATAGAAAACAGGAAAAATGAATTGGATTGCGAGGAGCGGATAATTTACAATAACTACTAAATAAATGGCTTCCATTATTTGACATGGTCATGGCATATTATCCAACCGATATCAAATCCTCTACGAACGCGACAAGTCGATCGCGTGATTGAGCCTGTTCAATACCGGTCAGCGTCATTACACCGTCAGGGCCTACAATCACCATATTGCACATTATTATTCACTGATCAGAGCCGATTATTTTCCACTGAACTAGAAAAAAACGATGCACGTCAAACCTAAATCACGTTCCTACACTTTTAAACAAAAATGATCAACCAGGAATCGGTCCCTCCCACAACTGTTTATGAGCATCGAAAGGCTGCACAAAAAGGCATTCCTGGATTTTGCCTTGGGTGTCAGCGTAGAGCACCAGACAAGCATTCGGCTCGTGGAGTCCCGTCAGGTACAGAAAGTTGGAGTCTTGCCTAAAAAGATAGGGACGTGATTATTGATGGTTATAAAATACCGATTACTATTGGAGTCAACCAAGCATTAACGACAATGAAAAAACCAACATCATTAATATTGGTGCTTTTAGAGTCCAAAGGAATGGTCATTTGCAAAACTTTTGATCTGACAAACTGAAAAGTTTTCAGATCGTCCTGTCCTTTGAACGCTGAAGGCACCCTGACAACTACACCGACAGCCAACCTGAATCTGACAGGAACATCGGGCGCTGAATACATGGTTTTGTTAGCGGGCACGACAACGACGAGTGCCTGGTCGTCACTAGTCCATATATTGGATGATTGCAGTTGTTTACGTATGGCATCGAACAGACGGACACGACGAAGACTGAACTCTTGCTTGCTGATACCTGACGAAAAACCCAAATTAGAAGTCGTTCGTTATTATTTTTTGATTTTAATCAACTGTGACAAACGTATTTCAGATGGCTAATTACTTGTTAGAGTATTTTAAAAGCGTAAATGATAACCAACCAGGCATGAGCTGATTCTCAGCCATGAGGTGAGGGTGCGAGTGGAACGAGGGCTGACCCAGATACGTGCTCGTTGATGACTGAGTGCTTTGCTGAGCAAATGTCTGAACAAAATGCTAATTATAATTGGTTACACGATATTTGCTTTACATATATTTCCTTTTGAAAACTGTAAACGGAAAACCAACGATTGTTAAAGAACTGACTACTGGCTGTTGGTCCATAATGAGTATGCTTTGAACACCCCATATGATGGAGTGACTGGAAATCTGATTGCATGATATGCCCATGCCTATGGCAAGCACCATTCGTGATTGGAACCCGGCGAAGTCTTAATCCGAGTGAGACCACCGAACAATAAACAAATGAATCTGGAATCGGAAAACCAACGGATGTTGAACATAAATTTCGCTGGCACACTGATCGGACGGCACATGCTGGACGCCTGGCTGGCTGACGACTTGAGGCCAGCACTTGACGACCAGTGACATACAGCTGTGGCCCACAACGTCTCATCATTGCCTATATATCATCAACTTCATATTACACATATAATCTATTACAATTAGTGTGTAGATATAAAAACAGGCACAATACACCACATACAGAAAAACACCACACCGACAAAGTATGATTTACAATACTCGTTTATTCTTCATAATTACATTCATAATGATCGAGTTCAAGTTCTAGCTATAAAAGTCAGAGAAACAGGATAGAATCACTATAGGAAGCACGGGAGAAGCAAGTGGAAAATCTAAACGGCGTATGGATCTAAACACAAACGAATGATCAGACAAGGAAGGAGTCAAACGATTCACACAATACACAAAGTAGCTAAACAATAGCAAATTGAGCAAACAACAATAGGAAAGTATCCTGCAAATGCGGTCAAGTTAGTAACTTTGTGTCTTATAGTCTTAGAACAGTGAACTGTTAGATAGAATCGTATAACACAAAACATAGAATTGAGGTAGATTGAAACTGGCCAACATCAACTAACTAGCATGACGGCATACATAAACATAAGAAATTATCACTTATCAGTTAAGTGTATCTATTTTTACTATATCAGTAATAAAATAAATTGTTTCCAAAAATGGCCATGTAAAATGGCTCATTACATGATCTCAAAATTTTCCTGAATGGATAGCTAAACGATATAATATAGTCATATAAAACTGACAAAATGGGCAGCAATTTAAAACTTCAGGCACCCCGCCTGATCTTGACAAAGGCGACCATCAACACTCCACCGATGAGCCAGGTTGTTGCATACGCCTTGCCCACCTTCGGATACACAAAAGCAGGTACTGAAAATCGTTAAAACTGAACGAAACCAGTCACGCAGATCCATCTAGCTCAGCAAATTTACATATGGTTAATTTACATATGGTTAATTATGGTACATACAAAGTAAGATGCAAAAATGAAACAGTGAGTTAACCAATGGCTGCCGTGTATGTGATTGCGGCCGTTAGGGTATAGGCGAGTGGAAGCGGGGCCGTCTTCACTTCATCAGCAATCGGCTCACCGTTATACATTTGTGTCAGTAATCTGAAAATATAAATTGACTGACAAAAATGATTGCATAGAATCCAGACGATGAGTACAAGAGGAGCTACATAAGTAAAAAAGTCCGAAAACTCTAAGCTTCACAACAAGAGGTATTTGGGTGATTGATTGTATGAGTAATGAATGAGAGTGCGAAAGTGAATGAATGAAGAAGGCCGTGTTGACTGGGAATCGATAGTAAATGATAAGACTACGAATGGCGATCATTGACCGACCTGTCTTTGATCTGCCATCGTTGATGCAGCCACGCCGAGAACAGCTTCTCATCTTCAGGCACCTCGTTGAGTTGGATCCGATCCACATGTACGTGTAGTTTGCTGTTTTGTGGGCAGCACACAAATCCTGATCAATTAGTCGAATATAACAATAGCAACAACAAACAACAACAATATCAATAACAGAAAAAAACATTAACTTGTTACTTCACTCATTATAATCACCAACCAAACATGGAGGGCGCATCGACATGAGTATTGGCTGGGTCACGACCACCTTCATACCGCACGGTCACATCATAGATGGCATCCAATTCACCTCTGAAAACAGTTAAAAACAAATAGAAGTGTTTAGCTTCAACTGAATCATAACTACAACAAGATGAAACTACCTGAGTTGGTTAACAGCCATAAACATGCCCCGATGCCTGGGTGCCAGTGTATGCTCCAATTTAGCCAGGCCCCGTTCCTCACAGAATTTATCAGCCGCCTGACGTTGTTTGAGTTTGGACGGCGCATAACGGGTGCCCTCCGGGAAGATAACCAGCCAAAACTGGAAAACAAGTACATGTTTCGGGGCTGCTGCCGAAACGACACAATTCTGAGTATATTGAATCATCAGTGACTAGGAAACTCGATATATCATTCCTGATAATTTTCCTAAACATCAGAACATCTCACCGGATTTCGCAAGGTTTTGAGTCGGGACAGTTGCTTGAGCGCGATATCCTGTTGAAAATTGCCACCGCGTCGCACGTAGACACATCCGTGCTGAAAAGCAATCCACCCAATAAAACATGACATTCGGCTATAATGAAAAAAGGAGTTGATGGAATAGAGCCCAATTACAACATGGACTAACATCATAAAAGTACCAGCCATATAGGGGAATGAAGAGTAGCGAGTCTTTGAGCAGATATCGAATGCCACCCAAACAAGCGGAGCGTGCAGCCAACATGTCCGTCACAACCCAGTCCACTAAAACGCACATAATTTTTTTATCGGATTATTTATTCAGTTATCATGCCACAAAAGTTAGAAACCAACTCACAAATTTTGAATTCCTTCAACAAACATAGACAAACCATCAAACTAAAACACTGATCAGCTGGACCAAAAATTGGGTGAAATTTCCCACGAACACGGACAGGAAAGGTAACAACATATCAGAGAAATACACTGATTAAATGATTTGTGGATGATCTAACCAGTGCATTGATGATTGCTGATGTAAATGGCCCGTTCTGGCGTGTCCGTGATACGACCAACATCTTTGCCGTACACGTGCAGCTGCAAAGTATCCATTGACTCTTATTTTTCAAAAGTTTTTATACTGTTAATTATTTTAAATGTATCAACTCCGATCCGATACTGAAATTACAGCGCGTTCATTAGTGATAAAATCATTTGTGTACTATAATAAAAACCCACCGAACCTCAACACCAGATACGGTTTCAAATATGAATAGCACATATCGTTGATAGAAACCCCACATGGCCTCTTGCACTGATACGCGCCTGCAAACCGATCATAATTGAAGCTATTTTATTCGATAGACTTAATCGATGTGTAACATGTCACTCTACTCTATAACGCGATTGAAAACCTTGTTACGATACTATTTTACACCTATGTGTAAGTTTCCAATCTTAGTGATCTATCTAATGATAGTTTTAATGATCAAAATCAATTACAAATAGTAACCATGATTCGGGTAGTGGCAACGACACCACGTTCCAAGTCAATGCAGCCCAGTAATGTGGTATGGTACCCAGCATGAGGGCACCTGTTGGAATCACATGACGTTGTTCCACGGCTAGAGTGAGCAGATTCAGCACCATAGTCAGCTACTGAAAATGTAGAATCCAGTTTAACAGTCAATGTGATTTTAACTTTTCAATTAAAAAGATCCACATTGAAACCAGTGGTAACGCTTTTTATATATTCATGTTTAATCTGTAAGGGTAAATCCATTTAAAAATTGCGGCGACGAAAATTCATGTGAGTCCCTTGCTACTGAGTGGAACAATCTTCGAATCAAAAAACAATTTAAAATCACACCTTTGATGTATTTATAACTTGACTCGACCCCCAATAACAAAAAAATTGTGTACCTTAATGTGGCATAGGGAAATATCTTGTCACTGACATTGGCAAAACCGTTGATATCAGATTTCGCGAAAATAACACGACCAAAACCAACAGAAGTAGACCAGTTTATTTACATGTTGGGTGCAACCAAGCATATTGTTTTTGTACCACTACAACCACAGGTGAACAAAAAATACTGATAAAAGCAGTTTGAAAGTCGCAAAACTTTGATTTGAAACTTACTTAAAATGGATTATCAAGGTTTCTCAACACAAAAAGACAATAAAACAGAAAGGTTTGATATAGATTTTGTTAACTGAATGTATGCACACATTTGTGGTGAAGTGATAACGATATTATTATTATACTTTCACAAAGCAGATACATAGAGAAGAAGAAAACATGACAACAATGCATGAAAAGAGTAAAATTCTGGTTAAGATTTAATAATGGTGAGAAATTGAAATACGCACATAAATACCGGAGAGGCTTTTGAATTAAGTAATCAGAGAAACTTTAATTGAAAATAACTAATCAGTCTCTTCAAACATTATACATGAAGTGAAGCCGATGAAGACAAAAATTAGTGTAGAAGTATATTATATAAAAAAACTCTGTTGCTCTTTTCATCGAATATATTTATTCAACTATGCGACGTGTAAAATAATTTAACCAGAAAAAAAGAATAGGTATACAAAAGAGCCGAAGATAATGAATCGATCGTGTATTTGCAGCTTACTTACTCTCTCTAAAATAATATTATAAAAAACTAATAAAACATGAATGAAGTACCATTCAAATGTTTCGTATAAATAGCAATGTTACGACTTTGGCTTTTCAGCTCGTCATAAACATCAAGTGATGGCTTTTAGTCACGACGTTTGCGGTTGTCGCGCTGGGCTTCGCGCTGCGACAGAATGATCACCAGACGGCGGAAAATGTCGACAAAGTCGATGAACAGATCCACCGAATGCCTGCGAACACGAATTTCAAAAGTATTTTATTTTTCAAGTTCAATTACATTATAACCACAAACTAAAGTTATATTTAATTATGCTCTTGATCGAAAATTCTTCATACTATATAGAAGCACAGTCCAAACTACTAGTGGACAATATTTTCTAGTAAACCAACCAGATGTAGTCATCATCACCACGACGACGCTTCTCCATGATGAGCTGAGTGTCGTACAGGACAAAGCCCATCATCACAAACAGACCGATGTACAGGTTGGCCTAGAATATTTATGACATCAGAAAATACAGTATATTCAAAATATTGAAAGTATATTCAATATGGAGGTTTTATAACGATCCAATTTCTTAAACATATAGAATAAACAGTGTAAATTGAAAGTAAACCTGGAAAATGAGTGTGCTGCGGAAGAAGATATTGGCCAGACCGAGCCAGAACATGGTGCTGAGCGTTGACATCAGCATGCCTGAAATAAAAAATCTCAGTTCAACTAAAATCCGGAAACATTGTAAACACTAGACAATAAAAAATTGTATACAACTAATATTTATTAGTTGCGTTCGATTCATAAATGATAAAATAGCATCTGGAAAATTCGGTGTTATAACAGTAAGGTGAGCCCGAGTTGCTAACCTCCGAGATACAGGTATTTGCGGTCAGGGGCGTACAAGGCGGCCAGGGTGAAGCAGGTGAAGATGGCACACGTGGACATGAAGGCCGTGACGATGATGGACGGCTCGATGGACAGTGCCATCTCGATCAACGGACCAGTCGACAGACCTGCAATAAACACATGTAATATAACCGCAAACTAATTATTGGACACCTGCACAGTGCACGCTTAATACATGCTCGCTGAAATATATTGAAACGAGCTACGACTAAACATACTACTATCATTACAATAATAAGCATGTGAAAGATATGGATCCATACGGTTTCGGGTTTCAGAATATCGACCGATTCTTCAATCCAGATGTTTATCTTCATATGATTTTAGTTTGATACCCTGGCCGTTCCTCTGTTACATAGTGGGTGATGGGTGGGGTGAAGCAAACAAAACCGATAACAAATGATTATCAACAAAAGAAGATTCGTTTAGCATCTATCAAGTAATTTCAATTTTCAATAATATATTTGGATTTTTCATACCACATACCTGTCATCGCAGCAAAAGCCATGAGCATAGCAAAGCGTTTTCCTTCATTTTCGCGCGAATGCGGTGTGCTGAACAACGCCAGCAGTGTGATGATTGAACCTATCGCTACCAGGAAGTTACCCTGGAACATGGATCGATTCGTCATAAATGATTACAAATTACACTTTAGGTCCAGCTTCTGATTCAGTTTCAACAAAAGTAGTATCCATCGCGTTTGTTTGATAACTTAGTTACATCGAAAATATAGTTTTCTAAGTACAGTCCATCAGTTAGTCGGTCAGTCCGTCAGGCGTCAATAGACCACGACACGAGACATAATACACATAAACTTTTCTTCGGCGAGTTTTTTACTCAATGTAAAACATTTGTAAAAAAACGTAAGTTTTCATCCCATTAATTAAATAAAATATGTTCGAACAAACCTGAAGGATATCAGTAGCCACGTGAACGTAGGCTCCGGCCGCGGCGATCAACACGGAGAGAGACAGAATTCCATACACGTTCTTCAAATGCACTCGCATATCCTTGTCACTAAAAGTGTACACAGAATAAAAAAATGATATATACTTTCTGAGCAATAAATAAGATTCAAAAAACAGACTCAATCGCCATAGCTCAGCTATTTTAGTCCCCAAATAAACCCTAAAGAAATACTCCATGAATCTAATCTATCTTTGACTAACAGTTTTCGGTCCAGCGTCCCGAAGAAGTTGTTGATGTGCCTCAGCACGGGATTTTCTTGTTCCTGGGTTGCCATATTTGATTGCTGAGTTGACTGCTTTTTTATTGTACGGTTATCTGAAAAAAAAACTTAAAAATGCTGAAGGAAAAGATAATCGATCTGAATTCATGGAAAATTCGATATAAATCCGTCAAACAAACGTATGATGCACATGAACAACTGACATTAAGTTAATGGTTATGCTGAATTTCAGACTTTGAAATGAATGAAGTATATTTCGTCAACAATTTATTTAGGCGTGACGTGTTATAATAAACGCAGCACGTGCTTCCCGAAAAATCTCGTTGGTTCTGGCCACTGGCGGACGAGTCAAACCTCCAATGGGAGGGTAATCTTATTAAAGAGAAGGGAATCCGCATCAACTAAGACATTTACTTACACCTCAGGCAACAAAAGTAACTTTTTGAAACCGCCAAAGAAGAGGGAATTCTACTTTTCCCTCTCCTTCTCATCCGCTGGTGGGTCTGGCGGGTTTGTGTAAACAGGGCTCCCAATAACTTCTAAATTGCGTTATGGAGGTCAGAAAATTTAATGAAACAAACAATAATATTGCAAAATAAAATGACTTTTTCTCAAACATCACAGTTTTTGGATATCAAGGACAAGTTTTGATCACATATTCACTGATGTGATTCTTTGGTAACATGAAGGGAACTACAACTTTTACACCACACCAGTAAACTTTTTAACTCGTATTTCCAGCGCTGATCTTTATCATTAATTGACGCACCAATTGACGCAATACTGGGTTGTTCAATATGTTTGACATGATGTTCCGAGTTCAGACATTTTGCGACATCTACGTATACTTTAGGACACATCTCACACAACACACATACCGGCGAATTATAATTTCACCCATTCTGACCAGCTATTCAGCACTAGTTGCGCACTAGTTGCTATCAGGTTCAGCTCAACATGATGTTATGACTGTGAATCAGGAATCCATGAACACGAACAGTACCCCATAGTTATTGATACTTGCAAAAGAAATAAATAATCAAGCATGTACACAAGTAATCGGGACGGTCAACAACGCCCAACCAACTCGGGATAGAGCGCATCAAATACGTACAGTACGTACTCAGTATGAAAACAACCATCGAATTCGCGATTTTTACCGAAAGTGGGGAGAACCTGATCAAAATCTTGTTGATTGACATCTAGAATAAATTTCTAATGAGCACATATTACATTGTTTGTACCCGACTTATCCGCCCAATACTGAATCATGCATGTATGATACACGGGGAGTATACGGTAACCATAGCAACTCGCACAATCACCTGTAATGACTACACTTGCCAGCTCACGCAAACCTATTTATAACCTACTTGTCGCCCTTAATAATCTCCCGATTTCAACCTTGTAGGTTAAATTATTTTTGTCAGTCAATCTTTGTTGCAAACACGAGATCGCAGGATCTCTAGGTTAGGAAAGGAACACATTCAGCACTCTCGAATCAAGCTTAACAAAAAGACGAGGCACCATAGTTTCAGTTTCAATATTTATAACTGCAAGTTGACTGTAAGTTATATTTTTTCAAGTTAACATCATTTATTATATCATTTTTTATGAAATGTAAGCCAACAAAAATCTGAATTGACCAAAGACCATTAATTCAGCGCCGTATCGCTCCTCCAACCGAATAACAAAATAGTTGAAACCGATTGGATATGTGCGACAAAATTTCATAGTATTTATATGTGAGTGTGAGCGACATTGGATAATGTGAAGAGCAACAGGCAGTACCAAAGACATCATGACCAGACCGATCCTGTTGCTGCAACTGATCATGATCATTGGTGATCTGGCATGCAATGTTGCTGCACCATTGCTCTATAAATACAATACAGTTCAACTCATGTTGTACATGTTGGTTTAAGATTTCGATAGATTCTGTTTTATTATTCAAAATGCAAAAGGCATTTAAATAATATATGTAAAAATGTAACAAGCATTGCATTCAGTTTGCAAGACGTGAGTACGGTAATGGCACTGATCATCGTTCTGCTCAGCTTTTTCTCAACCTTCGTCTTCCAGGCCGGCCTTATAAACATTTTGGTGACCAGATTTCAGGTTGGTATAAAATGAAAACTATTTTTACACTGTCATCGTTGAAGTGTATCTATCTATCGTATTTTAGGTAACGATCTACGTGTCGTGCATTTACTTGGCGCTGTGCATAGCCTTCCACATTTGGAGTCTGGTTGGTTGCATGCTAATGCGAAACACTCGAATTTTTTAGAGCAATGAAAAGTGTTTATAGTTTAGTTTACTGCTATTTATTAATAATACATGCTCACACTTCCCACATTTATTTTAGCGTGATTTATGGGAAAACGAGTTCGAGGACATCTGGTCTCCGGGTCTGGTTGTGCTTTACGTCATTCAACGATCTTGTTAGTGAGTGAGTGAGTGAGTGAGTGAGTGAGTGAGTGAGTGAGTGAGTGAGTGAGTGAGTGAGTGAGTGAGTGAGTGAGTGAGTGAGGGAGTGAGTGAGTGAGTGAGTGAGTGAGTGAGTGAGTGAGTGAGTGAGTGAGTGAGTGAGTGAGTGAGTGAGTGAGTGAGTGAGTGAGTGAGTGAGTGAGTGAGTGAGTGAGTGAGTGAGTGAGTGAGTGAGTGAGTGAGTGAGTGAGTGAGTGAGTGAGTGAGTGAGTGAGTTGACCAATACAAGAATTGTAAAAAAAAATTCAGGTTCCGTGCTGTACTACTTCTTCTATAAGCGGACGGCATTAATGCTTGGCGACCCGCACTTCTATCAGGACAGTCAATGGCTGAGAGAACAACTGAGAAACCGGAAATGATTACTACTTTCAATATGATATCCATGATGTATTTATTTGGGTCGGTTCATCGCATAACAATGCTCCTGCTTTTCAATGCCTGTTTGAATCAGATTCATAATTTCAATTGGATGATACTCATTGCTTCAGCTCCTTACAAATGTCACAGAGACGTTCAGGAAGCTACTTGTCTTTCATATGCATGCTCTTGAATTTTTTTACTAGTATTCTATGACGTTCATGATAAAATTCCAAACCATGGATTGCTGAGCACTCTTGCATTCAAAACACATGCACAAACCTTCATATTTATAAAATGCAAACAATTATAAATGTAGATCGCAATCTATTTTAGATTACCCTATAAAACGATAAAAATTGAATCGAAATGAGACACTGTTAACGAATTTTAATCAATGTACCAACAATCAAATCTCGAATAATCTTTATTTTAATGATGATAATTATATTGTTTATTTTATCACGTAGCAGGCATCTTTGTATTATCAGGTTAAAGTTCAAGCGTAATGAAAATTCACATGACAAAAACACAAATGGAAATATAACATACGTTTTATACACAATAATATTACAAATCAAGTACAAAAGTATATTTTTAAATAAAAAATCTACTGGTGGTGGCAGCATTATAATAAGGTTTTAACAAAATTTACGCAATCTGTAATAAAGATCAAACCGTTTCTCAACGATAAATGCGTAAATTTCAAACTGTGGTATAATAGTTTTTTTAGATTAAAAAACGTGACTACGGAAGATTAATATGGACGGAATCACTATGATGGACGATGGCTTTATGTTCCTGCCGTTTTATGGAGTTTCATATACTTTTTGTTAAGAAGACTGACCCTTAAAAGGCAAAATATTGTTTACAAATAAATGTTAGAACGGAAGAAAAGAATAAATGATTATGAGGGAGCAAAGCAGGTATTAAATTCCAGTTGTTTTTGATTGTTATGTAGTTGAGGGAAAGTTTCTGTTAACTTTTGAAGGGGTGATTTCAGAAAATAAAATAGAACACATCGTTGTTTTTTTTCAAAGTTCGGCAAAAAGGATTGTTTGTAACACAAGTGATTCTTCGGTAAAATTTTTTTTGCTTTTTTACGGTAAGAAAAATACTCATTACTGTTAACTACCTTCGTATTACGATAACAAGATAACGTTACGATGAATAGTTAAATTCTTCTCAAGACATCAAAAAAGTATCAGGATGAGATTTACGAATTTTATATGCAACATTGAGATTGGTAAACAATTTGGTGACCGTAGTGGTACACGCAAAACCCATGAATGACTTTCTGAACATCAATGAAACACTGTTCTGCAATGTTTACCGCTGATTACGTGACTAAATAACTGTATCATTGACGAAAACAAAATAAAGTTATTGATGGGTTCAATAAACGAAAAAGGCTGGCGTGCTCATTCAAAGGACAGTAGGACACACTTCACAACGCAATACAAATACAGAAACAGATGCAAGCTGGTAAATAAAGTTAAGTATATTTTAGTGATATCTGAAATCAAACGTTCATGTTGTTGTTCGGACTCCAGACTTTCGAGGTGCTCAGTCCTCGCCTGCGCCTGAATTAAAGGTTAATGGGTTTGGGATTTATACAAACCGTGGTAATAAGCTAACTCAAGTACAACAGTTAAATAGCAATCAGATGTGAATCATTACTCTACATTAGGTGTATATATGTACATGCAGGGTCGCACTCTTATGACCAACTCAAACACAAAGGCAGTCAGAACAATCAGTAAAAGTTTCCGTTTCAGTTTATGTATTTGGAACATAAAGAAAAAATTAAGCAAAAGGAATATGTTCAAATTTTTGACAGTGGAATATAGCATAAAAAATATATAATAATGTTTGATTTATGTGTGAGTTTCACTTGTTACCGTGTGTTTTATCGTAAGTGCCACGGTTCTTGTACGATGCCACGTAGCCATCATTGGGCACCGTGTCCTCACGTCCGGCTTTGCCTTTGCCTTTGCCCGTCGCGTCAAACCTACCATAATACGGATATCATTCGAAGTCTATGTATTCCTATTCTGATGTAAACTAATATAATTTAAGCTCTACTGAATTTATTACATTTTAAAACTTTTGAACTCAACTTACAGGCATTGAATGATTCAAATTACTGAACACATTTTAATTTGGTACTCGGGTGAAACCGAAAGACTTTAAGTTTTCAACAGCAAAGAAAACAAAAATGCATGAAATATGCGTTTTTCTGTGTGTTTACAGATTCTAAGTTTAATCGTGATCTTGCTTGACAAAATAAAATTTATGTACAATTAATTATTTCCCGTATTATCCCACTCAAACAAACCTTTCTTTGTGCGATCCGGTGTATTGTTTTGTGTCGCATAATCGGTCAAAAACGCCTTTTGTATCTGCCCTCTGTAAATTCAGCCATTTTTTATATGCAATATGAATTAATCAAAAATTATTATTTTTACTCATTCTCTATCAAAAACTAACGGCTGCCGAATTGAGCGTCGGTGCTTCAAGTACAGCCAGTTTGGCGGTGATAGCATCAAGTTCTTCCTGGATCGACTTCTTCGACTTGCCAGCTCGGTCTTTGGCCACCGTCGTTAGTACGGTCTTGACTTCCGGGTACTTTAGGGTTCGTCGTTTGGGGCTGAATAATGAGATGACTTATTTATTAGTCTGCATTTATTATAATTCTTAATTCATAAAAGAAATTGCGTGATGATTTTGAGATGAACCAGTATAATAATACAGTAGTAACTAACCCCGCGACTTTGGAGAAGGCGATACCAGTCATTGTGGTGGTGATGGTCTTATTGTCGAGTACGCCAGCATCCTGAAAACGATTACCTTATTTTTATAATGAAGCTCAAGCTTACTACTACATACATATGTATGTACCTATTCCAAGATATACATCCATATTCCAGTAACTGGTTATCTACTCGTTATCTATTTTCTGATTGACTAACGTGCATGCGGAAGGATTTAATTATTAATCATGGAATGACTGATTATCTATTTAAAAACCACGAACTTTAAGCCATTTATCCATATTCTTGCCAGTCATCTCCGTGGCCTGTGCATTGCCAAACTTGCTGAACTGTGTCCATCGGGTTTTCATCTCTTTGTCATCCCAGTTGAATTCAATCTGGAGTTAGATTTTTATCAGTGAGTGAGTGAGGGAGTGATTGAGTGAGTGAGGGAGTGAGTGAGTGAGTGAGTGAGTGAGTAGTGAGTGAGTGAGTGAGTGAGTGAGTGAGTCAGTGAGTGAATGAGTGAGTGAGTGAGTGAGTGAGTGAGTAGTGAGTGAGTGAGTGAGTCAGTGAGTGAATGAGTGAGTGAGTGAGTGAGTGAGTGAGTAACCTCGTCATCGTGCGATCCATTGGAGGACGCTGCTGCAGCCATCGTTGATAAAAATGTGATTTGGTTTTAATGTGAAATGTGTTGAATTATATTTTGCTGAACAGATGAGATGTTTTTGTTGATATGCTAAAATATAAAAGTTGCTAATAAGGAAAACTGTATGTTTCTTTTGTTCAGTTGTGTCAAACGATTTGGACATCTTCTATCAATTATACATTATACACGCATATATATGTACGCTTTCCAGTAACATGTTGAAAAACTTTTGAATCTTACGAAACCTTTGAAAACGTTAATTGAAATGAGCTCATAAAACATGCGGGCTGGATACAGACATTACACGGATTGAGCTGCACTGATCTCTGATATACATACAGTATGCTGTAATCTGATATGGTATGTAGGAGGTTACCATCAAATGGAACGTCTTGCACAAGGTCTGAGTGGGACTCTGAGGATCGCATAGGATTAGATGTTCTAGGTGTTGATAGTATTTTCACGTTGGTATAAACATATGCACTTATGGTGTGATTATATTATGTTACATAAACACGCTAGTCAGATTGATAAGTCAAAAAAGTTTCCTACACCAAACTTTTTTCCTCACACACTGTACAAAGGATTGTATTTTCCTGATGTGTTAGACCCTGATGTGTTAGATATCAATTCAACTATCAAGTTATTTGGATTCCATGAATGCATAGATTTTGTGTGTTACCGAAATTCTGTGCATCAACCCGTAGAACAAAGAAGGATAACTGGAATCTCAGCTAAATAACGTATTCCGAAAGTCAGTCGGTCATAACGGTAGCACGACAGATTATTGCCGCAACACGCAAAACAAGTATTCGTATGCACGTATGACAGCGACGTATGAAAAGACGGATGTAAATATTTTTTCATCAGAGACAACAACTTTTCTGAAATTTACGAACACTGAATAAAACTCTGATATTGTAAACTTATAGAAGACCATGCTTCACTTTATGGGGTCAGAACGCGGCAACGGTCTATTTACTACGCCTTATCCGTCCCACCCGCTACCAAGTCGGGGCACTAAGCTCATTCTGCCGCTCATCTGTACCAAAAAGCATGGCGCAAAAAGCAAGGGCACTCCTGGTCCCATCATGTCACCCTCTACTATGGGTACAGTCTCAGCACCATCAAGACAGTACCCCTCTACGTCGACTGTCATTATTTGTGGGCAAAGGACATAAAATACGGTGCTCGCCTCATAAAACACGGTCTCAAAGGACGTCCCCTCGGTTGTTTAGGGCCCGGATTACAAACACTCACAACCACCGACGTAAAGTTGGAAGTTAAGCCGGTGGATAGGACTTTGGAGGACTAGGACTCGCTATCAACTTGCTTGTTATTATTTTCTGCGCTTTTTTGAAAGGTCGGCGAGTGAGTGTTCCGTACTTGTAGTTCGTTCGTGTCTGGGGAAGGTGACATAAATTGACAGTCAATGAAGCTGACCCACTTGTTGTTGGTCTGTCAGTCAGTCAGTCAGTCACAGTCCCACTGGTCGACTGGTCTATTTATCATGATTTGGTGCGTCAGCTGACCGTGTCTGAACACTCAAATCCTATTATACTTACATGTGTACGGGTACTGCAAGGCTCCCTGTCTTGGCTTACATCAGGTCTTTTTTATACCGTCAGCGGGACTTGAATGGCAATTGTGTTCTACGGTATTGGGTCCAGCGCAAGTCTTTACTGGGCGTACATATCGCTATAGTACCACATTAAAATACGGAGCAAATCTAGAATACTACGTAGAATATATACTCATTGTTTTATTGTAAAACACAGGTGATACAGTTGGTGAAGAAACAGTCAAACTGCCGATGCGGTGAATATAGTTGCGCACGTGAAGCCAGTAATCGTGTTAGGCCTGGGAACTTGATTCAATAATTGGTGGTTTTACTCATATATAAAAAGGTACACTAGGTACAGTATATACCTGAAGATTCCCACATTAATAAAGTCCTTTTTGAACCAGATAGTAAGTACATAACAATGATGTCAAAACCGAAGTTATTCTCAGATGGTAGTCGATAAGGGCAGTACTGCGATGGTGGTACATACAGTATATGAATTTACAGTGATCTGGTGGCAGCACGGGCTCAATCCAACAATCCGAATCAAATTCAACCGGGCGCACAGCGGGACTTGGCGCTGCCATTACACGTTATGTACGCCGTGATATATGAGCCGACATATGTATGTACCATACATACATACATAGGGTACCACATACATACATACGTACATTTTGTACCAGGCATGTGTGTATTCCACAATAGTGCATTGTACTGCTCCTGGCTTGAAGATTATGTACAGCCGTATAGTCAATAGTGAGAATAATGTTGATTCTAGAAAAAAATGTCTGAGCTACGCACATACATGTATGTATATATCTCGGATTCTCGGAATAGCCGTTCGAGAGTTCAAAATATACAGCCGATTGTCCTACAAAACAAAGAAATAAAATGAAGGTCGGCAGCCCATAATAGTATCCTAGTATTTGGCGTCAAACCTGAATATGGAACCCACGTTGTACGCGTAGCAAAATCAATCACATACAGAAGCACAGTTCCACCCTGGCAATTTTACGGTTGGTCGCACCACCGAAAGAACAGTTCTATGTATGTACGTTCGACACAAAACATAAAATAGCAGCGCGAAACATACATAATTGTATACGTACGAACTCTGATATGAAGATATAAAATTTCGGTTGAGATATTAACTTGAAAAGTTATCAACCAACTAAACAGTCAAAAAGACAAACATACATAACAAAACATACAAAAGTATGTACAGATGAATGTACATAAGTACCGTATCGTTCGCCGTCCATATCCGTAGAGGCTCCAGATTTCGCAACATCAGACCTGAGTCCTGTAGCTGGAGGACTATTGCAAAACGTTGACCACCTTCTTGCGCATCTCAATTTGCATGCAGTACCCGGTTGAATTATAACCGCTTCATATCTCATATGTAGAATACTGCTGTAACGCGATTTAGAGCTAGATGAACATGAATATGTGCCATTTTTTCGATGCGCTTTTTTGTTTTTTAGTGGGATTTTTGTATTACTGTAGTCATCGGGCACACTAATACGGCGCCCTACGCACTAGACTTAAAACAGGAGACAAAAAATTCGCTGCGCTGTGAAACCTTCCTATGCGTACACTGAAACAGCACAAACCCTAATTAAGAATTCCCAACCACACGGAAACTGTACATACAACGGAGGAAGGTTCGCAAAATTTGTCATGAAGAAATGAGGCTCACTCAAAAACTCATAGACAACGAAGCATTCTACGATTGCGAAATAGTTGTCTTGCAGTCCTGCCTCCACCAAAACATGTAGCTTCATTTGTAGTTGTCATATTCGGACGTCAATCAGAATTAGCGCCGGCCTGGGCCGAACCGGACAGCGAAGGCATGAGTCATGGTCTCAACACATGATGGATCACTACCACCATCAGCTTCCACTCACTCACAACATCATCATCAACTATTTCACATTGATGAAATGATTGTCGTTTAGATTAGACTTGCTATTGTTATGTTTCTTCGTCACATCATCATGCTAATTTCATTAAAAAGATCTGAATGTAGCCAAAAAAGAAAAGAGCGATGTCGGCTACATATATTTGTAGCCATGAAATGTCAGTGTCAGCGGCATGGCATAATCAGGCTGGTCCCGCAGAGTTATGACGTCCGAGTATGTACCAACTGGTTATATATACACAGTAGTAAAAAAATATGGGGACGTTGATCACATGATCACATTGGATTGTTTTTATGCCATGCTTCTAGTAAAACTCTTATTTAGACCGATGGCAGGTCAGTTCGTTAGCTTAGTAATAGTATCAGTTATAAACCGCCATTTGTACTTACATTTGTAAGTACAGTAGTTTTTACCAGTAGGATAATATAAATAACATATATTAAAGTGGACCTTAATTAAAATGATTCGAATTTGCGTCACGCAAACGGTGAACAACAAAAAGTCATGTGTCGTGGCTGGCAAACTGATTGGCTTTCTGAACTACAACATCCGATGCCTGTATGCAGAAAGACTGATGATGCCGCGGTCTTGTAGAGTCCGTTCCTTATTGATTGCCTGACTAAAGAAGTCATTCCTAGTAAAAAGATAAACTTTTTATAAACACTTCTATAAACAATTTTATCAAAAAAGGCAATCACAGATGTTATGGCAGCTCATAGAGAAGCTGAATCTAGTGGATTAGTGTAGCGAGAAAAAACGTGGAATGGTCATGTGCATTGTGCGGCATTTGATTAGATGGGAAAACTGTGGGACAGGGAACATTAGACTCGTGTTACTGAATGTTGGTCGGTGGGACGCGTATGTAAATTATGTAGCAAAGTAACCTGATGATGTACATACTGTATGTGCTATGATTCTTTCACGTGCTAAATAAATAATAGAAAACCTTTATAACATTTATTCAATAAAATCAGTAATACCACACCCTCATGTTTTAGTAATTGCCAGCTATTTAACCCAGCTGTTTTTACACAGTATATGTAACTACTCCAACTTTTAAACGGAAAACACAGCCCAACACTAATTCGCCGTCAGCCAGTTTCGCTTCAGTAAAACAGTCACCACCACAAACGAAACACGATGAGAGAACATTAATTCTGACGCTTTTTGACGCATTTTTGACGTCGACCTTGTCAACTACGACAGAACAGCTCTCACTGACACACTCAGGCAATCTGTGACAAACCAATTAGTGGCTGACAGTGAAAGAAAAACAGGTGTAAAAACGATAGTGTCAAAAAATTATAATAACAAGTTTAGATGTTATCTTTACTTTTTGTCATTAATAAGTTGGCTAATTTTTGTGACGGCTTAAAAAATTATTATTCTACATGATCGAACGCTTAAAATATATATTTGATTTCATTATGGTTAAGAACTCTATACAATAACAGCAACGCTCTTCAACATTCCAGTAGTTTTGAGACAAAAACGCTAGTAAAATGCAATGTCTTTTTAGTGGGAGCGTTTCCAGCTGGTTGGAGACTGGAGTGTCCTTGAATCATGAAATAGACATAATTGACGCACGTAATATATGCAGAATTCATATCGACGTTAACCTTGAAGTGACTGACTTTAGTCACAATGAACTCTCAACTACTTCCCGCTCTCAAAGTAACACTTTATTTAAAGGTTTCAATGATTACTGATAATCAGAAAACAGTGAAACTCCCAGGAAACATGAATGCGTGCATGATCTTGCTAAGTGAAAGTAATCCTAGAAGGATCAGGTAAGAAACTCTAGATGCAGCTGATTCTGTTACGTTATAGAGAAACAATTTACATGCAAACATATTAAAGCGAATTATGTATTCATTCCTGTGTGCCTCTTTATTTCCTACATGATTGTAGCTAAATTTTTACATACATTGAATGTTGTAACTGTAAAAAACAGTATAATAGAGATCAATAAAAATAAAGCTACATAGGTACCAAATAGAAAAGCATACTATTATAATGCCAACAACAACATAGTTGGCAATGTTGCGGTATACTCATTCATACTCAGACCACAAACATGTACATAACAACTAAATAATTCCCTCTTCATGTGATGCATTTGCCTGCTGCATGCTGCTAACAATATTAGAGCGGATGAGATGGGGAATGGAAATTCTCATCGAAAAATTTCGTGGAAACTTGCAATGAAACCTTATTGATTCCCCACATTTCAGAGTAGGAGGTTTTTTTCAATGAACTTGACCATACTCTGCCCCACTTGCGGATGAGAAGGAGTGGGAAAAGATGAATCCCAGCGTCTTGGGGGGTTTAAAAAAATTGAATTAGTTCTCTATGGTGTAGGTAAATGACCTGAAAACTGCGAATTTCTCCTCTTTGACGAAATTTTCGGCCCTTGGAGGATCAGCTCGTCGGCCAGTG